>VDFB02281492.1:818314067-818464325 GCA_007258455.2 Sequoia sempervirens
CCTATATTAATGTCTTCATTATGAACATAAAATGCATAAATGTACATGCGTAAATTAAAATTTCAAACAATAATAAAGTCCATAATTTATGTAACATATTAAGTGTATGAAACCAATATATTAAGCACACATGAAACAAAGTCCAACAGAGTACATGATAAGTTACAAGAAATATAAAACACATAAAATCACATGTTTGTAGGTCATGTACTGTCTCTATAATCTAGAGACCTCTTCACACCATGCGGACTATGTGGATGACCTGAAACACTCTGTACATAAGAGAAAGATGAAATTAGATGTAAGACAATAAAAAATAATTTAATGACAATTTTATTTATAATCGATCATAAAATTAAATTACCACCATATCTAAATCTGGATGCTCTGGTGAGCCTGAAGAAACCTCTAAATTCTCTAAATCAGACTACATAAACAAGACAAAGAAATTCAAAATTAGATGTATTAACTTACACTATTATTTTTTATTCAATTTAATTCAGAATTTATCATATTTTAATTACATACCGTGATTGAGGCCAAAAGTGTAGGCTTTCCTCCAGACCTGCCCTCAACATGCCTAACCATGTGGATGTGTCCCCCATGCTATAAAAGAAAAAGAATATGTGAAATATCATATTAATATGTATATATTCAATTTAAAATCTTTATAATTCACTCTTTAAATAATAAAATAAAATTACCATTTCATCTGAGGCCTGCTCTACATGTCCTCCTGGTGGTGTAACTATGTCTGGGTTAGGGCTGAAAGTTGCACCAACAAAGTCCTACAAGATTAAAATTAAAGCATGTACAATTCAATTAGGTTAATATATACATATATATTCAAGTTTGCACATTTTTTTAGAAAGTTTTGTAAACAACCTGGAAATCAGTGGCCTCACGAGTAACTGCAACATCAAATGTTTGCTCAATGCCCATTCTTATTGTGGTATCAACCTAGACATACATGTACATAGACATTTAACGCTTATAATATTTACAAGTGTACATGCATGCGTTTCATATATCTAGTGAATTCAAAACTCATAAAATTGTAACTATACTAATGTAAACTTTAAACAAATTTACAATATGAATGTATCTGCCCATGATCTATGTCGCTCGATAGTGGAGGAGTGCTTGACAATCCCTCAGGAGGAATCGACGTGGATGCCGATTGAGTCACCTAAACCAACATGAATATTTGAAACATATATATGTGATTCAATTATAAATTTAAAACTCAAGTTAAATAATTTATGATTTCATATATAATTTTAAAAAATGAAATCAAAATACCCCATAAGGGTTGCCAAGTATGACCGTTGTCGATATATGTACTCGTGGTACAAATGATTGCCCTTGCATCGAAAGTGTCATCTGTACACCAAAAAAATTAATTGTTAAAATGTATTGCAAACTTTTCTTTGATATATACAACCATAAAAATATTATAAAATGAGTTCGTACATCTAGATACATATTTATACCTGTGTCAGAGTGTCCTCAGTGGTGATGTTCTCGTACGAGGAACTCTATTAAATGAACTCTATAAAATAATGACATCCCCAAATGTTTCCATATGATAAAATTTGTATGTATATACATTATCACATTAGAGAACCAAAGAGCAACTTCAACACATACATTTAGAGCCATAAAAGAATGTTATGGAACATATTATGCTTCTCTAATCTTTCATTATTTTATTATACTATGATCTATGTCGCTCGATACAAATGATAAAATTATATGTAAGCCTCATTTATATGTCTAAGGCACATGTTATTTGAATGAAAATACAATTGACTAAATTGATATTGTATAATCTTGCAGGATCTTATTATTGTTAAATTTGGTTGGGCCTTGGGCAACTTTGATCACCAAATTTTAAGAACTTCTTTAATCCCCTTAAGAAATGTCATATTGTCAACCCCTTAAGAAAATTGAATTACGATTTAGGGTGACAGGATGGCTTAAGGGGATTTACGCCTAGTGAGGTCCTAGGAGAAAATGGCATGGCTCAAATGAATAAAATTTGGTGAAGTTGCCGAAGGCAGCCAAATTTCATTAAGAGCCTTTAAAGAAAAAATGATGGCTTTAGGGTTTAGGGTTTAGACTTTAGAGTTTAGGGTTTAAGGTAATAGGATAACTTAAGGGGATCTACATGCTGCAAGATCCTAGGAAAAAATTGCATGGCATAAGGTAATGAAATTTGGGGGAGTTGCTTAAGACAGCCAAATTTCATTAAGAGCCTAAGAAAAAATGATGGCTTTAGGGTTTACGGTTTAGACTTTAGAGTTTATTATTTAATTAGCTAAAATCCCCAAATCCTAACTTTTAATCAACCATTAAGGGGATAATCATGTCACATCCATAGCTTAAAATTAAAATAATTCCAAATCACCAATCCAAACTCAAACTAATGTAACTTACTTCCACTTCATCAAATCTAAAATGAAATTAATAATCTATCCTAGCCATCAAATCAATTAGACTAATCATAGCCATTCATTTCCAACTTAGACCTTCAATCCAAATTCAAATTAGCATTCAATTATTCCCATCTACCTAATCAAGTCAACACAAGCCCTCCATCAACCCAACCACCTACATTTAATTCTCTTCCCTCTCAAATTCAAATTCAAAAATTCTCTCATGATTCTAGTCCTCGATTCCAAAAAAACCTAGTCCTCCATTCCTTTCCCCTCAACTCTATAAAATAATGACATCCCCAAATGTTTCCATATGATAAAATTTGTATGTATATGTTATCACATTAGAGAACCAAAGAGCAACTTCAACACATACATTTAGAGCCATAAAAGAATGTTATGGAACATATTATGCTTCTCTAATCTTTCATTATTTTATTTACCTTTCATTAGAAGTAGAGTATTGAGTTTGCACTTGCATTCTTGGTCTAGAATTTCTCTTCTGCACTAAGTACAAAAATATAATGTTGGATAGCTTAGTATATATCTTTCTCTTCTAATATATATTCCCTAGTTCTCCTTATCCATATTTGAGTATCTTAGCATATGTGTAACACGACATGTTAATAATATATCTCATATAAATGTAGGGATGTGTCGCTAATGTCATCTTCAAACATATATAACCAATAGGAGATACTATAAGGTATCCAATATAACTATACAACCTATATAGGTATGACATATGGTGACCTTGGCTTTTTTTGATATGTCAAGGGTAGTTTTGCAAATATTAGTTTCTAGTGCTTTTGTGAGTTTTCACCACTTGTAAGTTTATTAAGCTACACTTTGGGGTTTTCAACCTAATAGGGATAAACCTAGTAGATTTTTTAGCTTTCCAGCCTAATGGAGATAAATCAAACCACATTTTTTGGTTTTTAGTTGCACCTATCAAGTTATTTGTTAGCTATTAAATTTACAAACATTCTAGGATTATAAGTCTACTATAAAATTTGATGTAAAATAGATTACACATTGAGCCCTATAATTTAATTACAACAATGAATAAATATCTAGCAACATTTAGTAGACATAATGAAAATCAAGCCATGATAGTAATATAGAGATAATATACAATGTTTAATATAGATAAGTTAAAGAATCATTTTACAAATATATATCTATATATTCACATCATTTTTGTTTTTTCTTTAGATTTCAAATATATCCACCAATCCTCCTTATCTTACATTAACATAAACTTAAAAAACATAGTGGACATGTACACACATATAAAACTACATTAAAATAGTGTTAGATCTTACAATTTTTCAAGGCTTATTTCATCCTCTTAGACGATCACTCTTACTAAATCATTGGCATAAATTAGATGCACACAATGGCACATTAAAGGTTTATTCCTCATGTTGGATTCCCTATTTTATATAACTATATCTTTATTATCTAATTTAAATATATCTAAGCACAAATTTCTTTTATGTAACACATTGATAATTTCAACTCATTATAAAAACCAAATACAAATTTAAAGGGGGTACACTATATTTATAAATAAGAATTTAAATACCATCCCTATCTCCATGGTGTGTCACTTGTTCACTAAAAATCCCTTACATAAATCATCTACTTAGGTCAATCTTATCTAGATTTTTCTTAAATATTAATATTCATAAAATATGGCACAAAGCATATTGATGCATTTCTATCCTTCCACATAAATCTATATACTATCAAAATATAGGTAATTTTATGGTTAAATTGAATCTCTCTTAATTGCCAAATAATCCATTATGATTGAGGATGGGTGGATTATTATCTAGGATATATATGTATCTGGAAGTGTTTCCAATTGGAATTGCTATAATTATACTTTTATGGAATTCTAGATATTCAAAATAGTTTTCATAAATCTACCAAATAGACCCATTCTTGACATTGAACCTGCATAATTTTAGGTATGTCTAATGAAAGATTAGGGTCTAGGGTTCATAAATTTCAAATGATTTAGTGTTATGGGTTTAGATTTTATAGTTTAGGGTCTAGGGTTTAGCAAACTTGAGGTTTAACAAATTTTTGTTCCAATTCAATTTAGGGTTTCAGTTTTAAACGATTAGGGTTTTTAATGGTTTTTCGTTTCAATTCAAACTAGGGTTTTCAAATTCAATTTTTTCGTTTGATTTGGATTTAGGACAAAAGCCGATGTAGTTTGTATCAGTGTTTTATTTCATTTTCAATCTTTAAGGTTTTGAAATGCAAACACTTTGTTTTGTTTCAATTAGGGTTTTCAAAATCATTTTTGGGGTTTAATCGAACAATTTAAGATTTAAATGTTAAAATTTGTTTCTAAAACTCAATTCAAGGTTTTATTTCTCAATTTTATTAAAAAACGTTTAAATTTCATTGCAAGTTTTCATCTAATTTGACAACTATTGAATTCTAATATAACAATTAAAAAAAATTAAAACGTGACATAAATTGAAAAAAAAACATGCTAAATTAATGTATTTCTTTTAAAATTTCAATTCAAACCAAAAAAATGCGAAGTGGGGTACCTGTAGTTGGTGTTGAGGTCGTTGTCGCCAAGCCACTCGGGGTCCCGTTCGCAGCAGTGAAAACTGTTGTTTTTAAAATAAATAAATAACAGTATGAAACGGGATCCCGATTTATATAACTCAGGATCCCGTTATTTATAAATCGGGATCTCGTGTTTTACAAATCGGGATCCTGTTTATTAAAAATCGGGATCCCGTTCCGTCTCCTTTGGTTCGGAGTCCGATGGGAAACGGGATCCCGATTTTTAAAAAGCGGGATCCCGTTTGGTCTCAGGCTCGGGATCCCGAACCGTAACGGGATCCCGTTTTTTAAAAATCGGGATCCCGTTTATTAAATCGGGATCCCGTTTTGTCGATGTCGATTTCAATTTTTTGGCTAAGGCAAAAAACTTCCACATTTCATGGACTCAACTTCATGCACTTACCCCCATCTTGGGTCAATCCATCCCCTTGAATTTGTTACACCCATATGCTCCACTCACCTTTCATGACCCCAATGATCCATCATATTTTCATGCAACACCAGCATACCCTCTCAACACACAAACCTCTCTCCCTATGACCTCGCAAGGAGAAGGTGGGCTATTTAGACCAGGGGGCATCTCTGAACCCTCATCATCATCATTCCCACAAGGGAACACACTACCCATTTTTCCACCACTTCCACCTTTTCCATTAACATCCACACAACCACTCAATCAACAAAGTCAAAACAACCCCCAAATCATAAGTAAAAACATCATACAAAATCCTCCAATCTTGCCATTGATATTGTAACAACATGTGGCAACCATCCAAGCGACACAAGCAATCACAACACCATCCATAAATGTGGTCTCTCAAGGACCAAGCATATCAATCACACCATCCACCTCATAATTCCCCATCATCAATACGACGACACCTCTCATTACAACAGCAAACACCATTTCATATTCGCCTCCACCACCTCCACCAAGACCAAATATGGCCAATTAATATAGCATCATGTTGCAAGCAGCACAATAGGCCTATCAAAAGGCACTTCAAAAATTTCAAGCACAACAAACACAAAATACGCAAGTTGTACAGCAGGCCGCTCAGCAAGTGCAAGGCACTCAAGCATCTCAAGCCACACAACAAGCACAACAAGCATAGTAGGCTATGTGTAGGATCATGATGGGCCAAAAAGTGGCAATATGATGGGTATGTGGCTGATGACCTTTGTTTCACCCAAAATTGATGAAACAAAAAGGGTTTTTCAAGGAGATTCTCAGCGTTCCACCAATATAAATTATGCTTTACTTTGAATTTAATAAGAAATTATTATTTATTTTCTATTCGACTTACGACTAAAGTGCTGATTGATAGGTTGATTGAAAAACATCTACAACTTTCAAACTGTATCACATTTTTTGAATCCAAAACATGCGTCACATTCTATGCTTCACATACTATAGGATTAAATAAAGAAAACTTGAATTTCATGAGGTTTTGACCAAGTTAAGGTGGTCAGACATATGAGATTTTATATTTTTTGAAAGTTATACTAAAAAATTCATAATTAATTATTTACTAGGAAAAAAATTACAAAAAAATATGCATCACATTGGGGCATGAGTCCTCTACTTATATGTAAAATATTATAAGAAAATATTATCATTTTATTGTGGTTAGGGTGATTAGACGAACACCTACTTCTTATTCTTTCCCTAAAATTTAAGTACTACTGTTGAAATTTCAAATTTTCACCAAAATAGATTTTGTTTTTAAACAAACCTAGTAGTTTAGAAACTACATTCAATTTTCTATAGATTCTATTCTTACATATTTTTCAAATAATATAGATAACTTATTCAAATTTTTACGTCAAGTTGCCTAACTCTGATTTTTTTAAATTTTTTGCCACTTAAAGGCCTATTTTTTCCATGATGATCCTACACATACCCAGTAGGTTGCTCAAGCCCAAGCCTTATTACAACAACAACAAGCCATACAAGCTACATAGGTTGCACAACGTTCCCAACAAGTGCAAGCACAAGCCAAATACCAAGCTCAACAATGACAAGCGCAAGTTCAATATCAAACACAACTGCAAGCAGCCCAACAACAAGCATATCAACAAGCCCTACAAAAATACCAAGCATAGCAAGAAGCCACCCAATTATTATCCCAACAACAGGTATTGTTGGCACAACAATAGCAAGACCAACAACAAGTGTTGTTGGCACAACAACATCAAGACCAACAACAAGCATTGTTGGCACAACAACAAATATAGGCATATTAGCAAGCCCCGATCGCACAACAAGGCTTACAACAAACTCCCACCAACATACCTAACACTTCACCCATCACTCGAACAAATATACCACTTCAAAACATGTTCACTCCACCCCCTAATCTGCGAAATGATGTGACACCACAAATCAAGTTGCTCTCACAACAAGTGCTAGATCTTTAGTCAAGGAAAACAACAAAGACACCAAGCAACTTATGCGTCTATCTATTTGATAGGATCCTTGCAATGTTACCATTCCCAAAGGAATTTGAGATCCCTAAATTTGACAAATAACATGGGATGGGAAACCTTGAAGATCACATCAGGGAATTCTAGGTACATTGCATGAAGGTCACGTATGACGATACATATCTAATGTGGCTATTTCCTTGAAGTTTGGCTGGCCCTACCATGGAGTGGTTCTCTCGCCTTTCTCCTGGCATCAAAATGTTCCAAGAGATTATAGATGCATTGATAAAAAACAACGCATTCAATATTGGTATGGATGTCAGTTTAGAGGAACTATCTCCTCTTAAACAAGCCAAGGGGGAATCATTCACTTCCTTCTTGCAAAGATGGTGATACAAGGCCAACAGGAGAAAATGGGCCATGCTAGAAGAACAACAAGTTTGCACCATCATTTCCAATCTTGAGAAAACCTTGGTGTTCCATCTTAAGGTGCAATGTACCACCACTTACGACCAACTAATCCCCAAGGCGCTCAACATTGAATGATCCCTTATTGCACAAGGGGGAACACCCACATATCAAGAAAATAAATACAATATCTCATCCACTAGTTATAATGAGACACCTCACACATGGGAAAGGAACAAAAACATCACAAATGATGGTCTGGTGGATGCTAAGGTTGTAATTAGTGCTCCGAAAGAAAACACCCAAACATACCAACAACCAAAAAATAACAATCGAAATAACACACAAGCTAATGTAGTATCACAACAACCACCCAACAATCAAATCAACAATCTAAAACATCAACGGGGACTACCCCCATGAAACAAAAATCCCCCTAAGCGAAATTACACAATCGTTGGGGAACCAATTGAATCAGTCATGAAGAAACTAATAAACGAAAAATCTCATCAAAATTCCCACTGACGAGAATTATTAGGAACCCCAAGTGAAACCACCATGGTACAATGAGAATCACCTTTGTGATTTTCACAAAATCAAGGGGCACACCACAGCCAGTTGCATGAGGTTGAAAAATCTAATCCAAGAGTCCCTCATCGATGACAAGGTCATAAAAGTTGAACAACCAACTAGATTAGGACCTAAAAATCTACATGAATGTAATGTTAGATCATAACTAAGGGAACAATCGTGGAAAGACCAAGTGTGCCAATGTGAACCATGTGTATGATCATGTTGTCACATCCATGGATGAAATAGTCACTGTCATTAATATCAAGGGAGCCAAAGTTGATTATGGAGTCACCATGCGCGGCAAAAAAGTTAGCATTATTGGACCATCATAGCCACCTAGGGCATCCACATTTGTTCCTCATGGCTACAATGTTCTAGAATAGCTAAAACGAACCCCTGCTTAGATCTCCATCATAGAGTTACTAAAGATATCACCCGTACATAGAAAAATACTAGAGGAAGCATTGGCTTCATCCACCATCTCTGTGGATCTTGATGCTGACCAGTTCCAAGTTATGGTAAGAAATATCACCACCCCAAGTCTTCTAACATTCTCTTATCAGGACTTCCCCACCCAACTATATCATAATCGCGCACTTCACCTTGAAGTCTTGGTTCATAAAAACAAATTCAAAAGGGTCTTGGTGGATCGGGGTGCAGGTCTAAACATCTGTTCCCTAAAACTAATAAAGAATCTTAGATTCTTAGAGGATGTCATTGAAAAGGGTAAGGGCATCACAATCAGAGCATATGAAAATCAGGAGAGAGTGTCTCAAGGCACTATTCAACTTCCTATTCAAGTAGGGATAGCCATTATGGAAACCACATGCCAGGTCCTTGACCTTGATTTACCTTATAATATTCTCCTAGGGCATCCATGGATTCATGGGATGCAAGCAGTCGCATCAAATTTCCATCAGTGCATCAAATTCCCATATCAAAATCAAGAGGTCATTATCCATGGCGATACCGAGCCCTTTTCCTATTGCAAGAACCTAGAAGCAAAATACTATAAAATCCCCCAAGTCCTAAAAAATGATGAAGGCCCCACAACTCCATATGTAGACCCAGCTATATTAGCCTCCACTTCTGAGACAAAGACACTTGCCATTCCCAATATCTCTAAATCAAGATCATTATCCAAGATAATGGGTGTGGGGATTATAGAATGAAGAAAAGTGCTTTTGTCATAGGGGAGTTACCTCAATCTCCTAGGACTCACGGGCAACCCCAACCAGCTGAAACATCATCCCACACCTTCAAAGAAGACCCTTCTAGATTCATAATTTGGGAGGATCTAAGTTGGGAAATAGTAGATGAAAGAGACATATCCAATCTCCTATATCAAGATGAAAGGCCCATGCCTGATCTTCTAATGGATGAAAGAAACAAAGGACTACAAATGATGCTCAATATGGGCTATGATAGAAACAAGAAACTCAGGAAGAATGACAATGGCCTGTTTGAACCCCTTGTTGCTGAGAAGTGAATAAGAAATCTTGGCCTCAGATGTACCCCTCTTAAGGTGACCATACTTAGAAAAGAGACCTTGATTAAGAAGGTCAAAACCCCCCCTCAGTTATCAACATCTTCTCTTCAATTACCATTATCCACAGGTCGAGTCATAGATAACTTTACCTTTGACATAACTGATGTGTGTAGTATTGATGAGGATCCCATAACAGACTTGCCTATGCTTTTCAAAGATTTCTCCCTACTCATGATTAGCACCCAGTCTTTTGAGTCAGACCATCAAACCCATGAAATAAACTTAGTTTATCCCCATCTCATCGATTATAACCAACGAGGACCACCAATTTTGGACACGTTCGAAAATGATGAGGCGCTCTCAGAATTCATGGGACTACGAGATATGGTGCCATATGGAGATCACAAGGCTAGGTTCGACATCATACTAGACACACAAGCCTATTACGGGGAAATGATTGAATCCTTTAGTAACAAAAGTGAAAATATGAGAATAGTCTCTAGGTCTTTGAGTGAAAACCACACTATGGCACTCTCAGAACCAAAAACAATAAAAATAAAGGATGTATCCAATGGTGAAAAACTCTCTGAGGTGTCGAAGGATGAAGGATTCAATATTCCTCTTAGTGCAATTCATCAAGATAAGTCAACAATATTAGCCGAGAAGTGTAATCCAGTTAACTTAGGAATAGAGGAACTACCACACATAATATTCTATGCAGAGTCACTTCTCACAGACATGGACCTATGCCGACATGCCTGGTCTTGATCCAGAGGTTGCGGGTCACCACCTAGCTATATACCCTAGAGAAAATCCTGTAAGGAAAAAGATAAGGAAGATGCATCCCCAGATAGCATTGTTGGTCAAAATGGAATTGCAAAAGCTAGATGCAGGGTTCATACGACCGATAGATTATCTAGAGTGGATCTCCAATCTTGTACCTGTTTCTAAGCCCACTAGGGGCATCCACATCTACACGAACTTTAGAGACCTAACAAAGCATGTCCCAAGGATGAATTTCCACTGCTAAACATTGACATGATTGTGGATATGATGATAGGACATCAGATTTTATCATTAATGGATAGATTCTTGGGCTACAACTGCATCATGATAGCAAAAGATGACCAACATAAAATGGCCTTCACTTGCCCATGGGGGACATATTGCTAGAATATGATGTCATTCGGGTTAAAGAATGTAGGATCCACCTATCAAAGAGCCATGACCCTAATCTTTCATGACATGATTCATAAGACTGTGGAAGATTATGTGGATGATATATTGGCCAAATCAAAGAAATGACAAGATCATATAGCCACATTGGGGTCCATATTTGATAGGTTATAGGAATACAAAGTTAGACTCAATCCAAAGAAGGTTGTTTTTGGAGTATATTTAGGGAAGCTCCTTGAGTATATCGTGTCTATGAGAGGGATTGAGATAAATCCTACTAAGGTTAAGGAAATTCTCAAAATGGAGGCACCAAAAACATTGAAACAACTAAGAAGCCTACAAGGAATACTCCAGTCCATCTGCCGATTCATAACACAACTATCAAACAAGGTTGTCCCCTATTCTCACCTACTCCACAAGGGGGTAGCATAAAAGTGGGATGATAAGTGTGATCAATCCTTCATCAAGATCAAGGAATACTTACTCATGCCACCAGTCCTCATGCTTCCAATTCTAGAAAAACTCCTTATCTTGTACATATTAGCAACAACAACTCTTGGAGCTCTCTTAGCACAACACGATGAAAACAAAAAAGAGATAGCTATCTATTATATCAACAGAAATATGGTGGGACATGAGATAAACTATACATCCATTGAAAAATATTTTCTAGAAGTTGTGTTCGTAACACAAAAATTTAGACATTACATGCTAGCACATCAAATAGAGCTCATTGCAAAGATAGACCCACTCAAATACCTAATTTCTAAAGCAACTCTCACAGGATGAATGACAAAGTGGGTTATGATTTTGACAGAGCATGACATTGAGTATGTAGAGAGCAAGGCCATCAAAGGACAAGCAATTGTAGATCAGCTGGAAGAAGCACCAATCTACTCAGAGAACCCACTTGTATCAGAGTTCCATGATGAATCAATCTTCAACCTAAGTGTGGTGGATCACTAGAAAATGTACTTTTATGGATCCTACATGCAACATGGGTCAGGAGCAAGGATATTCTTCATCACTCTCCAAGGGGAGTACATACCAAAATCATACAAACTGTCATTCCCTTGCACAAATAACATTGCAGAATATGAGGCTCTCATTGTAGGGCTGAGAATTGTAGTAAAATGGCAGATCATGGCACTTAAGGTCTATGGAGATTCACAACTCATAATCAATCAAGTCAATAATGAGTATCAAACAAAGGATAAAAAGTTAAATCCATACAAGAAATTGGTGGAAAGTCTCAAGGAGTCCTTCACTAATATCATGTTTGAGTAGCTACCAAGGGAAAACAATAGAGCGGCAGATGTAATGGCTACAATCAGATCACTCCTAGATGTCCCACGCAAGATCCCAAAGCAAGAATTCCTTGTAGAGCAGCTTCTCGTGCCCGCATTTGAGGTACCAGAGTATGAATTTGTGTCCAAAATCGTTGGTCCTGGTGATCCCTGGTACCATGATATATATACTTACCTCAAAATAGGAGTCCTCCCTACTGACATAACCCCAAACCTCAAGAGATCCTTTGTCAAAAAGTCATCCCGTTTTGTCACTCTATGAGATACCCTTTACCGTAGAAGCATTGAAGTAACCCTTTTACATTTCCTAAATGTTGAGGAGGCATGGACTACCTTAACCGAGGTACATAATGACATTTGTGGTTCACACTCAAGTGGTATGACCTTGGCCAAGAAATTGTTGAGGACGGGGTACTATTGGCCTACAATGGAAATGGAAGTTCATGATTATGTCAAAAGGTGTTTGCAGTGTCAACAACATGGAGATCTCATTCATGCGCTAGCTCAAGAGCTACACCCGATTGTCACACCTTGGCCCTTTTCATAGTGGGGGCTCGATCTCATTGGAAAAATCAACCCCACCTCATCTAGTGTACATAAGTTTATCATCAATACCACTGAGTACTTCACAAAGTGGGTAGAAATCATGTTCCCATGACTTATATCACAAGAAATCAGATATCAAAGTTTATCCTGAACTACTCAATTTTCTGCTATCATGTCCCTCAAGCCATTATCTGAAATAATGGGACACCTTTCAAAAATTAGGATGCTCATGACCTATGCCACAAGTTTAATATCCAACATCGCTTTTCCACTCTGTACTATCCCTAAGGAAATGACCAAGCTAAGGCTACAAATAAGACCATCTTAAAAATCCTCAAGAAAACGGTCAATGAAGTTGGTTGTGATTGGCACCTCCAATTGAATCCTGCCTTATGGGCCTATTGAACAAGTATCCACACACCAATAGGTGCCACCCCATTCTCCCTGGTCTATGGATCAGAAGCCATACTCCCCATCGAGATTGAGATCCCATCACTTAGAATATCATTGCAGAACTTCATGATTGAATGAGTTGGAATTACTAGATGAGTAGCACATGGATGCCTTAAACCATTTGCAAGTCTACCAGAACTGAATCAAGCAGAGTTATAACAAGAAGATCAGGAGTCAGACATTCTAAGTTGGAGAACTTGTGCTGAAGGAGAATCAGAAAAATGTTCCAAATCTAGACAGTAAGGGAAAATTTGAACCCAATTGGTTGAGACCATTTGTCATCACAACAAGTTACAAGTTAGGGGCATCTCAATTATCAACACTAGAAGGACATCCTCTGTAGGAGCCCATGAATAAATCCCATCTCAAAAAATTTTATGCCTAATCTTTCAAGGTATAAAACCAAAAAACACAAAAAAAAAATTAAAAATACAAAAATCTAGAAAAATCAGAAAAAGGAGTAAAAATAGTAAAGAGAAAAATCGTCCTCTAGTGAAAACTACAATGGAACTTTGTTCAAGTACCTTGATGAAAACCCGGCAAACAGGTGCCTTGTGTAAATAATCACTTTCCATCCACTAGGATCTCCACAACTTGTTTTGCATCATCCATCCATTACACTTCCATCATCCATCACATTCCATAGCTCCATCCATCACTCATCTATGTCTACATCATAGCTTGACATTGTGTTCATGTCATGATCCCTCTTAGTACTACTTGTCCCATTCTCAAGGTTAGTTTGTCTTGCCTATATCAGAGTAGTCTATTGCATCACGTTGTGGGCATTTTCTCATCAGATCAAATTAGTGTACATTCTTGAAGTCTTTGCAAAATTAGAAAATATAAAAACATCAAAAAATTAGAAAAATCCAAAAACATCAGAAAATCAAAAAAACTAAAAACATTTGAAACATTCAAAATCCCAAAACAGGTCAAAAAGTTAGTCAAAAAGTCAAAAATAGAGTTGTCTTGTCGAACTACGGGTCTCTGAGCTTTGAACATACGTAAGGTTGATCTTTGATCATCCCTCGAGACACTTAGGTCAGTCCTTTAGGCGTCTTCCATAATTAACTAGCAATCCATTAGTTCATATGTCATCAATAATTGAATCTATTTCAGTCAAACTATGTGGTCTCTGCATGTATAATGTAGGCAAGGCTAATCTATTGATCAGACCCCAAGGCCCTTAGGATAGTTCTTTAGGTTAGTCTCTTAGTTGAAATCTCAAAAAACACCAATAACACTAGAAAATTCAAAAATAAAAACATTTGTAAAACATCTTGAAATACCCAAAAATAGCCTCAAAACATTTCAAAAACATCAAAAACATTCAAAAAACCCAAAAAATCCACTCACCCTCATCTCGCTTTCACCCACAATAAAAATCACCCATAATAAATCTATCACCCTCAACTTTTGGTGAAACAATAGAAAACAAGTCTAGCAAGTTAAAAGTGAAAACTAAAAACATCAGTGTCTCAAGTCGAGGTCAGTAAGTAAACAAGTTGGTCAACCCTTGGTATCATTAGCCTATCATCCAATCAATCCTAAAATCATCTGATAACATCATGTCCTAGGATGCATCCTTCCTACAATGGACATCAACATTAGGCATCATCGTAGTTTAGTCTTGGCTAGCAGTATAAAGAACATTAGCTTGTTTGTTTACTTTATCTTTGTCTTTTGACTTATCTTATTGTGCTCATTCCAATGACCTCTCGATGATGTCCAAACAAAAGGATTTAGAAAGAGAGGAATGGGGCAACGATCATTATCTTTTGTCTGTTGTGCTTGTTGGATATTCTTGTAATATAACCTTGGTCATACATGTTTTGTTTAGGTGTAGGGAGGATGTTTTAGGTATCTTGTTGACCACATAGGAAGGCTTTCCTTTCTATGTTTTGGTCTAGGATGTTTGGAATATCTGAACTATATTTTGAATGAGGTTTCATATGTCAGGTGTCAATAGGAGTTCTCCTATCTGATTGTCAAGTCAAAGTCCATCACACTAGGCGCAATGTCATCCTAGTTCTTTATACCTTGATGCATCGTGCCTATGTGTATTATCAAACATAAGGTAAATAGCCCTTTTAAAATCCCAATTCTTGGTAAGAAAGATCATCATCATCATCATCGTCATCATCATCATCATCATATTTAATAAAGTTGACTTGTTGGATTCTCTTATTTCTTCTTGGTTCTCTCTGCGCTAACACGGTACCATGACAGTCAATCACAAATCATTGCCAATGCATCCATCCTACATCCACAAACCATCAACATAATGCATATCATATCATGACATATAGGAAACACCGTTCATCTCACATGCATTGCATTTCATCATTGCATAATATAGATTGGTTATTCTAAGCATCTCACGAACCATACATTTGCATCCATTGCATAAACATATAAAATCACATATATATCATCCATTTGCATCATCATATAAGCATTATCTTATCATGTCCATCATATCATGTCATATACATCATCACATATGCATCATCATTAAATGCATCATCACACAAGCATCATAATAAAAGGGTCATCACATCATATCATGTGCATCATCATCTGTATATGCATCATACATGAGAAAGATATTGAAAAAGAAAAAGAACATGTCATTGCATCTCATACATTATATCATCATCATCCATCAGGTGCATAATATAGAATTGTTAGCCTAAGCATCTTAAACCATTCACATATCAGAATATTTTCATCATCTATACATCATCATCATAAAAAGTGCACATAATAGATACTAAAAAGGAAAAGCATCCATTCATAAACATCTGCATAATCACTGCAATCACATCATAGCATCATATAGAAATATACATCACATCACATCACATAGAATAAAAAGCATACATATATCGCATAGGATAGAGTCATCACATCACATATAGAAAATAGGATACATCCATCCATCATGTGTAAATAGAATAGAACACATCATCATACATCAGATTGAATCATATCATCTCATATATCATCAAAATAATAATACAACTGTCATGGTATATGAATCAGGATCAAATGTGTATGTCAATCAATATAATACAATCACCCACTGGGCTATCAAAAATGTAGCCTATGAATCCCAAAAAGAATGTTGTCTCTGATAAAAAATGTGAGGCTAGCCTTGATGGTTGCTCCCCTTGCCCGATTGTCTCTCGGATTGATCCTACCTCTGCCCTATTTGCTGTGACAAGTCTAGTACTCAAGCTGCTCGAGGCACTACCTAATGGTAGTGAACCCTATAATACTATGCTTCCATGACCGCCTCATAGAACATTCTCGCAAGAACTGTCTTTCCCTATGTGGCCTCTAGTTGTTGGTGTCTCCCTGTCTCCTATGCCAGCTAGAGCTTGTTGGTTTGTCTTTGCTAGATGGCCTGATCCCACTCATCTTTCGCCTGATCCCTCTTGGATGTCAGGGTGGAAACCTATGCCTGTAGCTACTAGATTAGGGCATCTCTCTGGTATGGATGGCATGGTGGTGGTGGTGGTGGTGGTTGTTGCTGCTGATTTCTCAATGGTTGCCTATCCCCATCTCTCTACTGATCTCTAGGCACTTGGTCTCTCTGTCCCCTCTGATCTGGAGGTGGTCCACCTCCTCCTCTGCCTCTGTCATCATCTTCGTCCTTGTCCCGATATCCTCTACCTCCTTGCCCCTGCCCCTACCCTATTGATCGGCCTTGGGGCCTCCGTCATGGTGATAACGTACTAGGCATTGTCAATCCTATTGGCAACACAAGAGAAGACAACTAAGAAGGGGGGTGAATCAGTTGTCACAGAAATTCAAACTTATTAAACTTATTTAACTTATTCTCAGATTCGATTAACAAGCATGATAGCATGAACCATGAATACATCAGAAAGACACATAACAGAAATATTTTTTATGTGGAAACCATGTTAGGGGAAAAACCGCGGTAGAGGTCAGTCCACAAGAATACATCCGTGGGGATTTGAACTAAGAAAATAGCATCTACTAATGCCTGATTATAGTTCTGGTTAAGTACATGAACACTCCTTCACTCCTCTTCACTCTTCTTCACTCTTCTTCACACTTTGCTCTACCTTCGAAAGGTTTAGAACATTATGTGTGCACACCATGCATTCAAATGGTATGAAAAATCACTTATATATCCTCAACAAGAAATTACATCGCTACATGTCAGCCTCAACAAAATAATAAAATGAATTTAAACTGTCAGCCCAAATCATTAAAAACTATTAATACGAATCAACCAAGGTCAACCACAATATAGTGAAGACCCAAAACAACATGAACCAGCTTCAAAAATTATTCCGCAAAGATCCACAACTTGCTACAATCACCTTGTCGGCCATGAACATGAACAACATGAACATGCAAGATAAAATCACCAATCATGAGCACAATGATTAATGTGGACATGCAACACAGATAGAGCATGATCTAGAAACATCCACAAATATCACGAATCACCAAAGAAGCATCCAAAGCAACTGAGCTTACTATAATCGCATCATCTTCATTCACGAACTCAAACTGAAGCAATCAAAAAAACTGTCAAAACAAAACTATTCATAACTTGATCAAATATTCACAAGGATCTCTGAAACTCAACATGGATAAACTAGATATACTCGAAAAGAAACCCTTTAGTCCACAACCTCTTATTATAAATGTATTAAGCTCACCAATAGATTGAACTTCACTTCACCAATGACAACCTACAACTCATTCCATTACAATTTTCTTAATATCCTTGACATATACAACCTTAATGATAATGATGCTAATAGTGTTGGCATCAATGAAAACCACATATCAGCAACACAACCACTACATCCTAAAATATCCCCCTTTTGCATTGATGTCAACACATGATGTGAAAAACACCATCAACACAACTGTCTCTTAACACTTACCGCCCCTTAGATTTTGCCTCTTTTTCTCCTCAACTCTTTCACATGACTCTTCTCCCTACATGACTCTTGTCCCTAGATAATTCATATTTTTTCACATGACTCTTCTCCCCCTTTGACATCAATGACAAATATCTATATTCTCCACACAAGCTCTGAACCACATAGCTGAACATCTGACTACTCCCCCTAAGTAGCAGTCATCACAACATCAATCCGGATCAAGATATGACTATGAAATACACAAACTAATGCAAGACAATGCATCCTAGTTCTTATTAGGAGGGGTAATCACCCCTAACTTCCATATAATATACTCAAAAGTATCCTTAGGCAACGGTTTGGTAAAGATGTTTGCAATTTGTTCCCTCGTAGGCACATACTCCAATCTAACTTCCCTTTCACTCACCTTCTCTCTCAGAAATTGAAACTTGATAGATATATGCTTTGTCTTTGAATGTAGCACCATATTCTTATAAATGTTAATTGCACTTAAATTCTCATAGAATATAGCAATAGGCTCATCATACACAACTCTAATATCCTTCAACATCTGCTTCATCCATAATACTTGAATACAATTGTTAGCAGCAACAATTTATTCTACCTCTATAGTAATTTATTCTACCTCTATAGTTGATAAAGAAATGACATTCTACTTCTTACTTAACCAAGAAATCAACTTCTTTCCCAAGAAAAATGCACCACAACTAGTACTTTTTCGATCATTCACATCTCTTGCCCAATAAGCATTAGTAAAGGCACTGAAAGTAAGATCGTTATCTTTATGATACCATAGGCCAAAATCAATTGTTCCCTTCAAGTATCTGAAAATCCTTTTCACAACCATCACATGGGATTCCTTAGGATTAGCTTGAAATCTTGCAACAATACATATGACATTCATGATACCAGGTCTAGTTTGAGTTAAATAAAGCAATCCACCAATCATTGATTTGTATCTAATTTGATTTTCCTTCAGAGAATCATCATCTTGTGTCAACTTACATCTGGTCACCATAGGTGTACCGAATGGCTCTAAATCTTGCATACCACACTTCTTTAGCAATTCTTTCACATACTTGGACTGAGATATAAAGATCCCTTTATCTAACTGAGTAATTTGCAATCCTAAAAAGAATTTCATCTCTCCAATAATTGACATCTCAAACTCACTCTACATCTCATAAGAAAACTTCATGCACAAACCATCATCTTCTCCAAAAATGATATCATCAACAAAGACTTCAACAATCAAATCTTTATCATCATCAATCTTGAAATACAAATTACTATCAGCAGTACCTTTGTTAAATCCAAGCTTCAACAAATAATTGTCCAATCTAGCATACCATGCTCTAGGGGCTTGCTTAAGTCCATACAATGCTTTCTTCAATCGGAAAACCATATCTCCCTGATTAGTCAATTGAAATTAATTAGGTTGCTCAACATACACCTCTTCTTCAAATTCGCCATTTAGAAATGTTGACTTGACATCCATCTGATAAACTTTATAGTTTTTGTAAGCAACATAAGCAAGAAATAGTCTCATAGCTTCAATCCTAGCAATAGGGGAAAAAGTTTCTTCAAAGTCAATTCCTTCCATTTGAGAATATCCTTTACACACCAGTCTTACTTTGTTCCTAACAAATTCACCTTTCTCATTCAGTTTGTTTCTAAAGACCCATTTAGTTCCAATTACCTTTTTATCCTTACATCTAGGAACAAGAATCCATGTATCATTCTTCTCAATCTATAGTAGCTCTTCTTTCATTGCTTCCACCCAATCTTCATCTTTGCATGCTTCATTCACACTATTAGGCCTAGTCTTTGAAATCAAACAATACTCTTCTGCAATTTTTCTCCTAGTCTAGACACCTTTATTCTTATCACCAATAATCTAATCTTCTGAATGATTTAATCTTACATACCTTTGAGTCTTAGGATTTTCTTGAACTTCGGGCCTTTGTGATCTCTCTTCTACACTTTCACTAGTTTCTCCTTCCTCTTGATTTTCTTGATTCATCAGAATGATTTGAACTTGATTTGAACTCTAAACTTTCTTTCCTTTGTTTTTACTGACATTCTGATCATCTGAATCATATCTACAGGTTTTGGATGGTCTAGCTATATCTTCATCAACCTCAACATTTTCACTTTCAACCATTTTCCTCAATCTCTTATTGTAGCACCGGTAGGCCTTGCTTTTAGTAGAATAACCAAGAATGATACCTTCATCACTCCTAGCATCAAACTTTCCTATATCTTCATCTCTTTTGATATAGCATCTACTTCCAAATATTTTGAAATATCTAACAATAGGTTTATGACCGTACCATAGCTCATAAGGGGTCTTACTAGTATCACCTTTGATTTGTACCTGGTTGAGAGTGTAAACAGTTGTACTCACAGCTTCTCTCCAGTAGATATGAGGGACATTTCCTTTCAGCATCATAGTTCTATAAACTTCTTCAATTGTCCTATTCTTCCTTTCCACAACTCCATTTTGTTGAGGGGTCTGCGGTGTAGATAATTGTCTCTTTACTCCATGTTCTTCACAAAAAGAATTAAACTCACTAGAAGTGAATTCACCACCTATATCTGATCTTAGACATTTAATCTGCAAACCTGTCTCTATCTCAACCATAGCCTTAAAGATCTTGAACTTCTCTAGAGCTTCATATTTCTCCCTCAAGAAAGCAACCCACATCATTCTAGAATAATCATGAATAAGCAACATGAAATACCTATATCCTTGTAAAATTCTAACTCTAGAAGGACCACACAAGTTAGTATGCGCAAGCTCCAACAATTCATTTGAACTATGTTTTTTTCTCCGAAATGAAATTCTAGTTTGCTTCCCTAACTGACATTCCTTGCATATAGCATTAGTACGTTTCATCAACTTAGAAAGATCTCTCACAACCTTAGTAGAAACTATCTTGATAATGTTATCAAAGTTTACATGACACATTCTCCTATGCCACAACCAACTTTCATCAACTTGAGCAATCAAACAACTTTTACTAGCATCACTTAGGTTAAAGACATCACCTTTTGTTTTTTAACCTAACGCAATCACATTTATGGAACTCCCCAATATTCTGCACTTTCCATCCTTGAACTAAAGATTGTATCCCTTATCAATCATTTTTCCAAAACTTCAAAGATTATGCTTCAGACCTTCCACATATAGGACATCATTAGTATTATGATTACCATCAAGAGAAATGCATCCTCTGCCACAAGTTATGCCTTCTTTGTCATCACCAAATATCACAACACCACCATCATAATTTTCCAAGCTCACAAACTTAATTTTATCACATGTCATGTGATGAGAGCATCCACTGTCAATCACCCATTCGTCTTTCTCTTTAACTCGAATAGCTAGGGATTTCTCCACATTTGTATAACTAGCAAATTCAGTAGACATAGGATTATTTTCCTTGATAGCAATAAATACCCATTCATCCTCACTTATGTTCCCTTTATCAAATTCATCATCTGTCACACCTTCATCAGCAGCATAATAGCATTTTCTTTGAAATCTAGGCTTGTTAGGTCTTGACTTAGGAACTCTTTCCGGACACCTTGATGCAAAATGACCTATCTTATTGCAAGAAAAACATTTAATAAGAAACTTCCCTTTATACTTACCATCTCCTCTAGCTTCTGTTTTGACAATAAGTGCTTCAAGCTCATCTAGTTCTCTTTCTTCTTCTTCAATCTTTCTCATTTCCTCCTCATACTTGAATACCTTTCTAGAAGAACTTTCTCCCGGATCATATCTCGGTTTATCCCTTCTGGAGGTAGTGGCTTTGAATGCAGATTCTATCTTAGGAAGGGCATCACCAAACTCACTCAACTCAAAAGAAGTAAGCTTACCAATCAACATATCTCAGGTAACATTCATCACAGTCTGAAGCTCCTCAATAGCAGTAGCTTTTACTTTGTATGCAGTACGAAAGGATCTAAGTAATTTAGCTACAATCTCTTATTCTTCCAATTATCTACAAGCACATTTGATACCACACACAAGTTCATTCACTCTTTGCATGAAAGAAGCAATGTTCTCATCATCACCCATTCTGAACATTTCATATTTCCCTTTCTGACTTTGCAACTTAGCAATCTTCACATTTGCATCACCTTCATACAATGTTTCCAACTTTTTCCAGATCTCATGAGCAATCCTTAGATCCATAACATTTTTCATCTCAAAATCAATCAAAGCACTCAACAATGCTTCCTTAGCCCTGATATTGTACTCAACATCCCTAATCTCAATAGTAGTAGTAGGACCATTCTATGGAATAACATACCTATTGATTTTAATGTTCTAGTAAGGTTCACCAATTCATCTCAGATGACACTCCATTTGATTCTTCCACAAAGAATAATTTGTTCCATCAAATTTCAGACTATCCTTCTTATATGTTGCCATCCCGGATCACCTCAAGCTATTAAAATTCTTCCAAGGAACCTGCTCTGATACCAATTGTTGGCAACACAAGGGCAGCCAACTGAGAGGGGGGGTGAATCAGTTGTCACAAAAATTCAAACTTATTAAACTTATTTAACTTATTCTCAGATTTGATTAACAAACATGAAAGCATGAACCATCAATACATCAAAAACACACATAACACCAAGATTTTTTACGTGGAAACCCTATTAGGCGAAAAACCATAGTTATGTTCAGTCCATAAGATTATACCCTGTTAAAAGTATAAAGAATAAAATGGGAATGCACATGCATTTAGGCACACTACCTAGACAACATTGCTCAATTAAAACAAGGCTTATTTCCTAAAGAAAGACACACTATCTAACAAAAACATTTAGATTACATCCGTAGGGATTTGAACTGCGAAAATAACATCTGCTAATGCCCGATTACAGTTCCAATTAAGCACATGAACACTTATTCACTCTTCTTCACTCTTCTTAACGCTCTGTTATGCCTTCAAAATACTTAGAACATTATTTGTGCACACCTTGCATTCAAATGGTATAAACAATCACTTCTATATATCCGCAACAAGAAATTACATCGCTACATGTTGGCTTCAACAAAATAATAAAATGAATATAAACTGTCAGCCCAAATCAATAACAATTATTAATGCGAATCAACCAAGGTGTGCCACAATATAGTGAAGACCCAAAACAACATTCTCGAACACTTATTCACTCTTCTTCACTCTTCTTAATGCTTTGTTATGCCTTAGAAATAATTAGAACATTATTTATGCACACCTTGCATTCAAATGGTATAAACAATCGCTTCTATATATCCACAACAAGAAATTACATTGCTACATGTTGGCTTCAACAAAATAATAAAATGAATATAAATTGTCAGCCCAAATCAATAACAATTATTAATGTGAATCAACCAAGGTTGGCCACAATATAGTGAAGACCCAAAACAACATTCTCAAACACAAACCAGATTCAAAAATTATTCCTTGAAGATCCACAACACGCTACAATCACCCTGTCAGCCATGAACATGAAAAACATGAACATGCAAGAGAAAATCACCAATCACGAGCACAACGATCAATGCAGACATGCAACACAAATAGAGCATGATCTAGAAACATCCATTAACATCATGAATCACCAGAGAAGCATTCACAACAATTGAAATTACTAGAATCGCATCATCTTCATTCAGGAACTCAAACTGAAGCAATCACAAAAACTGTCAAAACACAACTGTTCATAACTCGATCAAATGTTCATGAGGATCTCTAAAACTCAGCATGGATAAACTAGATATACTCGAAAAGAAACCCTTTAGTTTACAACCTCTAATTATCAACATACTAAGCTCTCCAATAGATTGAACTTCACTTCACCAATGACAACCTACAACTCATTCCATTACAATTTTCTCAATATCCTCGACATATGCAGCCTTAATGATAATAATGCTAATAGTTTTGACATCAATGACAACCACATATTAGCAACCCAACCACAACATCCAACAATCTCCCCCATTGGAATTCATGGCAACACATGATGTGAGAAACACCATCAACATAACTATCTCTTAACACTTACTCCCCTTTAGATTTTGCCTCTTTTTCTTCTCAACTCTTTCACATGACTCTTCTTCGTCGGAGGATCATTGGCCCCCATGAAAAACACTCTCTTCATCAGAGCATCCACTCCCAAGCAAAACCCCATCCTGGGCTGAAGTATCATTCGTAATGATCTGGTGCCACGAGTCCTAAGATAATAGTGGCAATAATCAATCTAAATGTCGGTACTGAAGTCCTGTGCTGCTCTAAGTCGATATACCCCTCAACAAAAATGATCTCATCAAGGCCCATGACCTCATAGCAAACTTTTTTGCTGGTGTCCACATCATAGATGACCTACTCTCCATGGATCAGCAAATAAATAATACACCACACATCCTCCAGGGTCACTATCTCCTCGCCTGTAGGTAAGTGAAACAAGGACCTATCACTATGCCATCTCTCTACCAGTGCTGTCATCATCCCTAAGTGTGACCTGATGGTTGGGGCATATGCGATGTACCAAATTCCTATCGCTCCCAAGTGCTCGTAAAGCAACTCTTGCAAAATAGGATTCTGAGTCAATCTTCTCAGAATCAAGGATATGTGCTCTCATGAATGGACCAACTCCATGTCCTCCTACATCAAAAAGTCACTGTGTCAAGTTTTGTAAAAAATCAAGATCTTGTTTGGAGTTTTCGTGACCGAAACAACAAATGCGTCATTTTTTGTAATGGCATCGTTGTTTGAAAATTCTAAATTGCACCACTGGAGACCTAAAGGTTCCAAACTGCGTCGTGGTGTCGCAGTTTGACTATGGACCATTTTGACCCCTAAACCTAAATTCCTAATTGCACCACCGTAGTGTTGTTTACATTGGCAACAAACTTTGAAGCCTAAATCCTAATCTCTAAAATGGACCGCCGCAGCACCAGACTTGATAGTGATGCACTTTAAGGCCGTAAAATGCTAATTTGACACTTTCAATGGCACCAAACATCACCGCTTGACTTGGTTTGACTTTGAACCCTAATTAAGGTGTATGAAAGATGAAACGACAAGTCAGGTAAGGGTCACATACCAGTGGTCTTGTGCCTGGTAGCCGCTGGTATACTCATGCTCACTCTAAAATGTGTCATGGAAGCACACGTTGCACCATCTTGAATAGTGGTCAGAGCTCAAAAGTAGCAAATTTCTAAGGGCTGAATGTACAAATGAGTTGGAAGTGGCCCCTTGAGGCCTATTTAAGCTTGAAAGCTAGGGTTTTTTTACCTTGTTTAGCCATCCAGCTAGGGTTTTGGATCCTCGATCCTATTTTCACCCAACCAAGGGTCGTTTTGCATTGTCTTTTCACATTTTTGCACATTTTTGGCATCCTGGACCCTTTTTGGACCCATTGGGAACCTTGTCCTCTTTTTTCACGAGATCACCCAAAAATTGAAATTTTCGTCCAATCTCTCGAGGGGGCAATATATCAACATGTTTATTCTCACTAGGGCAGTAGTGGGGCATTTAAAAATAAATTAGAAAATTGAGTTTTGATCTCGACAGTTTATTCTTTGAACTAATGCAATAGGTGCATTGCTTCAAAGAGGGGAAAAATGTAGACACGTAAAATGTACAGATTGATCCCATGCACCTGATCTTGATTTACTAACACTGGTGTATCCTAAATCATCTCCTTTTCTAATCATTTAATCAAATAATCTTTATTTGATTAAATTCACCATCTTTCATCTATTAATTAAATAAATCATTTTTGTTTAATTAATCCTAACATCATCCATTTAATTAAATAAATCAATTTTATTTAATTATCCTCTAAAGTCATTCTATTAAATTAAATAAATTAATCTTTATTTGATTTAATCTAACACCATCCCCTTCGATTAAATAAATCCAATCTTATTTAATTAAATCTAAAATCACTTTCCTCTCATTTTTTATTTAATTTAATCCAAGAGTCTAAGTCAAAATGGTCAAATCAACTAATCTCCCTCTTAATTAATCAAATCTTGATTAACGCTAGTCTTAATCACTTCAATCCTCTAGATTTTTCTACTTGCTCATGAAAATCATTTTAATTGATTTATTAAATCTCTAATTACTTTCAAAAAGGCATAAAAAATGGGAATATTCTCCAAGTTTGAAAAATCCCTCCAAAAGGGTTTGTACATCCAACAAGGCATTTAAGTTTCTTACATGTCCTTTGCCTTGAGCCAAGTGGCATTAACTTCATTTTCTTCTCCCTCCAACTTGTCATTTCATCCATTTTGAAATTCCACCTAATTGCATTTAATTGCACAATGACCAAAATGTGCTCCACCTTTGTCCACTCACATGTTGACAAGTGGCTTCATTCTATTGATTGGTCTTTTGTCCCACATTCATCCATTTTTCCTCATCTTCCATCCCTCTCATCTATAAATAGAAGGTTGTCATTTGGATTACGATTACAATCTTAGGCATTTTGATCCGCAATTTTATGCAAAGTTATTATCTTGATATTTTGAATTTGTCCATCCATTATTCATCCATTTTCACATTTTCATAGCTAGGTTATGCAAGAATTGCACCAAGGAGCATCAAATTTACACCAATCATCATTCAAGCTTGCAAGGAATTGGGAAATGGCCATTTTCCACATCAAAATGGCACCAATTCCCCCATGGGATTGAGAGTTTGTTTGCATTAAAATGGATTTGAAAGCTTTTATATGTGTTCTTCATTCTATTTCTTTTTTTGGGCATTTCAAATGAATTACATGGGGAATGTTGTTTCTAGCTTGCATTTGGGACTAATTGTGTGTTTGTGCAGGTCTAGGATCACCATTCACAAGGACATTACACCAATTTAGAAAACAAATTAATTAACTCCAACTTTCACCATTACATTTCCTCCCCAATCTTAGGTGCATCCTCATCTCTATGTATAAGTGCTTCATATTTAAGTATATTATCATTCTTAAATATGCATAAATTTAATGAAATATATAGTTGAAGGTGTTGTGTATAGAGGACAAAAATTCTCTTTTGAGCTCTTTTTATTTTACATATTTTTTTATTCACTTCATACATGAAAATAATTAATTAAAGATTCCATGGGTTGCTTTTGACTTGCAATTAGATTGAATATAAAAATTAGTTTAAATTCAATAATTATCTATATCTAGTTTTGAATTGATTTCCCTATATGGTGTAGTTATTAGAGGAAAAATATAATTAAATATATCGATTTTAAATAAGAGAACATTAATAGGTTAATAATAGATTATATTTTTATATAATCATAATCATAATAAAGTTATAAATGAGTGAATGATAATAATTTATGTACATATAGTCATATGATAAACAATAAACCAAACATAGCTATAATATTACACCACTCCATTCATTGTGATGGACTAGAGATAGATTCAAAAACAAGATATTTGCCCCAAACATTAGAAGAATAAGAGTGATATAGTCCCTGATAGTTTAAACAACCTAGAAAGTATAACAAATAGGCATTATGTGGCACAACTGGGTATGAACACATTCAAGTTGGGATCAATATGGTAATTAGTATCAAGATAAAGGTGATGTAACTTTTAATATGCTTGAAAACTAATTAAGGTATAGTAAGAGGCCCAATTTAGCATAGATAACATAAGATACTATTAACGTATCATTGATAGGATAAAATGGTATCAATATTGAGAGTGGTAGGAAGCCCGATAATATCAATGAGATAGCTAGAATATATAGGGTTAATGATTAGATAACATAGATAGGAAAATTGGTACAAGTGATTAATAATGGTGCAAGACCCAAATTCCATAAGTATGATCATATGATAAGTGATATGGATGAGTACAATAAACTATCAAAATAAAGATTAATATGATAAGGGAAAATAATGATTCTCACCAATATAAGATCAAATTTAAAAAGTATGACAACATATTTGATAATGAAAATGCGATATATAGAATCAAGATATGTTATAGAGAAATTTAATCTCAATGTAGATGGTACCACACATAAGAGATTACAATGTAAGTTCGAGAGATTATGGGGTATAATATAATGTTCCGTCACTTAAGAAATTCAAATAAATTAGGCTAAAACATGTAGAAAAATCCATTTAATATGAAATTATTATTTACTATGTGGACTTTCAATACAAGTGTTGATGAAAAATTATTAAAAATAAAATTAGTTTATTGTGGAAACACCATACTCAATCAAAAAATGTGGACTTGTTTATAAATATGTTTAAACAAAATTGGATAGATTATGCATAATATTTACATGATAGTATTTTAACATATTTTAAATCATAATTTACAAAATACCATCATTATGCACCCTCTCATTCCCCACTCATTATTCAAAATAAGGTTTCCCTACTCATGAAAGGATGAGTATGAGTTTCAATTTCTTGTGTTAGGCAACTAGTAATGGATTTAGTGTTGATTGGTGATATTTTTTCCTTTAAAGTTGGCAATGGGGTACTAAACACTATTGCTAGTCATGTATCTAATCCTAGCTCCATATGCCCCATCCTTCTATTGATGTTCCTCTCGTTGCTTTGTATTTTCTTGGTTCACCTAGTCATTGCATGATTTCCAGTCCTCTTCCTTTCACTTCTATAATATTTCATGATGATCTTGTTTTCCTACACATTTATCTTCTCTTCTTTCTTTCATAGTTACGGAGGTTTTTGTTATTTCATTCATTTCAACCCCTATTGTACATGTTAGTTGCATATATATTCTTGGTTTTATGGTGAGTAGTGTTTCTTCAACTACAAGCTTTAGGTCATTCATGTAACTCTTATGCTAGAAAACATTATTTCTCTTTTTTGAATAATGCTACTAGTTACACTATGAGTCTGACTACTGTAATTGGTAGATCCAAATTACCTATTTATTTTTCTCCCTTGGCAATGCTTCTCGAGGATGACTTTTAACAAATGATGATTATTTCTCCTGAAAGCATCTAATTTTTAGATTTGATCATTTGTGGCCTCATTTTTGTGAGCTTCCATTGTGCCTTCCTATGAAATCCTTGGATTTCCTTCTTCAACCCCCTCCCTAAATAATTTAATTGATAGGTAGTTTAGACTTGATTACCTAATCTTCCACTTAGTTTTTGTATGAGTCCTACTATATGAGCATAAAAAAATGTTTCCTTAGTTTCATCATGGTGGATTAGGCCACCAATGATTTCTCTCATGCTACTTATGTTCATATACTTATGGATTTAGATCTATCTAAGCCTATCTTGGTGAATGATGCCTTACAATTTAATGATAGCTCTTGCAATCAACTATTGAATTATGAAGGAATCCTTTTTTATTGTAGCTAAGTCTCTTTTACAAGACATTTGTTTTCTAACTAATTGTGCTTTAATATCCCATGTTCCTCCTCTTGGTGGAATATTTCTTTGACATGAACATTTAATCATGGATGTAGTAGAGAAAAATTAAGATTTAGAGTCCATAGAGCCCCCTAGTTGTGTTAGGGAGGAGGGCCCTTCCTCTCTTGTGCTACCTATTACTCTCCCCATGTATCGCATCCCTCCTTTTGTGGGTGATGTTGGAGTGCCTCCTCTAGATTGTGTGGTGGCTTCTTAATGGTTGGCATCCCCAGTTATGTCTCCCTATTCTCCTGTTTTGCCTCCAAAGTGGCCTTGGAGTAGATATCTCCCCCTTGATCTCTTATTTTTAAAATATGTTAACATTCATGTTTCTTTTATCATTGTGCATGAGAGAAATAAGGGTCCTTAAAAATATGTTTCCCAATCCCACACCTAGACTTGAGAGTTGAAAATTTTGGTTATGTTATCATGTATTCCTTGTTGTTAATTCATGATGTGTTGTTTGTACCATCATTTCATAGATTTATAAAAGGTTTGGGGACCTTTCTAAAATCCATTTTACATTATAACAAGCATTAATAAAACTATGTAGATAACACTTGCAATATCTTGATTTTTTTGGTAATCTCTTTTTCAATGTGATCTTTATTTATGCTATGCAATCACAACATAGTATTGAAAATGTGACAAATAAGAAGAGATTGATGATCCAATACAATTAATCAGTCATTTATCTTCTACTTTGACATCTTAATTATATCATTCAATGGCCTTATACATATATTTATCCTATTATCTACCCAAACCACCTGACAACTAATTAATAGTTCTAACATCTAATACATTAACATTATATTTATTTATTCCACATTATATGCCATGGACTACTTTAATTTCTAACACCCCTTTTCATGCTAACATATGAAATTAATTAGATATTATAAGAACATATCAACAATTAACATTGATAGGTAGTTGTCTCTTGTCTTCCAAATTGCCACTAATATTCACCTATTGTAAATTTTCCCCTCTTCAATAAAAGATATTCACTTTTTTGAATGACACTTAGGAGAAAGGGGATAGTAGTTGGACAGGTTCCAATTGTTGTTAGAGCACTTGTGCTTAAAATATTGAGTTTTGTACCACATATTTAAACTTGAATGCATGAGAACCTAACTAAATGTTGGTCAAGATGGACCCATACTTGAACACATGAGAACCTATGAATGTTATATTTAAAAGCATAAATAATTTCATTAACAAGTAAAATAAATAATTTTCATTTAGAAAATAAGATACTCATTAAATAAAATAAGACACTCATTTAAACAAGTATTGTTATCATAGTGGAATTTAAGTATTGTTCTCGTGTCCACAACTATTGGGATAACAATGTATATGTATTGGAGTATGTCATATTAATAGTTTTTCCTATCATAAATATAAAAGACGAGCATAATAGAGACCTTGTATTTTCCAATGAAATGTGAAAGATTGTCAAAAAGTTTTAGCATTCAACTATTGGTCCATTTGTGTTGGATATAAAAGTTAGAGATAACAAAAAATTATGGTTATCAATCAATATTTGGTCCATTTATGTTGCATATAAGTTATATTTTAAATAAAAATATGATATTCTACAAGCAACAAATTATTATTTTTGTTCAACTACTAGGGGTATCAGGATTAAGTTTTAGTAGAGTCTTTAAAAAGTCAAAATTTGGACACTTGTAAGTAGATGTGCTAATGTGGCAATTTCTGTGGTGTGTAACACCTCCAAAACTTAGTTATAGATAGATAAGAGACCAATCCACATTAAAAAAAATAGAACAAAATTAACCCTTATGACTACTCTTCCCTATATATGCCTTTTTTTAAACATACACCCTTTGCTCTCCACCAATCAACATTCCCTTGGAGACATGCACTCCCATCAGTCAGCATAAATGAGGAAGTCCAATCGTAGTGCATTAGAACATTTATTGCATCAAAAAACATTAATGGAACAAATTAAGGTCAAAGTCGATTGTCCGCAGGTATAACATCTGATACTGGCCATTAATGCCTCTTTTTCCTCTTTTGGTTCCAAGTCCCTTGCCTGCTTCTTGTTGATCAAAAAAATTTAAGGGAGAAGTACTAGTTACCACCACCCATTGAATTACTGCCACCTCCATGCTCACTCCACCTCCCAAAAAGAATTCACTTTGATCCATTAAAAAACATTATTTAATCAAATAAAAAATTGCAGCAACACCAATGGTTGCTCATAACACAATGTGTAATGAACCAATCATAATAGATAGCTAAACATGCATTTGCATTTATAAAAAAATTCAACTTTCACATAAAAAGGCTCATTTAAAATTAATTTAAAACTTTTATTGTTACAAATACCCCCACTTGCAAATGTTTATCCCTCATTACATATTATCTTAACAACTACACATGCACATTTAATGGTGCTTTACATGACATAATCACAATCTCCTATTAACTCTATGGGATTTGAAATGCATAGTCTTCCACACACTCCCTGGAAGATACATGTATTTACTTCATTTTCTATAGGTACCTGCACAATTAAATACTGGTGTAAGGCTCCCAAAATAAACAACAAATCCAAATATAATGCAGAATTCAGTCATAACATCTTTAAAAGCCTACGTAACTAGTAGCTACAAATTCAAATGCTCAAAAAAATTCAAATTTGAAACACAACAACCAAATTAAATGCATTCATTGTCAGATTTGAATTCCTAAATAAGATGGGTAAAGTAGCCAACAACATTCACAATTGCTAATTGTGAAGAATTATTCTCTATAAAATTCAAAGTATCGACAGGAATCCTCTGCACATTCCTCCAATATCCCAACTTTCAGGTTGGTACTTTATACATTCTACTTATAGTTATTTTCAAGAACTGTGCATTTAACATTTATATTTATGTAGTTTCTTTTTACTTTGCTTTATAAGTAAATGAAAGATCTTTTTGGTGATGGGTTTTTCCTTACAAACCCCATTTACAAATTCAATAATTTGTGTGTTCATTTTCTATTTTTCCCTATTTACAAATTCAATAATCTTTGTGTTCATTTTATTTTTTTTGTCATTTATCAAGGTTTATATTTTTTATTTATTGGTGGATATATGTGTATTTATATTTGTCCATTTTTGGTCATTTCTCAGGGTTTATTTATATGTATATATGTGTGTGTGTGTGTGTACACACACACACACACACACACACATATATATATCTATATAAATACATTTTTAACATATGTGTAAATATGTGTATTATGTATTTAAAAACATAAACACAGATATATACATATAAATACATACACACACCCACACACACACACACACATATATATATATATATAATACAACTTATTGAATTTGCAAATGAATATGTATAATGTTATATATATAACATTGTACACATTCACATGTATTCATTTACAAATTCAATATGATGTGTGTTTGAATTTGTATATGAATGTGTACAATATTTCAATAAGTCGTGAGTTTGATTTTGTAAATGAATGTGTACAATGTTATATATATATATTTAACATTGTACACATTTATTTATAGATTTTCTGTCTCTTGTCTCTTATTCATTGAGAAAATTGATATATATGTGTGTGTCCTTTTCCTATCCTTTCATAATGCAAACAATGGTATTGGCTAATCATTTTCTTCTACATCTTTCAGGACTCATGAAGGGTTTATCCGCTGATTGAAAAGTTATTACTGCTTGTTTATGAAATAAATCATTCCTCTTCAATGTGTTTTCACCATGTGTTGTTTGACTTTGTCGGCTCATGGTAGTTGGTTTTTTCGACGAGATTTTTGGAGTTAAATGAATATTTCCTAGTCTCCATTTATTATATGCCATATATGTTAAAACCCTTGTCTCTTTTTTTTCCAAATTCATATGCTTAAGGAATTAATCTCATAAAACTGTTACCTGGAATATTCAACATCTATCTGAAAATGCACTTATATATTCCTGTGAGTAAGGAATTATTATTATGAAACCCTTGGTTACTTTTTTGTACACATTTTTGAAAACCCAAGTCTGTAATTGATCTACCTGTTAGCCCTCAAAAATGGAGGAAGAATACCTCAAGACGCTGCCAATCTCTTGATACGCTTTAGGGTAATAGACAAGGTCAAATGAATTGAACCTTCTACTCTTTAGGTGATGCCAGACCTAGGCGCGTGTACCTATATGAATTAAGCAGACTTGACTTATGATTATCCTTCTTGCAATGATTTGTCCACAATGGCAGATGGAAGTGAACAAATGAAATCAAATTTGGTATAAATTGTATACGAATTCTAAAACTAAAACCTAATATGTTCAGTTAACAAATGTAAAGAAAATGAATGAATCTGAATGATGAAATGAAGAGACTAGTGCCTTATTGGGTATGCAGAGTCAAGAGAAATAGAAGTGGGAAACTTATTCTGGCAGAAACTCAAATTGCTGGCATATATTTTATTTATAACTTGTACAAACATGCAAGATATTGACTACTAAGCTCTACTTTAATAATCTGGATGAATCTCCCTGATTACTGTGATCAACCAAAAGGATTTAATCTCTTCTTGAGAGAACCAGTTAATTAACCACACAAATGCAACAAATGTGCAGTGATAAACTGAAAATAAACTTGTTATATCAATTTAAACAACCAAAAAGAATCAACTTGGAGATAGCTTTGCAATACTTTTTAATAAACTCAACAGACAATTGACACCAGAAATAAACTGCCACACGAACTGATTTTCATTGAAATTTCCATTTGAAAACATGTATCATAGTCTCTGATATGAGAACTTTATTCTACTATATCCATTCCTAAACTACCTATTGTATCTCCTAAAATCTGATCCAATCTGTCCATTCAAAATCGAGAATGAATATTTATACATATGCATCTGAACAAACGCATCGCTTCCAAATCCATGTCGGCCAACTGTTACAATCGGGCATTCATATGTCAGCCAACAGCATTTGGGTCCCTGTTAATCATTCGATGAGACAACCCTGTAAGTATGCCGAAGGAAATTATAACGCTAATAGTCGCCACTTAGTTCACTGTGTTTTGCCGTAACTCAGTGATATCGGGGAGACCTCTTGTAGATTTCATTATGTTTCACTGCAAGTCTTCATCCATTTTGAGTCGCCGAGACAATACCCACCTCTCACCGAAAGCCAATCGAAAGAAAACCCTTGCACTATGTCAGTGAGACTGAAGATACTCAGTGAAACCTCACCCCAAAAGAAAATGTTCTCACCGATATATCCTTTTGTTGTCGATCAGTAAGACACGTAGCACTCGCCAAGACATTACATCAATGTCCATTAGTTTTACCGATAAGCCACCACATGCATATGGTCGGTGAGATAGATTTGAATTCATTATGACATTACTCTGAAGAAATTTGGTCAAGCCGAAACAAGTCCATGTGTACACGGTCAGCAAGACAAACCTTTTCGCTATGACCTTTCACCGAAGCTTTTAACCCTTGCCGATTAGTCAATCCTTCCACCGTCAGTCGATGAGATAATAAGACCTCACCATGACCTCACACCGAAAATAACTTTCCTGGCTGAAGCGAACACTCCAAGTCACCAGGATAATGAAAATATCATGCCGATAGCAGCCTGTAGACGAAATCCAATCGCTGTGATATAAAAGGAGTCTTGCCGATAGGAAACATAGACTCCTTTTAACAAGAATACTCAATGGGTCTGGGAGACCATAATGAACTCAAGTCGATAGGAACAAGAATGTGTAATATTCAGACATAGATGATTTTATGGGGAAAATATGGACAAAATGTGAGCAGAATGATATGAAAACAAACCCTTGTGCTTATGATAAGGACTCCTATGGAAACTCAGGGGTATGAAAACTTGTGAAATTACTGTCAGAAATTTACAGTTCTAATAGTGGCTTCGTCTGGGGATGAATGATAGTAAGATCATTGCAAGGATCCAGATCTTTAGGTGAGCAGACCAGACACAAAAAGAGCAAAATGGGAATGGACAAGTAGCAGAGAGCATAATGGAATAGGAAACGAATGGAAAATGAATGCAAAAATGGAAGTGAACCAAAACCCTAAACTACTGTGCATGGAGAATAATTTTAAAGAGGATAAGCAAAAGTTGTCCATGCACTGGCAACCCTTAATCCTCTTTGTTTCAACTTCACCTGTTCTGAGCTGTTACAATCTGAAACTCAAACCATATTTTCCCCTGTCAAATACCTGGTTTTGTCTTGAGTTCATTAGATTCTTCTTGAAGATATTCATGCAATCTTTCCTGTCACTATTATTGCAAGTTTTTAGAAAATCATCATGCTCAGCTTGGCCCAAATTCCCTACACCATTCAATAATTCAAATTCTTCATCATGGGACAAACCCTTCTTATTTTCAACATACAAAATGCATGCATATTGAATGCAAAATTCCTCATTATCTTTCTCACTGTTGTGTACTATGAAACACTCTCTCAGCTATATTGAAAACTCATCATGAAAGTACTTCTCTTGAGAAACAAAATGTTATGTTATATCAACACTGTCTGAAACCAACAAATCCGAAACCTTTTGCACCTCCTTTAAATTGTCATTTGGAGATAATATTTGATTATAACTCACATCTCCAATATCAAGCATATATGAACCAATCAAAGTTGTACCTCTATCATCCTTAGTATGTAAATATATGTCTCTTCCACATGAGTTACATGCCTCTTCTTGAATGGACACATGCTTTAGATCAACTTCAAAGGTTTCACCATTAATTCAAGAAATGCACTGAGAGTCATAATAATCATCACACAAAGATCTTTCACTACCAAAACAAATGTAAGATGGACACAGAACTTCAAGATCACCCTATGTACACATCTCTGATATTCAAGAGTTAGCAAATCTGAAATTTTCTCACTACTTAGTGAACAAGTCTCAACATCTTCATCACTACAGTTATATTCTTCACTTTTGTCATCATCAAAAAGAGGCCCAAGATCATTAGAGAATGAAAAATCAGAAACATTACCAGCACAGTCATTTATTCCATCATTTTGCTTATCTGAAATTATCTCCTCTTTACCATAAAGTGAATTTGAAAATACCTGAAACTCATTCATGGACACACCTTGTAAAAAAATCATCTGATCTTCATTTAACTCCTCATCATACAATGGGTTTGAAAATGTTTGGAAATCATTTTCATATGTACAAACCTCTTCTTCATCAAATGTGTGTTCATAGATTTCAACCGCGGGAAGACGTAATATTTGTTCACTATCAAGTGAACTCACATTGTTCATTGCCTCTTCCTCTTGATCACCACAAGAACTGCAAGAATCATCTTGTTGTAAATAAGAATTCACAAGTTCCTCAAGCTCTTCATCATTGTGACATGATACACAATCCCCTTCCACTTCTTTTTTCAATTCATCAACATGACAGTTATAGCTATTCTCTTCATATGTTGATGTACTCTCCTCCTCATTTGTGCATGTTTCATCCTAGTTTCCAAAAGGGCTGCTAGAATCCCTTGATTGTAGATCAAAATCCACAGGTCCATCCTCAAAATCTGAATACTCATTGGATCCCTCATAACACACACTGCTTTCCCTGTCACAATTTGTTATGCAAGAGAGATAACTTGTACCTTCATCCTCCTCATGCAAGCTATCACAAGAATCATCTTGACTTACATATGTCTCATCTTCTATTGGATGCATTGTTTGATCAATTCCCCTATACTCATCAGAAATACAACAATTGGAATCAACATTGGTAGTGTTCTCATACCTTATCTTTTCCATGGCATCAATGAATTTATTCACGTGATCAAAGGCATGTTGTATTGATGATTCAAACCAATAGGTTGTTTCAGGTTCCCATGCTCTTACAAACTGCTCAACAAACATGGCCCTTGTTGGCCTACAATGAGAAGGTATTTGCATACAAATATCTGTCATTCTATTGTATAGAGAAATAAAATCTTCTCCTCCATACATCCTTATGTCAAGAAATGCATCCAAGGGGGAAATTTTGCACCCTGATTCTATTATGGAGTCCTGGATTTGAGCATGTACATACTCAGCTTCTTCTGCTTCAAATTATTGATTCTAGCATACATATCACTGCAAGTTATGATTTTCTTGAATCTCAAATAACCCATGGGAAGCCTAATCTGGTGCAAATAGATTTCCATATTGCTCAATAAATTAATCCTGAAAACCTTGGAGAGATTTAATAGAAGCAAATGACAGGCTATTAAACCAACCCCTAACTTCATGAATGAGTGACATCATAAACAACCTCATGTGTAAATCTTCATATGGCACATCTATGCCTTTGATAAAAGCATTGAAGCACCTCAAATGATCTTCAACAGTGATTGCACTACTCCCTATAAACTTTGGAGCAAGACTTCTCCAACTACCATCCATAGGGTAAGGGTACAATTGAAACTCTGTTAGATCAAATTGCCTGATTATCATTGTTGCATATTGGTGAGGGGGATGGTTAGGTGGGTACTGATATTGGTATGGCGTACTATTGCATTGTGCATAATGTTGTGGGATATAATGTTGACCATGAGGTGGTTGTGTGTATGTATGCTATGTGGGAATATAAGGAGGATAATGTGGCTGTTGGGCTGCTTTTAGTTCTTCTATCTCCATCCTCCGAGATTCAAATAGTGCCTTGACCTGCCCATAAGTTAAAGATTCAAAATCAACTTGAGGAGTATCATGATCAATAGGTCTACTCTGATTACCCTCCATTTTCAGATCATTGTGTGTCCACTTACTGCTACTAGGAGGACCTCAAGTATGACCTCCCCTATATCGAGATCTTCTTCCATTCATGTTTGAACAAATGCAATATTTCTTTTAGAGTCGCCACTCACTTTTTTCAAAAGTGAGAAAAGTATTTGACATTTCCTATTCCCAGCGGAGTCTGTATAAAGTTCCTGACTCTATGATTAAGGCCCACATTCTGAATGTATTCCCCAGTAGAGTCGCCAATTTGTTACCTCTCAAAAATGCAGGTTAAATACCTCAAGAGGTTGCCAATCTCTTGATACGCTTTAGGGTAACAGACAAGGTCAAATGAATTGAACCTTCTACTCTTTAGGTGCTGCCAAACCCAGGCGGGTGTACCTATCTGAATTAAGCAGACTTGACTTATGATTATCCTTCTTGCAATGATTTGTCCACAAGGGCAGATGGAAGTGAACAAATGAAATCAAATTTGGTATAAATTGTATATGAATTCTAAAACTAAAACCTAATATGTTTAGTTAACAAATGTAAATAAAATGAATGAATCTAAATGATGAAATGTAGAGACCAATTCCTTATTGGGTATGCAAAGTCAAGAGAAATAGAAGTGGGCAACTTATTATGGCAGAAACTCAAATTGTTGGCATATATTTTATTTATAACTTGTACAAACATGCAAGATATTGACTACTAAGCTCTACTTTAATAATCCAGATGAATCTCCCTAATTACTATGATCAACCAAAAGGATTTAATCTCTTCTTGAGAGAACCAGTTAATTAACCACATAGATGCAGCAAATGTGCACTGATAAACTGAAAATAAAATTGTTATATCAATTTAAACAACTAGAAAGAATCAACTTGGAGACAACTTAGCAATACCTTTTAATAAACTCAACGTACAATTGACACCAGAAATAAACTACCACACAAACTGATTTTCATTGAAATTTCCATTTGAAAATATGCATCATAGTCTCTGATATGAGAAATTTATTCTACTATATCCATTCCTAAACTACCTATTGTATCTCCTGAAATCTGATCCAATCCCTCCATTCACAATTGGGAATTAATATTTATACATATGCATCTGAACAAATGCATCACTTCCAAATCCATGTCAGCCAAAAGCCATGTCGGCCAACCGTTACAATCGGGCATTCATATGTCAGCCAACAACATTTGGGTCCCTGTTAATCATTCGCTGAGACAACCCTGTAAGTATGTCGAAGGAAATTATAACACGGACAATCGCCCCTTAGTTCACTGTGTTTTGCCATAACTCAGTGATATCGGGGAGACCTCTCATAGATTTCATTATGTTTCACCACAAGTCTTCATCCATTCTGAGTCACCGAGACAATACCCACCTCTCACCGAAAGCCAATCGAAAGAAACCCTTTGTGCTCTGTCAGTGAGACCAAAGATACTTGGTGAAACCTCACCCCGAAGGAAAATGTTCTCACCAATATATCCTTTTGTTGTCGATCGGTAAGACATGCAACACTCGCCAAGACATTACATCGATGACCATTAGTTTTACCGATAAGCCACCACGTGAACATGGTCAGTGAGATAGATTTGAATTCGTTATGACATTACTCCGAAGACATTTGGTCAGGCCGAAACAAGTCCACGCGCACATGGTCAGCAAGACATAAACCTTTTCACTATGACCTTTCACCGAAGCTTTTAACCCTTTCTGATTAGTCAATCCTTCCACCATCGGTTGGTGAGATAATAAGACCTCGCCATGACCTCACACCGAAAACAACTTGACTGGCCGAAGTGAACCCTCCAAGTCACCGAGATAATGAAAATATCATGCCGATAGCAGCCTGTAGATGAAATCCAATCGCTATGATATAAAAGGAGTCTTGCCAATAGGCAACACAAACTCCTTTTAACAAGAATACTCAATGGGTCGGGGAGACCATAATGAACTCAAGCCGATAGGAACAAGAATGTGCAATATTCAGACATAGGTGATTTTATGGGGAAAATATGGAAAAAATGTGAGTAGAATGATATGAAAAAAAGCCCTTGTGCTTATGATAAGGACTCCTATGGAAACTCAGGGGTATGAAAACTTGTGAAATTACTGTCATAAATTTACAGTTCTAAGACTACCTTTGTTAAAATTAATATCCTATTGTTGTTGAAAACAACACAACTTCTTTCATTTTCTGTACAATGTGCTTTGTACATTCTACATATAGTTATTTTCATGAGTTGGTTACTTTTTTGTGCATATTTCTAAAAACCTAAGTCTCTAATCATTCTACCTCTATTGAAATTTTTATATTATCACTGTTCAATACAACACAACTTCTTTCATTTACTGTACATATGTGTCTTATATGTTCATGGATACATATGTGTCTATACATATAATTACATAGATATATGTATACATTTTAAAAAAATTGTACATATATATTGATATATATGCATACATATATCTACACACACACACACAGATATATATATATGTGTGTGTGTGTGTGTGTGTGTGTGTGTGTGTGTGTGTGTACATGTAACTATGTAATTATATGTATACAAAGATACATGTATACATATATCTATACAAATACATATGCATACATCTATATGTACCTATATATACGTAAACCCAAATAAAATGATGGAAAAGAATGGAATACCCAATAAAAGAATATTAGTCATATGCAATAATCGGAACCTAAATTAAGTTTAATTGGGTTGTAATGGTTTCAGTGTCCACTGCTAAAGTTTGGCGATTAATGTGTAGGTGTGATTTGTAATGGGTACCAAAATAATTTTAAAATGTGCTAACATGAATTAGACCCATTGAATTTTGAGCGGATTTGAATGATAAAATAGTTATAATTACATGTTAATAGTGACACAATTAGCACCCTTTTCTATTTTGCAATGTATATCAGTGATTTTCTATGTAATTATATGTATACATACATATACATACATACATATATGTATATGTGTGTATATATATAATTTCATAGATAAATGTATACTTATATAAATTTATGGACATCCATATGTTTTTTGTTGTTTGCTCTCCATGGTGTGAGGTAATGAAAAACATCATTCTCTTTTCAGAATGCAAATAATGATACTCTTGGGTTTGTTGGTTGTTTCAATAATGATTTCAACTTTTTTTTACCACTTTCAACATTGTTTTTCTGACACTTTATGTCTTACAATGTATAGTATCACTGATAATCATGGCACCAGGGTAGAAGATGAAAAGATTGAGTAAGAGGCACTTAATTAGTGTACCTCATGGAGTGACATTCAATGTTCTAGATGTTATTGATGAAGAGCCAGCAGACAACATCAACAAGGATGTTATTTCTAAAAATGCAAAATAGAGAAGTGAAAATGATCATTTTGAACCTGTTGTTCATAATACTAAGGTAGAAATGGAACCACCACTTGCTAACCATGTGAAAACCCCAAATTTGTGATTGAAAAGTTGGACTATGCATGACATGGAAAAAACAATTATAGATGTTGAGGACAATCGAATGTCAATCAGAGGTTCAACAATCAAATAAGGAATCTTGCCTAACAGTTTGAGGGTGTGGCTCAATGGTGTTCCATCCACAAAAAGGAAGGGGCCATGAATAGTCATATATGACAAAGAAGAAGCTAAAATTGTGCAATGGTGTAAAGACATGGCTAATATTGGCCATGGCCTTCAAGTCTCACAACTTAAGTCAACGGTGGCCAAAATGGTTGGAGTGAGGCCTAACCCATTCACAAATGGGATACTAGGGAGGTCATGTTGGGTTGGCTTTCATCAAAGGTATCCCAATCCAAAAATTCAAAAACTCGAAGGAGTGGACATAGATCGAGCTATAATGTTGTGCCTTGAAATAGTTTCTTCATTCTATGACAACTTGGAGTTGTACAACAAACACAATTATGGGCCCAACAAAATATGGAACTATGATGAAACGGGTGTGCAGACTAGAAAAAATTGTGTAATGAGAGTTATTACAAAAATAGGGAACAAATGTGTTCAACAATTAATTTCTAAAATTAGAGAATGGATCACTGTTCTAGCTTTTGTTAGTACAACAAGTCAATCCATACCTGGTTACTATTTGTTCAAGTCCAAAAAGAACATTAAAAACTATATTGTTAACTATGAGCCAAGGGCATGCATGGAAATCCAAGAGCATGCTTGGATGACCAAAGAATTATTTATGGAATGGTTAAAAAACTTTGTAAGAAATGTCTTAGGAAGGGTGTCACCAACAAATAGACAACTTCTCATATTTGATGGTCATGGAATCCATGTGGCATTCAAAACGATCGAAGAAGCAAAGACTATGTGAATAGATTTACTCACACTTCCAGCACATTGCAGCCACAAATTGCAACCCCTTGATGTTAGTGTATTCTCGCCATTCAAAAACTACTTCAAAAAACATAGGAGTATATGGCTCTTTGCACATCCTCAATTTGACATTGGAAGGGAAGAGTTGGCAACACTTTCCAGCAAAGCTTTTGCACAAGCTTTGACTCCTAATAATATTGCAAGTGGTTTTAGAAGAACGATAATTTGTCCATTAGATCAGCATGCACTTGATATGAATATGGGGCCAAGCCAAGCTTTCCTGGTTGAAGATGAAGGAACCAAATTGGGAGTATAAATAGAGGGTGATACAACTAATGGTGAGGCATAGTTCATGGAAGTGGAGAATTGTTTGAGAATAGCAGGTTGGAATGAGGAATAGATTGGATAATTTGTGGAAACCTTTTCTGCAAGCAATCCCCCAAATCCAACAAATGAAGAAGGATATTGCATAGAAAACATTGAGCTAGTAGAAATTGAAGAAGAACCAACAGTTCAAACATGTAATCATGTAGCTAAAAATGAAGAGAGTCTCAATCTTCCATCTAAATTTTAAGATGTAGCTTTAAACCTAGGGATGCATTTGAATTTCAGTCAAGGGGATGAAGGGTTGTCCATGCCATTGCCACTAGATGTTGATCCTGAAGAGGTCATCCATTACTTCATGACTGGGAGAAATTGGGAGGCTAAAAATGATGAAGCAGATGGAGTTGAAGGTAATGACTCAAGCGATGAAGAAGATGACTATGTGCCATGCACACAAGTCAATGAACAACAACCAGTAGGTAGGAGAAGCATTTTTTTGCAACTCCCAATGCAAAGGGTGCACAAATCATCTAATAGAGGTCGCAATGGGGTGGTATGGATAAGTAGGCAATCTCAAATTTTGACATCAGATGATTTTTTCAATTTGCTAAATGAAGAAGAGGCACAAAAATGAGGAAACCAAGAATTGCAGAAAAGGAAAAGGGAGCAAATGGCTAAAAAGAAGGAAGAAAGAGAAGCAATCCTGGCACAAAGGGAGGTAAAGAGATTGGAGCGTGCTGCAAAAAAATAGAAAATTACAGAGGAGAAGTTGAGGTAGAGACATCAAAAGGAGTTTGAAAGGGAGCAAGCAAAGATTGCTTGACAGTTGAAGGAAACCCAAAAGTGATATTCACAATATCATAGTTTAGCGATATTCACAATTATTCTCCTTTGCTAATATCATCTCCATACTATAGAGCATTGATTGGAATCCTTTGCACATTCCTCATATATCCAAGGGTGATGAGAAATAATGAATATAACTTAAATAAATCTTGGTCTACAATTCTATTAACATTTATATGTTTTTACATATATTTATGTTTTCCATATGCAACTTTTAATATGTTGAACTTGATTGATTATGTGCTGTTGTATGGTAAGGAGCAACAATTTATACTATGAAGAGCACATTAGGAAACTAAACTATGATATATATATATATATATATATATATTCATTCATTTAGAATTGTTAAATGAGTGTTTAAGAGAGAAAAAATTAACGAGTGTGTACATATCTAAAAGGAATTCATATGATAGTAATTAAATGAATTTTGTGAAGAGCATTACAATAGATAAGCATACCACTAATGATTCTATGAAGAGCAGAAAATGAATAAGAAGCAACAATTTTGTATGGTAAGGAGCAACAATTTATACTATGAATAGCAAATTAGAAAACTAAACTATTATATATATATATATATATAACTATATAACATTGTACACATTCATTTACAAATTCAATAAGTTGTGTGTTTGATAATTAAAGAACTACAAATTGCATATAATAATGAGATTTTCAATTTACAGGGAGGATGCTAAAAGAATTGCTGCAAAATTTAGGAGAATTCGATTTGCAAATCTTATAGAAATTTTAGATGTTTGTAAATTACCCCTTTTCTGTACAAAATGGGCAAGTGTTTACTATGTACAAGCTCAAGATAAAGCTTTTTTTGCAGCATATTATCCACCATTTTTCAGGTGTAACATTTAAGAAGTGTGAGAATGTACTTCATAGTCATACATAATATATATAACGAATATTGTACACATTCATATACAAATTGAATAAGCAGTGTTTATATATACATATTTACAATATATATATATATATATATATATATATATATATATATATACATACAAATATATGTACAAAATATATATATACACATACAGACATATATATATATATATGAGTGTGTTTGTGTGTGTATATATATACACAGACAAACACAGTCATCTATAGACGTATATACATATATAATTAAAATGCAAGCTAAAGATAACCAAAAATAGTAAATGAACACACAGATTTTTGAATTTGTAAATGGGGTTTGTAAGGAAAAACCCATCACCAAAAAAGACCTTCATTTACTTATAAAGTAAAGTAAAAAGACAGTGCATAAATATAAATGTTAAATGCACAACTCATGAAAATAACTATAAGTAGAATGTACAAAGCACATTGTACAATAAATGAAAGAAGTTGTGTTGTATTCAACATCGATAGGATATTACTTTTAATAGAGGTAGATCGATTACATACTTGGGTTTTCAGAAATGTACGCAAAAAAGTAACCAAGGGTTTCATAATAATAATTTCTCACTCATAGGAATATAGAAGTGCATTTTCAAATAGATGCCAAATATCCCAGGCAAGTGTTTCCTGAGATTAATTCCTTAAGCACACGAATTTGGAAAAAAATCAAGCAAGGGTTTTCACATACATGGCGTATTTTTTTCAGAAATGTGCACAAATAAGTAACCACTTGAGGGTGTCACAATAATAATTCCTCACTCGCAATAATAAAGAAGTGTGTTTTTAGGTAGATGTTGAATATTCCAGGCAAGGGTTTCATGAGATTAATTATGTAAGCACACGTATTTGGAAAAAACAAAACAAGTGTTTTCACATATATGACATATAATAAATGGGCTTGTCGATTTATGCCCATATTCACATGGGTTTTTTATAAAAAGGTCGATGTAGACCAAAAAAATTATTTTTTGTAGACATGTGGTCAAACCCATGAAATTCCTCTATCATTTCTGTAGACAAAATCATGAAACAATCGACTTTACTAGGCTGTGAGTGCATGCTAAAACAGGGAGAGGAAATAATCATTTAACCCAAAAAAAATCCGTTGGTAAAAGACCAGCACCATGACTCGACAAAATCAAATAGCACATGGTGAAAAGGCGTGTAAGAGGAATGATTTATTTCATAAACAAGCAGTAATAATTTTTCAATCATCGAATAAACCCTTCACGAGTCATGAAAGATGTTGAAGAAATTGATTAACCAGTACCATTGTTTGCATATTCAAAGGAGAATGATGTTTGTTGTTACCTCAATGCGTGCAGACCAGCAGGAGCTGTGGAGAGTCGTCGACATTCGCAAAAGCTTCCATTGCTGAGAACCTTCCAGAGAGAGCATGCAGTAAAATGAGGGAAAAAATAAGATATCCAAAAAAATAACATTAGTCATATGCATTAATCGGACTCCAAATGAAGTGTAATTGGGGTGTAATGTGTATGGTGTCTAGTGCTAATGTTAGGTGATTAATATGTAGGAGTGATTTTTAATGGGCGCCAAAATAATTTTATAAGGTGCTAACGTGAATTAGACCCATTGACTTTTGAGCGGATTTGAATGATAAAATAAGTTTAATAAAATGTTAATAATGACACATTTAGTTGTTTTAAAAAAAATAAAATTGGTGGTTATAGCGGGTGGATACTGGGACGTTAGTGGTGACGAGCGGATGGAACCTCTAAAAGGTAACTTTTTGACCCCCCGCGCATATCCAACGCTCCTGCACTCGACCGAATTGCCTACAAGCCAAAATGTTAGCTATAAGTCCTTAACTCGTGAGCGGAAGAAACCCACAATTTTTTTTTTTCTGTTCAACATACTGTTTGAATTCTACAATTGCGCAAAGTTAGCTGGGACATCTCCCCTATGATTCCCACCGAGAAAATACAATCAGACATTATCGCCCTCAGTCTACAACATCCAATTGGTTCGTATACATCCGGCATTTAAACAATCAATTTTGCGATTGCATCCCCACCTAACAACACTGATGAGAAAACTAATCACGGCTTCGAGAGGAGTCCACCCACAGAAACCTTGTATACGAATTAGAGAAATAAACCATATGAGAAGCTACAGAAGATTTATTTGCGCGATAGTTAGATATATGGCCTCTTTGATTTCCTCTACACTTCGTTGCAAGGTTTGAATTCGCCCACTGCTGTCAATGAACAGATTGCGAGTCTCTCTTCCCAGCGGCATATTAACTTCTCCATCGAATTGGGTGTTGAGTAATTAGCGCTGTGGCTGGTTACAAATATTTGGATTTTTCATATCCCAGGAAAATGAAAGATCATATTTATTGATATTGCTGATAGTAATTGATCTCGACTGACATTGTTTTGGCAAGAGGACCACTTGAACTTTTTACAATAAAGAATTACACTCTTTGTCCTTGTACTTTTGATGATGTAACATTTATTTATTTTTTATGGCTACTTTGTCGCCGTTGTCTTCTCGATGGCCGCACCAAATTAATTTTGAAAGCGTGTATTTCTAGTCAATCTCAAATCCATAGATGGTAATACAAGTATCGCAGGTCTAATGGACTAGCATATTCCAACCACAGAGATGAGGGCAAGCTTCTCCTCCTCAACCACCTCAAACTACCTTAACCACCTGCACTCTTCTATAACACGTTAAATTTTTTTTTTTAAATGACATCAGAAAACTATGAACAAAATGGACTTAAAACGATAAAAAGAGTGAGCACAATAGAGAGAGGAGAGAATGCACATCGATAACATATGTCGTAGATTTATACATGGTCTGCATTGCAGTGTTAGTGACCGCCCAAATGAAGAAAAAAATGATGGATGAACTGTGCTCTTCACTACATCACCATTGTGAGTTCCTTTTTGAAAGAAAAAAATATTAAATGGACAGTGAAATTGAAAAAAGTGTTAAATGGACAGTGAAATAGAGAGGTCTCACATGAGACTTGTTTTAATACTATATTTAAAATGTGATATATAGGAAGAGTTCAAGGCTGAAACACAACAAATTAATTATTCATCTTCTACTTCAACATCTTGATTATTACATTCAAAGGCTTTCTATAGTCATTCATCCTACTAACTACCTAAAATAATTAACATCTAAGTAATAAGTAACATCTAATAAATTAACATTTATTTTGAATGCATACCATGATAATATATTAATATTTTTAACAAAATTCAATAGTAAATGGTGTATATGTAGTAACGGAAAAAGAATTCCTTTACTTGACTTAATTTGGGAATAAGTGTCATTGAATTAACCTAATTTTACCTAGGTTTAGTGTTGTAATGTGTTGTATATATTCACATTAATCGTGGGCCCCTTCTAATAAAATGTACTTAATTTGTACCCTATTTAAGGTGTTGTAAAGTATTGTAACACACTTTCACACTTATCTAGGGCCTCCTTAAATAATTGTGGTTAATTGAGCTTAATTACTCCCTTTAATTCAAATTTAAGCTTTATTTATGACACCTTACAAGGATCCATCCCCAACACCTAGTATTCAAATTGCATAACATTAAATTTGGAAAAATTAAGGTTCTAAAAAATGGTGCTAGGACCCATTCACCTTTAGTGGTGAATGGCTCCTCTCCACATAGGAACCCCCTTTCTTTGCATATTTGACATGAGCTTTTGACGTTCTTTCACCCTCCTGAAGCAAGATCCTAGAAACTTGTGCCAAGACCCATTCGCCTTTAATAGCGAATGGGTCCTCTTTGAGTAAGAAACCCATTTTTTAATTTAACTTTGGTGAGATTCTAATGATTTTCCATTCTAGATCTAGTGTCGCCTTGAATTGTTTGAATTTTGAGGTTAATCTCTAGATTTAGTATAAATATGGGGTTAGTTCACATTGTTTCTCCTAGCAAGTTTACAATACATCCTAGCAACCTTGAGAGAGCATCCTAATATTCCTCTTGAATGTGTGTTTACAAATTTACAGGTTGAAGATCAAGTGGAGAACCAATTTGAATCAAAATTGTCAAAATTGTCAAGTTGCAAAGTTGTCATTCAAAGTGTAAGAACACGAAAGTGAAGCTGCATAATCTATTTTTGACTTTTGGGAGATGAAAACTTGGGAGTTCAAAGTATAGAAATTGAAGTACATAACCTAGAAGTCAGTTTCCTAAGACCCTAAAAGGACCCATTTTCCACTAAAGGCGAATGAGTCCTCAACAGAGCTTGACACAATGAAAATCTAGGATCTCAGAGTGCATTCTGAGAGAAATAAAACCTAGAAGTTAGTTTTTGGAACATTGATAGGGACCCATTCACCACTAAAGGTGAATGAGTCCTATGTGACCTAAAAACAACAATATTTCTACAAAGTACACATAATTTTGAGCTCTAAAATTCCCCTCATAGTTGCTATAATAGTTAGGGTATGTTTCTAATTGTTATTTGCACCATATCACACGCATAATTACTTGTTTTATAGTGGAAAGTAGTGGTTCATCATTTTGATGCAAACCCTATTTTTCTATTATTCTAGATTAAATAAAGTAGTTTATATGGTATATCACTCACAATAGTCTATGGAGATGCATATTAAAAATTCTCATCATAATTTAGTCAATAATACCCAATCACATATAATATTTTACCTATAACTCTAGACATGGGATCTAGTTTGGGAAACAAATGCATTCACATGTTACTTATCGATCACTAATTTTGACATTGAATTCTTACACAAACATATTTTCAATTTTCTTCAAAAGATTGAAGTGCATTCTTAAATAAATGTGTGATATTTTGTAATCAATATTTTAGATCACAATCCATGATCTATCATCATAAAGATTCTTCCTCATATTGATGATTGGAAATGAATTTTGATCTAATATATCAATCCATAATAGCTCACATTAGTTTTTCTTGAAGTTCCTCAATCTTACTTATAATGGACCATGGGAATATAGTTTCTCTAATTTTTTTTATGTCAAGAATGAACTTGTGTCAAATGGAGAGACTATATATCCACCATGTGTAGAGCCTATTGGAGAATATATTAAAGATATTTGAACTTATGTTATTTACCAACTTATTAATACGAAAGAATGACCTACTACCACTTAGGTATTCTACTAATATTTCTAAGTTATCTCCCATTAGTCATTTTACAAAACATAGAATATTAGTTGTATAAGCTATCTCTTCATTATGTTGAAAAAATAACTAATGTTGACCCCACCAATATTAATTTCATATGGTCAATCATCTTTACTCTTATCAAGTAGGGTTTTGATACATAACTATTTCCTATGCTCTTCACAAAAAAATAATTTTGTAGAAATTATAATTTTTTTGAAAGAAATGTATATGAAAAATAAAAACAAAACAAGCTCCTAGATATTTGAATCGTGAGATTAATATCAACAACAGTGTGTATTGTGTCATGTCTCCTTTTTTGGGAAATCAAGTAAAGGGTAGAATATGAGAATCCTATGGAAGTTCATCATAGAACACTCTCCTAGCTTGTGGTTTGGGATATAAGATATACAATGAGGCCTACACATCATTTCCAAAACCCATGGAAAAAATATCATATGCTAGAAAGATATCACCACCAAAATTTTGCTAGTCCAAGCTCAATGTATAGAAGTACAACATCACTCCCAAGAATTCCTCTACATTCCTTCATAGGAGTACATTTTAGATTTGGGTTGGAACATAGAATCTACAATGACCCTTTCACATCATATATTTCGATATCAAGGGAAATGGATCAATTACTGACAAGATATTGCTATCAAAAGATGATTGTGTTAGGAAACTAGCACCTAATTTAGTAATCATAATGGATAAGACACCTCTTGATCATGCATCAATTGCAATGTTTCAAGAATTAAGGGTGTAACTAGGAAATAATTTCATGTTAAGTGCAAATAGCATAAATCAATTTAAAACCCTAACAACAATAGAGAATAATGAAAACAAGAAGCATGAAAATATTGAAACAATATCACCTAGTCTTCAAGCCTCCATTGGCCTTCTCCATCTTGTTGCAAATTTATAATTTCCCTCAAATTGAAGTGCAACTAAAACCTATTCCAAAGGAAAGCAAAATATTAAAGTAATGTATGATTAAGTACTCAAAGCTCTCAAGCATGTTGTGTGTGTGTTCTAAAATGCCTTGTGAGAGAACCTTTTAAAGAATTCCAAACTAAGAATGGATGGCCAAGATTAAAAGTTGGTAAATCCCTAAGATCAACGACTAGGATTCAATGTGATGAGGAGAATTAGGGTTAGGGGAACATTAGGTCAAAGTTAGGGAAAGCTTTGAAATGAAGGGTTGAGATTTAATTAGAGATAATCAAGTCAATGGTGGAGAAAAGAGGTAGTTGGAATAATTGGAATTATTTAATTTATGGAGGAATGTTAACTTATGAATTAAATAATGGTTTAATTCATAAATGGGAATGAGACAAGATAATAAATAATTATTTTAATTATTTATTTGGTGGGATGGAAAGTGGGTTAAATAAATAAATTTATTTAATTGAAGGATAAATGGTCATGTTATTAAATAATTAATGGTAATTATTTAATTGTAGGTGAGGGAGAAGCGTGGTTGTCATAGAAAATATGGTTTTCAAGTCGAGGCCATTTTTATGTGTCTATATTTTGCCCCTCTTTGACATAATGCAATCTATCACATTGTGTCAAAGAAAACAAGTCAAAAATATGCCCTAGTTTGAAAGTAGGGAGAGGAAGGATGTCAAGGAGGTAGTGGTATGCCCCCTCGAGAGGACAAGAAGGTTGAAATAACATGACTGTGCCCTCAAAATGGATGAGAAGACAAGAGGATGAAGGAATAGAAGAAATGTAAGTGCAGAAGACATGGATGTTGGATGAAAAAGGAATACTTGAATATTTTGCCAAATAAAATCATAGGCATTGCATAATAATAATTGGGTAGTAAAATAAGACAAATGGACAAAAAACACCATGATATGACATAGAACAAGGTGTGCAAGGTCATCCACTTACGAAAAACAGGTAGTCACAGACAAGGAATGTCCTAACTCATACTAAGGGCTAAGTTGCCCCACTCATTTTCTAAAGACATACCAAAGACAATAATCAAGGAAAATCAGGTCATGAGACATCATCGCACCTCTAAATCCTTCAGGGGACATCCTTGAGGTAGCTAGAAACATGACCAACAGACAAAGCAATAAAAAGAGAAGATAAAATAGACCAACAAAATCAACAGCCATTGAACATGTTTGCTAATATTTGTTTGTCAAAGGTTGAGTTCTTGATAGTTTGATAGGTTGAGAATTTCAATAGTCTGACAATTTTGATGGTTTGATGATGCCTATCATCAGGAAGGGCACATCCTGAAAAGGCTAATGACTGTGATGGAGCCTATCGTAAGGAAAGACACATCCTGAAAAGGCAGATGAAGTTTTGAAGGGGTCCAATTCCAAGAAGGACGCATCTTGAAAGGGACCATAATGTGATTGGGTTGACATTGTTTTGGCAATTTGATTGATGTTTGACTTGATGACTAACTAGACGATGTTGTATGTTGGTTCACGATTTGAATGTTGACGTGCAAATGATTGTCTTATGTCTGAGTGTGACTATATCTGACTTATTTGACTGACATGACGAACCCTAAAGGATAGACCTACGTGGCCTTGGGTGCTCATCGATAGATGGCCTTGCCTACATTATGCACTTAGAGACCTCGTAGTTTGGTAAGGACAAGATAGACATATTGAAGATGAACCGACATGTTTTGACTTGACCCAATGAACCCTAAGGGACTAGACCTAGGGTTCCTTGGGGGCACATCAATGATGGCCTTGCCTACATAGAAAATATGCAGAGACCTCATAGTTCGACATGACTCTTGACTTTTTTGAAATGACAAAGTGTTGAATCATGATTTTATTTGACAACACCTAGACGACTAACCTAATGCCTCGGGGGAACATTGACGGTTTTCCTTGCCTACATCCGTTCATAGAGGCAACATAGTTCAACAATGAAAAATACTGACCTGACTAAATATGACTCTATGTTTGGGATTTTGAAAGTTATTTGGATGTTTTTGTGTTTTTTTCATGTTTTAATTTTTTTGTCTTTTGTCGAATATTTTTATTTTTTTGTCTTTTGGGAATTTGTTATTTTTTTACTTTTTGAAATGTTTGGATTTTTTTGAATTTTTTTAATATTTGTTTTTTTGTCTTTTGGGAATTTTTAAACCTCCAGTGACCAATGTAGAATTCAAGGAATCTCGGTGTTAGGAAATGTGCCCCTAGTTAGGTTTAGAACTATCATTAGGGATGGGATGGGACAGGGGTTTATTATGGATAGAAGATGAAAGAGAAATGGATGCAAGACGTCAACCGTTTGAAAGTCATGATAAAGATGACTAGGCCTTATAATGGGTGTCAAATGGGAGATGATGGAAGGTAAAGGTATTGTGACAGATGAGGGTGGAAGACCAGGTAGAGTGATAGTAGATGACGGAGCAGAGACTGACTACACATGGTGCCTCTTTTCTAGGTTTTCACCATGGTACTTATCCAAAGCACCACCAAATTGGTTTTCACTATTAGAAGAATTATTTTTCTTTAATATGTTCATATTTTTTCATATTTTTGTTGTCACCAAGATGCCTATTTGCTAGGTTTTCATCAAGGTAATGATTTTTTTGATTTTCCAAAAATTTTTTTGTATTTTTTATGATTTTAGCATGGATTTTTGAAGCTATGTATAGAATTTGTGTAGGTGCAAGCTATTGATAGGCTTTGAAAAAGGTTCCCCTTCAGGTGTGGACAACTAATAGGCACTGAAACAAAAGGATGTTGTTATGACATATGGACCTAGCTAGTTGGGCTCAAATTTGTCAGGTTTCTCACGTTCTGCTTGACTTTTTGGATTTTGCATCAATACTAAGTTGCCAATGTTGAAACGTCTGACCAAAAATATTTTGTTGTAACTGCGACAAAGACAGTTCTTGTATGCTTGTAGGTGAGTCAATGCCTTATGTCTGTGTTCATCGAGCAACTCTAATTTATGCAGTTGGGATATTCGGTATTCCTCATCATCAATGATCCCTTTCATGGAGACCTATAGAGAGGGGACTTTTACCTCTATAGGGAGGATAACCTTTGTACCAAAGACTAGGGTGAATGGAGTGGCACTAGTGGGTGTGTAGATACCTATGCAATATGCCCATAGGGAAGGATTAAGATGAATGTACCAGTCACGACCAACGTCATTGATAGTCTTTTTAAGAATTTTAATTATGGTCTTATTGGATGCCTCAACTTGGTTGTTACCTTGTGGGTAATAGGGGCAGAAAAGCGGTGTTGAATGTGGAATTGCTCACATAACTCACAAACATCCTAATTTTTGAAGGGACAATCATTGTTAGTGATTATGGTTTGGGGGACGCCATACCAGCATATAATGTAATTGAGGATGAATTTGGAGATTTCTTTACCAATAATGTATGTCATAGGGATGGCTTCAACTCATTTTTTGAAGTATTCAGTGGTAGTGATGATGAACTTATGGCCATTTGATGAGCTGGGATGAATTTTTCCTATGAGGTCAAGTCCCCATTGGGTGAAGGGCTATGGTGAAGTGATAGGTTGCAACTCCTGTGTAGGTGCATGAATGAGGTCGTTGTGCATCTAGCATTTTTTATATTTCTGCAAAAAGTGATAAGTATCATGCTCCATTGTAGGCTAGAGTAGTATCCTAGTCACATGATCTTTTTGGATAGGGTCAGATAGCTAGAATGGGCTCCGCATATACCTTCATGTACTTTGTGTAAGGTAGTTTGTGCTTTGTTAGTGTTAATACATTTGAGTAAGGTGTTGTCAAAGCTACATCTGTATATGGTATCATTGATGATGGAATAGCGAGTGACTTTGCAGATGAAGGAATTGCTCTGGTTGTTGGAAAGGTTGGGTGGTAGGGTCTAGGAATGTAAGTAGTCATAGATATCCTACTACCAGGGGGAATTAGGGCCAAAAATCTCACATACCATTTCGAATTCTAGGACATCAAAAATGGAGACCAACAGTTGTTCCATTAAGAACTCATACTACATGACATATTGTTGGGAATGTCCAAAAGAGATCCAATGGTGGCCATGGAATCAGCTACTTTGTTCTAAATCCATGGGATTTGGCAAAAAATAATGATTGCAAAGTACAAATTAAAACTGTCAACCATTCTTTTGTATGGGTTCAATTTATCATCTTTAGTGTCATAATCATCATTAACCTATCAGATGACCAATTGGAAATCACCAAAGACCTACAAACTTGTAATTTTCCATTTTATAGCCATATGTAATCCTGTTAGTAAGGCCTCATATTCTGCAATGTTGTTTGTACATGGGAAGGCTATTCTAAATTATTTGGGTATAGTGTCACCTTGAGGGGTGACGAATAGTATTCCTGCACCTGATCCATGACTAGTGTATGAGCCATCAAAATATAACTTTCATGTTGCGCTAGTGTCTAATGTAAATATTGACTCAACTGGGAAATAAAAAATCAAAGGATGAGCAGCTTTTATGGGTGCATTAGCAAGTTGGTCTATGATAACTTGTCCTTTTATTGCCTTACATTCTACATACTGAATGTCATATTTGCTGAGTATCATGACCCATTTAGCCAATCATCCTATTAATGCGACCCTACTGAGTAGATATTTCATGGGATCTATTTTTGCTACAAGCTTAGAATGATGATTTAACATGTAGTGTCTTAAATTTTGAGCAGAAAAAACCACTGCAAGACAAGCACATTCAATTGGACTGTAGTTAAGCTCATATCCCACCAAAGTGTGGCTAATGTAATAGATTGCATGTTTCTTTTCCTCATGGTCATTTTGAGCCAATAATTCCCCTAGTGCAGCTATAGTGGTTGAGATGTACAAAATTAGGGGTTTTCCATCAATAGGTAGCATCAAGACAGGAGGCATCAAGAGATACTCTTTAATTTGTTGAAAAGCTACCTCACACTTTTCAATCCAAATGAAAGGAACTCCCTTGCATTTAACAAATACTGAAAAGGTTGAAATTTATCCGCAAGTTGTGTGATGAAGTGCCTAATAGACTGGAGTCGTCCTTGTAGTGTTCAGAGTTGACTGATTCCTTTAGGTGGAGGCATGTCTAATATTGCTTTGAATTTTTTTGGGTCTACTTCAATGCCTCGACAAGAAACAATGTATCCTAAAAGCTTTCCTGATGTCACGCTAAGGCCACCATTCTTTGGATTTAGGCAAACCTTATATTCTTCTAGCCATTTGAAAATATTGTCTAGGACTCTTCAGTGATCAACACATGTTAATGATTTTTCCAAAAGATCATCAACATAGTCTTCCATCAATGTGTGCATGAGATCATGAAATATGGTGGTCATAGCTCTTTGATAGGTTACGCCTACATTTTTCAATCCAAAGGGCATGACATTCCAACAATATGTACCCCATGGGCAGGTAAATTTTGTCTTGTGTTGGTCTTCAGGGGCAATACAAATCTGATTATATCCTGAGAATCCATCCATGAGGGACAACATCTCGTATCCTACCGTTAGGTCTACTATGATTTTTATATTTGGAAGTGGGAAGTCATCCTTCAAATATACTTTGTTTAAGTCCCGGAAGTCTGTGTAGATACAGATTTTTCCATTTGGCTTGGTCACTAGTGCAAGGTTTGAGATCCAGTCTGCATAGTCAATAGGTCTTATGAAACTAAGATCCAATACTTCTTAAGCTCAACTTTGACTAGCATAGCTATTTGATGGTGCATTTTCCTAAGCTTTTTTTCTATTGACTTTGCATTTGGATGCAACGGTAGGTGATGCAAAACTAACTTAGGATCCAACCCTAGCATATCAACATAAGACCATTTAAAATTGATTTGGCATTCTGTGAAAAATTCTTTAAACTCTGATTTTCCTCTTATGTTAGGGATGCTACAAAGATAATAGTCTTAGGATTATCTGCAATACCTACGTTGACTTCTATTACATCTTTGATCACCATCAGGGATCTCTCTTGATTTACAGGGAGAAATTCCAAACCTCCATCCTCAGTGATGTAGAGTGGCAGGGAAGGAAAACTCACAATTACAAATGGCAGTCACTCCACTCAATGCTTTACTCAAACACTCTTATGAGGAGTCCTAAACTCCATTATTCCTTCAAGGAAGAAACCCCTCACACCTAGGGTTATAAACTCAGACCACCCAAGGGATTTGGAAACACTTGAAACATGTCAACACAGACCAAATCAAGGTTCAACAATCTACCTTGCACCTAGGGACCATCTTTTACTTTTCATTCCAATGTTTTAGGCCTCTTTTACATTTAAGGTTTTTAACTCAACCCGGTAGCACATCCAATTTAAATTCCACATGGAGGACTATTATGAAACCAAACCACTGAATTTGGACTCCCAAAATAGACTCCTACAAAGCCTCAAAACCATTTTTCTTAACTGTCTATGCAAAATCCACCATGGCCCATCCTAGCGCTGCTCCAAGAGGCCTATTCCACAGACCTACAACTAGGTCTTGATTACCTAGGCTCTCCCCTACACCAAAAAGCTTAAAAAAAAATCCTAAAGGCTATTTACACCTATCCCCATCATCCATAAGTGCTTCTAAGAGCATAACTTCAATTACAAGCAAAACTCAGTCTCTTTTGCTTACTTACTAGGCTTGCCACATAGAGATGTCAAGCCAAAACTCATGCAAAACTTCCAACAACTAGCTTGCCATTCTCCAAAGTTATGAATATGTGATAGTACACTCTAATATATTCCATCCCACCAAGTTTTAGTAATTCAACAATGTGGGAATGGAAGAAACTTGCATTTTTCAACCAAAACCCTAGTTTTAAGGGTTTTTAGACCACTCGATAGAGAAATGAGGATATCTGCCTTATTTCTTAATGAAAAATCACCACTCCAACACAAAAATGAAGCTTATTCAATCATAGTTCCAACCATTATGGGATTGTAGTATAAAAATAAGTCTACAAGCCGTACCAAGCACAGGAACAACAAAGTTTGCACAAAAAATTAAGAAAAAATAGCAAACTCTTTATTGAACAACTTATTTTCTCCATCAACAACCTTGCCCCAACCAAAAGAGGCATATTTAAAGTCTACCAACCTTCCTCCAACATCCACTAACTGCATTTTGGAAGGATGGACGTTGGAAAACAACTAATTCATGTGTTCACCTCTAATTGCCTAGTTAAGGAAATTTATGCAATTTCCTACCAACTCGACCACCAAGAGCCTTCAAAATGTGCCAAAGGCATTTAAAACATTTTCAAATAAAAAAGGTGACTCCCTTCAGGTGTCTAGACACAACAAGGAATCTTTATTTCTTAGTTTTCCAAGGTGCATTAGACTTACAAAAGGAGGATAAAGACCTTGTTTATACAAAGGAGTTGGTCACCAAGACCAAAAATTCAACCAAAACCTAAAAGACCTATTACAAAACATTTGAAATGGTACTTAGGACCTTATTCCACCACCAAAACCAAGAAACAAAAAACTCACCAAACATTAGGTCCCTTGGACCCCTAGGTGCTCCTACACCACTCAGGTGCTTCAGAGAGGTTTTCACCCTCAGATACATCCTTTCTTTTTACATTTGCTTGGTTAGAAGGATCCCTATAGTTTTCACCTAAAGACCATTCATTGTTTATATTATTTTTGTCATTTTTGCAACTAGAGGGTGGGATAGTCTCACCGAAATATGTTGTAGCATCAAGATCTATAGTGAATCCAACTTTATGGTTCCCATGTGGTATTCCCTCTGATAGTCCCATAAATTCAGCAATGGCCTCATCATTTTCAAATATGTCCAAGGTAGGTGGACCTTGTTGGTCCCAATCAATCAATTGTGGGTAAACAAGGGAGATTCCATCATCAATGTTAGTCAAGGATGGTGAAGTAGTTTATAGGGTATAGACAAAGGAATTATTGGGGTCCCAAAAGGATTCTATCCCTACTCTTCCATTTGTGGTCTTTGGTGCATCAAGTTCATAAAAGGAGTCAACACAAATATTGATATCCATGAGGTTGGTAAAGGATCGACAAGGTATGTAAAACTCTTGAAAGACATGATTAAGCTCATAGTCATTGGTAATGCAAGAGTCCCACTCATTTTCACTAGAGTCGGTGTCATCATAATGGATGTCAGTAGGATCCTTAGATGTCTCAACGCCTTTTGAATCACTCACATCCTTATTTGAAATCACCTTAGTACTTTGAGAATCAATCATAAACAGTACGAACCCTAACCCTAAGTTCTTCGGCCGCTTAAGAGGCATCAAGGGTTCTCTCATTCCATTTTTTATGTATACCAAGTCCACTGATTCCATCATAACCCTATTGTTTCATCAGCTCAAAACCTTCGCCATATTTTTTAGTTGGTAACAGTGGCAGATCTTCCTCATCTTTGTAAATCCATACTGAAATATCATCAATGTTTTTTTTGTTTACCTCTCCCCATTTTGTGAAGGTGGTGATGGGAGAAACTTTAAAGAAAAGTTTGGGCTCCATCTTGAAGAAAGGCATACCATAAGTCATGGGAGACTTAGGTAGCTTTGTGACACAATAGGTAGTATTCAGTTTATACTCACCACAACCTTTGTCATGGATCTTGATTTTGGGGTCAGCGGATGGGGTTTTGGATGTGGATGATTTAATGAGGGTGGATGGATTGATGTAACTACATGAAGTGGATGTGGTAGTGAATGCAAAAGTGGATGTGGAAGCTTCTTAATTGATAGGCACCTAGTGTTCATGAACTCCCCTTAAATTAGTACAATATTGGAAGGGATCGGGATTTCCAATGATCATGACTTCAGTGCCATTGTATGGAAATTTCAAGCATTTATGATAGGTGGAAGGCATGAATTTCATGGAATGAATCCAGGGTCTACCGAGGAGAAGGTTATATGGAATTTCAAGATCCAAGACCTAGAATGTGGTGTCCATAATTGTGGGTCCAACTCCAATAGGGAGTTTGATAACACCCTTGGGAGAGTGTTCATCATCATAGGCCTTGAATACAATACTTTTGGTTGTGTCTACACATGCTTTAGAATATCCCAATTCCTTGACCAATTTTAACCTACAAATGTTTAGTCCAGCTCTGCCAACTACTAGGTTTTGTCTGACCTTGTGTTGATGGAAAAATACTTCAAGGTGCAATGGGTCATTATGGTTAGACTTTTTTGTAGAGTAGTCTTTGTAGAAAAAGGAGACATGGAGTGAATTAGCCAAGTATCCAACCATGGCTTCAAATTGGTTGACGTCCAGGTCAGTATGAACAAAGGTTTCCTTCAAAGCCTTATCAAGGATACCTTTATGTTTAGGTGATAGGCATAATAGCTCAAGGATGGAAATGTGTACAGGTGTCTTTCCCAAGTGGTCGACAAGATTATATTGGTCTTTGGATTTTGGGTGCTTTAATGAAGGATTGGATAAAGTAATCTTAGCCCTGCGGGTAGTGACAATGTATTTAGGAACCTTTTTAATGGTGATTGTGCTGACATAGTCATTAGGAGCATAGAGGTGATCAATTATCTGTGAGTAATCAAAGGAATTTCTGGTATAATTGGCTTGATTTTCTTTCTTTTGACATGAGGTGGAGGGCTATTTTGAATCATGGTCTTGTAGTGGATTCTTGAAGATTGCATGGTCTTGATTGAAAGTTTGTTGTTATACTTCAACTGAGCTATGGTACCATTTTCAATTAGGTCTTGAATTATGTTCTTCAATTGGAAACATGATGAGGTCTTATGCCCTTTGATGTGGTGGTAGTCACAAAGAGCATTTTCATCCCACCAAGAGGGTTTGAATTGTCAAGGGTCATATTGTTTGGGCTCTGGGAGCTGTATAACATGTGATTGTATGAGTTTCTCCAAGATAGATTCAATTGGTTTTGGTAAAGGAGTGTATTGTCTATGTGGGTATTGCCTTGGTTGTCTTGGGGGTCCTCATTCTTGAGTATATTGGACCACATTGGCTGCTTGGTTGGAAACATATGGTGTGTTTTTGTTCGCATTGGGTACTTTGAGAGTCAATGTGGGTCCTATTTTTTTCACAAATTTTGCATCGACGAGTCCATCATTTGTTACATTCTTATTAGGGGACCAAAACCTACATTTTTCATTAGGGGTTTGTTGGTTGTGTGTTTTTTTGTTTCCATATGTAAGTTCACCTTGGGTGAGTAGGAATTTTTTGAGTGTCATGCCTTTCTCAACTAAGTCTGCAAATGTGGCACACCAATGTACTTGTAGAGGGTGTTTCAACTTTGACTTGAGGTTTTCTACGAACATGTCCACTTTTTGTTTTTTAGGAATATTGATGGGACATCGACTCGCCATACTATGCCATCTTTGGAAGAAATTAATGAAGGGATCTCCTTCATCTTGTGTCAAGTGGCATAAGGTAGCAATTGTGACATCATTTTCAATGTTGTAAGCATAATTCTCCATGAATTTATTGGTGAGGTCATCCCATGACTTTATAGACACTTTAGGTATCAGTGCAAATCATTCAAGTGTAGGCCCAATAAGACTTCTAGTGAAAAGTCTCAAAAGGTAAGAGTGATCATATGCAACATCCACACAAGCAATGGTGAATTCTTGTATGTGCTCAAGAGGATTCCTCTTTCCCTTATACTTGGTGAAAGTAGGAATGATATACCTAGGAGGGAAAGAAGGCATGTATATCCTAGTGTCATATGGATAAGGGTGTAGATCATGTGATGAGTACATCTTCTTGTTTGAAAATTACATCCCTTCAACTTGCTTTTGTAGGGCAACCAACTAGGTAGTCAATGCATCTATTGCGGGATTGTTGGTAACATTGTGATGATGTCTCATATTTTTGTTGTGTAGTCCCATTTTTTGTTGAGATGACATGTTGTGGATGGGAACATTCTCTGATTGTGTTGGATTTTGATTGTTTCCATGAGTATGAATGTGTAATGTGTAAGTTAGGATGTGAGAAGTGGTTGAGCTATGTTGCATTTGTTGGGTGTGTTCTCCATGGATATTTTGGTTTCTAGAAAAGGATCCATGTGTGAAGCCATATGATATGTTAAGAGGTTGTGTCATTTTTTATCCTTGTCCTTGTTGAAAAGGATTATAACCATATGATGTATTTGTGTTTTGACTATGTGGGGCATTCATTTTTTGTCCTTGAAAGGTGTTTGTATTGATATGAGGACCTTGTGACATAGTGTTTGTGCTTGATTGAGGTCCTTGTGACATTGTGTTTGTGTTTGATTGAGGTCCTTGGATGAGAACCCGTCTCACCTTAGGTTTACCAAGGATGTTAGATGTTGATGCCCCTATGGCCTGAGATGATGACCCAAAGGGAGTAAATGCTGAGCCAAAGGGTTGTGTTGTGAATAATGGTTGTGATGTGGTTTGTGTCATGGGTTGTGGCATATATTGTGTCGTAAAGATGGATGAAGTGTTGGTAGTTGTGGTATTTGGGCTTGTTGTTTCAATGGGTATGGAAATTTTAAGTTGTGGTATACATTGTCCTTGGCTTATTTGTGTTTTGTCCTTATGTGACATTGTGGCATGTAAGGTATTGAAATCAAATCCTTGAGGTAGTTTAACTCTTTCATGTAATAGTTTGGCTAAATATCGTTGAGGGTCCAACATGAAAACTTCATCCACAAGAGAGGCAACATCAGGATTTTGTGTGACAACCCTTGTATCTTCTATGAACACAGTTCCATCTTTGTCTCTAATAGGGAATTGTTCAAAAATATTTTGTCTTTGGTTGGTTATAAGATGTAGAGCCCAAGTTGACATGATCATGACTATCCAAGTTGGTATTGTTGTGAAGATCATTAATGGTATTGTCAAAATTGAGTGTGCTAGTATAATTGTAAAGGTCCTCATAATCATAAAATAGATCCATTGGTCGACATTTCTTTTGCAATCTAGTTTCAACCATATAAGGCTTGCTCAAAATGAAGATGGAAGATATGAGACTAAGGCTATTTTTTTGGTAATTTTTTTTTTTTGAAATAAGGTATGCCTAAATGTAATGGAACTATTTTTTTGGTATTTTTGGTATCTTTGGTATTTTGAGGATGAAATATGTCTAATGTATGCAATAGTGACAATGATAATGTGGGATGTGATGACATCTAGAATGTATGAAAATGGTCATTTAGGTCTAAAATGTTGTGGTATGACAAATGAAAATGACTAGGAGGCGATGGATACCTACCATGAAATTGAGGGATTAAACACTTTTGAAAGATGTAAGAATAGGATCACTAACTATCCAAGGGTAAACCAACATTCAAACTAGGATTGTCAAATGGCCTTTTTCAAGGACACGTAAAAAGAGTGACAAGGTGAGTTTCCCAACTAGACTTGTGAGTAGGAAATTATCACCAAAATGACAAAGGACTAAGTTAAAAAGTTACTTGGTCGAATGACAATATTTTGTTGAAGCAATGATGTGTGCCAAGGTATAAAGAGTTCTTCTATCCTAAAATACACAATGTTTCAAGCCTAAAAGTTTAAAAAAGGTAGCCAAATGGGATGTTGAGGTATGCAAGCAATGAGGATGATAAGATACCTAAAATGGTGACCTAATAATGGAATGATGATATGAAAGGTGAATTGAATAAGTTTCTAGTTTTAAACATGAATCACAACAAGAAGTTGGTCTAAAAATGGATCTCAAGAGTTTGACCTGATTTTGGCAAGAGTTTGACCCAATTTTGATTGTTTGGTTTGAAACTATTGTGTAGTGTAATGTTGTGAAGTGTTGCAATTTTCAAGTGTAAGGTTTGTCTGCTTGTATGTTTGAATAAACACACATACAAAACAAGCAGACAAAATGGTTTTTGAGTTTTATCTTGACAAACACTTTGAAAACACTTTGCACAACCTAATTGGAAATGGATTGTATACTTGGTATAGCTCACTGAAATACCTCGGATCAGTGTTGAACACCTCTCCTTTTTAAGAGCAGATAGCTTAGAAGTTTGGTGGCATAGGCTCCCCCTTATAGTGCACTCACTTCTCGGGCTCACCAACTTCGAATTCCCCAAAGTGGAATTTGCTATCTCTACTCAAGGGAGTCAGCAGTGAGTATCTTCAGGCATGATACTGTACCCAACACTATACCTAGCAATGGCCGAAAGGTGAGGTTTCTAAAAATAAGAGGGTTCTAGTGAATACTTGGGGACATGGCACCTCATGAGCATCCAACAAGCCAATTAAGGCTTTAATCACTCTACTAGGGGCTCTTATGCCTTTAAAAGGAAAGGTAGGTACCTTGTTTCGAATGGCATTGCACGGCTAAGGCCTACATACCATGAGAACTTGACAGTTTAGTCTTATCCTTTTATATACTGGCCTGAGCAAAAAATCGGTTGGAGTCGTTCCCTCTTTCGAGGTAGGACCCTCTAAAGGTAACAAAAGCAAGACAAAGATGTTTTTGATCACCCAAGATTGCATGAAGCGCAAGGGGAGTTCATACACAAAAACCCTTACCTCACACTTGCATAAGGTTCATTTTAATTCCAAAATCCAAATGTGTGGGTGGTGATACAAAATGTCTAAAGGTGTTTTTGATTCTTAAGATCACCAAATGGCATGAGAGAAGTGCATATGCACTGAGAAACAAAATGCAAACAACAAGACAACACAAGCACTAGTAAATTTTAAACCTGATTATGATGTCAAATAAAGCACTAAAGTTCCTTTTAGGCACACTAATCATTCTATGTCAAAAAGTCACTGAAGATAAAGCAAAGTAAAGCTAGATCTAGGGCTGCAAAACATGATTAGTAGTTTTGACCTCCAGTGTTTGACAAGTGAAAGTTTAGGTTTTAAATTTCAAATCACAAACACACGAACCTGTAGAAAAGAAGTCAAAGATTAGCCATGAAACCAAAATTAAACTAAAAATAAAAAGGAGAACATTAATCTAATTAGCAAAAATTAAAATTTAATCTTAACCTAACTAAGTTAATCCTAAAAGTAATATAAATTAATCTAGATTAAAGCTATCTAAACTAAAATTGATCTAAATATTAAGATAAATTAAAGTTAAAAATTAATCTAAACTATCATTAAAAAAAGTATTTAATCTAAACTAATGAAAATCTAGTTTATATTAGAAAAGATAAAATCCAAAAGCTAAAAAAAATCTAAATTAAAAAAATCTCAAAGCAAATCTAAATTTTAACTAATTTAGAAAAATCTAAATTGAAAATATAAGATCTAAGCTTAGTCTAAACGTATATCTACAATAAATAAAGGAAAAATCTTTAAATCTTAAAATTAAACTAAATTAAAAATCCTAACATTATAAAAAAACAAAGCTAAATTTAAATTAAAATTAGAAAAATGAAAAATCGTAATCTAAAATCGTAATCTAACTAAATAAAAAGCTAATTGAATTTAAAACTAAAAAAAACTAAGCTAAATTTTAAACTAAACCAATCTAAATTACAACTTTAAAACTTAAAACTAAAAATTAAATTTAAAATTAAAATGAAAACTAAAATTAAAACTAAATTTAAATGAAAACTAAAACTAACATTAAAACTAAAAAACTAAAAACTAATATAAGTGAAAACGAAAGATTAAAACTAAAAACTAAAAACTAAAATCTAAACTAAAACTAAAAATCAAAATTAAATTAAATGAAAACCAAAAACTAAAACTAAAAATTTTAATCTAAGGTTACATTATAAACTAAATCAAGTTGAAATAAATTATTTATCTCCCTGCGTACATTCGACTATTAGCTGTGGCAAGCCATAGCTATGATGAGAAGAATTATAGAGTTATGGAAGTCCACAGAAGCAAGAGAAAATCTACAACAAATTGGAGAAGTCTTCAAGAAGTAATGAACAATTAATAATGGCTCACAATGTCCACAAGCCAACCGACACAGTCATCTGGAGCTGAATTCAGCCATCCAACCTAGCTTCTTAACCACCAAGCACGCCAAGTGAAAGATCAATATCAGCCAAGACCATGAAGAGAAAAGCCGTCAAAAGAAAATTTAATTACACTGTTGTCAAGATCATTAAATGGAGGGGCAAAATTCAATCAAAATCAACATAAACCAAGCAAAGCCATCCAAAAGCTGGAAGTAGCATGCCAACTTGTATTAGCTATGGAAGCAAAGTTGTGATACTGGCATAGTTAGGAAAAAAATTTCAACTTCAACACATCAAAAGAAAAAAAATGTCAATCACATTTAAGCAAAAACGTCAATCATATTTAATGTTGCCACACTGCAAAAGAAAAAATTTCAGGCATAATTAATGAAAGCTTATTGTTCAACTAACATTCGGCGCAATGAATGCACTTTGTGGGTTCGGCCAATTGTCAATTGTTGTAAGCCTCCATTCACATAGCCATGATGAGAAGGGGATAAAGTCGCTTGTTGACTACTGTAAGCATTTGCTTGATGTGTCAGAGTGTGTGGAGAACTCGTAGAACTTGGAGAAGTAGGAAAGCCATCAAAAGCATGCCAACTTGTTTGAGCTATTGAGGAAAAATGAAAATTTGTTGATGTAATGGGAGACAAGCAAATTGACATTTCTTCAGGTAAGAGTGTTGGATTATAAGAGTTAAATGGAGCCGGAGCTGAATGCACTATGAAAATTTCTAAATATTCCGTCAAAGACAAAGGCTAAGGCATGATTGTAATTATTTACCGCGAATCAATTATAGTTCAAAGGCATAGTGGAAAGAAGAGAATGTGAGATTCTTTATGATGGAAATGGAGGTGGAAATCGGTAGTAGCAACCATTTTCTTACAATACCAGTTTTGGCTTCTCAATTAAAATTCACCACCTGATTGACATTGATGAGGCCGAGATAGAGTAGGTTACACAGAGAATGAAATAATGCACCAACCATCAGATGAGGGAAGATGAGTTTAGTGTGCAGGTCGTAGCTCACTGAATTGGAAAAATGAAAGGTCAATACCAATGAAGAAATTTTTGGAGGAGAAAAAACCAATAACACTGAACAAAAGTGAAGGAGAGTTTGGAGGGGTAGAAACCAATACATTGGACAACAATGAAGGAGATTTTTGAGGGGTGGAAACTAATGGCATTGAAGAAATCAACAAAACATCGAAAGAGGTGTTCAAGCAGCATAGACAAAAAAATCCTTGTACAGGAAATCTCAAGCGGAAATATGGATATTATATATCGAAATATCACCAAGTGCAAATCAACAATAGTTACCGAGGAACAAAATAACCCAAAAATTTTTTACCGACATGCACAAGCACAAAAATATATGTAGGAAAATAGGGTAGGACTTCAAAATAAATTCCCTTTCATGGTCAGGACAGGAAATACAAATGAAATTTTTTTTAATTTGACTAGAACCACATATATTAAAGGATTAAAATTCCTTTATCTTGCTGGTACAAGGAGCCTTTTAAAACTATAACAACCCTGCAGCAGCAATTGAATCACCTGACTATGAAATATGCAAACTCCCCGATCAAAATTTCAATCCTTAATTTGCTTGCAAGTAGTAAATATATCATTCAATAGTTATGTAGGATTTCAAATGTCATCAATTAAAAAACTACTAGAAAACAAAACATTCTATAAATTTTGGAAATCAAATCAATCAACTATTTTAGAAGGGATCCTAAAATATCACTACCAATGGTTCACCAAAACTTTCTACAAATGAAACAAAACTATTATGGCTACGCTCATACGAATGTCAGGTTCACCAAATGTAACTAGGAAAAGTTTTCATGTTAAGTGAAAATAGCATAAATCAATTTAAACCAATAACAACAATAGAGAATAATGAAAATAAGAAGCATGAAAATACTGAAACAATATCACCTAGTCTTCAAGCCTCCATTGGCCTTCTCCATCTTGTTGCAAATTGTATAATTTCCCTCAAATTGAAGTGCAACTATAACTTATGCCAAAGGAGATCAAAATATTAAATTAATGTATGCTCAAGTACTCAAATCTCTCAAGCATGCTCTGTGTGTGTTATAAATGCCTTGTGAGAGAACCTTTTGAATTCCAAACTGAGAATGGATTGCCAGGATTAAAAGTTGGTAAAGCCCTATGATCAATAGCTAGGATTCAATCTGATGAGGAGCATTAGGGTTAGGGGAACATTAGGTCAAAGTTAGGGCAAGCTTTGAAATGAAGGGTTGAGATTTAATTAGAGATAAATCAAATCAATGGTGAAGAAAAAGAGGTAGTTGGAATAATAGAGATTATTTAATTTATGGAGGAATGTTGACTTATGAATTAAATAATGGTTTAATTCATAAATGGGAATGAGACAAAAGAAAATAAATAATTGTTTTAATTATTTATTTGGTGGAGTGGAAAGTGGGTTAAATAAATAAATTTATTTAATTGAAGGATAAATGGTCATGCTATTAAATAATTAATGGTAATTATTTAATTGTAGGTGAGGGAGAAGTGTGGTTGTCGTAGAAAATATGGTTTGCAAGTCAGGGCCATTTTTATGTGTCTACAAAGGGGCCATGAAAGTATGTGCATAGGTTCGTAGGATGGCACACTAGTTCCAAAAGAATTCACTTTGGCCTTAAGGCTGACCTAGTGTAGTGTGTGAAATTGGAATTTTGGCTTTGGCAACATTTTGGATCAAGGCTGACATGTTCCTTGGGGGAAATTGTTAGCATATAAATATATGGAGTCAATTCTTGTAATAGGAATCAAATTATTATGTTATTATTCTTTATTTTGGGGCACTTGTATTCTAAATCATTTTGTGGACAAAAGCTGATGCAGGATCATCCAGGGGTACCAAGCAATCCTAAACACCCAAAAAGATTTATTTTATTTTCTTGAATCTTGGTGTGATGTTGGTCTTGTAGGCATGATATATTTCTTGATTTTTTCTTCCTTCAACAACTTTGAAAGGAACCCCTTTCCATACACTTATTCTTGGCATGGATTTTAATTGTAAAATCATTTCACTTGGTTGGGAGATATTTTATTTTATTCATTTGTAACTCTCAAGAATTTGAAATTGTTGGCCATTAGTGCTGGAATAATTGTGGTACAAGTGCTTGAGGTAGTGGAAGTGCAAGAATGAGATAATGGATGTCAATTTAGGAAAAGATTTAAAAATTGTTAGGAAAGAATAATTAAGAGGCCAATTGCATGAATTGCCATGCCCAGAATGGAAGAGGGAGATTTTTTACTTTAACTTTTTGAAGGAGAATATTGTCTAGGTAATGACTATGAGACTATGTTTTAGTAAAAAAATGTATAACTTTTTCATATAGTAACAAAATTCAAAAAATCAAAATGATCTGGAAAGATGGGAAGGAGATGCACAAAACCCATGTTTTTTAAAAAAAATGTTCATGATAATCAGGGATCAATGATGGAAAGAAGTGATGGGTTTGTGGAGTTGTAGCTGATTTTTGAAACTTTCGTGTAGATTTTTTCATTCTAGATTTGAATCTTTCCTGTAGTTGATTGTAGTTGCAGATGGGGCTTTCAATATGGATTGTAATGTTTATTTTTAAGAGTTTTTAGACTTCTAGTATTTCTATGAATGTAATAAAATATTTTATGGTGGAGTTTTTATTTAAAATGGTCTCAAGTGTTGATGTTGTGAAGGAAGGCTGCAATAATTAACAAACCTCTTTGGTTTCTCAAATTTTGAATGCATCAAATGATATTAGAGCTAAAAGATCTTGAGAGTGTAGAGTATGGACCAAGACCTGCAGGTGAAGAGTGTTGAAGAGTGAAGTATTGAAGTTGTGAGAAAGAGAGTCGTGAGAATTTTTATTTGTTGCAGGTACGAAAGAGGACTTGTGAATACTATCCTCCAACAAAGATAAAGTTGGGTAGAAGGTGTAGAGTTCCTTCACCAAGAGAGGGTGGGTAGAGGAATAATCTTCCAGAGTCTTTGTTGGGTATAGAATAGTTTTGTGAGTGAGATATTTTTGCAATGAGGACTTGTAACTGTAGAGGGACTTGTGAGTCTCTAAAGTGACTATGAAAAAAAAGACAAGATGGGTCATTCGAAGACCTATGAGAATGTTATTTTGGGAAGAGTATTGGGAAAAAGTGAGAGAAAAGAAGTAATATTGGATGCCCTTGAGGATAGCTTAGGAATGAAGAAACAAGTTATAGAGGAAAATTAGAGGTTTAATAAAGAGGACAATAAAAGGAATAATTTATAAGTGCAATGTTGCAGCCCTGTGATGGAAAGAGCATGGAGAGAAAGACATGTGGGAGAAGCCAACACATTTGTAATTGCAAGAAAGGAAGAAAAGAATAGAAGCACAAAGAAAGAATGGAGACAAAAAGAGGTAGCAACATATGTGCATCTTGTTGAAGACATAAAAGAGAAGAAAAATGAAGTTGCATGCATAGGAAAAGAAGTTGTAACAGAAAAAATAGAGGTATTATCTCCTCCTTTTGAGTTTTGCAATGAACTTATTAACATTGATTTGTATGAAAAAAAGGTATAGGAAAGTGTTGGAGAACATGATTTCAAATTTGGGGCAGTGATTTGTTCTTGTAAGAACATAAATATATTGAATAAAATGAAGTAGTTGAGTGCAAGGGATGAGATGAAAGAAAAAGAAAACAATATTGCCCGAGACAATCAAAAAGAAAAGATTGGGGCAGCTACAAAGTAACAAGAGATTACATAGAGTGAAGAAGAGTATATGGGGAAGATAGTGAATGAGGAAAGTGAAGGAGTAGTGGGAAATAAATAAGAGGATGAATTATTAGGGTAGATTGCAACCGTTCAAAACGAGTGACTTACATTAACAATAGGTGAAGCAAAAGTTGCCGTGAGCATTGAGGTAGACTTTAAATTTTCAAAAAAAAATGATCATAAAGAAAAGGTTGATTCACATGAAAATATCATGGTTTACAATAATGTATATGAGAATATTGAAATTGATGATGCACTAGTAGGGGAAGAGAATAAAATTAAGATATTTGATGACTTTTCAAAAATTGTTGAAGTTGATGTTAAAGATGATTTGTATTTTGAAGAAATTGTGAAAGAAAGTGAAATGAGAGAGATGGTTAGGAGCATAAATAATATGTTACAAAATGAATAACACAAAGGTATGATGACTCTTGTTGACATACAAAACGAAGAGGATGCAGTAGAAATAGGTGAGAAATACGAGAAGATAGAATTCATTGATTTCTATGCATTTGTTAATGTCAATTTGTATGTAGGTGTTGAGAATGATAAATTGGAATGGAAATATGAAACATGGTGCGGAAAGAAGAATTACATGAGAGGAATAAAGAGAGGAAATATGAAGGAAGGGAGAGATGTGAAGATTCAAAGCGGGGTAAAGAAGAAGAAACAGATTGATAAGGAAGAAAAATGGTTGAAGAACAAACATAGAATGTTCAAATGTTGATAAGCTCCAACTCATAGAAAATTTATTCTTACCCCAAGTGTTTGATGCAAGAGCATCTAGGGGTACCAAGAAATCCTACACACCCGAAAATATTTGTTTTATTTTCCTAAATTTTGGTGTGATGTTGGTCTTGCAGGAATGATATATTTCTTGATTTTTCTTCCTTCAACAACTTTGAAAGGAACCCCTTTCCATAGACTTATTATTGGCATGAACTTTAATTATAAAATGATTTCACTTGGTTGGGATATATTTTATTTTATTCATCTATAACTCCTGAGAATTTGAAATTGTTGGCCATTAGTGTTGGAATATTTGTGGTGCAAGTGCTTGAGGTAGTGGAGGTGTACGAATGGGATAATGGATGTCAATTTAGGAAAAGATTTGAAAATTTTTAGGAAAGAAAAATTAAGAGGATAATTGCATGAATTTCCATGCCTAGAATAGAAGAGGGGGAGTTTTGACTGTTATTTTTTTGAAGGAGAATATTGTCTAGGTCGTGACTATGAGACCCAGTTTTAGTAAAAATGGCATAACTTTTGCATATGGTAATGAAATTGAAAAATTCAAAATGATATGGAAAGTTGGGAAGGAGACGCACAAAACCCATGTTTTTTTTAAAAGATTCATGATAATATGGGAGGAGTGATGGAAATAAGTGACATATTTGTGGAGTTGTAGCTGATTTTTGAAACTTGCCTGTAGGTGTTTTCATTCTAGATTTGAATATTTCCTGTAGTTGATTGTAGTTGTAGATGGGGCTTTAAATATGGATTGTAATGTTGATTTATATTTGGTGCAGGAGCACCCTGTTAGCTGAATTCCTCTAAAAGGAAAAAATTTAAAATTTGAGTTTTCAAATGTCAAGGTATGTAAAAGGGTCATGTAAGAGTCATTTCCAATGCAATTATGTCACAAATAGGTCACTTTGATGAGAAAAATCAAAATTTGCAAAGAAATGTTAAAGTTGCTAAATTTGTAAAAAAAAAAGGACTAAAGTCTGAAGATCAACTGTCAAGTAGGAAAAAGAAAGGTTGTTGGTTGTTGGAAATGAAAAGGAAATTTCCTTAACTGATGTAAAAGCTATATAAGGAACTGAAAAGGAAATGGAGACATCAGATCTTGTAATCTTGAAACATATTTAGTAAATAAAACACCCTCTTCTCTGTATTTTCTACATTTACTCTTAATTACCAGTCTTGAACAATTAGAATAGAATTCTTTAGACATATTTCTTGCTTGAATTTCATCAATAAAGGAGCAGGCTTTCCATTTAAGTTGAATAGAGAGGTTTTTATTGAGTTTAGAGACTGATTAGTTCTCTTTTATGATCAACTAGTGTAAAAACCCAGTCAAGGGTTTTGAGGGTCTTATAGGGAATAAACTCTCCATCCCACCATAGCAGGTGTAGTATAATGGTGGGATAGATTATTTAGTATGTGTTTGATGTGTTTTAAGTATGGTATGTGTTGAAAAGAATAGGGAATGCAAGCTTATTGAGTTTGATTGTTGCTCCAAGTGGAAAAACAATGATTTCCAAGAAATTGTTGTTGCTACATTCGTGGGGTTGAAGATTTATTAGTTGCTAGGGTTCAGAAAAGGTTTCTAGAGCACATGCAGGCATAAACAAACATGTTTAAGGTAGTGGCAGAGCATGGGAAGGTTTGCATTAATCTTGTTTTATGCATGTAACAAGGGTTTTGTGGACTAGCTATGTTGTCAAAAAATGTATAGTTGACATTTTTATGCTTACTTGAGTCTTTCTAATGGGCTTTGACTTGTTTTTTCTTGGGTTTAATATTGCAACATGGCTTGAATATTCGTATTTAGGTCCTAAATGTTCAAATTATGGTGTCTTGTGAAGGTGTTGTGAAGTGTTGTAAGACATATATACAATTTTCTAGGCTCTATTCATTACAATTCACCTAAAATTCACCTTTTTATCACTTATTAAGTCCTATTTTGAAGTTTTGTAAAGTCTTGTAACAAGATTTCAACTTTTCTAGGCCTAATTTCATTAATTCAACCCTTTTTCATGTCTAAATGACCCCTTAATACACTTTTTGGTTGTTTTCAAGTGTGTTGTTAAGGATATTCCCATTGGATGACTTTTAATGCCCCAAAATTCTGACATCCACTTAATTTGTTCAAGTGGGACCAAGTCGCCCATAGGGGCGACTTAGTCCTTTTTGATACAAAACTCAAAATAATTTCAAAATTCTAGTGGGAATTTCTCCTCTAACCCTTGAGGTCAGCCTGTGATGTGTTACTTTTGGGAAATTTTACTTAAATCAAGTATAAAAAAGGGTTTTTCACCTCATTTTTACATCTCTTAATCTCCTAATCTCATAATCCTCTAATCTTCACATCTATCCTTCTATCTCATTGCATCATCAAATCAAGCATTATCAAGTCAAGCTATTAGAGTTCTTCATTGCATATCTTTAGATTTGAGCATCAATAGTGTGACTTTTGTATGCAGATGCATCAAGAATTTTGGTTTTGAAAAGTGGTCAAGAAGTCTTCTAGGTCAAACAAGTCAACATCACCTTATCTTAAGCTTGGACAGACTTTCTACCCCATTTTCTATGAAATCAAGTGTGGACACCTACCAGAAAAAGAAGTGTAGACTCGTGACTACAAGGTTATGTCCCTAATTCCTCGAGATTTGTAGGAGAACTAAGTTGCCACTAGGGGAAAATTAGTCCTTCTTCCAGGCCTAAAAACTGATTTTGACATTTCTAAACACCTATTTAGCAGATTCCCATTCACTAAAGTTTCCTGAAACTGGGACTAAGTCGTCCAAACTAGCCTAAGTGTCCCAATCAACATTCCAGTCAATTTCTCAAAATTTGAGAATCTCCCAACATCAAGCTTTAGATTCTAGGTTCACTTTGTTCAACCTTCTTTCATTATGTTATGATATTTCAGCATTTAGTTGTATTCTTAGTCATTTTCTCATATCATATTGTGTTTTCCAGCACTTCACATTTTCATAGTTTTGCATTATAATATCATTTGAATTTTAGATTAAAGCATTATTACATCTTAGACATAATTGCATCCCTCCATATCTTAATCCTTGAATATAAACATAGATTTTTAGCCCTATTCATTTCCTTTTAGGTGAAACATCCTAGAAGGGTAAGTGTCCAATAGGGCTCATCAAAATCTTTTTTTACATTTTGGTGAACCTACATCTTTTGAACATCTTGCTTTCTAATTTAACAAGTAAATCCTAGGTTTCATTTGCATGGCATTTGGCATTGATCAAATTGTATCCTAGGGTTTCAACATTGCATTATTAAAAATTTCATTTATTTTTCACTATTACATCATTTTTGCATTTTCAACATTGTATGCTAGTTGGAATTATTTCTTTTTGCATTTGCTTTGTCCTATATTTCATTGCATTTGCATCCACCCTATCTCTTGTAGTACTTGTATGAGTGTTTGGTGCCCTATTGATAATACTCTAGTGAGATAAAGTTCTAGACTCATGGCTTCCCATAATAGTGATTTTGTTGTGTAAGTTGGGATCTCATGAGCTCCTACTCCTAGTATGGAAAATGGTGCATTAGGCATGGACAATACCACTTCTATGCCTTCACCTTTCCATCCAATGAATGTTGACACACACACACTAGTTCCATTCCACAAGAAAAAGTCATTAATATTCGTGAGGATTTTGTACACTTACAACAAGACTTGTCCCTTGAAAAAATTTCCACCACTTCCATACCCATGATAGATAACCTTCATCGTTTGATTGAAAGTGATCTGATGGCTTACAAGTTATGAAAATAATTTCTGAGATTTATAATAATCATGCCTCTTCCACTTCTCAATTTGCAAACATTGTTGTAAACCAAGGAGAACCTCACATTCCTCCCCCTTCAACCATAACATCCATACCAACTTACACCACTCCTCAAGTTACAACAACTATGCAACAGGTTAATCATGTGGCTCCTTCTTTCATAATTCCAACTAGCATTCCTAGTTCTTTTGTGGCATCGCAAGTCCCCTCTACCTCCTTCACTCCTCTTAGTGTTCCTTTCACTTCCCCTAACATCACATACACTCCACCATTTTCCCTTCCACCTCACACCACTTATCCCAACCCTATTCTTACAAAGCTCCTTAACACCATTTCATCATTGCAATAACAAATTTCCACCATTAGCCAAGGTCAAAATGCTCCACCCACATATCATGTTCATAGTTTCCCCTTCTCCCTAAAAATATTATGAACCCCAATGCCACAAGGGATATAAATGCCTAGGTTCGAGAAATATAGAGGTAAAGGATACCCTATCAATCATGTCAATTCTTATACAACCCTATGCAGTGATTTTGTTCTTGATGACAAATTATTAGCTAAACTCTTTCCTCACACCTTAAAGGGCACTACATTGGAGTGGTTTTCCAACTTACCTAATCATTCAATTTGGCCCTTTAATGAACTTGTGGATGCCTTTGTAAGTCACTTCCAAGTTCAAATGACTCCTAAAAAGACAATGGTTGATCTCACGCATTGTAGACAAAATACCAATGAAAAAGTAATTGAATTTATTTCGTGTTATTAGTCGTTATATGGTCAAATTGATGTCAACATTTCCTAATGCACATCTTCAGAAGATTTTTATTGAAAATTTTCACACAAACCTTCAAGAAAAATTAACAATGATGAAATTTCCTTAATTTATGCATTTGTGCACAACCCTTTGTGAATATCATAACTCGGTTTCAAGTCATGATTCAAAGTTCACTTCTAATTGAGCTGAGAAATCTGAGCAAAAAATTCAAAACAACATTTAAAACTTTAGAAAACCCAACAAAGGCTTTTTACAGTTCAATCTTCCTCCTCAACCATGCAAACCCAACCTATTCAAAATCAAGTGGAAACAGTTAAAGTAGTGGTACCTTATACCTATGGGGACTTGAAGAGACAATTCACCCCCTTACCCAATACCCTCCATAATACAATGAACCAATTGCTTCAACAACAAATGATCACCTTTCCTATTGTTAAAACACTTGATACCACCAAACCTTTACCACCTACCTTCAAACAAAATGCTTATTGTCATATTCATTTCCAAAATGGACATGACACCGAACAATGTAAGCATCTAAAACACTTAGTTGAAGACCTCATTGATTCAGGTTGTTTAGTCGCTGTGGGTGTTAATGATCAAGGCAATAAGTCTGTTGCACCCCCTAACCAGAATTTACAAATCTTTCCCAACCCCATACCTAAACACAACATTTAATTTTTCAAGGATAGTGAACCTTCAAACCCTCAAGTCATGAACATTGATACAAATAATGAATAACATGATCTAACTCCAAATGTTCCCCAAGTTACTCTTATGAATGAACTTGTGGGTGTGATAGATGTTATCCCCGGTAAGGGTCAAACCAACAAAAATCTTGATATCACCTTTTATTCCAAATATATATTTCAAAATCTTCCTAATGATCCTCTTTATATAGCCGACACAATCTATGATAAGCCCACCAATGGGATATTAATAGATCCTGCTTGTGGTGAGAATGTGATCATAGAAGAGTTTTTAGTATTACATGAGATTTATCAAGAAGAATATGATAAGCCAACTCCATGGATTAAAACACATACTGGTTTTTCATGCCCTACAATCGGATCGATCGTGCTCCCATTACAAATAGGACCTAAAACTTTGGATGTAACATTTTCTATTGTTTCATAATCGGATGAATTTCATTTACGGCTAGGCCACTCTTGGCTTCACTCAATGAAAGTGGTCCCTTCTATTGTTCATAAGTGTTTGAAGCTTCCACATGGAAATGAAATATTTACCATACACCATAGCGGCTTTAACCCATTATCTTCTAAAGTTAATTTATCCTTAGAATCCTTTTGGCCTGTACCTATCAAACCCATTACCCCTTGTACAGATTTCATTTTCACTGCCTATCAAAAATTCAGAGCCAAACAAATAGCCAAGTTGTCTCTTCGTAACCAATCGCCATCCACTTCCACTCCTCCCATCATTGATGAAATGATTCTTCAACCTAAGTTTGAACATGAAAAAGCAATACAATCCCCTCAACAACCAAAAAAAACCACTTCACCTTCATCATTGAAATGGCCTAGAGAAAGTGAAAACAATCCCATCATGCTTCCTTACATTAAACAAGTGTATAAAGCTAAAGAGAAAGTGATTGACCCATCCTCTTTTGTATCTTTTGTTCCTCCTCCTTTGGAAGAAAAGGAACCTATGATGACTCAATCCGCTCTTACACCTCAGCAGCTTCAAAATAGAATCAAACAAAACTGCAATGCTAGGGAACATAGGCATCATCATTGTCTCCTTGCTCATCAATATCGCATGGAAGAAAATAAAGAAATCTAACCTCCACCTTTGATAGAAGTAATAGATGACCACCCTCCTTCTCCTGACCCACCACAAGATAGTCTAGTCCAACCTTCACAACAAAATGAGCCAATCCAACAGCCAGAACTTTTGATACATCCTTCCTTAGAAATCACCCTTCGTTCTCACGTCATCATCAATCTTGATGATGATGATGATGATGATGTAGAGATCGCCAAAAGAGATGAATAAGTGCATAACAATCTAAACTCTTTATTTTCATCTACCATTAGCTTAAATGAAAAATCATCTCAACCAAGTGAAGAACTTGGTACATCTCCTAGTTTGGCACTTGCAATTCTTCCTTTGGACAGTCAACTGCCCTCAGAATTCACCGAACAATATGATTGGGAGGTAGATGACTTGTTAGATGGTTTAATTGCATTCACCTTGCTATACTTTTGTATTTTTGTATTTTTTATCTTTAATTTTCAATTTTATGTGTGTATCATGTTCCCTCATAATGTGTGTTTGTTTTTTTCTCTCTTTGTACACTTCTTCTATTTGTACCTCTATTCTTCTATATGTCATGCATTTTATTTTTCACATTTTTTTTGTGTTTTCCTTTTGGGGATGATGCAAAGCATTGAGATGCCCTATGTCTCTTCCATGTTGACCCAAAAGGTCCTTTCTTTGTCACTTTTTTCTTGTGTTTTCCTATTGGGGATGACACAAGGCATTGAGACTAAAATGTCTCCTTCATGTTGACCCAAAATATTTTTCTTTTTTTTTTCCTTTTTTTTTTCTTTTCACTTGTGTTTTCCTTTTGGGGATGATGCAAAGCATTGAGACCACAATATATCTTCCATGTTGACCCAAAACAAACTTTATTTTTCCCTTTTATTCACTCTTTGTGTCATTCTTCTAGTTCTATGTGCTTTGTGGAATGATGATAGTTTTGAGCTCTTTAATAAAAACATGGCAGCGACGAACATACTAACCCAAAATTCATCAATCCCTTATGTGTTTGGTGTGCTCTTTTCTGGGGGGAAAATCCCTTTCTTTTATTTCCTTTTCATTCACACATGATGCAACCTAACTTAGAAACATATGACTTGGCATAGGGCTTTCCAAGTTGGCTCTCATGTCTTGTTTTCTTTTTGCATCTTCTTTCCTTCACTACTTTAAAGTAATTGCTCACAGAACAATGTGTAGAAATTCCTTCAAAGTGGGGGGCATACATTACCATTAATTCATTCACATTCTTGCTTCTTAGCATAGCATGTTCATTCATATGATGTGTTCATCACTTTGTGGATGAAATTGGGTGTGATGTCCTTCATAAGTGTGATCTATCTTAGCATATTACATTCCTCTTAGTGGCCTGATGTGATGCACTGCATCCCCTAAGTTGTGAATATTTTATTCTTTCATTGGTCCTCTCTTGGAGACATTAGACAATGTTCCCTAAGTGATAGACCTTGTATGAACTTAACAAGACTCCTTTGAAATTTATTTTAAAATTTTGCATTTTACATTTTACATCTTTACCACCTTGCATAATGCAACTTGCACGCCTGTGGTACTTTTGCATTTGTTCATGGGTTCTAAGAATACGAAGTTTTGCTTGTCTCATGGAGTACGAACTGACATTTTCCTTTGTGGAACCTTGTTAAATTTATTAGGAGGTATAACTTTAATATGTTTGAGCGGGAAGCCCACTCAGCGGCACAACTTTCCCCATAGCCACCTTTGTTTTTATGAGTGCATACCAACTAGTCTATGTATCTCCCCTTTTTGGCCTTCTCACCTTGCAGACAACCAAAAGTTTCATGGCCCCAAAGTGAGTATACTTGGGACTTCTCACCTGACGGACCACCATGATTTCTGTCACCCCAAAGTGAGTTCACATTTCTTATTTCAAATAACTATCCTAGATCTAATCCACAACGAGCTAGACAGATGATCCAAGCTTTCATTCCTTTTAATAATCATGTGTGTTCCTTTGTGCTTGTGTTTGGTTTTCCACGAGACCTTGATCTTGGGGGATTGATCATCCCTCTTGATTATTTTTGTTTCATCTTACCAACGTAAGTGCATTAGGATCCCTCCCGATGTGCATGTTGAGCTACTTTAGCAAGAGTTTGAAGCAAGTTCATCCTCTCACTAAAGTGGGGGATTAATGTGTTGCCAAAAAATGTATAGTTGAGATTTTTATGCTTACTTGAGTCTTTCTAATGGGATTTTCCTTGATTTTTCTTGGGTTTAATGTTGTAATGTGGCTTGAATATTCATATTTGGGTCCTAAATGTTCAAATTGTGGTGTCTTGTGAAGGTGTTGTGAAGGTGTTGTGAAGTGTTGTAAAACATTTCTACACTTTTCTAGGCTCTATTCATTACAAATCACCTAAAAATCATGTTTTTTTATCACTTATTAAGTCCTATTTTGAAGTGTTGTAAAGTATTGTAACAAGATTCCACACCTTTCTAGGCTTAATTTCATTAATTCAACCCTTTTTCATGTCTAAATGACCCCTTGATACACTTACCAGATGTTTTCAAGTGTGTTGTTAAGGATATTCCTGTTGGACAACTTTTAATGCCTCGAAACTCTCGACACTGACTTAATTTTTTCAAGTGAGACCAAGTCACCCATAGGGGAAACTTAGTCCTTTTTGACACAAAACTCAAAATAATTTCAAATTTCTAGTGGTAATTTGTCCTCTAACCCTTGAGGTCGGCCTGTGATGTGTTACTTTTGGGAAATTTTACTTAAATCAATTATAAATAAGGGTTTTTCACCTCATTTTTACGTCTCTTAATCTCCTAATCTCCTAATCCTCTAATCTTCACATAAATCCTTCTAGCTCATTGCATCATCAAATCAATCATTATCAAGTCAAGTTATTAGAGTTCATCATTACATATCTTCATATTTAAGCATCATTGGTGTGACTTTTGTACGTAGATTCATCAAGAATTTTGGTGTTGAAAATTGGTTAAGAAGTCTTCTAGGTAAATCAAGTCAACATCACCTTATCTTAAGATTGGAGAGACTTTCTGCCCTATTTTCTACAGAATCAAGTGTGGACACCTGTAAGAAAAATAAGTGTAGTCCCGAGACTACAAGATTTTATCCTGAATTCCTTGAGATTTGTAGGAGGGATAAGTCACCACTAGGGCCGAATTAGTCCTGCTTCCGAACCTGAAAACTAATTTTGAGATTTCTGGACACCCATTTAGTAGATTCTCTTTCTAACAAAGTTTCTTGAAACTGGGACTAAGTCACCCAACCTGGCCTAAGTGTCGTGGTCAACATTACAATCAATTTCTTAGAATTCCAGAATCTCCCAACATCAAGTTTCAGATTCTAGGTGCAATCTTTTCAACCTTCTTTCATTTTGTTTTGATATTTCAGCGTTTAGTTGCATTCTTAGGCATTTTTCCATATCACATTGTGTTTTCACGCACTTCACATTTTCATAGTTTTGCATCATAATATAATTTCAATTTCAGATTAAAGCATTATTAAATCTTAGTTAGACATAATTGCATCCATCCATATCTTAATCCTTTAATATAAACATAGATTTTTAGCCCTATTCCTTCTCTTTTAGGTGAAACATCCTAGAAGGGTAAGTGTCCAATAGGGCTCATCAAAATATTTTTTTACAGTAGCATTGAATTGGGATTTTTAGTTCCTAAAAATGGAATAATATCAAGTTTTGTAACATATCAAAGGATTTTTTAAAGATTTTTTGTGTTTAGGAAGAGAGTTAAGACTACTTCATTTGCAAATTAGGCCTATTTAGTAGCCTAAAAAACATGGGACAGTCAATTGTTCATTTGTTTCTTCCAAAGTAATGGCATATGATATTGAGGTATGTTCTTATATGTTATAAAAGGTCCCTAAAAAAATATATTTCCTAAAGTGAAACAATGAAGAATAGCAGGTATACCCGATTTAGCCATATTTCCACGCTACTAGGGTTTTGGGGTTTGAAGGCTATAAACTATGATTCTGATATAACAGTGATATGGGTTATTATAGTTTCCTTGAATATATCAAAATAAGGGTGTTAAAGATGTCTCAACATCTAGATAGAGTTTAGAAATCATAATATGTTGTTTTGGTGCTTGGAGAATGTGGAGCCATGGTGATTTAAATGCATGAATTTGAAGTACTGACAAAATAGAGTTATGGGGAAGTATGTCTCATTTCTTTCAAACAAAAACATGCTGATAATATAGTTTTCTTTGTGTGTGGGTAATTTTTTGTTGATAAGTTTGATGGGTTTGATGATTTGAGCAAATATTTCTTAATGAGCAAGTATGTTGCTTGATTGCAAAGAATAGGGAAACTGATGGTAAGTTCTTGGAAAAGGTGTTATTGGTTTATTTCAGTCTGAAACATGATGTCTAAAGTGTCTTGGAAGTTTGATAAAATTCTTGAAGCATAAATGGTTGGTTATTGTCTTTTGGTATTGTGGAACTAGTTGATAAAAAGTGAAATTAGATGAGTTGTGAAAGTGTTGAATGGTTTAGGATTTCTTATTAGGTTTTTGAGTTAAGTACAGTTAATTTGATATTGTTAATGGTGTGGATTACTGATTTAGTGAGATTGATGATTGTTTTCCTTGTGAATGGCCAAAGAATATGTTGGATTTTGTTGAGTGGATAAGTGAAATTGGTGAAATGTGTAGTGGATTTTTGGTGACTTTTGAATGGATCTTCTCCAAGTTGAGTTTCGGTCTTGAGTACCCCCGATGAGTTGTTGTTGTTTAGAGATCCTCTTGCATCAATTGGTATCAGAGCTAGCTGATTTTGATAGTTGGTTTGCTTATAGCTTGTTTGAGTTGTCATTGAGTTTGGTTGTAGTTGCTTGATCCATCTAAGTTGTAGAGAGGAAGAGTTCTAAGTTGTGTGTTAGGAGACAAGATGAGATCCGTGGTCACCATCCTCTAATGGAGATTAAGCTGGGTAGAAGGTGTAAATCAAAGAGAGTGATGCATCTTCTAGGATCTACTGTTGGGTAAGATGGATGGTTTGCTGAGTTGGTGAGTTGTGTGGTGAGGTAGTAAAGAGAGATGGATTTCTGACTAATTAAGCACTTGATTTTGCATCTTGAAGAGTACTCCACTGATGGGAGTATATGGGAAGATGAAAAGATGAAACTATGATTGGTAAGAGAAGGTCAAGGATGAATTATTGACAAAAAAGAAAGTTTGCAAGGACAGTCCTATGTCCTTTTAGATAGAAAATAAAGTTGGAAAAAGGAAAGTGAAGACAAGAGAAGACAAAGATGAGGGTAGATTTGAAGGCAAAGACAATGGAAAGTACAAGATTCAGAGAGAAAGAGAGAGGAAGCAGTTCAAGGTATATTTGAAGTTGTTTTTCAGGTACAAGCAAGGTCGATATAACATGTTTCCAAGGGACTTGAAAAGGTTTTGTTGGTTGGTTGTATGTAGGAGCACCCTGTTCACTGAATGCCTCCAAAAGGAAAATTTGTAAAATTTTAGTTTTTCAATGTCACGGAATGTAAAAGGGGCATGTAAGAGTCATATGCAATGTAATTATGTCACAAATATGTCACTTTGATGAGAAAAAAGCAAAATTTGCAAAAAATTGTTAAAGTTGCTAAATTTGTACAAAAAAAGGAAAAAATTAGAAGATCAAGAGTCAAGTAGGAAAAAGAAAGGTTGTTGGTTGTTGGAAATGAAAAGGTAGTTTCCTTAACTAATGTAAAAGCTATAAAAGGCATTGAAAAGGCGATGGGGACATCATATCTTGTAATCTTGAAACATATTTAGTATTAGTAAATAAAATACCTTGTTCTCTATATTTTCTATGCTTGCTCTTAATTACTAGTCTTGAATAGTTAGAATATAATTCTTTAGATAGAGTTATTGCTTGTATTTCATCAATTAAGGAGAAGGATTTCCATTGAAGTTGATTAGAGTGTTTTTTATTGAATTTAGAGACTAATGAGTTCTCTTTTCTCATCAACTGGTGTAAAAACCCAGTCAAGGGTTTTGAGGGTCTTATAGGGAATAAATTCACCATCCCACCATTGTAGGTGTAGTATAATGGTGGGATGGATTATTTAGGATGTATTTGATGTGTTTTAAGTATGGTATGTGTTGACAAGAACAGGGAATGCAAGATTATTGAGTTTGATTACTACTCCAAGTAGAAAAATAGTGATTTCCAAGAAATTGTTCTTGCTACATTCATGGGGTTGAAGATTTATCAGTTTTTGGGGTTTGGAAAAGGTTTCTAGAGCACATGCAAACATAAAAAAAAAATGTTTAAGGAAGTCGCAGAGCATGAGAAGGTTTAAATTAATCTTTTTCAAAAAACCCTCACTTGTTAATCTTGTTTTATGCATGTAACAAGGGTTTTATGGACCAACATTAAATCAGGATTTTTAGTCCCAAAAAATGGAAGAATCTCAAATTCCGTGACCTATCAAAGGAATTTTTAAATATTTTTCATTTTTAGGAAGAGAGTTAATACTACCTCATTTGCAAATTAGGCCTATTTAGTAGCTTAAAAACATGGGACAGTCAATTGTTCAATTGTTTCTTCCAAAGTAATTGCATCTGAGATTGAGTTATGTTCTTATATGTTATAAAAGGTCCCTAAAAATGTATATTTCCTAAAGTGAAACAATGAGGAATAGCAGGTATACCCGATTTAGCCATATTGCCATGCTGCAAGGGTTTTGGGGTTTGACGGCTATAAACTATGATTTTGATATAACAATGATATGGGTGATTAGAGTTGCCTTGAATCTATAAAAATAAGGGTTTTAAAGATGTCTCAACATCTATATAGAGTTTAGAAATCATAATATTCCATTTGGGTGCTTGGACAATGTGGAACCATGGTGATTTAAATGCATGAATTTGAATTACTGACAAAATAGAGTTATGGGGTAGTATGTGTTGTTTCTTTCAGACAAAACCATGATGATAATATAGTTGTCTCTGTGTGTGGGTAATTTTTGGTTGACAAGTTGGATGGGTTTGATGATTTGAGCAAATATTTATCAATGAGCAAGTGTGGTGCTTGACTCCAAAGAATAGGGAAATTGATGATACAATGCTTGGAAAAGGTGTTATTGGTTTATTTTAGTCTAAAACATGATGTCTAAAGTGTCTTGGAAGTTTGATAGAAGGATTGAATCATAAATGGTTGGTTATTTTCTTTTGGTATTGTGGAGATAGTTGATAAAAATTGAAATTTGATGAGTTGTGAAAGTGTTGAATGGTTCAAGATTTCTTATCAGGTTTTTGAGTTAAGTACAGTTAATTTGATATTGTTAATGGTGTGGATTACTGATTTAGTGAGATTGATGATTTTTTTCCTTGTGAATGGACAAATAATATGTTGGATTTTGTTGAGTAGATAAGTGAAATTGGTGAAATGTGTAGTGGATTTTGGGTGACTTTTGAATGGATCTTCTCCAAGTTGAGTTTGGGTCTTGAGTACCCCTGATGAGTTGTTGTTGTTGATAGATTCTCTTGCATCATTATGAGTTTGTAGAATTCTGGTATTTCTATGAATGTAATAAAATATTTTGTGGTGGATTTTTTATTTAAAATGGCCTCAAGTGTTGATTTTGTGAAGGGAGGCTTCAATAATTGGCAAACCTCTTTGGTTTCTCAATTGTTGACTACATCAAAAATCCATAGGAGTTAGTGATCATTGGACGAAAACCCAATGACTAATAGGATTAGAGGATGGAACCCCTTTGGTTGTTGAGGGAATTCTCATTCAAGGATTGCATCTAAGCTTCAAGTTGTCTACAAGAAAGTAATATTGTTGTTGATATGAGGGAGCATTGTATATCATTCCATATTAGTATTAGTGAGTTATATTGGATATATCATATATGTGGTTCAAATTTTGAGGATCATCATTATATCAAAGTGATCTTTATATTCACATGTTTCTCATTGAATTCAATCTACACATCAGTCATTGTGTTAAAATTTTATGCTAGAAAAATTACATATTGTTGATTCCATACCATGATAACCAATGCATAATAAATGTTCTTGAATAAATCTTCTAGGAAACCTTACCTCAAAATTTTAATTTGGATAAAAATTTCTAAGATTTATCTTTTTTTTGGTATTTGACATTGCAAAGGGTGCTTCCATAACAATTTCTCACAAATTTAGACAATTTCAGACATTGAAATCAATATTTTGAACAAAAAAATTCCCTTTCTAACACTTATACCAATTAAACTATTGTAATAATGGAAAAGGCCCCCCTAACATGCCCTTTATTTATTGTTGCAATGTGTATAACAAATTCACATTAGGCCTTGGGCCCTTGTGAACTAAATGATCTTATAGGTGCCTTATTTAAAGTGTTGTAAAGTGTTATAACCAAATTTCACACTTTTCTAGGGTTTTATTTAATAATTAGGCTTTTTTATGCTTTAATTGGCCTTATTTTTCATCCACAAGCCTCATTTAATGCATATTTTTAAGGATAATCCTAACACAAATCAACATACAATCATAATTCAGGTGTTTTCAGGTTGTATGGCATGGATTTAGTGATTTGGGACTCATTCGCCACCTTGGGCATATAAGTCCCACCTAGGTTTTTGGGTCCCAAACCTAGTTTCACACCTTTCTAAGTATTTTTAAATTTGGTCCCATAATTTATTCCTAATGGGATTCATTTGCCACCTTAATTGAATGAGTCCCTTGTGGCTGAAAAATCAAAATTAATTCATTTTTTTGGTGGGATTTTATCCTCCTAGATCTAATGTTTCCTTGTAGTGTTGTAATTTCAGGAATTCATGCATAATTAAGTATAAATACAAGGTTCTTTCACTCATTTTAACCTAATAATTTTTTGAGAGCATCCTTATAGCAAGTTTGAGTTCACAAGAGCATTCAAGAGAAGATTATCAAGCATTTTAGAGTATTCTTCAAGCATAAAGCACCATGTCAAAGTCTTCATGAATCATGTTTTTTTTTTAGTTAATAATTGTGATGTAGGGTCTTAAGATTCAAGCTATTATTCCCTTCAAGATATATCACATTCAAGCAAGAGTCAAGGTCTATATCCATTGGAGCCATCTCACACATGTTTTTTGCCTCTTATTGCTAGGGTTTGGTGAGTTGCAACATCATATATTGTTTGAATTCATCATTCTCAATTCTTATTTAATTTCATTTCAAGGTTTGATTACCAAAATGGGGTTTGACCAAGGAAACACCTTTTCCACTAACAAAAAAAAAATTCTCCTTTCTTTAGTGTGTGATTTGCAGGGTTAGATTGAAGATACATTGAACAACAAGTTTGGAGAATATTGTCAAAGTGCCTAAAGTTGTCAAAGTTGTCACCTTGCATTGGAGATACTTGGAGAACTTCTACACGTTGAAAATCAAGGTTTCAGATCTGGAAATCAATTCGGAACTGCAAAGCTAACCTTGAAGACTAGATTCAGACCTTGAAGCTTCAGAAAACCCTAACTAGACTGATTCACCATTTCTAGCATATGAGTCATAGTTTAGGTCAAAATTTAGGTTTTTACAAATTTAGATACCCATTTTCCATATTCATGTTTCTGCACAAAAACCTAGATCTGGGATTGATTCACCCAGCTTGGTGTATGATTCCTAGTCCACATTAAGTCAGAATTTCCACCATTTTAGAGCTCCTTCTAGTCATCTTTAGGTTTATAGGTGCATACATTCCATTCTATAAATTTTTGTTTTGTTTTACATACATTTCTAGGTCATTTAGTGAAGCATTACATCATATTAGGGTTTGGCATTACATCTTATATTTTATTTGTTTTTCCAAGCCCTATCTTAGTGATAAACCCCTCATTAGTTTACAATCAGCCCCTAGGAAATCCCTATTGCAAGATATCTTTTTCCTTTGCATTGAGATACCTAGGGTTATCCTTGAATGAAATTAGAAAGTAGGTGTGCTATATGGTCTAAACCATACAAAAGCATCCTAACCCATTTTATTTCATTTCATTTTGGTGAACCTAAATTTAGATCATCATAATTCTCATTTGGAGTGCATTACCATCCTAGATCTTGCTTGCATTAACATAGCATTATAATTTTCATTACTTAATTAGCATTCTAGTGTTTCCAAAATTTTCATTAGTGAATATGTGCATATAGGTTGCATTTTTGCATCTCAAATCATTGAAATTCATACAAAATATACATTTACAATTAGGTTACAAATCATACAACATAAAAAGCATAAAAATAAATTGAAAATTTCTAAAAAAAATGAAAAAAACCCTCACTGGGACTCATATGCCTCTCTAGGCGAATTAGTCCTAGTGCAAATTTTGTACTACATTTTTTAGAATTTAAAGCTTTGTTTCTATGCTCATGTTTTCTATTTATAGCTTTCTATTTCAGTTTATAGAGTTTTTGTTATATTCATTTTATTGTTCCTAGCTTATATTGTATTTGCATTTATTTTTTATTTAGAAGCCCTTGCATTAGTATTTGGTGTCCTATTGCTAATACTATACTAAGAGGAAGTTTGAGACTCATGTCATCTTCTGATAGCACAATCATCATGGATCTTGGGTTGTCTAGCTCTTTCACTCCTAGTATTGAAACTATTACACTAGTTATGGACCATATCCCTAACAACTCTTTACCTTCAAGTAGTGTGACACATGTTGAAACAATGGTTTCTAGTGTTCAACAAGAAAACATAATTCAAATCCATGAAGACTTAGCAAACCTACAACATTTCAACTACTGCCATCCCTACTATAAATAACATTCATTGTATACTTGAAATTGAAGATGGACTTGAACTTGTGAAAAACATGTTCAAATATTTGGAAAAAACCTCACATCAACCACTAGTTGTTCTTTACCTACAAGCAATGTCAAAATACAAGGAGGAATTAAAATTCCTCCTCCCACAAAAATTGCCTCTATTCCTACCTCTACCAACCCTCAATGCACAACAACAATGCAACACACTAATAATGTGATTCCTTCCTCGGGTATTTTCGCTAGTATCCCTAATACCTTTGTGGCATCGCACGTTATATCTCCTACAAATTTATCACCTATAAGAATTCCACTCATTTTCCCCTCAAATACATATACCCCTCCACCATTCTCACCTCCATCTCATAACACAAGCAATGAACATTTCATAAATTAACTCTTCAAAACCATGTGGTCCCTTCAAAAACAAATTTCCACCATCAACCAAAATCAAAATGGCCCACCTACATATTATGTCAAAATCATCCCCTTGTCCTTAGAGATATTGTGAACACCTATTCCATAAGGTGTAGAGGTTCCTAGATTCGAGAAATATGGTGGAAAGGGAGATCCTTCTAACCATGTTAATGCTTATACCACCTTATGTAGTGACTTTTTCCTTAATTATAAACTCTTGGCTAAGATTTTCCCTAGGTCCTTGAAAGATACTTCCTTGGAACGGTTCTCCTCATTACCAAACAACTCAATTCGTTCATTAAATGAACTCATTTAGGAATTTTTCAACCATTTCCAAGTGCATATGATTCCTAATATTACCTTGGTTGATTTGATGAGATGCAAGAAAAAAGAGGAAGAAAATATTACTGACTTTATCTCACACTACCAAAAACTTTATTCCAAAATTGATGTCAAGGTTCCCAATCATCAACTTCAAAAGATGTTCATGGAAAATTTGCAAAGTAAGATACAAGCTAAGCTTACCATGATGAAATTCCCATCCTTCATGCACTTGTGTACTGCTCTCCATGATTATAAATAAATTGGTTAGTAGTTGAGATACAAAATCCACCTCTAGCCTTACTGAGAATTCTGAGCCTGCAAACTAGAACAATTCTCAAACTTTAAAAAAAAAAAAGAAGGATTCCTTCAATTCAATCTCCCTAAACAAAAAACTCAGAATTTAAATAACCAAGTAGTTGTTGTTAAAGCTATGATACTCTTTAGCTATGGGAACCTGAAAAGACAATTCACTCCCTTACCCGATACCCTTCACAACACAATGACAAAACTCCTAGAACAGAAGATGACTACCTTGCCTCATGTTAAAACACTTTATCCTAATAAACTATTCTAAAAAACTATAGACCAAATTCTTATTGCCATTATCACTAAAAAAATAGATATGATACAAAACATTGCAAGCGTCTTATACATCTTGTGCAAGACCTCATTGATTTTGGTCGTCTTTCCGTGGGAGGTGTTAGTGATCAAGGAAATAAGTCCATTACCCCTCCTAACAAAAAATTGCAAATTTTTACCAACCCTATTCCTAATCATAACATTTCATTTGTCAAAGCTAGTGAAACTACAAGGAATGATGTGATGAATGTTGATATTGATGATGATAACAATGATTCTATTCAATATGATCCTATAGATAATGATCCTATGGATGATATCGTAGGAGTGATAGATTTCATTCCTCATAAGGACCAAACTAAAAATCCTCTTGAGATTTCTTTCTCCTCACAAGATATACTTAAACATGCCCTTGATGATCCTATTTACATAGTCAGTCAAATCTATGACAAGACCACTAATGGGATATTCATAGATCTCGTCTATGTAGAGAATGTGATCACTAAATAATTATTACTTATGCATGAACTATATCAAGATATATATGATAAACTGAAAGCATGAATAAAGACACATAATGATTTCACTTTCCCTATGATGGGATTGATCACTCTTCCTTTACAAATAGGACTGAAAATATTAGAAATATCATTCTCCATCATCCCACAGTCAGAAAAATTTCATGTGAAGCTACACTATCCATTGATTTTCTCCATGAATGTAGTCCCTTTGGTTATACATAAATGCTTAAATTTTCCATTTTACAAAAAAAAAATCAATATCCATCATAGTGGCTTTAACCCATTATCCTCTTGTGGAAACTTCTCCTTAGATTTCTTTTCGCCAGAGCCTATAGAACCTATCAAACTACAAGAATACTTCTTTTGCAAATCCTATCAAAAGTTCAAGGCAAATAAAATAGCAAAGTTATTCCTTTGAAACATGCCTCAACCTATGACCAAGCCTACCATCCCTGAAAAAACTATGATTAAGCCTAAAGAAATTCCAAATAACCAAGATCAACCTAAGAAAAAAACTTTACCTACAAATCCTACCAAAGACCAAGAGATAGTGAAAACAATCCTGTCACACCTCCTAGAATAATTTTACAAATTCAAAGAGAAAGTGGTTGAACAACATCCCATGGTTGCTTTTATTCCTCCCCTTGGGGAATAAAAGAAACCTATGGTTGATCAACTCGCTCCTACAAAAATGAAACTTGAAAATAAAACTAAAAGAAACAGAGGTGCTAAAGAGCGTAGGTGTAGATGTCGTGCCCTTGCTCACAAGTTACATGAAGAAATAAAAAAGGAAACTCAAGATTGAAACTTGAATGAAGAAATGCATAATGAGTGTAGGTCCCCAACCTAAAATAGAAAAATCCTAAAATATAACAACAAAAATATTCAAACCCTTCTTTAGACATTATCATTCAACCTCCTGTCATGATTAATTTAGATGATTATGAAGAGATTACTAAAATTGATGAGGAAGTGCATAATGAAGTGAATACATTGTTTTCATCTTCTATGAACTTAAATGACAATTCTCCTAAGAAGAGTGGTGAACCTAGTGATGGCCCTGTTGGTTATTTTTCTTCAACCAAACTTAATCTTACTAATAGCCTATGAATTTGCTAGAATTCAATTATTAGCAAGGGTAAGGATTGACCAAAATGCAAGTAAGGATTTTGAGGCCCTTACTTCTTCAGTTAGAGCTCTGTGAAACCTAGGAGGGTAATCCTACATATGTTCATGTAATTTTACTAGATCAAGAACACTTCTAAGCACAAATAAATTCTTTCATCAGCAAATAGATAATAGTTGTTTAATATTTGGATGACCTTCAACCTATTACCATTTATTGCAAGGAATAAAAGGATACTTCAGATTTGTGCATTGTAATTGAAAGTTTATCATTGATTCTTTATTATAATCCCAAGCTCTAGGTTAGGTGCATTACTAACTCACTTATCATTGAGATAATGTAATGAAAAGGAAAGTGTCTTATCTATCAGAATAATGGAGTCATATTTGCAACAACTAGTAATTCATTAGCAATTTATTTAAGTAATTAGTGTACTATTGACATACTACCTTGTAGTATTCAACTCATTATGCCTATAACACTACTTCTTATTGATCTTATTCCTTTCCCTCACAAACCTATGACCTTACTTCAACATTTTAATCAATTCTTTGAATTAAAGCATAAAATAAACCCACACATTCAAGTAAAACAACTAAAGACAAATGAAAATATTATTAACCAATTCATTTATAATTAGAAAGAAAATTACATAAGAGAGAATGTGTTCCAGAACTAATACTTTCTTCTATTATTTTCGCCCTTGAAAATCTATTTTAATATCATTACATACAAGACTCATACACTAGAATCATTTCTGAACTATTCATCAGTATTTTACAATATGCTCCTTTTTGAGCTTAGCTTTTCACCTAGATCATTTTGAGACCTAAAATTTGAACCTTCTGTAATGAGCCCTGAAATCCCTTTTATAGAAAAAGGGAGCAACAATAATCAAGATCAATTGTAGTTACATTTCATCGAAGTTTGAGACTTTCCCCAGTTAATTACATGTAATCATTGCAAAGTATGGAAGAGTAAAAGAAAAAACTCTGCATCATTTGAATGAAGACCAGCTAGCCTTCCAAATGGAATAGTATGTTATTATAGTAGTATCAAATCATCTTGTCCTTGTTGAACAAAGAAGATTCTCCATTCATACCTAGAGCCAAAATTTGTATACAACCTAGAAAAAGCATACTTGTCAAAGTTAGGAAGTCTAGCACTTCTCCAACATACCAGCTTGAAATATTTCCAAATCAAAAGTAAAAACTAAAAACCACAAAAATTTTGAAGAGGATGATCCTGATGTAGTGGCTATGGTGTCATAAAAAAAGAAAGGATCACACTACTCTGAGTCATCATCATCAGAGTATGCTCGCCCATGCCTTGTTCGTGATGAAATTGGAGGAACTATCATTGCTTCCTCGTCAAAATCTTCAGAAGGCACCAAGGAAAGGGGATAATGGCCACACTCCGGATTAGTGTCACCTCCACCATCTAAAATGCTATCAGCAACCTCAATAGGAGAATTAGGTCTCCCTAGGTAACCTTTACGATACTTGCCTCATTTCTTTGCCTTGTTTTCAAACTCAACCAACTCCTTCCCTTTAAACATGACTAGTTCTTTTGGAATGGTTCAACTTCTTAGGTGATAATTACTCCTTACACCGTATTTCTTAAATTTCCCATGTGCCCTTCTACCCTTTGTTGTTTTAGGAGCTCCATGTGTTTCAACTTCATCTTCAAGAACATTTTCCTTAGATTCAAGAAAATTCAGTCTCCTGGACCTTCGGACTATGTCTTAACAAACTCGCCTGAATTACTCATTTTCACAATGACTAGAACAAGAAAAAAAACTCCTAATTTGAAAAATAATCCTCACCACCCCAGGATTCTAAAAGCTAGAAACTATTATAACCATAATTGAGATGAGAAAGTACATGTAGCTACTTACCAAGGAAAGGTTTATCATGATACGTCTGAAATTCCTTGACAACCTATTCTCAGACTTAACTTAATTTTCAATCTCTAAATGCAAAATTTGAATGAAAAATATGGCCATCGATCCTCATTATATTGACTGATGTAAGTGTGCCAACCATTAATACTTAAGAAAATATTGTGTGAGTGAGCTGATTAAAGGTTGCTTGATTTTTTGAACCTCAGTCGTTGATCACACATTAAGATAAATCAACATATACTTATAATTAGAAAAACTAATAATGAAAAATCTTAAGTGTATGTGATTTATGCCTTTTCCTAATAAAAAAAAAACCCAAGTGGGTAGACACCCACTCTATTAGCACATTTAACCACATAGTTAGTATTAAATAAAGCACATGTGGGTATGTGGAAGATCATGATGCGCCAAAAAGTGGCGATATGATGGGTATGTGTAGGGTATGTGGTTGATGACTTTTTTTTAACCCAAAATTGATGAAATGAAAAGGGTTTTTAAAGGAGATTCTCAGCTTTCCACCAATACAAATTATGCTTTAATTTGAATTTAATAAATTGTTATTATTCATTTTCTATTTGAATTACAACTAAAGTCCTAATTGATAGGCTGATTGAAAAACATCTAGAGCTTTCAAATGGTATCACATTTTTTGAATCCGAAACATGTGTCACATTCTATGATTCACATACTATAAGATTAGAAAAAAATGAATTTCATGAAATTTTGACCAAGTTAAGGTGGTCAGACATACAATTTTTTTATATTTTTTAAAAGTTGTAATAAAAAATTCATAATTAATTATTTACTTGGAAAAAAATTGCAAAAAAATATGCATCACATTAGGACACAAGTCCTCTAATTATATTTAAACTATTATTAAAAATTATTATCATTTTATTGTGGTTAGGGTGGTCAGAAAACACACCTACTTATTTTTTCCCTGAAATTTAAGTACTACTGCATTGAAATTTCAAATTTTTACCAAATAGATTTTTTTTTTATAAATAAATCTAGTAGTTTAGAAACTACATTCAATTTTCTATAGATTCTATTCTTACATATTTTTGAAATAATGTAGATAAATTATTCAAATTTAAATGTTAAGTTTCCTAACTCTGATTTTTCTAAATTTTTTGCCACTTAAGGGCTTATTTTTTCAATGATGATCCTGCACATACCCGCCTTTCATTTCATATTTACCCTCTTTCTCATGGAAATTAATACAATTTCACTTCATCACAATAGGATAGCGGGGAGCAATCTTGATTCAATCTTAGAATATCAACCCGTACCCTGCCTCGCTTTATTTTCACCTTCCGACATATACCAACATCTGACAGAATTGATGACCGAAATCCCAAACACATGCCAAATGAATAAGTTCTAATATGGTTCCATTTTTATCATAGTGTCATCTCAACCAAATTTTGTGGCATTCCATCTCCACTAGAGTCCATTGGAGCCTTTGAAATGTTCCACGTGGCATTCACTTTCTTTCCCACTTAGAAATTGGAGATACAAGTGTGCCCTTCATGGGATGGCGGGGAGCGGTTAGAATTGACCCATATTATCCATCATCAACCATAAATATATATCCTTATAAAACATTCGCTACCTCCACAACCTAGTGGGTCCCTCCATGAAGCATCATGTGTTACCTTGCTCGCTATCCCATGATATTTTATAAGTATTAAATAAAATCTGGCAAGGTGGGGAGGAGTGGTGGAGATTTGACCACATCACCCAACAACCACCATAGATTCCCTTTTGATACCATTCACTAATCACAAGAAGATGTCAGGCCCACCACATAAAGGAAACATGTGTCCAGTGACTGCCATCCTATTTGACAAATTATCCTTAATGCATAGAATAGACGGGTGTGTGGGGAATGGCTCAAATGAAGACATGTGTTGTAGTGCCATTCATTGATCTTTCTTGAAGCTTCTCTTGCTGACCTTATGGAAGCACTATTCCCACCACCTGATATAGCACATTCCACCACCTACCATCCCATATAAATATTTTAATGAACAATGAAACAAAATGGGCTTGCGGGGAACAGTCGAGATTCACTTGTGATGATCGAATGGTCATCTAAAAACTAAAATTTGCACATGCCAAAAATGTTAACCTTAAAAGGGGGTCATTACTAGGCCAATGGGAATTTAACCCTTAGGCACAAAAACTTAAGACTTAAGACATTAAATATGAAATTCAAGCCCAATTATAGGAAAATTAAGCGATGAAAAGGAATTTGGTGATCGGAAAACCTAAACCCATGGGGCTGGTAAAGATAACAATTTTGATGGCACAAGAGATGACTATAACAATCAGAAACATGGAGCATCAGGTCAATGCAAAAATAGAACTCCCAAGGGATTTAAGACTCAAAGGTTAATTTTGAAGGTTTTTAGAAACAAAAATCCTAAAACAATGATGAGGAACATAGCCCTAATCCTAAAACGAGGGTCTAAGCCAAATACTACAAGTTTAAAAATGGAACCAAAGAAATTTGTGGAGGGGTTCCATTAGTGGCTCCTATTGGGGACACATGCCTCTCATAAGCATGGTGAGATCCAAGAATCTTAGGTGAAGCAAACCAAGCAAGAAGACAAGACCAAAACAACCAACATATGTACATTTTTACATAAATTACAAAACCCTAAATCAAGAGACTCATTCTCCATCTTGTCTGAAACATTCCTTTTAGGTGAGAATTTTCAATATGCACCTTGCAATTTTATCTGACTTCAACTTTACTTGGTGGCCCTAGGCCACTAAGCTTAGGACTGATACTTACCCCTATCAAAAACCAATATGTTGAAGGAATTGATTTCCTTCAACCCACATTTACCTACACCATGCCACTGCAATGAGTATAGCCTTCATCTTACAAGTAGTAAAATGTGGTTACCACTTAAATCTGCCAAATTACAAACACTACCACTGACATCTCTCACAACTTTTCTGAATATAACATTTCCAATGTAATCTTTGTTATGTTGTATTATATAGTTAGGCATAAACTAAAAAATTTCATCATCACATGACACATATGTGTTACATTCATCACATGAAACATATTCATATTGAAAATTATATTCCATGCTCTTCATCTTATTATTAGGCTCAATCAAAATACCTTCCAACTAAACTAGAAACTGAAAGTATTCATACTCCTCCAAGTAGTTGGCATCATGACACTCAACCTTGGCTACAACATCTATATCAAATGTAAAAAATTCATAGGCAATGCCCTCGGGGAGCTCATCAATGTGCTGCTCTATTTTCTCAAAGCCACATTCTAACCCTATATCAGATGCATCATCAGAGTTCTCAAAAAAGAGTGGATTATCTTTGCACTAATAAGGATCATCATTTCTATTAACTGATGAATATGGAGGCTCATCAAATAAGGGAATTTCCATTACATTCAATGTGGTCATAAAATCCTCAACCTCCTTAACATGAAGATCTAAATATTCCATATCATCATTGTATTCAAAATCACTATAATCACTAGAAGAGCATATAGATATATTTTCAATTTCATTTCCATCATCAATGGTTATCTCTTACTCATATTCTGAAAACTCTTCTCAAGAAGAAATTTTTTCCTTCTCAAACAAACATGCATTCCCATCATTAGTAGCACATTTCTCATTTGTAGCAAAGGATTCTATCTCTACTTCATGAGGATAATCATAATCAATAGAGGAATGACTATACTCAGTGCCTTCATAATTACTGCAGCAAGAGGACTCGTCAATGTTGAAACTATGTTCAAAATTTTTAGACTGAATGCTTAGTCTTATATCTTCCATAGGAATATAGGTACTAGAATCTTCAAAAGAATTGAAACCACAAATTTCATTTGCTTCATTGAGGTATTCATTTTCAACCTTTACTCTACTCTCTTCCTCTCATGTGGTACCTCACTGCTTGACTCATATGGGGTGACAGAAACACCATCATCATGGATTGAAAACATGATAGTTTCTTGATGATTATCTCTAATCTTTTCAAAAAATGAAAAGTATTCATACACCTAGTCAAGCCTAACAGGATTCAACTCCTTTCGTAGAGCACTCAAACCTGGTTCATAAGATTCATAAAATAAATGAATGCATTCTAAATTTTTAGGTCTATGACACGGGAATTGTAGCCAGAGTATCCATAAATCTTGCATAGAAATCATATGATGATTCTCCTTCATGATTCCTTATGCAAGAGAGAGCTTGAATAGAGACCATAAGATCACAAGTGCATGTAGCTTCTTAACAATTTATTTGGGGATCTATGTGATCAACATTATGGAATGATGTGTAAGCTGGGACAATAGGGGTGTAAGTACTCTGACATTCATTTTCAACTCCTGACTTACACCTTTCATCAACATTTGGTGTCTTAGGGCAGCAAAAACTTGTAGAGAAATAACTCCTTTTCATTCTATATTCCTATTTGTTTTCAATGATCATGGCTATCCCATAAGCTTGAAGTATGGTTTTAGGATCCTTATCTATCAGCTGATAGCTCATCCCATTATCGAAAGATCCCAAATAAACAACCAAAAGCATGACATCACTTAGTCTCAAAACTTCAAGAATATCCCTCAATATTTTAGCAAATCTCTAGTTAAATGTTGGAACCGGTTCATCCTCTTCTTTCTCAATGCTCATAAATTTATTAAGAAAATAACTAGCATTGATTCTTTCACCAAATTCCTCCATGAACACTACTTTGAACTCACTCCAACAATAGATAGAGCATGCTGGTAAATAAGAGAACCAATTTTTTGAATCTCCTTTAAGAGACTGAACAAATAGCCTCATGATCACATCTTCATGATCTATCTCATAGTCATCCATTGAATTGTTGAATTCTTGCAAATTCTTACTTGTTGATTCATACTTTGTACCACTAAATTTTTGTAGCTTGTCATTGATGTCAAATGGAATAACATTTGGGTAACCATTAATTCCACTAAAATTGATCGCTATATTCCTTTTAGTGCTGGAACTTATTTTATTACATGACAGTGGTTGAACAAAAACCATGGTTGCACTAGGAACCATGCAAGGATGCATATAATGATGACACACTTTCTTATACCCTTACAAACCTTTTCGTATTAACTTTGTAGTTACACAGGGTACTACAAACTTCTTTTACGACTTAATCTTAAGCTTTTATAATGCATATTTCTATCTCAACTTGCTTAAGACCCTCTAGATGAGTTTCTTCAAAAATATTTTAACTTTCTTAAGACCCTCTAGATGAGTTTCTTCAAAAATATTTCATACTTCACTTCATAATAGAAGTTGTAATCTAGTAATATAGAATATGCAAAACAATCACTATTGTTCCCTTTCTTAGTGCTTACTTTAACTCAATAGGGAAACAAAAAATTTCATGACTTTCAAATATGGTTTTCATATACAGATGTATCCTTCTTGAGAACCAAAATAAAAAATACATGGATATGTTGCAACTGGTGTAGATTTTTCTTCCTACCTTGAAATATTTGTACATTTCAGATTTTCTTCAAATATTCATCAAGTTCTTGAGACTGAGTCGCCACATCTCTTCACATAGGATTGAACTTCAAGCAATATAAAGTTCCTTCAAAGATGAATTTTGTTCTGGGTCTTCTCCAATAGCAGAGTCATACATAATTTTTTTGAAATTGCTACAACAAAACCGCTTCCAAGTCCAAGAAATTTCATTATCTGAACAAGACATTTAGATTCACCGAACAATTGACTTTGTGGTTTTGAAAATTTACTAACTCTTTTAAGATGATCTTCTATCAGAATTTTCTCAAGTCTATCCCCAGTAGAGTCGCCATTTTTGTTGGTTATTTTTCTTGAACCAATCATTTCTTGCTAATAATTGAATTATGGTAGATTCATAGGCTATTGGTAAGATTAAGTTTGGTTCAAGGAAAATAACTAATAGGCCATAATTTGACACTCGCTATCATCCCTTTGGCCAGTTGTCCGCCTTCAGTATACAATGAACATGATTGGGATGCAAACGACCTGCTTTAGATTTACCTGCATATTCCTTGCTAGTCATTTGCATTACTTCTTTTTCTTTTGTGGATTGCATGTGTGTATTGTGATCCCCTATGATGTTATGTTTGATGTATCCCTCTCTCTTTGTGAAATTCATTTATTTGTACATTTCATTCTTCTCTATGTCACAAATCATTTAAATTTTTTCTTTTTATCTTTTTCATTTGTCTTTTTTTTTCCTTTTGGGGATGATGCGAGGCATTGAGAAATTCATGTCTCTTCCATGTTGACCCAAAATATTTTTATTTATCTTTTTCATTTGTCTTGTGTCTTCCTTTTGGGGATGATGGAAGGCATCGAGACATTCTTATATCTTCCATGTTGACCCAAAATATTTTTCTTTATCTTTTAAATTTTTCTTGCATTTTCCTTTTAGGGATGATGCAAGGCGTTGAAAAATTCATGTCTCTTCCATGTTGAACCAAAATATTTTTCTTTATCTTTTTCATTTGTCTTGTGTTTTCCTTTCGGGGATGATTAAAGGCATTAAGACATTCATGTATCTTCCATGTTGAACCAAAATCTTTTTTCTTTATCTTTTTCATTTGTCTCATTCTTCCTTTTTGGGATGATGCAAGTCGTCAAGACGTTCATGTCTCTTCCATGTTGACCTAAAAGGTTTTTCTTTGTTTTCAGTCTCTTTGAGTTATTCTTCCAATTCTATGAGTATTTGGGGAATGATGACAGTTCCGAGCTCTCTAAAAACATTGTAGCAAGAACATAATGCCCCCAAATCCATAGATCCTTTATGTGTTTGGAATTTCAATTTTGGGGGAAAAACCCTCCCTTTTCTTGTGCATTACATAGCTTCATTTAGAAACATATGACTTGGCATACGGATTTCCAAATCATCTCTCATGTTTTCTTTGTTTTTTGCATTTATTATTTTCTACTTTAAAGTAATTTCTCACAGTATGGTGTTTGGGAATTCTTTAAACTGGGGCATACATTTGCATTATTCTTTTGCATTTTTTTCTTTTCATGGTTTATGGTGCATTCTTTTTACTTATGTGATGTGTCTTTCACTTTTTGATTGACATTAGGTGTGATTTCCTTCAAGAGAATGGTCTATCTTAACATATTACATTCGTCTTAGTGGCTTGATGCAATGCATTACATCCCCTAAGTTGTGAATCTTTTATTCTTTGATTTGTCCCCACTTGGAGACATTAGGCACAATGTTCTCTAAGTTAAGACCTGATATGAATTAACCAAGACTTCCTTGAATTTTTCTTATTATTTCATTTTTATTTTTAGTTATATGGCCACCTTTCTTAACACAGCTTGCATGCTTATGAAGCCATCTTGTTTTTTCATGAGTTCCAAGCATATGAAGCTTTGCTTGCCTCATGAAGCTTGAATTTCATTATTGTATGGAACCTTATAAAAATTATAAGGAGGTATATCATTGGTATGGTTTGGTGGGAAGCGGAAAAAGGGCATGAATTTCCCTTGGCCACTCATGTGTGTGTGTGAGTGCATATCAGTTGTGTGTGTATGTGTCTCACTGTATTGGATTTCTCACCCAGTGGATAGCCTAAAGTTTTGTTGCCTTAGATTGAGTGTGCATTTTTTGGACAAAAAACCTAGATCTAATCCATATCATGTTAGACAAATAGTTGAAGTTTGATTAACCCCTTCCTTTAATTTTTCTCCTCCATTTCTTTGGCAGTATATACTTGCGCCTTATTAGAACCAATGGAAAAATGGGGGATAGGGTTTGGTTATGTGCTATCACACACACTTTCCAAGGTATTCCACTCAAGTATGACCCTGGAGATCTCAATGCAAAAGAGAAAGAGATCTTGGGTAAACCCGCAAAACTAGTTTACAATTCTAGTGAGGAAGTAAAATTGCAAAAAACACCCCCATGGAAATAAAATTGGTTTTTGGGGGTTCGCTAGAACCCCCATTCGATTGAACCCATTAAATGATGGGTCCCACCAAATGTTGTTCTCATTTCCCAAAAAAACCAAAAGAAAACTTTGTAGAAAGGGGGTTCAAGCAAACCTCCAAGGGGGGTTCGCTCGAACCTGGGTTCGATTGAACCCCCCTTCTCCACCCCTAGCACTAAAAATATCAATAATTTTCCCCTTTGAAGCTCAATTTGAGGATGAAAATGGAGAATACTTCGTAGACCCAACTGGATGATGGTAGTCCTTGCAACGAGCTATCCAACAAATATAATCATAATATGTTTTGGTTTTACTATGTATTTGTTTCTTAAGTTTGATTAAACATAGGTTTTTCATCAAAAATCAAGCTCTCTATTGTGCACATGTAGAAAAATAGTAGATTATCAATTTTATTTTTTTTAAAATATTAGTGCACTAGATATTGATGTCCTTGATCTAACCAAAAAAAAGAATTTCAATACATACAAAAAAAGTTATGTTCTATATAGTCTTCCTATGTCTAAATTGTAATTGGTTTGACCTTGAAACATGATTAAGGAAAAAATATTCAATGAAATGCTATGAAACCAATTCCATGCACTAGATATCATAGTTACAAATTGAAATTAAAATAAAAATAAAAATTTATCCTTCATGGAAAAAAGGTTATGTTGTATACGATGAGCATCACTCCTTAAAAAAGGTGTTTACTAAAAAAACTAGTTTTTGAAGGAGATTAAAAAAGAAGTGAAATTTGATTCCAAAAATTTTGAAAAAAATATATTTAGAATCTATAGACAAAATTTGACAAATCACTAGTTTGCATCATCTTCAAATTCCTCACGAATTAGCTGCTATAGATGCCAAAAAGTGAAGATTTAGTTAGAAAAAATCAGTCCAGTGTCTAGTTTGGCATTGTAAACCAATATTTTGGGATCACCCTTAGATTGCAATAAGAGTTTCATGGGAATTAAATATGATCTAATGAGGGGTTCACCACTAAGTTCACACTTGGAAAATACAATAAAATGCAAGGTATAATGCAAAACCCTAATTCAATGCAATAACTTAGAATATTCCTTAGAAATGTAAACAAAATAGAACAAGAAGATACAAAAATAAATGATGTGCACCTGGAAACCTTGAAGTGACTTGAAACAACTCTAAAACACTAGATATTCTGAGTTTTTGACCAATTGAGACTCATTTTCCATTCTCGGCGAATAAGTCCCAGATCTAGATTTCTACACAGAAGCCTATTTCGGGAAAAAGGGTATATGAATCTGTGAATTGATCTAAAAATTAGCTACAATGGGACTCATATGCCACTCTTGGAGAATCACTCTCATTCCACTTTTTTGGTGATATGCACTTCAATACCTGCTCTTTTCATCCAACTTCAATTTTGGATCCAAATCTACAAAAATACATGCAAAACAAAATATAGACTTGATTTTCTATTGTGGGGTTTGCCTTGGTCAAACCCCTAGTTTGGTAATTAAACCCTAATGGGAATAATGAAATGTACATGCAAACCCTAGCCTTAAGTGTGTCTAAAACTAATAAATATGAAACCTGATGCAATCCTATTCTAATGCGTAGGAATATGATATAATAATGGAAATATGAGGATAAATAACTCACTTTAGGAGATCCCTAATCTCCCTAAATGAGCTCAAAATCTGATTTTGTAGAACCCAAAATTTGGAAGCTTCTAAGCTTTTTAAAAAGGGGTTCAGATGGGTATTATAGTATGATGAAAAACAAGATTATTCCCAAGATTGTAATAAGTTTTGCACTGGATAATAAAAGTATTGGATGGCTGCGGTTTGGTGGATGTAGCCCGGATTGGGTGAACCACATTAAATCTTTGTGTTATGATTTATTTTGTGTGTGTTTTAGTTTCTCTATTTATTAATTAAATCTACATTTAATTGTTAAATATCTGCCTTTCTAACCCTAACAAGTGGTATCAGAGCCGGTTTTGTTTCGATTATTATCTGTAGAAAGGTCTCATGGTTAAGTGGGAGTAATGGTAGACGAGGGTAAGAAGGTTGAGAAGTTTAATGGGCAAAACTATCAGTTATGGAAGATGCAGATGGAGGACTATCTCTATCAGAAGGATTTATGGTGGCAATTGGAAGGGAAAACCAAGAAACCCGCAACAATGTCTGATGAGGATTGGGATATTTTGGATAGAAAGGCTCTTGGCAGTATTCATTTATGTCTGGCACAATCAGTGGTGTTCAATATTACAACAGCAAAGACAACTCAAGATTTGATGGAAACCCTGGTGAAGTTGTATGAAAAGTCTTTCACTTCGAATAAGGTATTTCTTATGAAGCGTTTATTTAATATGAAAATGGTAGAAGGTGGGTCAGTTAATGATCATTTAAATGAGTTTAATACGATCACCAATCAATTAACTTCTATAAAATTAAACTTTGATGAAGAATTTAGGGCTCTTTTGATTCTATGTTCTTTTCCTGAAAGCTGGAATAGCTTGGTAATGGCTATTAGCAATTCTTTTTATGGTTCGAATACATTGAAATTTGATGATGTTGGTGTTATTTTAAGTAAGGAAATTCGTAGGAAAAGCTTTGGTGGAACATCCACATCAGGCAGTGTTTTGAATGCAGAAAGCAAAGGTAGAACAAAGGAGAGAGGAAACAATTTCAGAAATCGTGGGAAGTCACGAGGAAAATCAAAGGACAGAAGGTCCCAATCTAGAGACAAGAGGGATTGTTGGTACTATGATAAGTCAGGTCATTTGAAGAAAGATTGTTAGTCTTGGAAAAATAAAGGAGACAAAAAGGAAGGAAGTAAAGAGGCAAATGTGGTAAGTAATAAATCTGATGAGGATGCTTTGATTATTTCCCTTGATAATGCTGACGATTCTTGGGTGTTAGATTCAGGGGCTTCATTTCATGCTACCCCCCATAGAAGTTATTTTCTTGATTATGTCCAAGGGGATTTTGGGCTAGTTTATTTAGGAGATAACGAACCTTGTCAGATTGTTGGAAAGGGAAGAATCAAGATTAAGTTGCAGAATGGGAATCATTGGCTACTACATGAGGTAAGGCATGTTCCAAAGTTAAGTAGAAATTTAATTTCAGCAGGGCAACTAGATGATGAAGGTTGTGTTGTTACATTTAGTGATAAAAATTGGAAGGTCACAAAGGGTGCCTTAGTTGTAGCAAAAGGTGTGAAAGTAGGCACCTTATATCTTTGTACAGGTCATATTGTTCCTTCTACTTTAATTGTTATGGAAAAAGGTCAATGCTCAGGAATAGTTATTGCAGTTCCAGGTAGAAGATCATACAGTTGTTGTGGACTTTGAATTAACACTGTGGCATAATAGACTTGGGCATATGAGTAAAAAAGGTATGAAAGTACTTCATTCAAATAATGTTTTACCAGGTCTAAAATGTGTTAATATGGATTTATGTGAAAGTTGTGTGTATGGAAAAAAAAAAAGAGTAAGTTTTCTCAAGGATGGGAAGCAAAAGAAAGATGAGAAATTGGAGCTTGTGCATACGAATGTATGGGGACCAGCTCAGGTATCTTCTCTCGATGGCTCTTTGTATTATGTTACATTCATTAATTATGCAACTAGGAAGGTATGGATTTATTTCCTTAGGAAAAAATTTGATGTATTTGAAACTTTAAAAAATGGAGAAGTTTGGTTGAGAATGAGACGGGTAAAAAGCTAAAATGTCTCAGATCACATTAATGGTGTGAGTATTGCAGCAAAGAGTTTGAAGATTATTGTTCCTCTAATGGTATTCGTAGGTAGAAAATGGTTCCAAGGACTCCATAGGAAAATGGAGTGGTTGAGCACATGAATAGAACAATAATGGAGCGTGCACGAACTATAGATTGCATGTTGGGTTTCCTTTAAAATGTGGACAGAGACTGTAAACACTACTATTTATTTAATTAATAGAGGTCCCTCTAATCCTTTGGGTTGTGGTATTCCAGAGGAAGCATGGAAAGGTAAGAAGGTGAGTTATTATTTTCTCACAACCTTCAGTTGTGAAGCATTTGCACATGTAGATTCTGAAAATAGAACCAAGCTTGATGCAAAATCAAAGAAATATATATTTGTTGGATATGGCATTAATGAATTTGGTTATAGGCTTTGGGATTTTGAAAATCAGAAAATTGTGAGAAGTAGGGATGTCATATTCAATGAGAAAGTTTTGTACAAAGATCTGTTACTGCAGCATGAGAAGAAAGAAAATGATTATGCAGTGTTGGATGATATTCCAAAAAATGATGTTTTAGTGGTTCCTCATGCTGGGAAACAACAGCAACAATAAATACCACAAACTCCTGTTAGATGATCTTCAAGGATAAGTAGACCTCTAGAAAGATTCTCTCCCTCTTTGTATACTATTTTGTTAACTGATGTTGGTGAACTAGAATATTATGATGAAGCTATGTAGGTGGATACCAAGGTTCAGTGGGAGCATGGAATGGAAGAAGAAATGGACTCCTTGCTAAAAAATCAGACTTGGGAATTATGCAAGTTGCCTAAAAGGCTTTACCAAACAAATGGGTTTATAGGCTGAAAGAGGAGGATGGAGGTAAGAAGAGATTTAAAGCCAGATTAGTTGTAAAGGGATTTGCACAGAAAAAGGGTATTGACTTTGATGAGATTTTTTCTCCAGTTGTTAAAATGACTTCTATTCGTATTGTTTTAAGTATTATGGTTGCTGAAGATTTGCATTTAGAACAACTTTATTTTAAAACAACCTTTCTCCATGGTGATTTGGAAGAGGAAATATATATGGACCAGCCACAAGGGTTTTAGGTCAAAAGTAAGGAGAAGCTAGTGTGTAGATTGAAGAAAATTTTATATGGCTTGAAGCAAGCACCTCGGTAATGGTACTTAAAATTTGATAGTTTTATGGCTAAGCAAGGCTACAGTCGGTGTAATTATAACCATTGTGTTTATTTTAAGAGGTTGGATAATGACAACTACATTATTTTATGTGTATATGTTGATGGCATGCTTGTGGCAAGGTCTAACATGGATCAGATAAGTGAGCTAAAAAAATAGTTAGCAAAATATTTTTCTATGAAGGATTTGGGGGCAGCAAAGCGAATCCTTGATATGAAAATTTGTAGAGATAGGAAAAATAGAAAATTGTTTTTATCTCAAGCTTATTATGTTGAAAAGGTGTTGTAGAGATTTCATAAGGAGAATGCAAAAGCAGTCAACACACCTTTTCCTAGTCATGTTAAATTGACTAACGATATGTGTCCAAAGACACAAGTGGAGGAAGGAAAAATGTCCAAGGTACCATATGCTTTAGTTGTAGGAAATTTAATGTATTCCATGGTATGCATGAGACTGGATATTGCACATGTCATAGGAGTTGTTAGCAGGTATTTGATTCATCCCAGAGTTGAGCATTGGAATGCAGTAAAATGGATTCTCAGGTACTTGAGAGGTACATCCAATAAATTCTTATGTTTTGGGGGCTCTAATACTGATTTAAAAGACCATGTTGACTCAGATTTGGCAGGGGATATAGATACCAAGAGGAGTGCCACAGGTTATGTTTTTACAGTTGGTGGGACAATAGTCAGTTGGATTTCTCGATTGCAAAAGGTGGTTGCTTTATCCACTATAGAGGCAGAGTATGTTGTTGCAACAGAGGCAGAAAAGGAGATAATATGGCTGCAACTTTTCATGGATGAGTTGGGAAAACAACAAGCTGGAAATTACTTGTTTACAGACAACCAGAGTGCTATAGATCTTGCAAAGAATTCTGCCTTGCATTCTAAAACAAAACACATATAGTTGAGATGTCATTTCATTCGGTCAGTGTTGGAGGATGGACAGGTCAAGCTGGACAAGATACATATAGATGTCAATCCAGCAGATATGTTTACGAAGGTAGTGACAAGGGAGAAGCTAAGCTCCTCTTCAGCTTTGGTTGTCCTTCAAAGTTGAATTCAAGTATAACAGAGCAGCATGGTCCAAGGTACCTATTTCTAGTAGGAGCTATAATTGAAGCAGTGTCATCCAGGATCAGTCTCTAAGTGGGAGATTGTGTTGGTGTGGAGCCTAATTAGTCTACAAGTGGGAGATTGTTGGTATGTGGTGACTGATCATGCTATACTGTATATCCCATGGTATATTGTACACCCCAACACATATCCTTGCCGGGGTCTGGGGCTAGGTCGGGCCTTGAGTGGGGGTTCGGGGGTAGTAGCCCCCGAGAAAAAATTTCCTCCTACTTTTTTGTATCATCATCGAAAAAGGGAAAAATCAACGAAAAGGAAAAATCCGATTTTGTAGAACCCAAAATCTTGAAGCTTCTAAGCTTGTTAAAAATGGATTCGGATGGGTATTATAGTATGATGAAAAACATGATTATTTGTAAGATTGTAATAAGTTTTGCACTGGATAATAAAAGTATTAGATGGCTACGGTTTGGTGGATTTAGCCCGGATTGGGTGAACCATGTTAAATCTTTGTGTTATGATTTATTCTGTGTGTTTTTTAGTTTATCTATTTATTAATTAAACCTGCATTTAATTGTTTGATATCTGCCTTTCTAACCCTAAAAAAGACCTTAGTCTTAGGGGCTTGTGCAACACTCTTGATCATGGTCATCGTATCTTACAAGAATTGGTGCATTTGGTCTACTTTAGTGTGAGTTGGAAGCAAGTTCCTCATCTCACTAAAGTGGCAGCTAGATGTAATGATGGAAAATTCCCCCCTAACATGGCCTTGATTTAGTGTTGCAATGTGTCTAACATAGTCACATTAGCTCTTGGGACCTTGTGTATTAAATGAGCTTATTGGTGCCTTATTTAAAGTTTTGTAAAGTGTTCTAACACACTTTCACACTTTTCTAGGGTTTTATTTAATAATTAGGCTTCTTTATGCTTTAATTGGCCTTATTTTGCATCCACAAGCCTCATTTAATGCATTTTTTTGAGGATAATTTTGACATAAATCTACATACAATCATAATTCAGGTGTTTACAGGTTGTATGGTCTGGATTTAGTGATCTAGGGCTCATTCGCCACCTTGGGTGTATGAGTCCCACCTAGATTTTTGGGCCCTAAACCTAGTTTCATACCTTTCTAAGAATTTTTAAATTTTGTCCCATAAATTATGCCTAATGGGACTCATTCGCCACCTTGGGTGAATGAGTCTCATGTGACCCAAAATTGAAATTAATTCAAGTTTTTGATGGGATTTTATCCTCCTAGATTTGATGTTGCCTTGTAGTGTTGTAATTTTGTGAATTCTTGCATAATTAAGTATAGATACAAGGTTCTTTCACTCTTTTTCACCTAAGACTTGTGTGAGAGGATCTTTATAGCAAGTTTGAGTTCACAAGAGCATTCAAGTGTTTACAATAGCATTCAAGAGTAGATTATCAAGCATTTTAGAGTATTATTCGTGCATCAAGCAACATGTCAAAGTCTTTATGCATCATGTTTTTTTTTTAGCTAACAAATGTGATGTAGGGTCTTATGATTCAAGCTAGCATTTCATTCAAGATCTATCACATTCAAGCAATATTAATGGTCTAAATCCATTGGAGCCATCTCACACATGTTTTTTGCCTCTTATTGCTAGGGTTTGGTGAGTTGCAACATCATATTTTGTTCATGCATCATTCTCCATTCCTATTTCATTTCATTTCAAGGTTTGATTACCAAAATGGGTTTGACCAAGGAAAACCCCCTTGCCCTAACAAAAAAACAATTTTCCCTCTCTTTAGTGTGTGATTTGTAGGTTTAGATTGAAGATACATTGAAGAGAAAGTTAGGAGAAAGTTGTCAAAGCACCTAAAGTTCTCAAACTTGTCACCTTGCATTGGAGATACTTGGAGAACTTTTGCATGTTGAAAATCAGGGTTTTAGATCTATAAATCAATTAGGAAGCATAGACTAGACCTTGAAGACCAAATTCAGACCTTGAAGCTTCAAAAAACCCTAACTAGATTAAATTTTAGGTCATAATTTAAGATTTTACAAATTCAGATACCCACTTGCCTAATTTTTGTTTCTTCATAGAAACCCAAATTTGGGATTGATTCTCCCACCTTGGCATATGAGTCCTAGTGAGCATTAAAGTCAAAATTTTCAATATTTCAAAGCTCCTTCCAGCCATCTTCATATTTCTAGTTGCATACATTCCATCCTGAAGCTCTTTATTTTTTTTTACATACTTTTCTAGGTCATTTAGTGAAGCATTGCATCATATTAGGGTTTAGCATTACATCTCACATTTCATTTATTTTTCCAATCCTTAGCTTGGTGGTGAATGCCTCATTAGTTTACAATCAACCCCTAGGACAACCCTATTGCAAGATCTCTTTGTCCTTTGCATTGAGATCTCTAAGGTTATCCTTTAGTGAAATTGGAAAGTGGGTGTGCTCTATGATCTAAAACATATGAGAGCATCCTAACCCATTTTCTTTCATTTCAACTATTAATGATTTATAGATAATGTGAACTAGTGAATTTTAAGACTTCAACTATAGATTTTAAATATATTTTTTTAAAATTAAGAAATAATTTGTTACTTTTTAGTGTAAATTTTAATAAATTATTTCTTATAGTTAGCTATATTTTAAAAATGTGATATAATTTCTACCATACAAAATAATTTTTGTTATATAAACTTAGATTCATAGAACTAATAATTAGTATCCATAAATTCTTTTAGCAATATTTTTTTGAATATTATTTTATTAATTTTTTAAGCGGCCAGTTATAATTTAGACATAGGTGTAGACACCTAAAATTGACCATTATCATTTGGACAATTTTATGCTTTTTTTATAATTTCCATCATGTAAGATAATTAAATAATATTTTATTATTTAATTAATATTCATGAATTAGCTCTATTTTTTGAATTCTAGTCTAAGGTAATTAGCTTAATTAATTTACACACCCCTCATCTATTAAATAAAATAAACATTCTTGTATATTTAATTTAATTCATTAAATCTCATTCCCTTGGTAAATAAATATTCCTATTAATACCTATCCTAATATTGTTCTTCTAAAATAAATAAATAAATAAATAAATTTTATTTATTTAACTTATCTCTCACCATCTTTCCTAAGCATAATCATAATCTAAATCCAATCCTCCATTAACCATGTGCACACACTAAATTGACTAAATGAGTCACATCTTCCATCTTTTCCCACTTGCCTCTAATCCCCTAGTCCTAGTAATAATCCTAATCTTAATCCCCACCTAATGTACCCCTAATCATTTGTGCATTCTGTAATCTATGATTAGGGAAATGCCAACTCCCTTTTCCTTAAATACCCACCCTGCATATCCTTGTAGCCTAAAAGAATTTCTCCTTTTGGGAAAGGTACCCCACATGGTTCCTTGTCTGAAAAGTACACTTACAAAATTTTAAATTCCTCTATTCCCTTCCTTATCATACATTGGGATTGTAGGACAAGGAAGACCTTTATGATAATGATCCTCCACATTCCCCCTTGGTACCTTCTAAAATACCATCTCCCCCTCAAGCTCTCTCATATTGACACAAATCACAATCTTGAGGCTTGAAGGCTCATCTACCTTATATATCTCCTCATGATTCCACTTGGCAACATCTCATAAGGCTTGATGTCTCAACAATTGTGAGCCCTTGATCTCCATCAATCAATCCTAGCCCTCCATCATTTTCTTCACTTGCATAAATATCAAACACTTGGCCACTTTTCATCTATCATGCAACTTTAAATAATTTAGTGTCATTTTGTTGTTCTAATCATGTGAGCACACATGAACTAATAATTTTGTGAATATATATGCATCAAGGGCTTTGATATATGTGTAATTCATTCAAATTCACCAAGGTTTAAGTCCTCTTAGCCTAATATGATTGTTGGAATATTTTTTATTATTTTGAGTTATTTGATTGCTCTTTCTTTTGTCTCAACAAGAAAATTTCATTTCAAACATTTTGGCATACCTAATGGGATCCACATCATGAATAATCTAACCAAAATTTGTATTTTTGATCTATTTTGCATCTACATGTTTACACAAAGGTGGATACATTGTTTTTTGGGTAGATACATCTATTGGATGCACAAGACAACTGAGAGGGGGGTGAATCAGTTGTTTACTTTTAAAACATCAAGAAACTGCATTAACATTCAAATCTACATTAGCTATTAAATCCTTATCAACAATTGGGTATGTGTAGGATCGCGATGGGCCAAAAAGTGACAATATGATGGGTATGCGGCTGATGAATATTTTTTTACCCAAAATTGATGAAACAAAAAGGGTTTTCAAAGGATATTCTCAGCTTTCCAACGATATAGATTATGCTTTACTTTGAATTTAATAAGTAATTATTATTCATTTTCTATTCAAATTACGACTAAAGTCTTGATTGATAGGCTGATTGAAATTTTTATAGCTTTCAAATGGTATCACATTTTTGAATGCCAAACATGCGTCACATTATATGCTTTGCATACTATAGGATTAAAAAAAAAAAATTGAATTTCATGAAGTTTTTACCAAGTTAAGGTGGTCAAACATACGAGTTTTTATATTTTTAAAAATTGTAATAAAAATTTCAAAATTAATTATTTACTTAGAAAAAAATTACAAAAAAATCATCACATCGGGCATGAGTCCTCTACTTATATCTAAAATATTATAAAAAATATTGTCATTTTATTGTGGTTAGGGTGGTCAGACAGACACCTACTTCTTATTTTTTCCTTCAAATTTAAGTACCATTGCATTGAAATTTCAAATTTTCACCAAATAGATTTTTTTAATTTTTAAACAAACCTAGTAGTTTAGAAAGTACATTCAATTTTCTATAGATTCTATTCTTACATATTTTTGAAATATTATAGATAACTTATTCAATTTTTTATGTCAAGTTACCTAACTCTGTTTTTTCTGAATTTTTTGCCACTTAAGGGCCTATTTTTTCCATCATGATCGTGCACATACCTCATTAAACCCTTAACATGTATTAAAAAATATAAATCTATAAATTAGTAATACAAACACATAAGAACACTAGATTTACGTCAAAAGACCAAGAAGGGAAAAACCACAATGAGGATCTACTCACTAATATATGAATTGCAACAATGAATACAATAAGGATCACTAGCAATGGGTCACTACCTAAAAAGATAAAGAAAGGCTCATTGCAATTGGATCATTTCCAAAGGACTCACTATCTAGAAGAAAGAAATAAGAAGGGGTGGCTCACTACCAATTTGAACTGCTAATAATGCATCTCGCTTATAGAAAAGGTACAATTCCACTAAAGCATAAACAACTCATCAAATAAATTGAAATGTAGATACCTTTTACTCATTGCATTAGGAAGTCATAGGTATTAAGGATCACACTCATATTTTCAGAAATGATCACTTTTGCATCTTTCACATCACATAGTCTTCACTCTCCATCCACACAAAAATTATCCTTGCATTTATACCCTTTACGACTTAAAACAATATCAATTTGGTTGACCTCAAGGAAACATATACACTTCAACCATGCAACATCAAATAGGTTGGAACCAAACACTTCCACAATATAAATAAGTGAAGCAAAACCATGCCACTACTTAATTGGGACCCAAATCTATGCAAACACACATCTCAACACTTCCTTAATCAACAATTATCCTCCATAATTAGTGCTAGCATGATAGGTCAGCCAAACCTGCACTAACACTAATAAGCAACTAAAAAAACCTCTCAAGTTCTAGAAACATCTTGCGGAGCACACAACAACATTCCAAAACATCCTTACATGTCAAAATACTCTAGCACCAACAAAATATTTTTCATAACTATTGCAACCACCTGAAACTCAAGAACACTTTCATTCTATGCAACTAGACATACTGGCACATACATCCAACACACCAAACAACATTGTAGAAAAAATCAAAACCTTAAACTATAGGGAAGGTAGATATAAACATTATAGGAATGTTTCTAGATTTGTAACACTAGAAGCTTCACTATGGAGAAGGGAAAAGCAATCTCATTTCTCCTAGACACCCTGCTTTACTAGAGAGACATACTGTCAAACACATATTCTATTGCAATGTGATCCAAATCCTAAAACTATAGATATGATACCTTTGAATACCATTGATCATCATATTGAAACTAAATGGGAATATCTTCAAACATGACAAAATATGGAGAAAAATATTGAAAACCACTCTTTCAAATTGAACTATCTTTTATTTAAATTTTGTCAAAATCACTTGGAAACCAAGTGAACCAACTTAATCAACAACATTACTAACGCATCTACAACACATATACAACATATAGAATATGTAACACTTTCCAACTACAACAATCTCTCCAACCTCTACAACTATACTAAAGTAACACATCAATGACAACACCAACAACATAGTGTTGACATTAATACCAAAAACTTCCAACATCTCCAAACTTCCAACAACAACAAAATTCCATCACTCTCTTCATACAATGGGTTGAAATCAATGAAAAAACCTAAGAAACTCACAAACAACTAAAGATTCAAAAATTATAATAATCGCCCCCTTTTTCATTGATGGAAAAATCTACTTTTTGAAAAACCATCAATGACAAAAGCAACCAACAAAATAAAGCACTAATCCCCTTATCTGGGACAACTCTTTACTCTCCATCTTCTCTCTTCATAGACATATTCTCATACAACATCAACAACACCTACTCTTCTAGATAACTCTCTCCATTTTCTTCTTAGACAATAATTTTCCACACTCTCTCCCCCTATGGTCTTCAGACCATATCCATTTCTACAATATGGTTTTTCAAAAAATTAACTTTTTCTGCCCCTATGACATCAATGGAAAAGGGCCATAAAATCATCCAAATCTCTTTCTCTCCCTCTTTGACAACATACAAATGGAAACATGTGCATACACCACTTGTAACACCAATAAGAAATTGCACTCATTCTTCTACACTCTTTATGCATACTCCCCCTTAGGAACATACAATATTCTCCAACTGATTGCACCATGCAACAACCATTACTACCTACTCTCCATGAGAGGTAGCCTTTAGCATCAGTCTAGAACCAAGAGATATATCTTGAAATACTTCTTGAATAGATGCACACACTTATGCATATAGTTGAAATAATTAGGATCAATAACCCATAACTTCTCTTGGAGTTACTCAAAAGTATCTTTTGGAAGAGCCTTTGTGAAAATATCAGCAACCTGGTCCTTAGTAGGCACATACTCCAACTTCACCTCATTCTCTACAACTTTTTCTCTAGAGGTGATACCAAATTGAGATATGTTTTTTCTTGAATGCATTACCATATTCTTTGAAATATTGATTTGATGAAGGGAACTCTTAGCTTTGATACCCCTAATGAAGGGTACTCCCCTTAGTGTCACAACCTCATAAAAAACACACAAAAAGAACAACCAAATATGCAAGAAGTAAACATAGAAATTTTATTTTTTTGGAATGGAAAAATGGATTAAAAAATTACATGGGCTTCTCATTACAATCATTTTCCAAACTTGAAAATCAAAGCATTCATTCTCAACTCTACATTTACCAACCAATAATTGAATTATCGTATCTGCTCCATGATCTCATCATCCACCTACTACTTTGCCACCTCTCTCCTCTCTCCACTCTATCTGCTCTCTATCTCTCACTATCTCTATATAGCTATCTTCTCCTCCATGTTGCCCTATCTCATATGTATTATCTTTGTGGTAGTACCACCCTATCATCTAGTAAACATCCAGATCTCCTAGGTAGTTATATCATTATCATTAATTTCAACCGTTGACTTTGGGTTTTATTTCAATTGGCCAATGATCATGATATCCACAATAATGATGTGGAATCACTAAGTAATATCATGCCATGTTTCACTACTTTATTCGTCCATCCATTTCCTTTGACCAATTCATGTCTCCATTCAATCATTCATCAATCATTCACGACAATACTACCAACACCACTCTAGTGCCATCCTCCCAAATTACAACTGTAGTGCTCGCAGTTATTGCCATATCACACGCTACCCATGTGGACTATCATGGGCTTGTGATTTTGTATTGCCATATCGGTAGACTCCCTCACTGAATTGTAATGCCATAAAATTGCACCCCTTGTAATTGCACATACATTCTTGTATCCACTTTAGTGTACATTCCCTTAGTACTTGTATAGGCTCATTCTAGCCCTTGCATCAGCCTTTTTTCCCTCTCAGGATGCTTAGTACCCCTTCTTAACAGCTACCTTCGTACATCAACTTTGCCTCAAACCTGGTGCTTTTCACATTCTCATTGTTTTGTAGCGTGATGTGTCTGGACACTAGTGCGTTGCGCAGAAATCTACATGTCGTGCTTGCATCTTGTGATATTTCAATGTTCAAATAGCCATTTCCTAGCATTTTTTCCACTTTTCACTTACCTTTGCTGGTGGTAATAGCCTGAGATTCCTTTTAATGTCTCGGGAAGCTTCTTTTCCTTCCCATTTTCAGTTAAAATGATATATTTTCAATCTATTTGGTCTTCTAGCTTCTCTCTAGCTTCTTCACTTCTCTCTTCTCCCTCTTTACTCTCTTTATAGAAAAAATATCTCACTTGTTACATCAGCCTCAAGCACTCTCACATCCTTACAACACTCTTTATAGCTCTCTTGGTTCTTGCAGCTATCTTTACCTCTCTTTGGCTTCCTTAAGTCATGCAGCTGATATATCTCTTACCTTGTGCTTGCGATAATCCTGGGGTTTCACGCATTCCCTATTAATTGAATATTTATCTCGCGATACAAGTTCTCCTCCTTGAGAAGGAATTTCTTTTATCACTCCATATTTTCTTATTTTATACACTTTCTCTATCTATTTGGCTATCCATGGAGGTGGGAACACCAAAATGGGGGTTTGACTGAGGAAAATCCCTATACAACCCCAACATTTTCTCTCAATCTTACACATGAAGGTATTGAAGATATTCATGTGCTAGAGGCTTCATTACTTGGGCTGCTATGAGAATTTTCTATCTCTTATTCTTTGAATCTATCATTTATACTTCACTTTATTTCAATTTTGTTACATTCTACAACTTTCCTACATTTTAGAAATTCTCAGTAATCTGATTGTTAGAAGTCACTCTGCTATTTTCTATGATATTCTCACATTCCAGTCCATACAAGAATCCAGTGCGCCCTTGGGACTCTAGCACGCCACATTTTCATCCCTTTTCAACATTGTTGTCCTTTGGCTAAGAGCTCATTAATCTATCTAGAAAACCTCTATGATATTACTCATTCACATTTTAGAACTCTTGCTCTATTCCTTGAGGTAGTTTAGGGTAGTTCATCCCTTGGGATTTTCTTGAGAATAAAGAGATTTATGAGTAGTGAATACCTCTTCTCTACATTTTGGTTAACTTGACATGAATCATAACTTTTTTCAAAAAACTAAGAATTTATTTACCCCAACTTGATGGGGTCATAACTTTTAACTTGGTGCTCAAAATTCAGAACTGTTTACACTGCTAGAAATGTCTCCAAGAGGACTAATTTAGTCACCAAAATATTTTTCCTTTGGAAATCAAATTTTAGGGACCAATGCAAGTTTTGACCCTAAATTCTACTCCAAAGACCTCCAAAAATGCAAATTACTAGAACCTAGAAAATACCAAAAACTCTAAAAATCTGGATTTTCATTTTTTCTCAATTCTCTCACCCTTAGACTACTCTAGATAAGTCAACTTCTTTATTTATTATTTATAATATTTAACTTAGTATTTTTAAAATGAATTTACTATCTTATTTTATTTGTTCAATATCTAATTGTATTCAAAGAGTTAATGATGTTCCATTTCATGCATGTAATGGTAACTTTCCTTTACCCATGCCACTCAATATCTTTGATCCTTCTCATGAAATTCCTCTTACATCAAATGATATTTTGTTGAAATAATATGAAATCATTGATACTTTTCTTAATGTTACTAAAGGGTAGAAAATTGTTTGGGTTCTAGGGTTTAGGACCTAGAATAACAATCTTCACAATCTCTCATTCAAGGATAACCCTAGAGATCTCAATCCAATGAAGGGGAAAGAGATCTAACAATAAGGTTGTCCTAGGGTATGATTAATGACTAAAGAGGTGTTAACCACCAAGCTAAGTTTTGGAAAGATTAATAAAATGCATGATCTAATGTTTAAGTCTAGTGCAATGCAAAACATAGTTATATGACCTAGATATGCAAGTAAATCATAATTAAAAGATACACGATGGAATGTGTGCACCTAGAAGTTTGAAGATGACTAGATGGAGCTCTAAAATGCTAAAAAATAGTGACTTTAATGCTGAATGGGACTCATAGAATAGGGTGGGAGAATTAGTCCAAATCTAGGTTTCTATGTAGAAATAGGAATTTGACAAATGGATATACAAATCTGTAAAAATATGAATTTTAACCTAAACTGGGACTCATAAGCCAGAAATGGTGAATCAATATATCTATGGTTTTCTAAAGATTTAAAGTATCAACTTGGTCTTCAAGGTTTTCTCTGTGCTTCCCAATTGATTTTCAAATCAGAAAACCTAATTTTCAACCTATAGAAGTCTTCCAAGTTTCTCAAATGCAAGGTGACAACTTTGAACATTTTGAACACTTTGACAAATTTCTCCAAACTTTATCATCAATGTATGTTCAACCTAAACCTGCAAATCACACACTAAAGAGAGGGAAAAATGTTGTTTTGTTACTGGAAAGGGGTTTTCCTTGGTCAAACCCCATTTTAGTAATCAAACCTTGAAATGCAATGAAATAGGAATGGAGAATGATGAATGAACAAAAAAATTTGTTTCAACTCACCAAACCCTTGCAATGAAGTGCTAAAAATATGTATGAGATGGATCCAATGGATGTGGATCTTGACTCTTTCTGTAATAGGATAGATCTTGAATGAAATGCTAGCTTGAATCATGAAACCCTACATCACAAATGTTAGCTGAAAAACAAGAATGATGCTTGATGCTTGATAATCTACTCTTGAAGACTATTGAATTCTCTTGTAAATGCTTAAATGCTTTTGTGAACTCAAACTTGCTATAAGGATGCCCATTTAACTTGCTAGGTGTAAAATGAGTGAAAGGAACTTGTATTTATACTTAATTATGCAAGAATCGCTAAAATTACAACACTACAAGTTGACATCAGATATAGGAGGATAAAATCCCACCAAAATTTTGATTTAATTTTAATTTTGGGCCACATGGGACTCATTTTCCTAAGGTGGTGAATGAGTCCCATTAGGCATAATTTATGGGATAAAATTTAAAAATTCTTAGAAAGGTGTAAAACTAGGATTGAGACCCGAAAACCTTGGTGGGACTCATACACCCAAGGTGGAGAATGAGTTACATACCACCAAATCTGAGCCACAAAACTTGAAAATACCCCAATTATGTTTGGATGTTGGTTTGTGTCAGGATTATCCTTGAAAAGATGCATTAAATGAGGCTTGTGGATGCAAAATAACACCAATTAAAGCATAAAGAATCCCAATTATTAATGACAACCATATAAAAGTGTGAAAGTGTGTTACAATACTTTAGAATGCTCCAAATAAGGTGGAATTAGGTTAAATTAATTCACAAGGGCCTAAAACCTAATGCGAGTATGTTAAAAACATTACAACACTAAGTCAAGGAATCATTAAGCTCAATTTTACAAGGGTCCAAACAAGTGTGAAAATGTTAGCGATGATATTTTTGGACACTACATTTATCCCACACTTTAGTGAGAGGATGAAATTGCTTCAAACTCACACTAAAGTAGACAAACTCACTTCAAGAGTGGTCAAAGTGTACCAATATTGGTAAGATGGGATGAAAAACTTCAAGAGGGGTGATCAAGCCCCCAAAATCAAGATCCCATGGAAAACCAACATAGGAAGAAAAGAACACATATAAAAATGATAAAGAGCATCATAAAGGCACAAGCATACACTGCCAATGATAGAAAATAAAAATTAAAAAAAGGGGTGGATAAAGCTTCGACCATTTGTCCATCATGATGTGGATCAGATCTAGGCTATTTGTCTAAAAAAATGTAAGCTCACTCTAGGGTAACAAAACTTTAGGTTGTCCATTAGGTCAAGATCTGAAAGAGGTGAGACACATACACACATGATCGATATGCACTCACACTCATGCATAAGTGGCTAAGGGAAATTCATGCCTCGATCAGGCTTCCCATCAAAAACCATACCAAAGTTATACCTCGTGATAAATGTAATAAGGTGCCACACAAAAATTACCTTAGGGCTTCAAGAGAAAAACAAAACAAAATATTCTTTGAGCTCACGAACAATGAACTTCGATCTTCATGAGGCAAGTAAAACTTTGTATTCTTGGAACTCAAGAAAAGAAAATATGGCTCTACAGGAATGCACATTGTATTATGCAAGGTGGCCATATAAGAGGAAATGAAAATGCAACAATAAGGAACATTCAAGGTAGTCTAGCTTAGTTCATGTGAGTTCTTTAACTTATGGAACATTGTGCCTAATATCTCCAAGAGAGGACCAATCAAAGAATAGAAGATCCAAAACTTAGGGGATGCAGTGTGTCACATCAAGCCACTAAGAGGAATATAATATGCTAAGAGAGATCATGCTCCTAAGGGAAATCGCATCCAATGTCATCCACAAAGCAACAAACACATCATGTGAAGTGAAAATACTACACCACATGAAAAAAAGGAAAACAAAATGTGAAAGAATTATGCCAATGTATGCCCCAACTTTAAATAAATTACTAAACACCATACTATGAGCAATTATTTTAAAGTAGAAAATGATAAATGCTAACAATAAAGAAGACATGAGAGCTAACTTGGAAATCCATATGCCAAGTCATGTGTTTCCAAATAAATCTATGTCAATCAAAAAGAAGGGACAATAGAGGGGTTTCCCCCAAAATGAAAATCCAAATACATGAGGGATCTATGGATTTGGTGTCAGTATGTTCTTGCTACAATATTTTTAAGAGAGCTTGGAACTGTCATCATTCCCCAAATACACATAGAACTAGAAGAATGACACAAAGAGAGTAAAAAAAAAAGCCTTTTATGTCAACATGAAAGAGACATGAATTTCTCGACGCCTTGCATCATCCCCGAAAGGAAAGCACAAGACAAAAGAAAAGACATAAAGAAAAGATAAAGAAAAATATTTTGGGTCAACATGGAAGAGACATGAGTCTCTCAACACCTTGTGTCATCTCAAAAGGTTTCACACAAGACAAATAAAAAGATAAGAGGGAAAAAGATAAAATATTTATGAAATAGAGAAGAATGAAAGGTACAAATAGAGGAATGTCACAAAGAGAGAACATGAAACAAAATAGTATAGGGGATCATAATACACACATGCAATTACACAAAAGAAAAGGAAATAATGTAAAGAAACTAGTAACGCACATGCAAGTCAACCTAGCTATAGGGACAATGACAAATGCATTACTAAGACAAGGCTATCTAATTCTTTCCCTCACTATGTGTAAGACAAGAATGAGCGAAGGTAGGTGGTGGGAAGGATCATGTAATGGTGATAATTGAAGATTCTACAACCACTACATGATGAGGGATGAAAGGGTATGTTATGAAATCACTAGATAACAATTATCGTTATCAAAGTCATATTTACTCAAGATGATTTTCAATGCACGGAACTCATCAGTACTATGTCCAAGAGTTCTATGGTATCAATAATGTGGAACATCTGCACCTTTAGGATATAGTATTATCTTATCTTTCATAGGTGAAAATAGTATAAGTCCTTTGTTTTGAATTATTTGTAATTTTCTTTTAGTTTTAGGTGGTGGACGAGGGAATTTTTATTTATTAATTTGTATGGCCTTTTACATTTTCTAGATTCACCAATTTCTCAAGTTGAACTTTGAGGAGGAGGACCAAAGATTATCTCTTCTTCCTTGAGAAGTATTGATTGTTCTTTAGGAAGGAGGACATCCATATCAAGAGGATATTGATATCCTCGTACTCTTGTATTTTCAATTAGAATTTCTCTAAGAGTTGATGAATTTCATGTTCACTTGTTGTATCACATACTTGTTTACTCAATATTTTGAATCATTTTCCATATGTCTCTTCTAGATTGAAGGAAGTGTTTGTCACGTTTTTGACATAGAATGGTTGAATGCTTGCTTGCTTAAAGGAACTAGGTTCACCTATTATAGGGAACTTAGGTTTAACTTTTATCTCAACTTCAAGATGTAACTAACCAAACATCTCGAGGGGTGGTATTATAGGAGGTTTTGGTTGTTCCATTGATGGATAAAAGGATGCATTAGCTTCAAGCTTCTTAAGGAAATCATTTATGAACTTATTCATGTTGTCATCATCTTATCCAATGTTGTCAAAATCACAAGGAGGAAATGCATTAGGAGTTACGTGAGCATGAGTAAGTTCAATTTTATTAGGTTCATTTCCAAAAGAAAAACTTAACACATCGACTAAGGACTTCAAGGACATCCATTTTTTTCCAAAGCATATATCCATAATGCAAATTTTAGTTTTTAAACTATGAAACAATGTGAAATGAAATGTTCTAGATGCAATTTTGAATTTAAGCAATGGACAAAATGAACCAATTTAAACTAGATTCAATGAATTGAATGAAACAAAAATTCTTTAAAGTGAAACTAAAAGTTATCACCGAAAAACAAAAGCTCAGAAATAATGTTTTAAATTCTAAAAAATGCAGTGCAAAATCTACACTAGGACTAGTTCGCCTAAAGGGGTGTATGAGTCCCAGTGAGGATTTTTTCAAAATTTTAATAAAGTTTCAATTGATTTTTTATGCTTTTAATGTTGTACGATTTGTAACCTAAGTGAAAATGCAAATTTTGTATGAATTTCAATGATTTGAGATGCAAAAATGCAAGATATATGCACTTTCACTATTGCAAAATTAGAAACCCTAGAATTCCAATTAACTAATGTAAATCCTAATGCAATGTTAATGAAAGGAAGATATAGGATGAATATGCACTATAAATCAAAATTATGATGTTCTAAATGTAGATTCACCAAAAAGAAGGGGGGGAAATTGTTTGGGTTCTAAGGTTTAAGACCTAGAATAACAATCTTCACACCCTCTCATTTAAGGATAACCCTAGACATCTCAATCTAATGAAGAAAGGGGAAAGATATATGACAATAGGGTTGTCCTAGGGTATGATTAATGGATAAAGAGGGGTTCAACACCAAGCTAGGGCTTTGAAAGACTAATAAAATGAAAGATCTAATGTTTAAGTCTAGTGCAATGCAAAACTTAGTTATATGACCTAGAAATGCAACTAAATCATAACAAAAAGCTATAGGGTGGAATGTGTGCACCTAAAAATATGAAGATGACTGGATGGAGCTCTAAAATGCTAAAAAAGGTGACTTTAATGCTAACTAGAACTCATATGCCAGGTTGGGCGAATTAGTCCTAGATCTAGGTTTCTATGTAGAAACACAAATCTCACAAATGGGTATCTGAATCTATAAAAATATGAATTTTGACCTAAACATGGACTCATACACAAGAACTGGTGAATCAGTCTAGTTATGGTTTTTTGAAGCTATAAAATTTAAATCTAGTCTTCAAGGTCTTCTCTATTCTTCCCAATTGATTTTTGATTCTGAAACCCTAATTTGCAACCTATAGAAGTATTCAAAGTTTCTCAAATGTAAGGTAAAAACTTTGAACACTTTGAAAAATTTCTCCAAAATTTATCTTCAATGTATCTTCAACCTAAACCTACAAATCACACACTAAAGAGAGGGAAAAATGTTGTTTTGTTAGTGGAAAAGGGTTTTCCTTTGTCAACCACCATTTTGGTAATTAAACCTTGAAATGCAATGAAATAAGAATGGAGAATGATGAATGAACAAAATATGATGTTGCAAGTCATCAAACCCTAGAGATGAAGTGCAACAAACATGTATGAGATTTCTCCAATGGATGTAGATCTTGACACTTTCTTGAATATGATAGATCTTGAATGAAATGCTAGCTTGAATCATGAAACCCTACATCACAATTTTTAGCTCAAAAACAAACATGATGCATGAAGACTTGGACATGATGCTTGATGCTTGAATAATGCTCTATAATGCTTGATAATATGCTCTTGAAGACTCTTGAATTCTCTTGCAAATGCTTGAATTCTCTTGTGAACTCAAACTTGCTATAAGGATGCTCATTAAACTTACTAGGTGTAAAATGAGTGAAATAATCTTGTATTTATACTTAATTATGCAAGAATTCTTGAAATTACAACACTACAAGCTGACATCAAGTATAGGAGGATAAAATCCTACAAAAAAAAAAGAATTAATTTTAATTTTGGGCCACATGGGACTCATTCGCCCAAGGTGGCGAATGAGCCCCATTAGGCATAATTTATGGGACCAAATTTAAAAATGCTTAGAAAGGTGTAAAACTAGGATCGGGACCTAAATCCCTAGGTGGGACTCATATGCCCAAGGTGGTGAATGATTCCTAGACCACAAAATCTGGGCCACACAACCTAAAAATACCTGAATTATGATTGGATTTTGGTTTGTGTCAAGATCATCCTCAAAAAGATGCATTAAATGAGGCTTGTGGATGTAAAATAAGGCTAATTAAAGCATAAAGAAGCCCAATTGTTAATGACAACCCTAGAAAAGTGTGAAAGTGTATTACAACACTTTACAACTCTCCAAATAAGTTAGAATTATGTTTATTTAATTCACAAGGGCCTAAGACCTAATGCAAGTGTGTTAAACACATTACAACACTAAGTCAAGGCATCATTAAGCTCAATTTTACAAGGAGGGCCCAAACAAGTGTGAAAATATCACCGATGACATTTTTTGACACTATAGTTACTCTACCTTCTCTTCATTCAAATGCACTCTCTTCTAGAGATGATGCATTAGTGAATGATGAATATCTTCTATATTCCAATGTACTCTCCTCTAGAGATGATTCTTTGATGAATGACGAATCTCCTTCCACATCTGATCCTACTCAGGTCGATGTTGATAATATGTCTTCAAATAATTAGTCCACTAGCTGTGATGGATCTATGAATGTAATCTATGTCTTTTCTGCCTCTAAAAGGCCTAAGAGACTAGTCATTTACTTGACTCTAGCTAGTCTTTCTCCTTAAAGGATTTGTTCAATTAATTGTGTTCCATTTGATAGTCTTCTAATCTTTCTAAGGCTCCCTCTTATAGAGAGGTAGACTATACTTATAATACTAGAAAGAATAAGGAAAATGTTAATCAACCTACTTCTTTACCACCTTATAAACCAAGTCTTCCTTCAGCTCCTAAACCTACAACTAAAGCACTTAGTGATTACAATATTGTTGAGAAACATTGATTTACTCTTCCAAGATCTCACTATGGGACATGCTTCAGTCTGCTCTAGTTTATCAAGGTATTCTCTACGAAGCCTTCCAAAAGATCTTTCCTGCCTCTTCTAGGTCGTCATATGTCAATGCATTGATGGCTCATATTTGTGTGGATTCACAACATATCACATTCTATCTACAAGAACTGCAACTCCCATATGTGTAAAAATAAGAAGATCCTTTAATAATTATAGTTAATATTAATGCTATTGGCATTAGAAATACTCTCATTGACGTTGGTTCAATGCTCAACACATGTAGCACTGATCTATTTCCTAAGATTAATATTGATTCATCTTCTCTTAATGCTTCTTTCATTTTTATTCATGGGTTTGATAATGTCAGTCGAAAATCCCTAGACATGATAGTCTTTCCTTTGAGGTTGGGACCCATTACTAAACCCTCCCTTCCATATGTTATGTCAGAAAAATTACCACATAACCTTCTTCTTGGTAAATCATGGATTCATTCTATGGGTCCAGTCCCGTCTACCTTGCATAAATCTATTAAGTTCATTTGCAATAATCAGGTAGTCACATTCAAGGCTAACCCTAATGCTATGTACCTATGTGAGATGGAAACTATCATTCAGGCTTTGGTTGTGCCTACTCTTATTCTTTTAGTGTCTTCCAACATGTCAATGTTTACTCCAACATTACCTACTAAAAAGGATACTCTTGAGACAGATGTCCCTGAAGAAGATCCTTTTGAAGCAAGAAATCCTAAGTCTACTCTTTCTTCTCAAAAGAATGTGGATCTTGGTTATGATTGGGGTTCTTTATACTTTACAGAATCCTTCATTGGAGAATATAAAGTTCACCTGATCCACTTAAACCTTTTGATAACATCATCCAAACCCACTATCGAAGATGATTTTTCTTATATATCATGGGATAATGTGAGGAATAGTTGTAATGTCCTTAATGTCGATCCTCCTCATTCTAAGACGATCACACTTATATTAAAGATTTTAATGTTGGTAGTCCTATCATGAAGGTTGATCATGATCCTATAGAGGAGTATAATCCCCATTGTTGGAATAATTCTCTCTATGAAGATCCCCCTCCTCAAGATTTGTAGACACGTTGTGGCCCTGACTTTAAACTTGTATCTAACTATGGCTATGGGAATAAAGGTTGTGGGAATAATGAACAGGCATTCAAGTCCCTATAGAATTTTTACCTCATAAATGTAATTTGGTGCTTAGATGCTCAAATGAACAATATAAATAGAAACCACGATTGAATGTTGACATGGTTTCTACTCAACCTTGTCCTCTCGGATTTATCCATCCGTTGTTATCCGATGTCTTTGTGTCTTCTTGTGAGTAGGAAATCTCTTCTCCACAAGAGAAAGGGTTGCTTCTTCTTCCTCATTCTTTATCTAATCAAGAGTGTATTATTTTGAATATTCTAAAATCCCACTTCATTACTCTTCCTCCTCCTACACATAAGAAATTTCATAAGCATGATAAAGAAAAACATTCTTTTTGTGCATACCATCGAGTTCCTAGCCATTCCACTAGTGAATGTATGGTCTTGAAGGATAAAATACAAAAAAATATTGATTCAAGTGCCATCACTCATTTATTTTTTGATGCACTTTCCTCCTCCTCACACGAAAAATGATATTGAGATCTACCTCTATCCTATATGTTCTATGCATCTTGCATAGTTCTCCTCCCTTATATCTTGGGGGCAATGATGACTTATTCTAGAGATGAGTGTCCCCCTTGAGGGACCCCCTCTCTGCTCTATGTATTTCAAATGAATAATCCCTTGAGTGGACCCCTTTTATTTTGAATGGTTCCCAAGGAACCCCCTTTGAAATCTTTTCTCTCAAATTCAAATTCATTGGTGTTTATCTTGGAGTCACCCTAACTAGACTTAGCTTTTCTATGACTATCCTGCAATGCAACTTGTAGCATCCACATGTTCTTTTGATTAGTATTTCTCTGTAGGACCAAGAACCTATAGAGCTCCTTTGTATCAAGCCTGCCTAACATTTTTAGTCTACATATTAACTTGTTTCTTTGTAGGTGTGCTTGTGAAGCTTCCTTTCAATCAACATTGCAGAATTGAGCACCTAAGAGGACCAATCAGGATCTAGGGATCCTTTCACATTAGGCTTCCCTTAAGAGAGAGTACCTAGGGTTCCCTATTTGTAATTTTTAGGACCTATAAAGCACTTGCATCCCACGAGATCTATTCACTATTGGTCTATGGGCCATGGATGAACTTTGTTCAACTCTATAGCTCTAAGGACCTACAAATCCTTTTGTTCACCTTCCATAGGACTATGAATCTATAGAACATTTGTTCAAACCTCCTCATAAGAGAGTACCTATGAAGCCACCTCTCTTGGAATTTTCATTCATTTCCAGCTCTTAAATTCTCCTCTCTCTTCTCTTCTCAAATTGTATATACTGGATTGAAGGTCTACATATTCCTCATCCTAGGTATATGCTCTTTCTATATTCAAATTTGGTTGCTTCCCTTACTTTTGGGTGCATTATTCTCTTGAAGCAATTGATCCTTACATTCTTCTCATTTTTTTAGAAATCTTCTATGTTTTACTTTTTTTAATTTGGGGATGACACATTAGTGAGACAACTTTTACATCAAGGTCTATTTCACTTTGCTGACTCAAATACTTTAGTTTTTTGTGTGTGCCTTTGTGTATGAATTTTTAAATGTTTTATCCCCATGATGTAGTGAATTTTTTATGTTCTAAAATTATTGTCTTTTGTAGGTCTTTCTTGTCTAATGTGTTTATTTTTTAGGTCTTCAACCTAGAGGCATGCTTCCTTCCTTCAAATAGTTATCTACTTCCTCTACAATATCATTTTGGTATCATGATGCTATTTATGTTAGTAGATTTCCTTTAGCATGCATATTAGTGTAGATTCATATTCCCACTAAAGTAGGGGAAAAATTTAATGTCGTAAAATTGCATCCTTTGTAATTTCACATACATTTTTATATCTTCTTTAGTGTCCACTCCCTTAGTACTTGTGTAGGATCATTCTAGGGGTTGCATCAGCCTTTTCCTTGTCAGGATGCTCAATACTCCTTTTTATTAGCTACCTTTGTGCATCATCTTTGCATCAAACTTGGTGCTTTTCATGTTCTCATCATTTTGTAGCATGTTGTGTTTAGACACTAGCATGTCACATAGATGTTTGTGTGCTATGCTCACGTCCTGTGACATTTCATCATTCAAACAACTATTTTCAAGCATGTTTTCCACTTGCCACTTACCTATGTCAGTGGTAATGGCTTGGGAAGCCTTGCAACAACACAAGAAGCTTCTTCTCCTTCCTCTTCTCCCTTAATATGTAATATTTTCTATCTATTTGGTCTTCTAGCTTCTCTCCAGCTTCTTTGTTTCTCTCTTTTCACTCTTTTCTCTCTTGCTTGCACAAATATCTCACTTGTTACAATAGCCTAAAGCACTCTCACATCCTTACAACACTCTTTGTAGCTCTCTTGGCTCTTCTAACTATATTTTCCTCTCTTTGGCTTCCTTAAGCCTTGAAGTTGGTATCTCTCTTACCTTGTGCTTGTGAGCACCCTAAGATTTCACACATACCGTATCAATTGAATCTTTATCTCATGATACGAGTTCTCTTCCTTAAGTGGGGATTGCTTTTATCACTCCATATTTTCTTATTTTTTTCACTTTCTCTATCTATCTGGCTGTCTATGAAGGTGGGAACACCAAAATGGGAGTTTGACTAAGGAAAACCCCTATATAGCCCCAACATTTTATCTCCATCATACACATGAAGGTATTGGAGATATTCATGTGCTAGAGGCTTCATTACTTGGGTTGTTGTGAGAAGTTTCTATCTCTTATTCTCTTACTTTATCATATATAATTCACTTTATTTTAGTTCTATTACATTCTATGACTTTCCCACATTCTAGAAATTCTCAATAATTTGATTGTTATAAGTCGCTCTATTGTTTTTTTCTATGATATTCTCGTCTTTCAATCCATACGAGACTCCAACACACCATTGAGACTCTAGCACGACACCCTTTCATCCTTTTTCCATGCTATCATCCTTTTTTTGTGCTACCATCCTTTGGCTAATAGCCCACTAGTCTTTGTAGAAAACCTCTATTATTTTACTCCTTTGGATTCTAGAACTCTCGCTCTATTCCTTGAGGTAGTTTAGGGTAGTCCACCCCTTGGGACTCTCTTAAGAATAAAGAGAATCATGAGTAGAGAATCCCCCTTCTCTACACGAATGTCACAGGGTTGTGGTTTCATCACTCTGTCAGTGGGATATGTATTTCTATCCTACCAAAGATGATGGGTCTTTCTGATGTGAGCATACCAACCTATCAACACCTTGTCAGAGTATCAAAGAGACATTGAATGTTGTCCCACCCATATGAGAACCTCTCATTGATTGAATCCTATATGACCACTCACTATTGCTGGTAACATTGTCAGTATGTTGAAGGGACATGAGATAAGGTCCCATTGAAGTATCCCTGTCACACTGATGAGCTAGTCCAATGAAAAAAAGAATGCCAAAATTAATTCCTTACTCATACCGCTTCCTTGTAAGGCCCAAATTCTTGTAGACTGCTATACTTAGTGAATTTTCATCCAAGCTATCCCTTATTGAAAAGAAATAACTCAAAAAAAAATTGTCGATGCAAGATCACTCTCACACCCTGGATGCTCCTACATTAGACACTTGGGATAGGAAGAATTTTTTGAATATGGATTCACAAAATGGGGGTGAGTGGTAGTACCACTCTTTCAGACTACGAGCAATCCTCAACCAACCCTATTGCTAAAACTAGTACCTACAATTATTTTTTTCTTTCTCATCTTCCAACACTTAGCTGGAATAAGAAAACTCCTCCTATGAAAACTCTATTATTTAATCCTCTTCCTTGATGTGTAATAAACTCCACCATAACTCTACCACCTCCTCCAAATGGATCTCTCATTCACCTCTAATATTGTGGGATTCAGCCTACCATGGTCCGTCCATCTCCACTAATTTACACCTATACTTAACTCTACAACACCATGAAAATCCTTATTTACATAGCACTAAACCATCTCAAATGAATTCACTACCTTATCCATCTTAATATGAAAAACATTATGCATTACCTCCTTCTTTGGTAACACTTCATCCACTTTTTCATCATCACTCTTGGGTACAACTCTGTACTCCTCTCTGTTTATGCCTTCTAAAAGACATTTTTTAGCTGCAATCACTTACTCCTCTACATCCACACAAATTTTAGTAGTATAATCAAAGGACTCTTCCTTTTCTCCCTAGCCATCTCTACACTGCAAGTTCAATGTCAGTATTGAAATACTCATACTTTCCATATCTTTCCATCATATCCTTATCAATACTTGTATCCTCACCAATGTCAATAAAATAATCAAATTATTCTTCCTTTTCATCCTATAATAAACTATCATTCATACAAATCTCTTTATCACATGGGAAATCATGAATTGATGCAAAAAAAGCTCACCAAACAACTCAACTTCCTTCCCTTCAACTTCTTTATTTTTAGCTATAGTACTTTCAACTACAAAAACACCCACTGTTGCAATATCTTATTCTACATTATTCTTTTCATATTTAGCAAAATCAAAAAATTTAACATCCTCATATCTATCCATCTCATTCATATCTTTTGATCATCAAAGATTGCGCCTCTTTGGCAACCTTATAGGAAATTTAGTGAGTGGGGGACTAATCTACATCTCACTAAATACCTTCAAAAAATTTATAGAAAGAAGACTCTTCTTTGAGTTTGGAGAAAAGGTAGAAGGAAATGTAAATATAAAACATGAAAATGGCGATGCGCAAAAGCTTTTACAAAATTTCAAACTCAATTCTTCTTCTATGAATGATATAATAGACATAGAATTCCATAAATCTTCATTGTTGGGAAGAGAATGGGCAACAAAAGCTAAATACAAGCACAATGCAGTCTTTCAAATCTCCCCATAGGAAGTGCTCATTAAGGTCTAAAAGCATAGAAATTCCAGAAGTAAACAGAAAAACATTCAAAAATCATAGAAACCCTTCCTTTTAAAACATAATATGAAAGAACAACAACCCTTAAAGAGAATGGAGAAGTTCAATATACATAATCCAATTTCCACAAGTTACTATTATATCATAGAAGCCTAAAACATGGAAATCAACTACTCAAACTATCGAGTTAAGCTTAACATAGTGTCTATTCTAAATGAAATATAAAGAAGGAACTTGAAAAAGGCTAGAACATGCATAGTTTTAGAGATTTATTCTAAATAGATCGTACTTAAATATAAAATAATCTTAAAAACAAGGGTTAGATGCCAATCTAATAATAGTTTGTGTTAAAACAATATAACATGCCAAAGGAAAGCAGTGTTCTACAAGCTTTAAACTTCTGAAAATATCTCTATAACTAAGGGAAACTAAGAGAAACTTAATGTAGTGTAGTAAAGTTAATACCCTTGCATTTTCACACTTGTTTGGGCCTACCTTACTTTCTTTATACTTCTTTATGTCTTAATTGTTCTTATTTTGCATCCACAAGCCTAATAAACTATATATTTTTATGGAAAATCCTGACAAACGCCAAAAGATAAATGACCATTTAATATTTTTGTCTGTGTGTCCCTAATTTGTGGATTGGGACTAATAGGCCATCTTGGGCATCTTTTTCCTCCATGGGTCTTGCGACCCTGATTTTGAAACCACCTAAAAGGGTCCCTTTTTGGAGTTTTTTCCCAAAGATTTGAGCCATGGGACTAAAACGCCACCTAGGGCATCTTAGTCATCTTTGGCTTATTTTTAGGATTCAATTTCAAATATTGGCAGGATTTAGCCTCCATTTAATGAATTCATATTTCAGCTTGGTGTTATGTAATTTCAGGATATTAAGGATGAATACGTATAAATATAAGGTGAACATCCACTCATTTTCACAACTAGCAATAAGCAAGATAACATGCATTCAATTATTCATTCCTAAGGAAATTTTATGTATTCAAGAGAAAGTCATCAAGCATTTGGATCCATCATCAAGATTCAAGCATCATGTCAAGGGTTTAGTGCATCCATTCATGTTGTTGAGCCAAGATTGTGGATGTAGCATTGAAGATCTATTTGCAACCATTGTTCACATCTTATCCAAGGATCCAAGATCTACATTCTTCATGGCCACTACATGGAAGATTGCAGATTTTCTTCACAATACATCATCCAAGGTGATATCATTTATATATTTCATATTTCATGCTTCATTTCATACATTTCATCATTTAGTTTAATTACCTACAAGGGGTTTGACCAAGGAAAACCCCCATTTACTAGCAATCAACAAGTTTTTCCTCCTTTGCATATTTGTGATTATAGATTTAGGTTGAAGACTTCAAGATCATTTGGAGTGAAAAGTTGTAAAAGTTGCAAAGTTGCATTACAAAGTTGTCATCTTCACGGAAACTCACCTACAGGCCGAATCTGGAAGTTTCAGAACTTGAGATCAAAGAAGGAGCAAGTGCAGACCTTGGAGCTCAGGACTACATTCAAAATTTTCAAAAATTTAGAATATGACTAATAAACCACCTTGGGTATCTTAGTCCTCCCAAGCATATTTTTCATAGATCCCTTCAGATCTGGTTCTAACATTCGAAGACTCTACATTTTCCATAAAAATAGCAGCAAGACTAATATGCCATCCTGTGCATCGTAGTCCTCCATAGCACTTTTTGGTAGCTTCTTTACATTTCTGAAATCCTCAGAACATCTCCAAAATTTCTAGGTGCACATTTCTAGTTTCATAGTTTTATATTGCATTTTTTTATCTCTTTGAGTCATTTAGAATTCATTTGCATATCATAGTGTGTTTTCCAAAATTTTATTTTCCAAGCTTTTTCTTGGTGGTGAAATCCTTTAAAGTTGAGAAATCCCCCTTCTAGGTCCTCATTGTGAATTGACTCAACTTGTGAGGTTGTTAGTCAATCCAATTGGGTCTCCTAGGACATATTTGAATGATAATAGAATAATAGCGGTGTTATATGACCTAGGTTATAAAGCATCTCCATTTTCCTATTGTTCATTTTGGTGAACCTGACCTTGTTGAGCTTTCATTTCTAATTTTGGAGTCCATTAGTATCCTTATAGCTTGTTGGAAACACAAGGGTAGACAACTGAGAGGGGGTGAATTAGTTGTCCCAGAAATTTAAAACTTATTCAACTTATTAACCTTATTTTCAGATCTGATTATTAACCATGAAATCATAAATCATCAGCACATCATAAACACACATAACACCAATATTTTTTACATGGAAACCCTATTAGGGGAAAAACCACGGTGGAGATTAGTCCACAAGATTATACCCTATTAAAAGTATAAAGAAATGAAATATGGGGAATGCACATGCATTCAGGCACACTACCTAGAGCTCATAGCTCAATTACAACAAGTCTAGAACCACCCAAATGAAGACACACTATCTTATAGAAAGAATCTAATTACATCCACAGGGATTTGAACTGATAAATTAGCATTTGCTAATGCCTGATCATAGTTCTAGTTGAGCACATGAAAATTTCTTCACTCTTCCTTCAAATGGTTAGGAATTTATTTGTACATACACACACTTGGCATCCACTGGCATACTTCAATTCGAATAAACAGTCACTTATATATATCTGCAACAAGAAATTCCATCCCTACATGTTGGCCTCAACAAAATAATAAAATGAATATAAATTGTTGGCCCAAAACACTAAAGATTATTAATGCGAATTAACCAAGGTCAGTCACAACTTAGTGAAGACCCAAATTAACATCTCCAACATGAAAACACTTCAATTAATTACTCCTCGAAGATCCACAACATGCTACAAACACCATGTCAGCCAATAACAAGAAAAACATGAACACACAAGAGAAAATTGCCAACGACGAGCACAATGATCAATGTGAATGTGCAACAAAGATAGAGCATGAGCTAGAAACATACAAAAACATCACAAATCACTAGAGAGGCATCAACAACAACTAAACTAACTAAAATTGCATCATCTTCAATTAGTAACACCAATTGAAGCAACAAAAAAATTGTCAGAATATAAATCTTCATAACTAGATCAAATCTTCACGCGGATCTTTGAATCTCGACATGGGTAAACTAGATACACTTAGCAACAAACCCTGTAGTCCACAATGTCTGATAAAAAATGTAGTGAACTTAACAACATACTAAACTTCACTTCACCAATGACAACCTATGACTCATTCCATTACAATTTTCACAATATCCTCGACATATACAGCTTCTAATGAATTAATGCTAATAGTGTTGATGTTAATGACAACCACATATCAACAAAGAAACCACAACATCTAACAATCTCCCCCTTTGTAATTGATGGAAACACATGATGTTAAAAACACCATGAATACAACTAGCTCTTGACACTTACTCCCCCTTAGGTTCTGACTCATTTTCTCCTCAACTCTTTCACATGATTTCTTTCCCACAAGGCTCTTCTTCCCCAAAAAGTTTTTCGCATGATCTTCTCCCCCTTTGACATCAATGAAAAATATTTCTAAGATCCACACAAAATTTGAACTACATATTTGAGCATTTGAACATCTGACTAAGTCTCCCCCTAAGTAGCAGCCACCACAACATCAATCCAGATCAAGATATAACTATGAAATGCACATACCGATGCAATGCATTTCTTTGCATCTTAGTTTTGATTAGGATGGGTAATCACCCCTAACTTCCCTTTGAGATACTCAAAAGTATCCTTAGGTAATCTCTTGGTAAAGATGTCTACAATATATTGCTTAGTAGGCACATACTCCAGTCTGACTTCCTTTTCACACAAAAAGTGAAACTTGATAGATATATGCTTTGTCTTTGAATCCAGCACCAGATTCTTAGAATTGGTAATAGCACTCGAATTATCACAGAATATAGTGATAGGCTCATTATACACAACTATGATATCCTTCAACATCTACTTTATCCACAGGACTTGAGTACAATTGTTAGCATGAGCAATGTATTTGACCTTTACAGTAGATAAGGAAATGGCATTCTACTTCTTACCCAAGAAAAATGCTCCACCACTAGTACTTTCTTGTCATTTACATATCCTACCCAATCAACATTAATAAAGGAACTTAAAGTAATATCATCATCTTTATGATACCATAGGAAAAATTCAACTGTTCCCTTCAAGTATCTAGAAATTCTCTTCACAGTAGTCACATGAGATTCCTTCATATTAGCTTGAAATTTTCAATGATACATACAACATTCATGATATCAGGCCTAGTTTGAGTTAAATTCAACAATCCACCAATCATTGATCTATATCTAGTTTTATTTTCTTTCGGAGAATCATCTTTTGTTGTCAACTTGCATATGGTCAGCATGGGTGTACCGTTTGGCTTTGAATCTTCCATACCGAACTTCTTCAACAATTCCTTCACATACTTGGACTGAGATATAAAAATCCCTTTACCTAATTAAGTAATTTGCAATCCTAGAAAGAATTTCATCTCACCAATCATTGACATCTCAAATTCATTTTTCATCTCATTAGCAAACTTCATGCACAAACCATCATCTCCTCCAAAAATGATATCATCAAGAAAGACTTCAACAATCAAATCTTTATCATCATCAATCTTGAAATATAGATTACTATCAACAATACCCTTGTTGAATCCAAGCTTCAACAAATACTTGAGCTCTAGGGGCTTGCTTGAGTCCATACAATGCTTTCTTCAACTGGCACACCATATCTCCCTTATCAGTCAACTTGAATCCATCAAGTTTCTCAACATACACCTCTTCTTCTAATTCACCATTTAGAAAAGTTGACTTGACATCCATCTCATAAACCTTGTAGTTCTTGTAAGAAGCATAGGCAAGAAATAATCTTATAGCTTCAATTCTAGCAACAAGGGAAAAAGTATCCTCAAAATAAATTCCTTCCATTTGTGAATATCCTTTCCATACTAGTCTTTCTTTGTTTCTAACCACTTCACCTTGCTCATTTAGTTTGTTTCTAAAGACCCATTTAGTTCCAATGACATTCTTATCCTTAGGTCTAGGAACAAGAATCCATGTATCAATTTTCTCAATTTTCTTTAGCTCCTCTTTCATTGCTTCAACCCAATGTTCATCTTTGCATGCTTCATTCACACTAGTAGGCTCGGTCTTTGAAATCAAACAATATTCTTCTGCAATCTTTCTCCTAGTCTAGACACCTTTTCTCTTATCACCTATAATCCGATCTTCTGAATGATTCAATCTTACATACCTCAGAGTCTTTTTAGGATGTTCTTCAAATTCAGGCTCTTGTGTTCTCTCTTTTGCAATCTCACTAGTTTCTTCTTCCTCTTGATTTTCTTGATTCACCAAAATGATTTTCACTTGATTTGTAGTTTTAACTTTCTTTCCTTTGTTTGTACTATCAGTCTAATCATCAAAATCATATCCACAAGTTCTGGATGGTGTACCTAAGTCATCTAAGTCTTCATCAACCTTGACATTTGGACTTTAAACTATTTTCCTCAATCTTTTATTGTAACACCGGTAGGCCTTTCTTTTAGTAGAATAACCCAAAAATATACCTTCGTCACTCCTCGCATCAAACTTTCCTATATCTTCATCCCTTTTAATGTAGCATCTACTCCCAAAGATTTTGAAATATTAAATAGTAGTCTTTTGGTTAGTCCATAGCTCAAATGGGGTCTTACTAGTATCACCTTTAATTTGTACCTGGTTGAGTGTGTACACAACAATTCTGACAACTTCTCTCCAGTAGATATGAGGGACATTTCCTTCCAGCATCATAGTTCTAGCAACATCTTGAAGTGTACACAACAATTTTGAAATCATCTAAGTCTTCATCAACCTTGACATTTGGACTTTCAACCATTTTCCTCAATCTTTTATTGTAACACCGGTAGGCCTTTCTTTTAGTAGAATAACCCAAAAATATACCTTCGTCACTCCTCGCATCAAACTTTCCTATATCTTCATCCCTTTTAATGTAGTATCTCCTCCCAAAGATTTGGAAATATTAAACAGTAGTCTTTTGGTTAGTCCATATCTCAAATGGGGTCTTACCAGTATCATCTTTAATTTGTACCTGGTTGAGTGTGTACACAACAATTTTGACAACTTCTCTCCAGTAGATATGAGGGACATTTCCTTCCAGCATCATAGTTCTAGCAACATCTTGAATTGTTCTATTCCTCCTTTCCAAAACTTCATTTTGCTGAGGGGTTTGTGGTGCAGATAATTGTATCTCTACTCCATGTTCTTCTCAAAATAATTAAACCACCACCTCTATCTAATCTCATTCATTTAATCTTCATACTTGTCTTTGTCTCAATCATAGCCTTAAAGATCTTGAAATTTTCCAGTGCTTCAGATTTCTCCCTTAAGAAAGTAGCCCCCACCATTCTAGAATAATCATCAATGAGTAACATGAAATACTTGTAACCTTGCAAACTTCTGACCTTAAAGGGACCACACAAATCAGTATGCACAAGCTCCAAAAATTCATTTTAACAACGTTGTTTGCTCCGAAATGAAATTCTAGTTTGCTTTCTTAACTGACATTCCTTGCATATGGCATTAGTAGGTTTCACCAACTTAGGTAGATCTCTCACAACCTTAGTAGAAATTATGTTGACAATATTATCAAAGTTAACATGACGCATTCTCTTATTCCATAACTTACTTTCATCAACTTGAGCAATCAAACAACTTTTACTAGCATCACTCAAGTGAAAGACATTACCTTTTGTTTTTGTACTTGATGCAATTACATTTTTGGAACTCAATATTTTTTACTTTCCATCATTGAAATGAAGATTGTATCCCTTATCAACCATCTGACTAACACTTAAAATATTATTCTTCAAGCCTTCCACATATAGGACATCATTAGTATTATGCTTACCATCAAGAGAAATGCATCCTTTGCCATGGATCACACCAACTGTATTATAACCAAATCTCAAAACACCACCATCATACTTCTCCAAGCTCACAAAATTACTTTATCTCCTTTCATATGATGTGAACATCCACTATCAATCACCCATTCATCTTTCTCTTCAACTCGAGCAGGTAGGGATATCTCTACATTTGTACAACTAGTAGATTTAGTAGAAACAATATTATTTTCCTTGATAGCAATAAATACCCATTCATCATCAGTCCTATTTCCTTTATCAAATTCATCATTTGTCACACCTTCATTAGTAGCATAGTAGCACTTCTTTTGAAATCTAGGTTTGTTATATCTTGGTTTAGGAGCTCTTTTTTGGACACCTTGATGCAAAATGACCTATCTTATTGCAAGAAAAACATTTAAGAGGAAATTTTCCTTCATACTTACCTAAGTTTCCTATCAATACTCTTTTGAAAATAAGTTCTTCCAACTCTTCCATCTCTCTTTCTTCTTCTTCAATCTATCTGATTTCATCCTCATACTTGAATTTCTTTCTAGATGAACTCTCTCTCAGATCATATCTTTGTCTATCTCTTCCAAACATAGTAGCCTTAAATGCAAATTCAACCTTAGGAAGGGCATCACAAAATTCACTCAACTCAAAAGCAATAAGCTTACCAACCAACATCTCTTTAGTTACATTCATTATAGTCCAGAGCTCTTCAATAGCACTAGCTTTGACTTTGTATGAATCAAGCAAGGATCTAAGAACTTTAGCTACAATCTCTAATTCATCTATCTATCCACCAGCACATCTGATACCACACACAATCACATTCACTTTTTGCATAAAAATATTAATGTTCTCATCATCACCCATTCTCAACTTTTCATATTTCCCTTTCAGACTGTATAACTTAGCAATCTTCACATTAGCATAACCTTCATACAAGGTTTCCAAATTTTTCTAGATCTCATAAGCAGTCTTTAGATCCATAACATTTTTCATCTTAGAATCAGTCAAGGAACTCAACAATGCTTCCTTATCCCTTATATTATACTTAGCATTTCTAATCTTAGCAGTAGTAGTATGACCATTCCGAGGAATAGCATACCTATTACATGTAATGTTCCAGAAGGGTTCACCAATGCATCTCAAATGACACTCCATTCGAGTCTTCCACAGAGGATAATTTGTTCCATCAAATCTTAGACTATCCTTCTTGTATGGCACCATCCTAGATCACCTCAAGTTGTTAAACTTCTTCCAAGGAACCTAATCTGATACTAATTGTTGGCAACACAAGGGCAGACAACTGAGATGGGTAGGTGAATTAGTTGTCCCATAAATTTAAAACTTATTCAATTTATTAACCTTATTCTCAAATCTAATTATTAATCATGAAAGCATAAATCATCAATACATCAGAAACACACATAACACCAAGATTTTTTACGTGGAAACCCTTTTAGGGGAAAAACCACGGTGGAGATTAGTCCACAAGAGTATACCCTGTTAAAAGTATAAAGAAATGAAATATGGGGAATGCACATGCATTCAGGCACACTACCTGGAGCACACTGCTCGATTACAACAAGTCTAACCACCCAAAGGAAGACACAATGTCATACAAAATTAATTAGATTACATCCGTAGGGATTTGAACTGATAAATTACCATCTGGTAATTCCTGATCACAGTTTTGGTTAAGCACATGAACATTTCTTCACTCTTATTCACTCTTCTTCACACTTTTCTATTCCTTCAAACGATTAGGACTTTATTCTCATATACACACACTTGGAATCCACTGGCATACTTCAATTCGAATAAACAATTGCTTATATATATCCACAACAAGAAATTCCATCCCTACATGTCGGCCTCAACAAAATAATAGAATAAATATAAACTGTTGGCCCAAAACACTAAATATTATTAATGCGAATCAACCAAGGTTAGCCACAACTTATTGAAGAGACAAATCAACATCTCCAACACAAAAAACTTCAATTAATTACTCCTTGAAGATCCACAACACCTTACAAACACCATGTCAGCCAAGAATAAGAAAAACATGAACACGCAGGAGAAAATCGCCAACCACAAGCACAATGATCAATGCGGATGTGCAAAAAAGATAAAGAATGATCTAGAAACATCCACAAACATCACGAATCACTAGAGAGGCTTCCACAAAAGCTGAACTAATTGAAATCACTTCATCTTCAATCAGTAACACCAACTAAAGCAATAGAAAAATTGTCAGAATATAAATCTTCATAATTGGATCAAATATTCACACAGATCTCTAAAAATCATCGTGGATAAAATAGATACACTTAGCAACAAACCCTTTAGTCCACAACCTTTTATCAATAATGTACTAAACTTATTGACATACTGAACTTCACTTCACCATTGAAAACCTACGACTCATTCCATTACATTTTTCACTATATCCTTGACATATACAACTTCTAATGAATTAATGCTAATAGTGTTGACATCAATGACAACCATATATCAAAAAAACAACCACAACATCCAATAGAGCTAGATTGCATTAATTGAATCTTGCATTAGTGAAAGTGCATCTAGATTTCTTGCATTTTGCATTAGGGATATTACATTTAGGGTTTCTTATATTTGCATTAGTGAAAGTGCATCTAGGTTGCATTTTTACTTTCTTGCATCATTTTATCTCATTTAAAAACTAAAAATTGCATAGTGATTAATCCTAATTACATTTAGAAAAAATGTTATTACATTCAAAATTGACAAAAAATTGCATTCACTTTTGCATCTAATTTCTTGTCACTAGTTACTTTTTCTTTCATTCATTTGCACAATTTTTTGTTTCCAAACATCAAGTTCCTAGGTAGGAAACTTGGGAAAATTTTTATCAACCTATAATTGTCTAATTTTTTGCCAAAAATCCTTACAAGGACTAAAACACCCTTAGTGGCATCTTAGTCCCTCTCTGGTTTTCTATTGTAGTACCCTATTTGAGTGATTTTCTATCTATTTCAGCTTTTGAAAGCTTCAAATTTCATCAGGAGGACTAAGATACCTTCCCTGGAATCTTAGTCCCTATGGAATTTCAAATTGTATTTTTAAGGATTTGAATCATCATTTTTGTGCTTCTATTTGCTACCATTGGTTATCTATTTCAATGGATTGACTTTCTTTTACATGCATTTCACTAATCTAGTTTAAAGTGCTTCATTTCATGCATTGCTCAATTCCAAATTTGCACTTACAATATTTCATCTTTTAGGTTGTTGCATAGTGTCATCAAAAAATTACCTTCTTTCCAATCTAAAAATTGCATTTCACTTTAGATCATTTCCTCGCACTTTCTTTACTTTTCCAAGATAACATGTTTTCTTTCAAGAGACGTGGCTTCGATATGGTTAAAAATGGATTGCATAAGTACAACATACCCTCTTATGAGTTCAATTTATATTACAACAATGAGGTCATTAAGAAACATGTTAGTCATCCTTCTACTATCTTTCATGAAACCATTGACACAATCCTTAATATTACATTTCCCATTGGTGAGGAAGGTAGTGTCGACAATCATAACAATTATACTTGTTCTTCTCCTGATACCTCTCCTATTAGTGACGAAGGTATCTTTGTGAAAGAAGGTACAAGCATTGAGAGTCTTGATTTTCCCTATCCTCCTCCCCCTTTGGAAGACATTATAAAACAAGAAGAAGAGATCATTGTCACCACTTTTCTTACCCCAAATCCATCTCTCAACACCTCCCCTAATTGCAAGAAGGATTTAGTAAAAGAGGATACAATCATGAACAATCATGAAAATTACATTTGTCAAGAGGACATGTGGATTGAAAGTGATAACATTATCTCTCTCCTTCCTAATTTCCCTAACATTTGGAAAGACATATTTGAACAAAAGAATTTAACCTTTCATATTCATGAAAACCATAGCAGTACTTCTCTTGATGCTTCCCCTATTAGTGATGAAGTTACTTTACATGACATAATAGTGGAGAGTGATGAACCTTTTGTTTGTCTCTCTCCTAAAATATCTCCTACTAGGGTAGATGGTATAGTACAAGAGAATGAAACCTTAGAGAAAAAGGACAATCAAATAGGGCCTTCTCCTAATATCCCCACTATTGATGAACACTAAAATCCAACCATAGATCAATACCCTATTTTTTATGAAGTCATTTTAGAAGAACCAACCCTTGAATGTTAAGAACATTTCATTTGTAGTTCTCCTAGAAACAATCCAACTAGGGAAGACATAATAGTGGAAGAAAATGAGAACATTGAGAATAGTAATTTATTAGATGAAGATGGTGAAATAACATTAGACTCCTCTTCACTAAGAGATCATGAAAATGAAGATAAGTATTCTAAGGTTATGAACATTAGATACCCCTTGGAGTACTCTATCTAGCCTAAACTTATCCTTTATCCTCCCTCTCAAAAAAACCAAGTTCAAAACAAACCCATCCTTATCCTCGAACCACCTAAGAATAATGTTTCATATCAACCAACTTACAATATTGTTGCTCATATGGATACAAGAATAGGAACAATTTTCAACCAAGACAAACACCTTCAACATCCCTCCCATTGCTTAATCCTTTCTTTCCTGGTGCCCCTTGTTTTCCTTTAGAAAGTGGAAAGGAGTATGATCTTGTTGAAAAACTTAAGAATACTCCCTCAAATATATCCCTATGGGACCTAATCCAGAATTCACTTAATTATCACACCAATGCTTCAAATAGCCTTGCAACAAGTTCCTATCAATTCTAATATGCAACCAAATGATATAGCAACCATGATCCAAGGAATAAATGTTGATATTGTTTTCCACCAAAGTGAGATCCCTTCTTTGAAAGTGCAAAAAGAATATGGCACTTTCATGATTATAGCTCAATAAAATATCACAAGGATAAAGCGAACCCTTGTTGACAATGGATTAGCCTTAAATGTGTGTGGTGCAAACCTTTTGGATAAAATTGGTGTTGATAAATCAAATATTCAACTTGACTCTTTATTTATTAATGGATTTGATAATGTGGGAAAGAAATCACTTGGAGTCATAACTTTACCTATTATAGTTAGAAAGGCTACCTTACAAACCCCTATTCATGTTATCCCTCACAATATTTCATATAATATAATTTTGGGAAGGTCATGGATTCATGAGATGCATGCAGTGTCTTCTACTCTTCATCATAAAATGAAGTATGTTTACAACAACAAAGTTTATACAATAAAAGCCAATCCTAAACCATACAATTGTTTGAACATTGAGAAAGGTAAAGAGAATCCTTTGAAAACATTGACACCAACCACACAAGTGGAACCTATGCAAAAAATAGACAAAGAAAAACACATTGAAGAAGTCACGAAGCTATTAGATGATGATTGGGGTTCCTTGGATTTCACACTTATCTTTGATGGGAAAACGGAGATCATAATAAAGAAGTGGGAAACAGAAAAAGTGATAATGTCAACACAAAACTTGAAAGACCCTTCAAAAGCATCCACCTCAACCACTAATGAAAAAGAAGAAAATTATACAGGAAACTTTGACAACACTAACTATTAACAACCACCGAATCCAAAAGAGATGAAGAATATTTGTGGAAAAGGTTATGAAATGATGAAACAACTTGGATATAGTGGAAAAGGATGTGTTTCTAGAGAACAAGGTATTTGTGTCCCTATAGAACCTCACATGCAAGAAAAGACAATTAGTCTTGGTTATTGTCCCTCAAAAGACACAAACAAGCCTTCACTTAATATCAACATATCACAAAACATCCTTCTAACCTGACTTTAATAGTGGTGCATCCTAAATTGATAGACACTAGTGCTTGTGATTGTTATCATTTGAAAAAAATAAAAAAATCCTCGCTTAATATAAATATCATCATGCAAAACACTAATTATTCAAATTCATTATATTTTACACCCTCCTATAAAGGAGAGAACAAAATATCGCAATCTAAATAGTATTGTGTAGGTATGGCACCTTGTGCTAGGCAAGAGATATCTTTGTTACAGAACAAAGCAACATCCTCCACTTTTGACAAAGAGATTATCTTGACAAGACTCCTCCAAGATCATTTGATCTCTCTCCCTCCAAGAACATGAAAGAAATTTTACTACAAGAGTTTATTTTTCACATATCATAAAGTTCATGGTCATGCTACTAATGAATGTAAGGCTTTAAGTAACAAAATTCAACATCTCAAGGAATGTGGTGCTCTTCCTTGTGTTGAAGCACCTAATTCCTCTAATTGATACTTATTTTCATTTTATTCAACTCACCCTTGTCCTACACTAAGTGGGGGAAAGAGGTGATATCCTTGTCCTCGTATGTCACTTGTCATTGTCTCTTTTGGCTAGTTGACCACCTTTCATGTACATATACGAGAAAGCTTGTGATGTGGAGGACATGCCTTAAGTTGGCTCACATGACGCATTGAGAAAACCTTCCATCCTATTGCATGAAGTAGCTTATTGGAAACATATGACTTAGCATAGGGATTTCCAAATAATCTCCCATGTCTCCTTCTACTTTAAAGCAATTTCTCACATCAATGGTGTTAGCAACCGCTTTAAAGTGGGGGCATACATCGACACTCATGTTTCACTATGCAATTTTCTTTTTTCTTGTGGTGTTTTTCTTTCTTGGTGGTGTCATTGGGTTTGATTTCATTTGGAAACATTAAGCACAATGTTCCCTAAGATGAGACCTCACATGAACTAAGAAAAATCCCTTTGAACATCCCTCTTTCCTGTTGCATTTTTCTTTTGTCCTTATCATATTCATGGGTGTATGCCATTGATATGGACTTCCTGGGGCTCACCTAGTGAGCATCTAGCTTCACTAGCCCTTGTGAGCATGCATTTTATTTTTGTGCTTATCATATTCATGAGGGTATGACTTTGATATAGATCTCTTTGGGCTCACCTAGTGGACAACTAGCTCCCACTAGCCCTTGTGAGCATGCATTTTTTTTTTATAGTGCACAACATGTTCCATAGGTAAACCTTTTTTGGACAAATAGCCCAGACCCAGTCCATCATGTTGGATGGCCAATCAAAGCTTGATCCATGGAATTTTTATTTCTCCTTTTATTTTCCTCTTTTGTTTTCATTTATCTATCTTTCATGGTGCATGCTTGCAATCTGGTTATGGATTCATATATCATCTGCATATGTGTGTTCCTTTGTTCTTAAATTGGTTTGCCATATGATCTTGATCCCAGGGGCTTGATCATCCCTCTTGATCATTGCCATTCTATCTTACTAGAATTTGTACATTTCAACCCCTCTTGATTGCATGGTTGGCTACTTTAGTGTGAGTTTGAAGCAATTTGATCCTCTCACTAAAGTGGGGGCTAAATGTAGTGTAGTAAAATGCATACCATTGCATTTTAACACTTGTATGGGCCTTCCTTGCTTTATTTATGCTTATTTATGTCTTAATTGGTCCTATTTTTCATCCACAAGCCTAATAAACTATATATTTTTATGGAAAATCCTGACAAACACCAAAAGATAAATGATCATTTAATGTTTCTATCTATATGTCCCTGATTTTTGGACTAGGACTAATACGCAATCTTTGGCATCTTTGTCCTCTATGGGTCTTGGGACCGTAATTTTGAAACCATCTAAAAAGGTCCCTTTTTGGAGTCTGTGCCCCGAGATTTGAGCCTTGGGACTAAAACTCCACCTAGGGCATCTTAGTCCTCCTTGGCTTCTTTTCGAGATTCAATTTCAAATCTTGGTAGGATTTAGCCTCCTTTATTTAATGAATTCATATGTTGGCTTGGTCTGATGTAATTTCAGGATATTAAGCATGAATAAGTATAAATACAAGGTTCCTCCACTCATTTTCACAACAACCAATAATAAAGATAAAATGCATTCAAGTACTCATTCCTAAGGAAAGTTTATGCATTCAAGAGCAATTCATCAAGCATTTGGAACCATGATCAAGATTCAAGCATCATGTCAAGGGTTTAGTGCATCCATTCATGTCATTGAGGCAAGATTGTGGATGTAGCATTGGAGATCTATTTGCAACCATTGTTCACATCTTATCGAAGAATCCAAGATCTACGTTCTTCATGGCCACTACATGGTAGATTATTTATTTGCTTCACAAGACATCTTCCATGCTGATATCATTTATATATTTCATATTTCATGCTTCATTTCATACATTTCATCATTTGGTTTAATTACCTACAAGGGGTTTGACTAAGGAAAACCTCCATTTACTAATAATCAACAACCTTTTCCTCTCTTGCATATTTTCTGATTGCAGATTTAGATTGAAGACTTGAAGATCATTTGGAGTGAAAAGTTATAAAATTTGCATTAAAAAATTGTCATCTTCACAGAAACTCACCTACAGGATGAATCTGGAAGTTTTAGAACCTGAGATCGAAGAAGAAGCAAGTGCAGACCTTGGAGCTCAGGACCACACTTAGAGTTTTCAGAAATTTAGAACGAGAATAATACGCCACCTTGGGCATCTTTGTCTTCCTAAGCACATTTTTTAGAGATTCCTTCTTATATGGTTCTTACATTCGAGAACTCTGCATCTACCTTGAAAAATAACAGTAGGACTAATATGCCATATTTGGTGTCTTAGTCCTCCATAGCACTTTTTGGTAGCTTCTTTACATTTCCAAAATCCTCACAACATCTCTAGACTTCCTAGGTGCACATTTCCAATTTCATAGTTTTCTATTGCTTTTTGTTTATCTCTCTAAGTGATTTAGCATTCATTTTTATATCACAGTGTGTTTTCCAACATTTTCCTTTCCAAGCATTTGCAAGGTGGTGAACCCTGTTGTGCAGTTTTTGCACACACGCCCTGCTGAAAGTAGGGACCATATTTTTCTTTTTCTCTTGTTGATTTGGCCCTTTGATTTTGGGGATTTGCATTGCCTTGGTATGTGCTTAATATGTTTATCTTGCTTTCCCAAGTGTTTTCCCCAAGTTACACATTGAAAATCTTAAGTTTTGGGTGAAGTTCGGATTTTTGCACTGGTTCGGGATTTTCCGCCCCATCCAAATTTTCCTGGATTTCTTTCAAACTCTGGTTTCAATGCTGTTGTTCAGGATTTTTGGGTCTTTGTGGAATTCTGTGTGGGCTAGATTTTTCCAGAAGTTCGTTGTCCTGTCGGGTTTCTTAACTTCTCTAGTTTGGTGCACCTTGGTACGTTCAAATTTTTCACCATTTTCTCTCATCTTTCATTGTGTATTAATTTTGCTTTTGGGATTTGGTGATTTGGGAATTTGGATTCATCGATTTGCTTGCTTGGAGTTCTAATGTCTATGTCTCGAGCTTGCTCTATGCGTTCATGGTTAAAATTTAGGGTTTTCATGCCTAGGGCGTCCCCATTGCATCTTGTTTTTTTTTCGAGTGAACCTAGAATTCAAGGAAGATCTGTTGAAGGTTATGAGTTAACTGGTTCCATTCCCAGCTCCTCAGATTTGTGATCTTCGATAAATTTGAGCGAATTCGTGGGAGATTGTCGATATTCGGGTTTTCTGCCGACTTTGGGATTTTCCTATCTGGTCAAATTTTCCTGATTTCTCCTTCTTCCTATCGTTTTCCTGAAGTTCATGCGGTATCGTTATTTTCGTGGAATTCTGATCTGGCCAGATTTTCTGGGAAGCGCTGTGAAACTTGAAAATTGGATGAAATGGATGGGTTTAAGGTTAAATACTTGTCATTCCATGCTTTTAATTATAAATTACATTGTTATCTTCATATTTTCTATGTTTTTGATGATCAATGGTCGATTTTGTGCCTTCGTTGGGAAAATCTACTTGGGCTGGATTTTTGCAGAGTTTCCTTCCTAGTCTGGATTCCGTGGTTGGCTTGAAATCCCGAACTATGTAGATTGCTCTTTAATGATATTTCATGGGATTTTGATCTGTGTTTGAATTTATTTGGATGATGAATACATTAATGATGATGGGATAATCTTGATCTTAATGTTATAATAGATATTAATGGTGGTTTTTGTTGAGTCCATGCTAAATTTACTGGGTCTTCAAGGAAGTTCTAGAGGTGAAATTAATTCGATTAGAGGAGAAATTCAAGTACTGGTTACTCCACCCTTGGCCAACTTGGAGGGGTGTGCTCAGGATAAGGATGGAGGTAGTTAATATAGGGCTGCATTGAAACTTGTGCATTGGTTTGGATTATATTGAAGATCCTAGGCCGACTTGGACTGAGTTCTAGCATTTAATGCTAATTTGTTTTATTTTGAATTCTCCTTGGGCCAACTTGTTTTATGGCTATTTTTATTGTAAACATTAGTTGGGCTGACTTGTTTGTGGCTATTTCATGATTATAAATCCCAGCTTGGCCGACATGCTTTGGAGGTTCCTATAAATTGGGAATTTTGCCTCATTTGTAAGATATACACAGATAGAGATAATTTTGCTACAAAAGCGAATTAGGTAGTAGAGCAGAGTTAGAAGTTATTCAATTTCTAAGCAAGTTTTCTAATAGAACATTTGAATTGTTGCTAAAATTTGGTGATTCAATACAATTGAAGACATTGTGATTTTCTGGTGATCTCTTTTGTGTTGACTTATCTTGCATGGTTCTTATGATTCTATCTTTAAAATTGTTCAAGGTTATTAGATGTATGTTAGATTTAGATTTAGATCTGATTCAATAGTGTTTATGATTTGATGCTTGAAGTGTTGCAGCAATTCCTAGTCTATACTTTTTGCAGCTGGCTGATTATTAGTTGCTTTGCAAATTTAGCGTGGAGCTTTATATTCATTGTGCTTAGTTCAATTTTGGAGATTTATTCATTTCAATTACAATTGGGTTGTCTTGGATGAATGCTCATGTTCTGAAAATATTAATACCTTAGAAGATTGCACTGTTTCTATAAGATTGTAGATTTATCTTGGTTAAGCAGGAATTAGTTTATGAGGGATTGGTCCATTTCAAGTATTTCATCATTTGCATTGTTAATCTTAGGAGTAGTTAAATTTAGGAATCTCTCTGAAACCCTAATATTTTGTTATTTATTTTATTATTTGGGTTAGATTTAGGATTGAAGTATCATTACATTGCTAGATCTGATAAGTTCAAGTTTTAGTATTTGCTTGTAGTAAGGTCCCTTTGTGATTACCAACATTTTCACATTTATCATTGAGTTGTTTATGCATTGTCAAGACCTAACATTAGAGACCTTGGGGTTATCTCTTGAAGCTTGCTAATAGATATTTACCTTTCAAGAGAGATAGGATATTATATTCTATCTGAGTTGTTGCTGTGCAGAAAAAATCATCAACAAACCCCTTTAAAGCTGAGAAATCCCCCTCCTAGGTCCTCCTCATTATGAATTGACTCACCTTGTGAGGTTGTTAGTTAATCCAATTGGGACTTCTAGGACATCTTTGAATGAAAATAGGAGAATAATGGTGTTTTATGACCTAGGTTATAAAGCAACCATTTTCCTATTGTTCACTTTAGAAGAAAAAAATTCCTTCTTTTGCCACCTCCTATTTATAGCTAAAAAAGAGAGAACTAGCCACCAACATTCCAAAAGCAAATACTGATAGATTCCTGCATCTAATAGCTCATGCTCCGATTGATCATGGATCTTTGATTAGAACATGAAAATCCTTGCTCATTAATTTCCTTTTAGATATTTAGCAAAGATCGCCATTTAAAAGCAATCAGATCCTAGAAAATAACCTAGAAAAATCTAATTTGACCAATCACATAGATTAATGGTGCTAACTCAAAAGTTCCAACCTGAAGATAAGAAAGGTCTAGCATGCTCTAACAAAATCCATAAGGAGATAGCTCTTGGAAAGCACAATCTTCCCAAAGTAAAGAGGTAATGTGTCAAGCAGGTAAGGAATCTTAGATTTATGAAAATAGCCCTAGAGAAAATCCTCGCCAAACTGACATGTGCCCCAACTTTCTCCTGAAAGGAACACGATAAAAAAAAACTATGCAACCACCACATGGTGAAATGCATGCCTTTTAGAACAAATTTTTCTTTAAGAATGGATTCATCCCAAAGCCAAAAATGTATAACATTTAAAATCAAAAGAAGATTAAGGAAAAATTTCTTCATAGTTCTGGCAACTCACAAGGGGCCTTCACTTGTGGAGGCATGAACCTAGAGCTCTAGAAGTTCTTGGAGTTTGAGAAAGGTGGAATGTTATACCTCCTAGTCC
>VDFB02281492.1:818464425-818625630 GCA_007258455.2 Sequoia sempervirens
TCCTCACGGTTTTTAGAAACCAAAAGACCCTCAGAATATTTGTATGCAAGTGAAGAGACTCAAACACAAAATAAAAAAAAGTCCTCAAATTCCATTCAGGCATGATGAAGGGTCGTGCCATGGAAAGGGATTAAGGAAAATGAAGATATAATTTTTCTTCTTCAAAATGGAAGGAATGGAGTTTTTTTAAAACTGTGGGTTTAGGGTAAACCTGAAAAACTGATGAAAGAAGACACTATATAACCCAATGTTCAATCCATAGCTTGATCAAAATATGTGTGCAATAGGAGTAAAGCCTTTACTATTTGCAGAAAAATGCAAAGCACCGTTGTGGAGATGTAAAGAAATCCAAAAAAATCATATAGAGTGCAAAGCTTCATAATGTTACAAAAAAATAAACATGTTCTCATCATTTTCTTCCATGTTAGAGCTCATAACAACAGTGTATTCACAAAAAAAAAAAAGGTCAATGTTTGCACAGAAATAGAGTCTTACTCACCTTGGCCTTCACATTTTCTTCAAAATCTGCCAGTTTCAGAGGCTCTTATAGCTAACCATGGTGGGGCCCAACATAATGAAAGGTTTCAAAAATGAAATGAAAATGAATGAGGGTTGTAGGTTTTCCTTTAGGCTTTCAACCCTAAAGTATATGCCAATAGGAATTGAGGAATTTTTTCCTTTTCATTTTATTTTTCAAATGAAAAATTAATATGCCTGTGGGCTTTCATGCCTAGTAAACTTTATGAACCCCTTGGATATGATAAGTGTAAATTCCTTCATAACTTACATTATCTTTGTATTGATTTCCCCATAGGTCGAATTAGAGCCTTTGTCATTTTGCATTCACTTTTAAATGTAAATCCTTTGACTAAGTGGTGTTATAAATTACTTAGATAAAGTGTTATTTTTAATGCAAAAATGATGCATTATGCTATGTAAATGCACTAAAGGGATTATAGTTGAGTCTTTATGATTTTGCAAGCATCTAGGGGATAGTTGAAGTAGTTGGTTGACCAAGGGAGAAGATATAGGGAAGTTTACTCACCTTTTGGAGGGATTGAAGGTATCTAGGAGTTAGTTTCTCATGCCTTCATGGTGGACATGCTCAAAGTTGACCATTTCAGCATTTTGGAGCCTTTTTGGAGGAGATATAGTAGCTATATTTTTTCATTTATTGTTGCATATGGCCAAGAAGGTTCTAGGTCCTATTTTGGTGGATCATGGTGGAGGATGGTTATAGTCAGTTGTTGACTCATTTTGTACTCAGTTCTGATTATGATCTACTTTTACTTAGTGACTTTTTTGGAGTATTTTGGAGAGATATTACATTTTTTTAACTCTTTTGGACATGTATATCAGTTCATACCTTGATGGTTAATTGAGATAAGCAGTTTGACCTTCTCAGTTTTTTGTTTCATTGTATGAATTTGGATGATTTGATGCAACTACTTTTGAATTTTATCATTCCTATTTTTGTGTCTCATTAGTGGCATGTTTAAACATAAAGTATATGTAGTTGTAGGTTGTAAGTTGTGTTGTGTTGCAGGTGTTTCAAGTTGTGAAAGATTTATTTCCTTCTAGGAGTGTACATTGTAGCCTTCTTATTAAATATTGATGCAAAAAATATCAATATTGAGTTGTTTTCTTCAATCTTATAGTTGATAACATGTGTATGAAAGCTCTTTTCAAGTCTAGTAAGTGTTTTGGTGTATCACCTTCCTTAAAATTTAGTTTTTCATCTTATGTTATCTTCTTTTCCCTTTTCCATGGAAAATCATTATATTAGTTTAGGTGATTACTGTTGATGATGTTTTCTACACAGCAACAACTCAAATAGAATATGAAATCCTATCTCTCTTGAAAGGTAAATCTCTATTAGCAAGCCTCAAGAGATAACCCCAAGGTCTCTAATGTTAGGTCTTGAAAATGCATAAACAACTTAGATAATATGTGAAAATGTTGGTAATCATAGTGGGACCTTACTACAAGCAAATACTGAATCTTTAACCTATCAGATTTGGCAATATGATAATACTTCAATCCTAAATCTAACTCAAATGATAAAGAAATAAAAAAATATTAGGGTTTCAAAGAGATTACTAAATTTAACTATTCCTAAGATTAACAATGTAAATGATGAAATACTTGAAATGGACCAATCCCTCATAAACTAATTCTTGCTTGACCAAGATAAATTTGCAATCTTACAAAAATAGTGCAATCTTCTAAGGTATTAAATATTTTTAGATCATGAACATTCATCCAAGACAACCCAATTGCAATTGAAATGAATAAACTTCACAATTGAAATAAGCAAAATGAATATAAGGTCCAAGCTAGCTTTGCAAAGCAACTAACAATCAACTAGCTACAAAAATTATGGACCAGGGATTGCTGCAAGCACTTCAAGCATTAAATCATAAGCACCATTGAGTCAAATATAACATACATCTAATAAACTTGAGCAATTTATAAGATAGAATCACAAGAACCATGCAAGATAAGTCAACACAAAAGAGATCACCAGAAAATCGCAATGTCTTCAATTGTATTGAATCACCGAATGACAACAACAATTCCAATGTTTTGTTACAACACTTGCTTATAGTGACCTAATTTTCTCTTTTATTATCTGTTATTTTTTATTCTATCTATCTACTCTATATCCTACAAATGAGGCAAAATGCCCAATTTATAGAAAACCCCATAGCATGTTGGCCCAAGGAGAATTCAAAATAGAATGAATTAGCATTAAATGCTTGAACTCAATCCAGGTTAGCCTAGGATCTCCAATGTAATTCGAACCAAAGAAAAAATTTCAATATAGCCTTGCATTAACTGCCCTCTCAGCCAAGGGGAAGTAACTTGAATTTCTTTTATAGATTAAACTTCATCTCCTGAGTGTTCAACGACCCAGTTAAATTTAGCCTGCACTTAGCAAAAACCACCATTAATACCTATTATAACATGAAGATCAAGGTCATCCCATTATCATTAATGTATTTTTCATTCAAACAAATTTGAGCAAAGATTGAAATCAATCCAAAAACATTGTTAAATCGTTGTTAAATCACTTTCTACACAGTTCAAGATTTTCACCCCTCTGCAAAATCTAGGGCAGAAGGGATTTTCGAGAAAATCTGGACCAGGCAGATTCTAGCGAAAACAATCCACAATCGACAAATTCTGGAAAATGAAGGGGAAATGGGAATTTCAGGAAAATCTGAAGGGAGCAAAATTCTGTGAAGCAGGTGAAACTCCAGATTTTTGGGAAAATGCAGAGGACAAGGAAAACCAGGGAAATCCGCTAGCATAGGAAAATCCTAAAACTAAGGGAAAACTCAAATTTCAACGTTCTCCAATGATCTCACTCAAATTGATCGAAGATCAAAAATTTGAGGACCTAGGCTCAAATGAATTAACATTCATAAAATGACAGACCAAAACCAAATCCGAGATTTTGACAAGGAGATGAAATTTTAGGAAAATTTGATCCAGGCAGAATTCTGTGAAGGACCAGAATCACTAGAAAATAGGACAAAACATCAACCACCGGGCTTTGAGTGAAATCCGGGAAAATCCGGATAGGGTGGAAAATCCTGAAAGTAGCCAAAAACCTGAACTTGGCCCAAAACTTAAGATTCTCAATATGCAACTTAGGGGGATCACTTAGGCAAGCAAGATAAACACTTAAGCTCATGCCAAGGCAATGCAAATCTTCAAAATCAAAGGGCCAAAACAACAAGAGCAAAAGAAAAAGAGGGTCCCTGCTTTCAGCGGGGCATGTGTGCAAAAACTACACAACAATTACCATTTAGGAGCCAACCTTATATGGAGGTCCATTCTAAGTTTAGGTAACCCATAACATAGGAATGTTCCCATGTTCCTCCAAAGTGCTAAATTATGTAACTTAGAAAGGGCGCAACTTTGAGAGTTAACAATAGAAAAAATGTTTAAACATTGATTTAGGTAATCCTTATCCTAAGATTTGTTTGAAAACTAAAATAAGACATAATATGTCATTAAACACATTCATTTAGTCTTAAAATGTGGATCCATTGTCTAGCAATGAGGACTTACATGATTTTGAGTTCTCCATGAAAAAATCTAGGATGATGATTGGGGTTCATTATATTTTACACCTAATTTCTAGGGGGAGTATAAAATATCACTATCTATGTCTAAAGAATCAAATGAAGCCATAGTGGCATCTACACAATCTTCCATTTAATCTCCTCAACAAATTAATGTTTCAACTTCTAGCAGTAAAAATGATACTAGATATATGACTACATATGATGTGAAGAATTATAAAAGCCAAATTCTTTGAAAGAAATGGAATATATTTATGGAAGAGGATATATATATTTTTCTTAGTTTGGGTATAAAGGAAATGGTTGTGGTAGGAAAGAACAAGGTATCAAGGTCCCCGTAGAATTGGCTACACAAGGTAAAATAAATTATCTTCTTTACCATTATTTGAAACCTACCAAAGCTTCTTGAAGGCCTATTAACATGAAGACAATAATACAAGAATCTCCTAAGTTGTCTCTCAAATTAGCTTATCTTGAGGTTATAAGTAAGACAAATGAAATCATGTCATATATATTTCAGACTGATGAGTTCTTAGAACATTTTTTGCGAGTTTATGAAAACTTACCTAGTTATCATCACGATCATGGATTTCCCTATTATATAAATGTTGAAACATACTTCAAGAAAGATGATTATATATTAGATGGTATTGTAGATTATCAAGTCATACCCCAAACTTTCACTAATATTCTAGATTGTAGTAAAATACTAGTGAGAGAAATTATTGATGTCTTGATGGATCCATTTAACATGAATAAGGTAAATTTATTTTGAAATTTTCTTTACTCTAATGAACAATAAGAGAATAATATGTTATTACATGACTTTGCTAAGTTGTTTTCTTGGTCTTATTTAGATATTCTTGGCATACACCCTAAGTTTTTTATGCATAACCTTGTGCTAGAATATGATGCTAAGCCTATAAGATGGAAAATTTGTAAAATGAACCCCAAAGTGAATTTGTTAGTTAAGAATAAAATTGAAAAGTTTTTTAAATCTAGAATCGTCTACCTCGTTAACTATTCACCTTGTATATCAAAGATAGTTTTTGTCACAAAATGAGATAATCATATTTTAATGTGTATATATTTTTGTGATCTTAATAAAGAATATTTGAAATATGATTTCCCTCTCCCTAACATAGACATGAATGTTGATTCAACCACATGACATGCTTTATTGTCATTTATGGATGGAATTTCTAGATACTCAAATCTTTATCAATACTCAAGACAAATACACAATTTCTTTTATTACACATTTGAGAATATTTTATAGGATTGTCATGCCTATTTTATTAAATTTTTTGAAAATTTTTACTAGAGGACTATTATGTTAATATTTCATGATTTTATCCGTAATATCTTAGAGGACTATGTCGATGATATCTTGGATAAATCTATATCAAATCTATGAGAGAATTTGCAAGTATAACTTGTGATTGAATCCAAAGAAGTGTCTCACATCATGGTATTGATTTTGAAACAAAGAAAATTGATTTTATAAAAGTATCTCACATCTTAAAAACAACTCTCAACTTTATAGTTTACAAGGAAAGATTCAAACTATTCATATTTTTGTTTCAATTTTTGGTGGATTGGACTCTTCCTTTAATTAAATTAATTAAGAAAGAGTCTAATTTTAAATGGAACGTGCATTCTCAAAAATCCTTTGAGAACTTAAAGCAATATTTTTATAATCCTCCTATTTTACAACCAACTACCTTGGGACATAATTTTATTCTTTACACTTCTTCTTTATATAATCCTCTTACTATGTTATTGGTGCAACATGATCTGAATGGTAAAGGATTTCTTGTTTACTATATTAGTTAAACATTGATTGATTATGAATATTTATATATGAATATAGAGAAAAAATGTTTCACTCTTATGTTTTCTTTATGTTGAGGTACATGCTAGAAAATTCAATCCATTAAAATATCTTTCCTCCAAAAATAACTTATTGGGTTGCTTATCCAAATGGGTAATGTTGTTAAAAAAAGTTGATTTTAAATTTTTGTCTCAAAAGGAAATCAAGGGTCAAGCATTCAGTGACCATTTAGCTGAATCTCCTTCACCATTAGCTCTTCCAAAACAAGAATAATTTCATAATGATCATGTCTTGACATTAGAAGGAGGAAAACATGGGATTTGTATTTTGATGGTTCTAAGTGTCAATCTGGCTTTGGTGCTAGAATTATACTATTACCTCCTTCAAGTAAGTCAATTACCTTATCTTACCATATATATTTTCTATGCACAAATAATATCACAAAATGTGAAGCTCTTATTTCTAGTTTGTGTTCAACATTGTCCCTTAATATCCAATACCTTCATATACTTGGATATTCTTAATTAATCATAAGAAAACTTATTGGACCATATCAAGTAAAATAAGACAAACTATGCCAATACCATGATTTAGCACTAGCAACATTAAAAAAACTCCTTGTATACCATCCTTAATATTTTGTAAAAAGATAATCAACATGCAAATGTAATTGCAAGTTTTTCATCCCTTATATCCCTAAATTATTCATCTCTATATTTCAAATTTAATATTTATAATCTCACATTTCCACCAATATCACAAAAGGTTAAGGAATTGATAATATGTTTTGCTAATTGTTCAAACGAGTTGTATTCTAACATATTTTAATATTTACACAATGGTACCATTCATGATATTACTACAAAAACACTCAAGCTTGTATCTAGAAACTCATAGCGTGATGTATAATTTTATCTAATGTGTTATACTAAAGGTCATATAATGGTATCCTTCTTCATTTCCTTAGCAACTTAGAAATCCCCATTGGTCTTGAGGAATCCCATTTAGGTGCTTGTCAATATAACTTTGGTGGTCAATACTCGATTCAAAATTTAATTCATGTTGGATATTATTGGTAAAAAAATCATCAATATTCTTTTTCCTTCATTAAGAAATATCCTAAATATCAACAACATAATAATTTGATTCATGTTCTTGCTCACAAAATTAATGCCCAAGTTTCTATTTTGCCATTTTCTACATGGGGCTTGGATTTTATTGGTAAAATTTATCCTCTCTCATCTCAATGAAATACTTTTATCATAATAGCTATAAATTATTTCATAAAATGGGTTCAAGCAATTCCACTTCACTCCATAATGGTTGAAGTTATTTTTTTTCTTTATATTAGCTAAAATATATCAAGATTTGGTCTTCTTTTCACTTTAGTTTCATACAATGGTAAATATTTTAAGAAAAAGTAACTGAAGAACTTCCTTGAAAAAATTTCATATACAACATCACTTTTCTACACCATATCATCCATAATCACAAATGGATATGTGGAAGTAGCTAAATAAAATTATTGATAAAGTCTTATGGAAAATTGTTAACAAACATGCTAAAGATTGGCATACTCAACTCTCCTTTGTATTGTGGGATTATCACACAAGTGTTTGTAAAACTATGGGTACTACTTCACAAAACCTTGTGTATGGTGATGATGTTGTTATACCTTTGGAGTTAGAAATTATTTCACTATGAATTTTTGTCAATGGCATTCTATATGATACTTCTTCTAAAGAACAACAATTTCCATAACTTGATATGATGAATGAGTATTGTATACACACTCTTGAACATCTACAAGATTATTATAAAGGTATTCAATGTAAATAAAATGAATGCATTATCCAACCCTCATCTAAGATTGGTAACTTGGTGCTATATGAAATTCAACACAATATAAAATTTTCACTATGAGAAAAGGGAGAATATAGTTCAAATTTGTTAGGACACTACACAGATTTCTTATTCTTCACCTTACCATCCTCAAGGAAATGGTCAAGTTGATTCTAGTAATAAGAGTTTAATGAAAATCATTAAAATTTTGATTGAGAAGAACAAGAAAGCTTGGGAATCAAAGCTGAAGTTGGAACTTTGGGTAGATAGGGTTACTGTAAAGAAGGCTACTGGTTATTCATCGTTTGGTTTGGTGTATGGCTTGGATACTAGGCTACCACAAAATAACTAGCTAAATATGTATAAAATTGTGTAGGTATATGATGACGATATTTGTGATTATATACAACTTATAATTGATAATCTTGTGCAACTAGATGAAACTAGAAGAGAAGGTCATGCCAAAAATGCAAAGATGTGGTTTCAAGTTAAGCACTTGCATGATATAGAAGCTTTTCCCAAAAAAATGAGGTCAATAGTATGGCACTAGTTTGGAATGCAAAGGCTCAAGATAAGGGTAAGCATGGAAAGTTTGAAGCTATATGGTTAGGCCCTTATCTACTAGCAAGTACACATGGGGAGGATTCACACTTCCTCCAAAGCTTGATAGGAAAACTTCTTGAACTGCCAGTACATGGATAGTTCTTGAAGCCATACCTGTCCTAAGTATGTTCTGCTCTGTGTACATTGTAGGTTTTGTAAATTTTTTATATAGGTGTTTTTGCTTTGGTTGTGTTTTTTTTGGTCATGCTACTTGGTCCAGGTAGCTCCTTGGTTTATGGTTCATTGTTATTTGGTTGGTCAGTGAAACCTAAGATTCTAGTATCTCACCATGCCTGCGAGAGGCTTGCATCCCTAGTCAGAGCCACTGATGGAACCCCTAAAACTTCATGTTCCATCTTAAAAGATTTCTATTTTTTGGTTAAGTTTGTATCTGAGGGATTAGGGTTTTGTGTTGCTTATAACCCTTCTAAAAAGAAAAACCTTAAGTTTGAGTTCTTGTCAAGGCTCTAATTCCTCATTGAATCCTTACTGTTAGTTACCAGTCTATTAAATTACATCTTATTCCATTGGAACTGATGAAAATAACCGACCCCTTATATCTAGGTTTGAAGCATTTAGTGCTAGGTCTATCAAGGCCTTTTCTTATGATCTCCTAGGTGGTCCCTCATTTTAAAACTAACAATTTTAGCATGTACAAATATTAATTTCTATGATGACTGTTCGATCATTGTAAGCAAACCATCATCATTCCTTGTGCACCCATTCTATTTCATTTTCCATTATTTTATTATCATGGGCTAGCAGGCTTGAGCCACCTATCTTATGTATTGGCGAGCTTGATCCCTTTGATAAATATTACGAGTGGTATTACAATTAAATCAACGGCGGTTGTTGGATGGTGTGGCTTCATCTTAGCCACTCCCCACCACCTCATCCATTCCAAGTATTGCAATGAAGTAATTAAATGGGCTAGCAAGCTATGGATGCATGTCCTAGGGTTAGGGAGCCCATCAAGCTGATAATCAAAGAAAGCATTCTACTAAATGAAAATTGATGGTTGATAGTGGGTGATGTGGGTCAATCCTAACCACTCCCTACTATCTTGTGTGGGTCCCATCCCTATAATCTAGCTCTTAGCAGGGAAGCAATATAACAAAACATGGACCAACCTATAGGGCATGGAAGACATTAGAATAAAGGAAAAATATTAACCAAATATTTTAGCATGGGGTATGGATAATAAAGTGTCTGCTACTAAGAGGAAATATATGGCACATGTTTTAATAATATTTGAGATCTTTTAATATAGACTATGGGTTGTTTCAGAGAAATAAGGCCACAGGTAATTGGTCTTAGACTAAGATATGAATATATTGAAGGCATGAGATTTAATCTCAACCCTTCCCCATTTCCCTGGTGATGAAATTTTCCATGGGTTAAAACTCACAGGGGTGAGGGGAAGATGACATGTGGATTCAGGCTACAACAACAAAAAAATAGTGGAGCCCATAGATCACCAACAAGCGATTCCACTTGGATTATAGTAATTTGATGATTGCTATGGCTGCATACAATCAATATTTTCAAATATGGCTAACTAAATCTAGATTTTCTGTTAATAAAAAGCATTCACATGATCAATGACTAGCATTCAAAACTCTATTTGAAGGCAAGTGAGTCATTTAGGTTTGTGCGAGTGATCCTTAGTAGTGGAAGGGATGTTGAGCTACCAAAGCAAGAAGTTACATAGCTATTAAAACGAGTTTTAAAATTATAATTGAGCATTGTGTAAGATATTATATACATTTTGAGAGCTTGTGCTTTGGTTTCTAGGATGGTTCGATGTCAAAGCTAGGGTTGGTAACCTACAGAAAACTAGTAAGTGGATTATTCCCTTCTCATCTCAAATTGTTGTCAAACTACAGTCTCCAAATCTTTATATCAATTATGGTTTTCTTGGTTTTTCAATTTAAGTTTTCACATTCATAAGAAGGGAATAAGTTGGTCCTACATTACTATAATTTGTGTAAAACCCTTATTTGAGTCATAAGTTATTTCAAGAAAACATAAACCCTTCCCTATAAAAAATCTTCAGTTTTTTACTCCCAAAACAAAAGCATCTTCATTGAAATGGGATGCTTATGTTCCCAAAAGACTTTTGAGTAAAGATCTTGTTGACCAGCTACCAGCCTCGACCAATGAAAAATCTAAGCGTCAATTGCTTCTCCGGGGTCCAAAAATAGTTGAGGGATTATTTTACAAATATAATTCTATTATGGATGCCAAACTACCTTGCACTGGGTGGGAATTGCTTTGTGGATGGTTTAGAAATAGAAACATTAGTATTCCAATTGTTAACCCCTAGAATCTTGACCTAGGAAAGTTGATTGTACCCAATGTTTATATGGGTGTATGTGTAGGATCATCATGGAAAAAATAGGCCCTTAAGTGGCAAAAAAATTAGAAAAATCAGAGTTAGACAACTTGACATAAAAATTTGAATAAGTTATCTATATTATTGTTAGAGTAATAAGTTATTATGCTTAATTAATTATATCATATTGATTAATTAATTAAGTCACTTATTCCTCTTTATTAGTTAAGCTAAACTTAGGCACATTAATAATTAATTAATTATTGATTATTAAGTGTGCACACTAGGGTTTCATTTAGGGTTTCCCTTTTAGGGTTTCTTGATATCCTTCATAAGGATTGATCTCTTTGTAATAATTGATTCTCTTAATGCATTTTTACTGAGAGGTTTACAGAACATCTTTTTGGTTCTTCATATCTTTTGCATGTGACAGGTATCCATCTTGCATGTAGGTGATCTTGGTTCTTTAACATGGTATCAGAGCTTCAGACCTGTAGCTGCTTGTTCGTGATCTGAAGATATGGCCTCTCTGTGAGTTTCAAGTGCAAGGGTTTCCACAGACATCTTTTCTACAAGATCTAGGGGTAGCCATCTTTTTGGGACACTATGGGCTCAAACGGACATCACCATCATGTTCGCAGCGTACCAAAACCCTAGAAACGCCTGTCAAATCATCCATTTAGGTGAAGCTGATCCGGGAGGCAAAAAAAATTTGTCTGAAGGGTTGTACGGCCTCTCCAGCACGTCTTTCGATGCACAAACATCAAAAAAATTGAAAAAAAAGTGTGTTTTGGACATCCGTACCGGCGCGCCCAGTGCGGAACAGATCTGCCATCTGACGGCCACCCAAACACCACCGCCGCTCACTTTTGCCGCCCACTCGCCGCCGGTATTCACTCAACCCCCGCCGGGCCCTTTCGACTAGGCCGAGGTCCTATGGAGGACCATGGGCCCCCGCCCAACCCCCGGTGGCTTTCTAGCTTTGTCAACGATTCTATGGAGGACCAACCCTCAGCCCAGTCCCCGGCAGACGCAATCGACGAAGGTATATTACGGAAGATTCACAGAATATTCTGTCAACTTTGCACGAAACCGGCAGCTGAATTTTTTTTCCGGCAAGGGGGGCGTTTTTTTTCCTCGACGGCCAGATGGCCGTCAATTTTAAGCTCGGATTTTTCTGACATCATCATGACGTCATGATGACATCATCCGTATGGTCGGCCCCTCTTTGCCCCTCCTAGCCCTAATTTTCCCTAAAAGAGTAGTTTTTTTTCTTTTGGCCATAACTTGGGCATACGGTATCAAAATCAGGAAAACGAGATATCACCGGAAAGCTGGTTCTGAGCACTTTCATTCGGTGTAGTTTATTTTATAGTATTTTTCTGTTTTTCTACATTTATTGCTATTTGAAGTCAGATGTTGTTTTTGGACTTCCGAGCTCATAACTTTTTTCCACGATGTCTGATTTTCGCCTCGTTTGCGGCGTTGCAAAGGTATTAAGGAGCTCTATGTTGTTGTCCATGCACTTTTTCTATATCTATCCCAGGTTGATCACTTAGTCCAGATTTGGCCCGATGGGTTGTTTGGAGATTACTTGGATATTTTGGCAGTTGGGAGGGTGCATCTTACATCTTTGCACTTCGTTTTTAGTAATACATCATTCAATAATTGTTTGTTGCTTCATAGATTCCAGAGTTGTTCCTGTTTGGAGTTTTCGAGTGTTCCGTGGCATCGGGTCTGCTGTCACATTTTTTTGATTCTAGTTTTGGTTTCAGTTGTAGACAGAGATATCTTTCCTTGCTTGTTAGATTGTGGTTCCAGTGTTACTCTACAGAGTTCTTCCAGTGCTTTTTTGGAGCATGTCATCACATTGTAGGGGGGTTTTGTCCCACTGGGTTTTTCCTTCTCTACCTCATTCTTACATTTGTAAATGGGTACCTGATCAGGCCTAGTTGCCGAGACCCATCTTTTCTTTCATGCATCTTATTCTAGTGTTTTAGCTTCTTCCTAAGTTCATCTTAAGGGGGGTGTTAGAGTAATAAGTTATTATGCTTAATTAATTATATCATATTGATTAACTAATTAAGTCACTTATTCCTCTTTATTAATTAAGCTAAACTTATGCACATTAATAATTAATTAATTATTAATTATTAAGTGTGCACACTAGGGTTTCATTTAGGGTTTCCCTTTTAGGGTTTCTTGATCTCCTTCATAAGGATTAATCTCTTTGTAATAATTGATTCTCTTAATTCATTTTTACTAAGAGGTTTACAGGACATCTTTTTGGTTCTTCATATCTTTTGTATGTTACAGGTATCCATCTTGCATGTAGGTGATCTTGGTTCTTTAACAATTATTTCAAAAATATGTAAGAATAGAATTTGTAGAAAATTGAATGTAGTTTCTAAGATACTAGGTTTGTTTTAAAAATAAATAAATCTATTTGGTGAAAATTTGAAATTTCAATGCAGTAGTACTTAAATTTCAGGGAAAAAAGAAGTAGGTGTATGTCTGACCACCCTAACCACAATAAAATGATAATATTTTTTTATAAGATTTTGGATATAAGTAGAGGACTCATGTCCCAATGTGATGCATATTTTTTTGTAATTTTTTCCAAGTAAATAATTCATTATGAATTTTTATTACAACTTTTAAAAAATATAAAAACTCGTATGTCCGACCACTTAACTTGGTCAAAACTTCATGAAATTCAATTTTTATTTTTAATCCTGTAGTATGCAAAGCATAGAATGTGACGATGTTTTGGATTCAAAAAATGTGATACTGTTTGAAAGCTATAGATGTTTTTCAATCAGTCTATCAATCAGGACTTTAGTCGTAATTTGAATAGAAAATGAATAATAATTACTTATTAAATTCAAAGTAAAGCATAATTTATTTTGGTGGAAAGCTGAGAAACTCCTTTAAAAACCCTTTTCATTTCATCAAGTTTGGGTAAAAAAAAAGTTGTTAGCCCCATACCCATCATGTTGCCACTTTTTGGCCCATCATGATCCTGCACATACCCATGGATGTTGATTTACTAAGAGCAATAGCCATTAACTATGATCCAGTCACAAGGACTATAATGACATATCATGGGAAGGAAATGGTTAAAATCACGAGGGATGAAATTTCTTGTGTTTTCAAATTCACCTAGTTGAGTGATGATATGGCTAAAATTGATGAAGAGGTTATTAGGAAGGACTATGATAGAACTAAAATTGCATTCAGAGTCTGTATACTACCAAGGTATTTAGTAGAGATTGGGGGACTGAAGAATTACATTGGGACAATTTGATAAGGAACCCTTTCCTATTAGCTATTTTTTTTCTTATTTCTAAAGGACTTTTACTCTATTTTCCAAATAATTGGTTATGATCCTACCACTGGAATTAGCATGGAATGGATGTATATGGCAGACCACATTCAACACCCTCAATATTGCACAGTAAATGACTATGCATGGTTTCTGGCAGAAAGAATTCATGAGGGCTTGGTAAAATTGAAGAAGGGTACTGATGGAGTAATATTTAGCCAGTACTCATTGTTAATGCACATGTTTTTGTTCAAAGGTGCTCCTTATTTTTGGAAAAGTATGACTTTGGATAGGATAGATGGTACTTTGGAGCTGCTTGTTTAGTGTTGGACTACTATCCTAGATAAGGATGATAGGGTATTTGACTTTGTGGTATCCAATAACATTTTTTCTTCAAATTTGAAAAGAGCCCTGGTTATGAGTGTACCTAGAATTCCCAAGGCCTTGCATGAGTGTTTTAGACCCAAGGAATGAATGCCTGAATTGGGAGTTTATCACAATTGGGGTGATGTTATTCCCTATTCTGTATACACTATTATAAGAGTATATTCTTCCACTATTGCACCTCACCTACTACCAAAATGTGTGCCAGAGAGAATTGGTTTCCTTGAAGTAATATGGCAATTGGGAAGTGTGGAAAATGAACATTTGTTAAATCAAGGAAGAGGAACATTTTTTCCTTCATATACATGCTTCTCCAATTTTGTAATGACAAAGGGAGGTTGGAATAAGATACATGATGTACTTATGCCTTTTTTCATACAAAGAGTAGTGGAAATGGGAAATTATGATCCCGAGGGTTTTATGGCTTGCTTAAAGGAAAAGAACAAGAGTTACAATTTTGTTCATATTTTCCAGTATCATGTGGATGTGATAATTAATGTATTTTATATTTTGGAGCAAGATAGGAGAAAATCAAGATAGATTTCTTTGAATAAAATGTAAAGAAAGATAAGCGAGAAAAACCTAACTTCATTGCTCTTCCAGAAATCGAAAATGTAATGCAAAAAATGGAATATGTGTTCCAAAACTTTGAGATAGTGGTGGGCCATATTGAAATTGAGAGGATGATCCTAGATAAGGGGAAATCCATCATAGAAGAAGAACAAGGTGGGGGATAAATCCCTATGATGGAGGAGAAGCCTACATTTTAGCCTCCTAAGGAACCAAAAATAAAGTTCCTCATCAAGAGGAAGAATAAGGTAAAGAAATATGATGCAATTATTGCTCCTTCCCAACAAGAGGAGCAAATATCCTCTTCTCCCAATCCATAGATACCACCACCATCTACCCCAAGGCCAACAGGGCCCAAAATTGTGGATATTGATGCCCCATCACATCATGCCTCACCACCAAAAGATCCACCATTAAAGAAACAAAAGGTTGAAACAACTGGTTTGGTGGATTATGTTGAGGATGAGTCTGATGATGACATTTGGAAATCAAAGTAGGAAATGCCTCACTAAGGTTAATGGAAAATATGATGTTTGGGTGGAAGTATGCATAAATTTTCTGGATGATGATGCATTTGTGAGGTCTCAAGCTTTTATGGAATTTTCCTACAGGGCCAAGAGGGATGAGTATGTCAACAATCTAGCTAAAGAAATAATTCTTCATAAAGAGTTTCCTAATGCAACCATTCAAGCAAAAAAATTAAGTGACATGAGAGAAAATTTTTAGAAGATGACCATAAATGAGGGAAGATAATTGGTAAGAAATAGTTGTATCTTATCATTACTAGAATGAGACTTGGCCTCAACAATAGCCTTTGATACAATAAAGAGATGTGATAGACTCCTTTAAAATTTAGAGGAAGAGATTGGAATCACACTACAAGGATCTGCTTCTAGTGAGTAGTGGGATGCATTGGCTATTTGGTCCTTGGCCCCATGTACAAGGAAACCTAATAATATAGAACTTGCACCAAATTATAGTGGAGGCCTAATAATAAAAAGGGTGTTAGAAACATGAACTCTAGAGGCAGCAAATATGTTAGTACATGTTTCCCAATTCACAAGAGCCACAGTGGAATCGATGACTATAGAAAAGGAAATGTTCAGGACATAGTACAATAATTTTCTAGTTGACTATGGAAGGATTGAACAACAAAATTTGTAGTTACAAATGAAAATAACATTGCTAGAGGAGAAGTTGCAAAATTTGTAACTAGGAAATTAAGAATAGATCGGTGTTGATTATCCTACTACTTCACATGAAGCTACACCCACTGATTATAACCCGCCAACAAGTTTCCCATGGGAAATTGTGCCATATGATATGGGAACTATGCCCATTTCAATGATATAGCCTAGTACATCAGAGATACCATAGGCTAAGGAAGATGTGAGCATGGAGGAGTTGCTCAGTCAGCTAGAAGAGTATAAGGAGAAATGTGACAATCATGATTGAGAAGTTTTTCTAAGTAATATGAATATTTCCACCACAATATTGGAGCATCTAAATGGAGGGGTGAATAACAGATTGAATAGTATTCATGATAGTTAATCCTCCATGAAATATACTATAAATAATATTGGTAATGATAAGGAGAGGGTTATTCCACTCATGGAGACATGGATCCATAGGTTGCAAGTGTTGAGGATGATATCTATTAGAGCCATGCAGGAGGTTGATTCCCCCCCCCCTTAGTGAAACCTAAGCCCACCATTACTATTTTAAATGAAATTTAGGAATTCAGGGGAAGTTTTGAGCCTTTGGAGGCCAAGATAAGGGAATTGGTTAAAATTTTGCATCAGTCACATCATGGTTTTCTCTCATCCATTTTAAGGGATGATGATAGCATCAAGACTTTACATGACTAGAGAAAGGAAACCAATGATGTTATTTCAAAACAAGCTGCTTTGATTTGCTAGAGGCATGATATGGAAACACTAAGGAGGAACATGGATATGTTGGCTCATGCACAGATTGTCCTAGTATAATTTGATAAGGAAGCAAATCAAGTTGTTACTAAATATTTTCCTTATAGGAAAAAGGCTGATAATGTCATGACATTCAATTGGTCCAGTGAGGAGGAGTTCTTGGCTTGGAGAAGAAAATACTTGGAACGATTGGAGGATTAAGTGCAATGGTGAGGTGATGATTATAATTCTAGTTTTGAATTTTGAATCATTATGAGTAATAGATGGGAGAAGTACAATGCATAGCCTGAAATTAGTTTAGATTAGGCTTTTTCTGAAGTATGGAAAATATATTTCTTTCTCCCCAATTTGAATTGATGACAAGTTTGCAGATGTGCATATATTTTGTGTCCTTTCCTATTTTATTCTTTCATGCTTTCTTTCATTTTCACTTTGTATGCATGGACACACCTTTTAAGAAAACTGCTTGAAGATGCCTTGCGAAAGGGTGGGATTGGATCTCCAACAACCAATAAGGATACTTTTTATCTCATACATGTTTCCCACACCTAAGAAGGAAAATGTAACCGCAAAGGGAATAAATGTTACAACGTTCTAGTAAAATTGTGACATGTGTACTTTTTGGCTCAAGGCTTGTTTTGCTCCTTCGTTTCTATAAGAAGGAATCCAAGGCCAAAAGTACGTGTTTCATTGTATTACAATTGACATAGTGAATTTTAAAAGGAATAGTAAGCATATTTTGAGTTTTTTTTAAGGCTCTAAGTCTGTAGTTACATATGTAATTTTGATAACAAATATAGCAAATATAATACAAAATGGTGTAAATTTCATGGCCGCTTTCTCTCCTCTATACTTATTCTATGAAGTTATGAATAATATAATAAAATATTGTCTTGTTCATCTTTATTTCTTTCTAGTGGATGTATGATCTCATTTTAGTGTATTAATTCAAAGAATTAATGTAAATGCTTGAATGAAGTTGATAACCCAAATGAATTAAGGGATAGTATATCTATAAGAAGTATTGGTAAAAAATATAATGGGGGAATGTTGTAATGTAGTGTTTTCAAATCTAATATGTTGCTATGTGTAGAAATCTTACTAGGTTGCATAGGTTAAGATTGACTCCGTGTTTAGGATAAGGCATTGGTTTGAGTAAAATATTCATAAGATAGTCTTTGGGTCAGTTCAATCAGCAAATCACTCTATATTTACAAAAAATTCAAATGAGTTACTATTGTAGTTATGTTATGTTGAGTTTCATTATTCTCATGCTCCAAGTGTAGTGTATTGTTAAAAGAGTTTCCAACCTTTTTGATATACTATGTTGTTGAGTGGTTATATGAGAATTATCTATTATTTGCAATGTATCTAAAATATTAATTGCACAAGTTCTTGAATATACATTGTGGAATCACCCTCTCGGGTTTCATGGAGCCCAAAGTGCAAGAGGAAAGTTTTAAAGAAAATATGGGCCCTGACAACAAGGCTTGATTAGGTACCCATGTACAAATTCATTCAATGAGAAAGAGGAGAAAACCCAATGGGACAAAACCCCCCCTCAATGAGATGACCTACTGCAAAGAAGCATTGGAAGAACTTTGGTGGAGTAACACTAGAATCTTGAATCTAGAAAGAAAGGAAAGATACCTCTGTTTACAAGAAACCATATGAGAGTCACTGAAGGACTTAGGCAGAATCATGATAATGCAACAATAGACCTGATGCCATGGAACACTGGAAAAATCACAAACTAGAACAACCCTGGAATCTATGAAGTAGCAATAGATGAATAAATGATGCCCCGTATAAGAGGGAATGATATGATGAAAGAATTGGGAAGCTTTGTGTATCTTGATGTTGATGCCAAACTATGACTAAAACTAATCCATAGGAGCAAGTACCATGAAGATTCTAGAACATTAACCATAAAATGAATGGCCCTCAAACTGAGATGTGACCCAATGTGAATCTGATGTGATTCGGGATCATTTAACCATAGGCTTTCAATCTGAGATGTGAACCGATGCAAACCAAATGTGTCAAGCTATGAGCAAGATGTGGCCAAAAGAAACTACATAATCTAGATACAACTCATGCAATTTGTCATCAATATGAAGATGAGATAAAAGTGAATGTAATGAAACTACACTCTAATGAAATTATTATGCAAGAAAGCCCCTTGATGGAACTTTATATAAGTTCATTTATTACAATAACCCATGAATGTAAAAGGAGAGAATGCAAAACATGCATAAATTAGAGAGTAAATGCAAACCTAGTGCATGGAAAAAAAAGAGTGCATGCACAAAAAAATGTTCACATCTTCCTCCCTAATTAAAAATGACCTCAAATCTATGTAGAGGACTGAATCATCTTTCTGGTGCCACTTATATCATGAAAATTGGATAACCAAGGCAAAAGATATGTCTTCCAAAGCGAAAACTTCTTCATATAACTTCAAAGGCCTATAAAAGACAATTGGAGAAAAATATATAAAATCTTCCTACACCACTAGATTGGTGTTGGAATCAGCTTTCCTACAATATCTTGTTTGTGAAAAATAGACATCGTATGCAAAAGTTACACACAATTTCTTGAAAGTGCTACAAAAGGGCCAATTAGGCCTATAGGCAGTCCAAGGGGTTAAAAAAAAAGCCTCTGGTCACCTAGGAAGACTAGGGGGCTAGCAAGTAGGAGCTAAGGCTGAGGCCCCTGGTCACCCACGTGATCGATGCAGGGGCTAGGCACGGGGCGCTCAGTCCCCAATATGACCAGCTACATGTGTGAATAGGGCCACAGGGGCTGGTGGGGGAGGGTGGCAATGGTGGCTGCCAGGTGGCACGCTGGTGGCACAACCCTTTTAAACTAGCAATGCTTTCTAAAAAGGGCGTTTCTTATATTTTTATTTTTATTTTTTGAAATTTTCCTCAGAGTGCATGCTAGGGAGGCTGTACAGCCTCCCTGGAAAAATAATTTTGCCCCGAAATCAACTTTCTCCAAATATAGGAAAATTTTATATCAAAAAACTCAAAAACGTCCACCCGAATGCAATGGTGATCTCCGTTTTTTCCCAAACTACCCCAAAAAATTAGTTACCCCTAGATCTTGCAAAAAAATCACCGAGCTTGAAACCCTCACAGATTTCTTCAAGGATGACTAAAATCAATAAAACAAAAGCCAATGTTGACCTTTTCCAGCCCTTTGAATCTAATGGAGATGCTCGATCTGATCCAAAATGCTTCATAAATAGGCTCAATGCATGAAACCCTTGAGGAACCCTGAACATGCTCTACAATGAATTTCTCCAAAAAACTAAGAAGGGGCTACAAATGAAGGCTCTGATACCATGTTAAAAACCAAGATCAAACATGCAAACTAGAAATATCTTCTACAAAAGAAACATAGAGTGATTTTTATGAAGATGTGCAAATGTATAATATTCAAGAATTGAGTAAATACAAGTGATGAATTGCTTTATAAAAGAAATGTATGCATAACCCTAAAAGGAAGCCCTAGTGTGCATACTTAATAATTAATTATTAATGTGTCTAAGTTTAGCTTAAGTAACTAAAGTGATAAGTGACTTAATTAATTAACTAATATGATTGGATTAATTAAGTGAAATAACTTATTACTCTAACACCCTTTAGATTACTAAATATTGGAAATGGAAAATTCCATAGGTAATTATGAAGATCAGCTTGGTTCTTAAAAAAAAATCAAGAGATTGGTGATTCTGTTGGGGATTTTCTAAGTCCAAAGTCTCTAGTTTAGATATGGTATAGTTAGAGTCAAGTACTTTCTTGTTCTTTACTATTTAAAGAATAATTGGTTTGAAGTTTTATCACATAAGTCATGTCTTCTCTTATGTGTCACGTCCTAGTCAATTATGTCACCTTGTGTTGGGTTATGTTCAGATTCTTTTCTAAAATTACAAGTAACAAGCCAAAGTACAATCAATTTCTATTTCCCAACATTTTGGGTGGAAACTTTGAAGTCTCTTATAATAGTGCAAAGATAAACTCTCAAAGAGAATGTGAGAAGAAGGATTCTAACATATTTAACACCATGAAGAAGACCAAAAGCTACACAAAGAATCATCCTAAGTAGAAGCTGGAGTCCAAGCTTGCAAAGGATAAGCAACCCACCTAGATTAAGAAACTCACTAAATCAAGTAATTCTATTGAATCTCTTGTTGATGCATCTCCTACTTTTAATAATGAGGTAAATAGTGAAAATATCTAGGGAGAAGCACATGAAGTTGAAGTTCCTAGTGTAGATCAGGAAAGTTTTCTCATTGAGGAAGTCTTTGCTAGTGAATTTTGTTAAACAGGCCCAAGACAACTAAGAGGGGGGGTGAATCAGTTGTCACAAAATTCAAACTTAAGACTTCAACGCTTATCAATTCCACAACCACATTATTCTATTATTAAGTAAGAGAATGAATTACAAATAATAGAAAGTAAATCAACACAATAAACGCCAGATTTTTAGTTGGAAAACCCAATAAGGGAAAAAACATGGTGAGGGTTAACTCACAATATAAAGAGATTATAAAATTGAATATAGAGGCTCACTTCCCAAAAAAGGACTCACTGTCCAAGTACAAAGGCTCACTTCCTAAAGATACAAGAGAGAACAAAAGATCCACCATAGCAATTAACACACATCCACAACTTTGAAAAAGGATTGCAGAAACCTTTAGCTCACTGCCTTGAGGAATCCAACACAATAAAGAATTGTTGTCTCAACTCACTCACACACACAAACTTCTACTCTTATGATTTGTGGCTCACTTTTGTCACTTTTCATCACACTGTCATACAATTCTTCACAATTCAACTTGCTTTTATACCATCCTCAACCTTAGAAACTTTCTCCAAGGTTGGCCACAAATAACTCATTTCATAAATTCAAATTAGGTTGGAAACTCAACATTCCTGTGATGGAAAGGAATGAGTGTGGACCAATAAAACATTCTTCAAGATCAAAAATAATATCCTGAATCAACCACACACTTTCTTAATTAGATTTTATTCTTCGATTGAAGTGTGAACACCAAGTTGGCCAAACCTAATGAAAAAACAAATGAACATTGATGTACATGCTTACCAACAAGAAGATGACATGTGAACTCCACAGCATGCTTCATTATGCACAAGAATACATCTCAGATTTCTTCAGATACATCCGAAACAAATACAATATGCTTCAAACTCTGAACAACTTTCAACAGTTCATCTAGACTATGCAAACCCATATTGAAACACTGAAACATAACTTCTAAATCACCAAACTTCAACCTTCTTTTCCAAAACCCAAAGAACACCATCTCAAGATATATCCTAGATCTGCAAGATCTAAAACAAAACAGTGTAGGACTACAAAGTAGAAACATTTCTCTCAGTCCACAGAAGATCAACTCTGCCAAAACAATTCACACACCAGTGAACATAACTTTCATGTACTAGCACACTAGAAGCTTGATGAGGGCCACATTGCCCAAAACCCACATAAATCACAGCAACAGATACAAACATAGAAGATGCGAGACAAAAAAATGATTCACTTTCAATTATTTTCAGAAAATGAAATTATAGATTCAAGGTTACATGCTACAACCTCATGGGCTTGATTTATTACAACAAAATCAACTCTGAAAAGAAAATCTACTATTCATAGCCACAATTTGCACTATCAAGGCTGCCTTCTACAACCCCCACTTAACCCTTTTTCTTTTCCTCAATAACCACCCTAGAATGTTCTAGAAAGTTCAAATTTCCCCTTTTTGTTTTGGTGCCAAAAGTCCCACCAATTGATTTCTGCCCTAGAAGAATTTTTTATGAAATTCACTTTTTAGAGGACCAACTTTGCGGGGCCATAAATTTTGATCTGGGTGTTCGATTCGCTATTATTGCATATCGTCGGAAAGCTATCGATGAGCTCTCCAACATGTGAACCCATTGTAGGTCAGTTTCACCACTTTCTGAGCTATTTGGGGCTTCTAAAGTTTTATATCTAAATTTGAAGCCCCATTGGAGAAATTTCTTGGGACATAAACTTTAATTTCTCCCAAACTGTGTAGGGTATTGAGGTGATTCTTTCATAATCAGAATTTTTTTTTAGCTTTGCTCCTTGGGGTAAATTTTCATGTCCATACAAGCTCATTTTGACCAGCTTACTAAAATTAGTAAGTGCCCATTTTTCACTCTTTTTGATGTCTGACAGTCTTATACCCCTTAAGTGCCATCATGGGACTTGAAACAACTAAAGAAAATAAAGAAAACAGTTTTTTTTGGGTGATGCAAGATTTCCCTAAACCGTTGGATGCTCTTGCATCAGACACCTAAGGTAATTTGAAAAGTGACCCTGTCACTTCTCAAGAGTTAGAGGGAAACCAAGATGGTTAACCTCAACCTTAGACAACCATGATGAATCTTCAACAGGCCTTCCTCTCCATTTCACCAAGTACTCTACATATTTCTTGTTTCTTGTGCTTCTACCCACATGACTATCCAAGATTTCTTCAATGTCTTCCTTCTCTGAAGTAGGTGCTGGAATTTTCAATTGTTCATTTATCGGACCCTCCTCTATATCACCTTCATGATACTCTATCAAATCAGCAATGTTGAACACAGGAGAAATGTTTATTCCACTAGGCCGCTCTACCTCATAAGCATTTCATAAATCATGCTTCTTCAAGATCTTGCATGGACCAAACTTCTTCATCTTTAACTTGCTGTATGTACCAACTGGAAACCTTTCCTTGCACAAATGAACCATGATTTCATCTCCTACCTAGAACTCCTTATACCTCCTTTTCTAATCTTCCTAAGCCTTATATTGTTAGTTCATCTTATTAATATGTTTCTTCACCTCTTCATGCAAATTCTTTAGGTTCTTAGCAAAATCTTCAGCCTCAACACTACTCTTCTCCCCCTTATCTATCTTTCTCAATTCAGAAGTAGTTCTTGGACTAATTCCATACACAATATGGAATGGTGATTTACTAGTGCTCCTATTGAAAAAATTATTATAAGCAAATTCTTCATGTGGTATAATCAAATCCCATCTCTTAGGCTTATCTCCTACTAATCATCTTAGCAGGTTACCCAAACTCCTATTCACCACATGTGTTTTTGCATCAGTCTATGGATGGTGTGAAGAATTGAACTTCAAATTTTCCTTCAATTTCTTCCATAATGTCCTCTAGAAATAACCAAAAAAATTGGTATCTCTGTCTAAAACTATACTCTTTAGTGAACCATGTAGTCTCACCACCTCTTTGAAAAACAACTCTGCAACATGAACATCACTGGTCTTATGACATAGAATGAAATGTGTCATCTTTGAAAATTCATCTACCACCACAAATATGGAACCATGCCCTCTCTGTGTCCTTGGTAATCCAAGAACAAAATCCATGCAAATATCCTCCAATGGCCTCTCAGGTATAGGTAATGGTTGATACAATCCAATATTCTAACTTGTTCCTTTCGCCATCTAACATACTCTACAATTTTGTACAAAATTCTTCACATATTGTTGTAATTTTGGCCAATAATAATTATCACTGACAAGAGCAATGGTCTTATCTCAACCAAAATTTCTAGCCAATCCTCCACTATGCTTCTCCTTGATTAGATTCTCTCTCATAGAACTCCTTGGAATGCACAATTGGCTTCCTCTAAACAACACATCTTGTATTAAGAAATCCAACCATCTTGTCCTATCCAATGTAATAGGTTCCAAACAAGCCTTCCAAGTTTCTACAAAGTATGGATCTTCTAGATACAAACTCTTGAGTTCATTGAACCCAATAACCTCTATATTCATCTCTATCAAGAAATCTCACCTTCTACTTAAGGCATCTAAAACTTTGTTTGACCTTCCACTCCTATGCTTCAAAAAAAAATTATAACTTTGCAAAAACTCAACCCATTTTAAGTACCTTTGATCCAACTTTCCTTGACTCTTGAGATACTACAAATCCTAGTGATCAGTATATAAAAAAAAATCTTTTGGAAAAAAAATAGTATCTCCATTTCTTCAAAGCTTGAACTATAGCATAAAACTCTTGATCATAGAAAAAATAGTTCTTCTTAGCATCATTTAACTTCTCACTAAAATAGGAAATGATCTTACCTTCTTGACTCAAAATAGCTCATATGGCAGTGCCACTAGCATCACAATCTACCTGAAAAACCTTATTGAAATCTGGAAGTGCCAAAATAGGTTGCTCAGTAACTTTCTTCTTCAACATGTCAAAAATTTTGGATGCTCTTGTAGTCCATTTAAACTCTTTTCTATCCCCTCTCATTGCTTCAGTTAGAGGTGCACAAATACTACTAAAATTATTAATAAACTTTCTGTAAAAGCTTTCTAGACCATGAAATGATCTTACCTCTATAACACTCCTTGGAGTAGGCCATTCAATGATAGTTGTCACCTTCTCTGGATACATTTTGAGACCCTCTGTTGAGACAACAAATCCTAGATACACCAACTCTCTCTTCACAAAACTACATTTCTTCAAATTAATCAATAGCTTCTCTTCCCTTAGCTTCTAAAAAAATATTTGAATATGCATCAAGTGCTCCTCCAATTTCTTACTAAAAATCAAAATATCATCCAAATAAATAATAACAAATTTTCCTAAAAATTCTTTCAATACCTCATTCATAAGCTGCATAAATGTGCTCGGTGCATTTGTTAGCCCAAAAGGAATGATTTACCACTCGTACAAGACCTTCTTGGTTTTAAAGGTTGTTTTCCATTAATTTCCTTCTCTAATACAAATCTAGTGATATTTTCTCTTCAAATCTATCTTCGTGAAGTAGTCAGCTCCACTCAAACAATCCATAATGTCATCCATTCTCGGGAAGGGAAACCTATACTTGATGGTGATCTTGTTGATGGCTCTAGATTCTATACACATCTACCATTCCCCATCCTTCTTTGGTGCTAGTACTACAGGTACTTCACATGGACTCAAATTCTCCCTAATCAATCCTTTTCACAACTCTTGCACTTGTCTATTCAACTCTTCACTCTCTACTGAAGTCATATGATGAGCTACCTTATTTGGAAAAGTAGCTCCAAGAATTAGTTCCATCTGATGACCAATATTTCTTACTATAGGCAAACCTTTAGGTACATTATCAGAAATAATAGCTTGAAACTCATTCAACAGATCTGAAACCTCTATAGGTACCTTAGTAGTATCTTCTTTATCAGCTCTAGGGATCAATGCAAAACACATATGCTCATGCTTCATACCTTCTAGTAAATTTCTTCCATCAACCAAACAAATTCTTGCATTACTACATACCTTTTCTTCCACCTCTTTCAAGGGCTTCAACTTATGACAAACTCCATACTTTGTCAAAGAATAGGTGTTGGCATGTCCATCATGTACTTCTCATTGATCAAACTGCCACGTTCTTTCGAACAACATATGACAAGCATCCATAGGCATAATATCACACAATACCTCATCATGGTAATTTCCAATCTTGAACTTTACCAGACATTGTTCATTTACCAAGGCTTTATTGTCCTTCTACAACCAAGCAATCCAGTATGGGTTTGGATGCCTTCTCCTCTCCAACCACAACTTACTAACTATTTCTTTTGAAACAAGGTTATCAGTACTACCTCCATCAATAATAACATTGAAAACTTTACCTTCACACTTACATTTGGTGCAAAACAAATTCTTACTTTGAGTGGTTCCTTCTCATTCAACAAGGTTCTTCTGGTAACAAGAAACTCTCCTCTTTCTACATCCTAAGAATGTGAAGACTCAAAATCTTCATCAACATGTGCAAATTGTGCATTACCCTTAGGTCTTCTATTTTTCCTCCCTTGATGTTGAGGACACTCATAGGCTATATTTACTTCTTCTCCACACTGGAAATAGGTTCCACGAAAGTCTCCTCTTCCCGATCCTCATCCAGATCTTCCTCTTCCCCTTTTGTCTCCATTATTCTAATCACGAGGATGGTAGGTGTTATCTCCTTTCTGGTTTTGGTTGCTACTAGAGCCTTCACCCTTCATTTGATCTTCATTTTGACCTCCATATGACCATCCACCAGTCTTTCCTCCACGACCTCCACCTCCTTGTTTATTCTCAAACCTCTTGTTCAGTCGTTCACCAACCTTTAGATAAAATTGATAAGCATCCTCAATGGTGGTCATTCTTACCAGTGCCAATTCTTCTTGTATGCTTGGCTTCAATCTATTAATATAATGAGAAATTTTCTCTTTATGTTTCTCAGAATGCCATGTCCAAATCAGGACCTTGTGAAATTCTTCTATGTATTCTTTCACCATCCTTGTCCCTTGCCTCATGCTTTGCAACTTCTTGAGTAGCTCCAATTTGTAATTGACTGGAATAAATTGTCTCTTCAATTTTGACACCATTTTGTCCCATCTTGAAATTGTATCTTTCCCTTGTCTTCCTCTTTCTAACTGGACCTCTTTCCACCATATACTGGCATGACCTTTCAATTTTTTCATTGCAAACCTCACTTTGTGAGGATCTTCAATCTCCTCAAACTCAAAAAATTCCTCCATGTCATTGATCCAATCAATCAATTCCTTAGGATTCAAATTTCCACTAAAAGTTGAAACCTCCATTCCAAGTCTCTTCCCAATGTTGGAGATTGCTCGTAGCAATATTCTTTCTCTGGGATGCATTGGATCCCACTCTTCCTCTTCCATTTCCTTTTCTTTTTCATCTTCACTATCATCTCTGTCTCATTGCATATCTCTTCTTCAAACTTCGTGTTGCAGGGTTTCTAATTGCCTTATAAGGGCTCTAATTTCATCTCTAGGTGAATCTCTTCCTCCACCACCTCAACCTCTACCTCTGTCATACTAGGAATGTATTGGAGGCATCTTGAACTCAACCCACACTCACAAGTCCTATTGCAACTACCTCATGTTCGGTGCTCTATTATAGACTCAAGAACTCCTGCTCTGATAGCACTTGATGAGGGCCACACTGCCCAAAACCCACATAAATCACAACAAATACCAACACAGAAGATGTGAGATAGAAAAATGATTGACTTTCAATTATTTTTAGAAAATGAAATTATAGATTCAAAGCTTACATGCTACAACCTCATGGGCTTGATTTATTACAACAAAATCAACTCTGAAAAGATAATCTACTATTCAGAGCCACAATTTGCACTATTAGGGCTGCCTTCTACAACCCCCACTTAACCCTTTTTATTTTCCTCAATAACCGCCCTAGGAAATTCTAGAAAGTTCAAATTTCCCCTTTTCGTTTTGGCACCAAAATTCCACCAATTGATTTTTGGCCTGGAAGAAATTTTTATGAAATTCACTTTTTAGAGGACCAACTTCATGGGGCCATAACTTTTGATCTAGGTGTCTGATTCACTATTATTGCATATTGTTGAAAAGCTCTCGATAAGCTCTACAACACATGAGCCAATTGTAGGTCAGTTTGTCCACTTTTTGAGTTGTTTCACAGCCTTTAAAGTTTTATATGTGAATTTGAAGTCCCATTGGAGAAATTTCCTAAGATGAAAACTTTAATTTCTCCCAAATCATGCAGGGTATTGAGTTAATTTTTTTGAGATCAAAAATGTTTTCCAGCTCTGCTCCTTGGGGTAAATTTTCACATCCATATATGCTCATTTTGACTAACTTACTAAAATAGTCAGTGCCCATTTTTCACTATTTTTGATGCCTAACAGTTTTATACCCCTTAAGTTCCATCATGGGACTCAAAAAAATTAAAGAAAATAAAGAAAACATTTTTTGTTTGGGTGATGCAAAATTTCCCTACACCGATGGGTGCTCCTACATCAAAGCTAAAACTTAGGATATATCACCACAAGATCATCATTATCAAATATTCAGATCTACACAAGAATAGGATCAACACAAGAGAAATGTGGAGCACATATTGAAGCACATTCTAAACACATTCATCACTCTAATTTCTCTTCTTTATTAATTTTCTCAAAAGCACTTGGAAATTCATCAACACAACACATCTGCAATGACATAAATATAGCTCCATGTACCCACAACATCTTAGCAACATATCAACTATACATATACACTCTGCAACATACTGAACTAATTTAACATCAATGAAAACATTAATGACAACACCACCAAACTAGCCCATACTTGCAACAAATTTAACCTTTGAAGAGAAGAAGATAGGTGGGATTTTTGGGATAAAAGTAAGAAATTCTTAGAACCTTTAACCCCTGGAGTTGGATCTATCTGTAATGGAAAGAATTTCAATCCAAGAGGCAAATCTCCTAATGTAGTACACCTTTCCATTGAGGAAGACCCAATTGATCAAACCTACTATACTCCTACACCTAGTGAGGTTGGAAATACCTTAGAAGATGAATAAGACATAGATAAAGATATGCAAGCCTTAGAAGAGGAAGAATATAGGCTTAGGGAAGAAGAAGAAAATAGGCTTAGGGAGTTGAAAGAGAAACAAACAAAGGAGTTAAGAGAAAAGGAATAGAGAATTAAGGCTAATATGCAAGAAAGAGATGCTCAGAGGGAAAAGATAGAAAAGATGAGAGAAGAAGCAAGGAAAAAGACCTTTCAAATGGGAAAATATTGCTAGATTTACTGCTAAAATAATCCCTGATCCATCTAATGCAACCATTCAAATGGGAACCTCTGCTGCAAGAACTTATACTACATCCATTGCAACTTCCAAAGCCCTAAATTTTGCTGCTCTTAAGAAATCAAAATTTATAGATCATGGGAAGAAGCCCATTGACTAGAGAAAGAATACTACCTTCAATACTTTCAATACCAATACCAACACAAGTACCAATTATTCATTTGTTAATACTTTCACCTAAAATGTTAAGCTTGATCCTACCCATATGTTGCACCTCCAAACCCCGAGATCTTGAAATTGCAGTTAGAAAATGACAAACAACAAGAAGATTTGGAGGAAGCTAAAATAGAAGCTACCAATGCAGAAATAGCTAGAAAATTTTGTTTTCTTAAGATCTCCACACCAACTCCAAAGGCTTCAAGCTCTAGACATAATGATAGTGAGTCACAAAATAAGAAGTCTTAAGGGAGAACTACTAGTGGAAGTGGTGGTGGGGATAAACATGATGGAGGTGGAGGAAATGATAAGAATAAGAATTCTTATTTTGAAGATGATGAAGGAAAAAAGAAAGGAGGTGGTAACGATGGAGATGGAAAAGTTAAGGATAGAAATCAGTCTGAAAATCGAAAGGATGATGAGCCTAGAAATGCTCATAAGGATAGAAATACTAGAATACCACTTCAAGTAGAGAGGTATTAATTTTTATGTTTTACTGGAGTACCTAGATAACCTAATCCATTTCCTAAAGATTTTAGACCTGCTTTAGTCAAATTATCTAGAAACAATGCCTTGAGTGGTGAAGATCACCTCAAAGATTTTGCTAATGTCATGGATTATTTTGAGGTAGAAGCAGAGGATGTAATGATGAATTTTTTTATGTAGTCACTCAATGAAGATGCTCGAGAATGGTGCAGCAGTTTCCTGCTGAAAGTATTGGCTCATGGGAGGAATTTAAAAGGTTGTTTAGAGAGAAATACGATGATAAGACTAATTCAAGGTAATTTTTGAATCAATTTAGTAACATTGCTAAATGTTCCAATTATTTTGTGGATGATTTTAATATGAGGTTCTAGAAGGCTAGGGCAAGACTACCTCCCCATCTATAATTGAATGATAATGTGTTCTTGGTAAATTATTACAATTATTTTGATACAAAGATGAGCTATTGCTTACTTGATGAGAATCCTCAGACATTGAGAGATTTTTACAAGATGGTTGTCCATATTGATAACATCAATAGAGAAACTAGAAAATTTGGAAGAAGAGATGATGTAAAGATCCTCAAAAATCCAAAAAAGGAGGCACTCTCGAGGATAAGATTAAAAATTTCATGAAAAATATGAATGAGAGATTGCAAAGAGAGAAAAGGCTCAGTCAAAAAATTATCATAAGAATGAAAGACCTCATTGGTTGCAGGAACATCCCTATAATACAAACTAGCATAATGGGAAGCCTATTCCTAACAATCAAATAAATGTTCAGAACAAAGTTCCTCCAAATCCTTTACAAAAGAATGCAAGCAATTTTGTTGATGACACTCCTTGGTGCATGCTTTTCTAGATGCCTCATTCTCCTCATCAATGTGCAATTGCACAGATGTTTGAAGTAGAGGAAGATGTACCTGAGGATTGTGATCAGTCAAATGAGGATGATATTGATATAAACATGATTATGGATTATTTTGACTTTGCTGATAATGAATGTTCATACAAAATTGAGTCTCATGAAATGGATGTAGAGACCAAAGGAATATTGCTAGTGCATATCACCAGCAAGTTCTCTCTGATAAGGATGTTAACAGTGATAATAAGGTATATAATTTGGAAGCAATTGAATATGGTGTGTCCCTGAGAATACCTTCAGATGAAGAGATTGTAAGATATACTGTGGATTTGGCTGCCTAAGCCAAAAGGTCATATCACCTAAGGAATAAAATAGTTTGTGGTGGAAAAGGTAGTCCCACTAGTCTTTTCATCAAGGAGAAAAATGAAAAAGGCACAAAGAAAAATTCTAATGGAAAAGCACAAGCAATCAAAGCTAAGGAAAATAAGGGAGATAAGATTTGGGCTAAAAGGGTTGATAAACCAAGAGTAGATGGAGATCTCAAGTCCCCTGCTATGAAGGAAAAGGCATAGATACAGATTTCTGAAGTAGCAAGAAAAGATGCCAATCCTAGAGTTGAAAAAAAAAAAAATTAACAAAAGGAGAGCGGTGCAAAAAAAGGTATGATTGCAATTGAATTACCTAAGTACCCTCCTATTGATATGTTTTAATTACTTAGCCAAGTAAAAGTCTTTGTTCCTTTCCTCAAGATGATGAGGAATGATGAACACAAACAAAAGGTTGTAGCCCTTATCAATGGTGCTACTATAGCCTATAATGATTTAGTGGTGCCCACTCCACCCAAAGTGAGTGAAAAGGATCTAAAAGATAAAGAGGTTGACAGAGTAATCACTAAAATCCCTAATATATTTCTATGAAATTCAGTAACTTCTTGTCCTAGAAAGAAAGACCCATTCTTCCTCATGCTAATTGTTGAGGGAATTTTTCTGAAAAATTGTATTATTGATTCTAGATTGTCCAACAATATAACGCCAGCCAAGATCATGGAGGGATTGGGACTAAAAGTTGAAAACACTCATGGTAAGTGCTATGCTATGGATTCAAGGGAAGTCCCTATTATTGGTGTGATCAATGAAATTCCTTACAAATTGGTAGCATATTTAGAGAAAGAGTTTAAGATGAGTGTGGTGGTAGCAGATATCCCACCCAATTGTGGAATGTTGTTATCAAGGAAATGGAGTACTTCCATGCAAGGTAGTATGCATTGTGACATGTATTATGCCACTTTCCCTATTGATGGTAAGGATGTCCAAGTGGTACAAGAGCCAAAGGTGTCAGATATGTTGGAACATGCTCCTGAAGATGATATAATTATTTTTATAGATACTGATATCAGTGAATTCAAGAAGGAATGAGTACTGAGAGAAATTGATAGGTGCCCTGCACCTATAGATAATGAAGTTGTAAGATTATCTGACAAGGATGGACTTTGGAAAATTTACTTTGACAATGCAAGTTCCAAGGAAGGATCTAGTGCAAGAATATTTTTGGTGTCATCTACTGGAAATACATACAAATAATCTTTCACCATGTCTTTTGTTTGCACCAATAATGTGGTAGAATATGAAGCACTATTTCTAGGATTAAGATTGGTTGAAAAGCATGGGATAAAAAAGTTGATGGTAATTGGTAATTCAGAGCTAGTGATATCCCAAGTGAGAGCCAGATATGCTTGCAAGAACAACAGACTAAAAAAATACAAAAATGTTGTATGGGATTCCATTGAGCCGTTTGATTCTTTTGGAATTGACTGGATGGAGAGAGGACAAAATAGAGTGGAAAATTTACTTGCTAATATTGCATTAAGACCAAATGATATAACTTTTGCAAGTATCTCAAAGGTTGAGATACAAGGAATTCCATCAATTCCTGACAATGTACACAATTGGAAAATATTCAATGATGATGAAGATATTCTAAAATTATTGAGATGTGTAGATGAATATGAAGGTCAAGAGATTGACTTTGGGGAATTTGTGGAAAATATTGATGGTAAGTATATAGTTTTCTAGAATGAGGTCATCCAACTAAAGACAAATAAAATTCCCAAGGGCCTTCTAGCATTAGAAAGGGTCTTTGATAGTCAAGATAAGAACAAGGTTAAAAAAACTATCACCCATTTATAGGACCTATAAGAAGTGAATTTGGGGATTGAAAATACCCCTAAGAAAGTATATGTAGGAAAGAAAATGAAACATAAGGTTATTGCAATATTTATTACCTTATCAATAAAATATAGACATATCTTTGGTTGGTCATATGATGACCTGAAAGCATATAGAGTGGAATTATTTCAGAATGAGATTCCTATGAAAGAAGATGCTAAGCCTTTCAGGAAAAAGAAAAGACCAATTAATTCTACCTTAGTTCCTAAGATGCAGGATGAACCGGTAAAACTAAGGGATGCTAGTAGCATAATTCCTATCAGGAATTCCTCATGGGTATCTAATCTAGTTCTAGTTAGAAAAAATAATGGTGATATAAGGTTGTGTGTGTATTTTAGAAATCTGAACATATCGTCATTAAAGGACAACTATGCATTGTCAAACATGGAAGCCATGTTATAGAAGATAACTAGCTATGAGCTACTATCAAAGATGGATGGTTTTTTAGGATATAACCAAGTGAAAGTGAAGGAGTCTGAGCAGTACAAGAATGAATTCACTACTCCATGGGGAACTTATGTATATGTGAGGATGCCATTTGACTTTAAAAAATGCAGGTACTACTTTCCAAAGGGCTATGGATGTATCCTTTTTTTATTTTATTGATTTTTTAATGGCTATATACTAGGATGAATTGATAGCCTACTCCAAGAATGAAGAAGATCAATGCATCCACTTAGAGAAGGTATTTATCAGGGCTTTAGAGTATGGGGTCTCACTGAATCCAAAAAATGTTCCTTTGGAGTTATTGAAGGAAAATTGTTGGGGCATACTGTTTCCAAAGAGGGAGTGAGGACTGACCCTGAAAGGGTAGCAACCATAGAAAAGATTCCTCAACCAAATAATGTCAAAGGTATTCAGTCATTCTTTGGAAAGATCAACTTCTTGAGGATATTTGTAACCAATTTTGCATAAATTACAAGACCCATCTCCAAGATGCTGAAGAAGGGAGAAAAGGTAGTTTGGAGTCAGGATCCTAGTTAGTCATTCACGAAAATTAAATAGGCTATTAAGGAAGCTCCAGTTTTGAAATCTCTGAATTTCTCTAATCCAATGCACATTTTCTCTTTTGCTTCTTTCCATACTATTGTTGCTCTCCTACCACGGAAAAATGATAAGGGCTTTGAATATCCCATTGCATTCTTTATCAAATATTTATAGGTCACAGAGCTCAAGTAGGATATGATTGAAAAACAAGCATATTCTCTATTCAAGGTTGTGAAGAATTTTAGAACTTAGTGGGATCCACTGTCATAGCTTTTGTACCAAGTGATGTTGTAAAAGATATCTTCACTCAACATGAAACTATAGGAATAATGTGTAGATGGATCAATAGGATCCAATAATTCAACATTGATGTCTAGATTAGAAAGTTAGTTAGGGGATAGGGCCTAGCTAAACTAATGATAGAGACTAATTTGGAAGCTAATTAGATTAATAAAATAGAGACTATTTATGTTGTACCTATTTGTGATATGTAAACATGTTGTTGGTACAAAAGGATTGTTCAATATTTATAAACTTTTCAATGTCCTATAGATATGGCTGACAATGGCAAGAGAACACTAAAGTTGCATGCCATTAAGTATGTGATTATTGAAAATGAATTGTGGTGGAGAAGCCAGGATGGTGTATTTCTTAAAGGTGTGGATGGAAAGAAAACATTTGAACTCTTGCAAGAAATGCACAATGGAGTATGTGGAGGTTGTTACATGGAAAATACCACCACTCATAAGATCTTGAGGGTAGGATTCAGGTGGCCTACTATTTTTAAGGATGCCCAAAAGTTTGTTAAGACTTGTGACACTTGTAAGAGATTTGCTAGAGAGTTAAAGTTTTTAGGGAATTTTCCACTTAGGCTTATTTCTATCTAGGCTCCTTTCCAACAATGGGGAATTGATTTCATTGGTGAAATACCAAAAAAGTCTAGTGGAGGACATTCATGGATCCTTGTCACCACTAACTATTTCACAAAATGGGTAGAAGCAATACCCACAATCAAGGCAATGAGCAAAGTGGTAGTAGACTTCCTATTGAACAATATTCTGATAAGGTTTGAAGTCCTAGACAAGATCATTTCAGATAATACTATGTGTTTTAGATCAAAGGAGTTCAAGGATTTTTGTGATAAACATGGTATAAATATTTCTTATTCTTCAGCTTACCATCCTCAAGGAAATGGTTAGGCTGTGTCTAGTAATAAGCGCTTAATGAAAATCATCAAAAGGGTGATGGAGAAGAACAAGAAAGCTTGGAACTCAAATTTGAAGTTGGCACTCTGGGCAGATAGGGTTATTATGAAGAAGGATACTAGTTATTCACTATTTGGTTTTGTGTATGGATTGGATGCTAGGCTAGCATAAAATAACTTGCTAAAGATGTATAAATTTGTGCAAGAGTAAGATGATGATATGCACCATAGAATTGATAATCTTGTGCAACTGGATGAAACTAGAAGAGAAGGTCATGCCAAAAATGCAAAGATGCAATTGCGAGTTAAGAACTTGCATGATAAGAAAACTTTTCCCAAAATAATTGAGGTGAATAGTATGGTACTGGTATGGAATGCAAAGGCTCAGGATAAGGGTAAGTATGGAAAGTTTGAAGCTTTATGGTTAGGTCCTTATCTAGTAGCAAATACACATGGGGGGAATTCATACTTCCTCCAAAGCTTGACATGAAAACTTCTTGAATTGCCAATACATGGATAGTTCTTGAAGCCATACTTATCCTAAGTGTGTTCTACTCCATGTACATTGTAGGTTTTATACATTTTGTATATAGGTGTTTTTGCTTTGGTCTTGTTTTTTATGGTCCTACTACTTGGTATGGATAGCTCCTTGCTTTTTGGTTCACTATGATTTGGTTGGTCTATGAAACCTAAGATTCTAGGATCCTTACATGGCTTCAAGTGGCATGCACATCCCCAGTTGGAGCCACTGGTGCAACCCCTAAAACTTGATGTTCCATCTCAAAATTCTACTAATTTTTTGGTAAGTTTCTATCTGCGGGCTTAGGGTTTTGTTTACTGTCATATTTTTATGGTTTTGTGTTGCCTACTGTAGACATAGAAAATGTATTGATTAACGCTACACATCTAATCCTGAATACTACCACCATTTCATCCTAAATCATCCCTTAGTCTAACCATTTAATCAAATTCCCTTGTTTTATGAAATTCATCAATTTTCCTCCCTTAATTAATTAAATCATTTATTTGATTAAGTCATTCTATTCCATTAATTAAATCAATCAACCTAATCGAATTATATCTATTTAATTAAATAATTCATTTTATTTGATTAAATCTCTAAATTCATCCTATTGAATTAAATAAATTAATATTTTTTTGATTTAATCTAACTTTCACCTTTTTTAGTTAAATAAATAAAAAATATTTATTTAACTATCTCTAAATCCTTTTCTTCTCATATTTGATTTAAATAAATCCATAAAATCTAAATCAATATGTCACATCATTTTGATCCTCATTAAATTAATTGATCCTCAATTAATTTAATCTTAATCCATGTCCCATCCTCTAGCTTTAGCAACTTGCACATGAAAATGGATTTAGTTCATTTATTAAATATCTATTTTCTCTCAAAAGGCATAAAAAATGGAATATTCCTCAAATTTGAATTCAAAATCCAAGTGGACTTTGTCCTTCCAACAAGGCATTTACTCCACCTAATAAGTCCTTTTTCCTTGAGCCAAGTGGCATTCAATGCATTTTCTTTCCCTCTTGCATGTCATTTCAACAATTTCAAAATCCACCTAATTGCATTTATTGACACATTCTTCAAAACTTGCACATCCTTCATCCATTCACATGTTTACAAGTGGCATCTTGCCATTAGTTGATTCTTAGTCCCACATTGCTCCATTTCGGACATCTCTTCAACTTGATTTTCTATAAATAAGAGGCTTTATTCTTCATTTGATCATCCACACTTGAGTAAACTTACTATACTCAAATCCATAGCAATCTATCATCAATTTCATCCTAGCATAGTTAGGATTTTTGTAGATTTTCAACATGGAGCTCCATTGAAGTCATCACCACAAGCATTCATCCTTCATTAATCATCTTCATCACATCATTGGAGTTGGGAAAGGGCCAATTTTCACATCAAATTGGCACCAATTCCCCCATGGGATCAAGAGTTTGCATTGCTTTCAATAGGATTTAGCTTACTTTGTTATTCTTTCATTTTATTTTTGTTTTCTTTCCTATTTTGAACTTTTCTAATGGATTTCATGGGAAATCCTTGTTCTTACTTTCATATGACCTTCTAATGTGTTTTTTTATTATGTTTTGCAAGTATCAGGATTAGGGTTCCAGATTTGGCACTAGAAGGAGGCCACTCTTGAAAATCTAATCATGTTTTTGCACTAAATCTCGTGTTTTCTTTATTTTTTTTACACCTACAGGAAACTCCACTGCTTGAAGCTCAGCGTCACTGTTTAGCACCATTGAGAGCTCAACGTCACCATATCGCACCACTGCAAATTTCAAACTACGATGCTCCATACTTCCCGCCCAAAATTCAAATTTTTGAACAACACCGCTTAATCTTTCTGGCTCATTGGAATCTTTTCAAAATCCAAACTACATCGCTGACTAGAATAGTGATGCCTTCATGCTTATTGGTTTGGTTACACAGTGATGTTGATTGGTAAGTGGTGCTATACAACACTGCTGGTAATTTAAAACTATGACGCCTTCATGGATTGCACCAGTGGAGGGAAGTAGAAAGTGAAAATTTATTTATGACATGTGCTTTTTATCAAATTCTGGTTATTTGGTTTTTTTTCTACTTTCTTGACCTCTATTTTTGTAGAACCTAACTTATTTTCTTGTAGGTTGGATTGATCAAAGGTGAAGAGGAAAAGAAGCATGATGACCTCATTTCATGATACAAAGTGTTTTTAAACACTCTAGTGTTTGTTCAACACTCTTAGAGGATTCACTATTCCTCTCAAGGAATTTTTTTTATCTTTCCTACTTAGGACTTACTAGTTTCATTTTGGGCTCTAAAAAGAACTCTTTAAATTATTGTTACAAAAGGGGCTTAAAATGAACTTTAGGACATAAACTCACTAGATTTTGTTTGGGGCTAATAAATGAACATGGAAAATCCTCACTTCATTTGGTGCTATAAAAAGGAGTCATTATTGCTTTGTTGGATTAAAAAGAACATGTGCAACTTTTCTTTGTGATTGCTTACTTAAACTAACACCATTCAAAAGACGTATGCGTTTCTCTCGCGCCTTATGGCGATCTTGAGAATCAAAAGGATTTTTGGTGGTCTTAGGTTGCGATAAGGTGATTGCTTCCACACTTCAGTTTGGTTTTAAAATTGAACAAAAAATTGTGTGAGTGTGAGTAAACCCATTGCATGAGTTCTCCCTTTGTTTCTAAATGAAGGTTGATCAAACTATGAATATTTTTACTCACTATTGTTTATCTTAGAGTGCCTGCCTTGTGGGAAAAAGTACTCACCCAAGGGAAGGATCCAACCAGTAACACTCTAAAGCCAAGAGTATTTCCATCCAGGATATAAAAGTGGGTACTGGAACAAAGGCCAGTATCACGTGGTTGGCTCTGACGAGTAGGGCAGCAATGGTCTCTCGCCAAGTTGGGTCAACTCCTATGAACGGAAAGTCTGAATTAAAACCCTTGTTGTAGAAAGGCCAAAATCCCTATCTATTTGTTGGTGCAAGAACAGTTGTTCTAAAGCCACCCCACACTTTTACATTTTTTAGTAGAAATGGAAAGTATGCTATGGGAGTTTCATGGGTACTGATGTTTGGCTTCCCTGAGAAGTGAGTGTCGTGGAGGGGAGCCAGTGGGGTCAAACATTTATCCATTCGCTAAAAATAAGAGTAGCTAGACTTGTCCAAGTGGGGACTCAACAAATATAGTTTTTCATATCCATAGGATTGTGCTTGTTCTTGGTTACAAAACACTTTGCTTGTTTGAATACATTTGGAAACAAACATTGAACATTGTCATCAAAACTTCAAATCCTTTAGGAAGCAAATACAATTGACCAAATTCCTATGTTATTGCTTTCCCTTGGGATTTTATCCTTAGAGGTTTCTAAAAACTTGCATTATAACTCAATTTGCTTACTAAAGTTAAAATAGGTAAGCCTTGCCTTAATTTCATCAAAGTTTCACATGATATACCTTGTTGAATGAGAAGAAGTTGAAACATTGGACATCTAGTTTGAAAAACTAATCAAAGAAGTGTTTGTGGTAAAACCAAAGTCATTAAGAAAAGACTAAAAACAATTGGACCCCACATATGTGCCCCCAATGATTTCACACAAGATCAAGATCAAGAAACCGAAGGTAAGAACTCTTAGTCCAAAAGATCACCAAAAACGTCTCTCAATGCTATACGAATTCAGATGAAGACTACTTTTTAACTTTTATAGGAAAGCCTCAAGGAACAATCCTAGATTGTACTCATTTTATTATTGTCAAAATCTCAATCTTTTCCGTGAATTTGAACACTTTGTTTAGAGAAAAATCATGTTCTTCAAAACCGAGGTCTAGTAAACAAGTGTATTTTTAGGTAAACCTAGGATCAAAATCAAACCTTCATCCATCCTTGAACATCAAACCAAAATCACCTCACCATCATCTTTTGAAAAATATTGAAATTATCCTCCATGCTAGGCTTTTGGAAAAAATCAAAATCATCCAATCCTTGAAGCAAAATCCTTGAAAATATCTAGATCAAAACATCAAATCATTTTTTGGCTAGGTATATGTAGATGCATCCTTCTTCATATGCTTAGTCAAATTATCAAACCATCTTGTTTAGCTAGGTATATGTAGATGCATCCTTCTTCATATGCTTGGTTAAATTATCATCTTGTTTGAATAGGTGTAGGTAGATGCATCCTTCTCCCTAAAAATATTCAAATTATCATCCTTTGAGAAAATCTACCCCTAGATAATCATCCAACATCTTAGGGTCCATTTGTTCATAAATCAAAAATCAAAGCAAACCAAAAATCAAGTCAAGGGCAATCCAAAAATAAAAATCCAAATTCAAAACAAATCTAAAAAGTCCTAAACATCTAAGCATCCCCCTCAAGATTTCTCAAAAGATTAAACATCCACATCCTCCATCTTTTACATCAGCCTCACCATATCACCTTTGATCCTTAAAAACATCCTAAATTTTCTCTTTTGCATCCTAAAGTTAGATCAATCCAAAGAATTAGAGACTCATCTCCCATATTCTTGAAATTTTATCCCTATTTTATGTTGCAAAATAGATCTCAACACAAGAGGAACATCGAAGCCAACAAATAAACATCCATTTCAAGTGATCTAATCCAAAAAAATTCTGAAATTAATCCCATTGGATCAAGTAATCCTTTGACAAAATTTCCATCATCATCACAAAATCAGCAAGAGGAAGGTCAAATGGAGGATCTTATCAATAATCCCTTTGGAATGTCACACGAGGAAATCACCGAAATGATTCAAAATCTAGAGAACCATAAGATTATCAATATCATGATGAGACTCAACCCTTCACTATACATGCTTGAATTAGCAAAACAAGGGGCTAAACTCCCCTTTGATTTTGACATAAGCACTATAGTGGAGCCATCTTTTGGGTCTATGCCCCAAATCTCATATACCATCCCCATATCATCTACACCCTCATTTCAAAACATCACTCAAAATATCCCACAAACCACATCATCTATTGATCCAACTCAACCCATTGTTAACAAGGGAAGCACATTTCTTAATGCATTGCAAACACAACCCATCATAAACAATCAAGATTTGGATGAGAACACCATCTTGGGACAAACCATCCCCCAAAATCCATCACATCCATATGTCTCTCTCACCTTTCATGATCCAAATGACCCATCATCGTCATCATTCCATGCAACACCCCAAACCTCTCTCCCCATAACCTCGCAAGGAGAGGATGACATATTTGGACTAGGGGGAATTTTTGACACTACACCATTTTCTCAGGAGATTACACCCCTCACATTTTCAGCACTTCCACCATTTCCATCAATATCCACATCATCTCTTGGTTTAGGACTTCCCCCTTTACCAAGCATTAATCAGAGCATCATTCCAAATACTTCCACCTTGCCATTGATATCACAACAACAAATGGAAACTACCCCAATAATGAAAACCACCACCATCACATCATCAACCACCCCCATAACATCTCAAAACATCATCTCTCAAGGACCAAACACATTGATCACACCATCTACCACAACGAGGACCATTCCAAATCCACCTCCACCACCACCACAAATTTCCAATACATCAAGCCAATATAGTATTGCATTGCAAGCTGCTTAGAAAGATGTCTACCAAAAGGCACTCTGCAAGTACAAAAACAACAAACTATGTAATTCACTGCTTAGCAAGCCACACAAGTAGCGCAAGCTGCTCAAGGCACTCAAGCCGCTTAGGTAGCGCAAGCTACTCAAGCCACATAGATTGCACCAACTGCCATACAGGCTCAAGCTCAAGCTCAAGCCCAAGCTCAATACCAAGCCCAACAAGCTCAAGCACAATATCTTGCACAACAACAAGCAGTGCAACATCAAGCATATCAACAAGCGTTGAACTAATATCAAGAACAACAAGAAGCAGCCATATTAGCCACCCAACAACAAGCATTGTTAGTACAACAAAAAGCACAACATCAAGCTCAACAATAGGCACTAATAGCACAACAACAATAGGACCAACAACAAGCATTGTTGATACAATAGAAAATGCAAGCATACTAGGCAAAATAGAATATGCAAACATCATCCATCAACATACCAACCAATTTTACCATCCCACCCATAGTTGAACCACCTCAAAACACTTTCATCCCATCCCCTGATCCATAAAACAATGTCATATAAAAAATTAGGCTACTCTCGCAACAAGTGCTCAATCTTCAATTAGGGTGAACCACGAAAAACCCTAGCAACTTGTTCCCTTATCTGTTCGATAAGAGCCTTGCAATGAAACCATTCCCAAAGGGATTTGAGATCCACAAGTTTGACAAGTACCGTGGGATGGGAAACCCTTAAGATCACATCAGGGAATTCTAGGTTCATTGCATGGAAGTTGCATATGACGATACCTATTTGATGTGGCTATTTCCTAGGAGTTTGGCTGGCCATGCCATGGAATGGTTCTCTCGCCTACCTATAGGTATCAAAATGTTCCAAGAAATCATAGATGCATTCATCAAAAACTATGCATGCAATATCACCATGGATGTCAGTCTAGAGGAACTATCAGCTCTGAAACAAGGGAAGAATGAATCATTTTCTTCATTTCTACAATGATGGCAATCCAAGGCCAATCAAAGCAAATGGGTCATGCCCGAGGAACAAAAAGTGTGCACTATCATAACCAACCTTGACGGCCTCTTGGAATTCCATCTCAAATTCCAAGGGATCACCATGTATGACCAGTTGATTTCCAAGGTGCTCAACATCAAACAAGCCCTTATGACACAACCTAGAGGATCAACTTCATATCCTAAACAACAGAACAACCACCCATCTATAAGCTATAATGACAAACCTCACACATGGGAAAGAAACAAAAATGTTACCAATGATGGTTTCGTCAATGCCAAAAAAATTCAACAATGCCCCTTGGAAAAACACACCTGCACCACAACAACAAATCCAAAACCATCATCAAAAAAATCATCAAACTAACACAACAACACAACAACCAAACAATCAAATGATCAACAACATCAAGGATCAAAGGGGACCGCCCCAGCAAAACAAGAATTCCATCAAGCGGAAGTACACCACCCTTGGGGAACCACTTGAGGTCATCATGAAGAAACTAATAAATAGAAACCTCATCAAGGCTCCCACCTATGAGAATTACCAGGAACCAGATGTGAAACCTCCTGGGTATAACGAAAATAAGCTCTGTGAATTTCACAAAATCAAAGGGTACACCACTAATAGTTGCATGAGGTTGAAGAACCTAGTCCAAGACCTCATTGATCAAAGAATCATAAATGTGGAACAACCAACTGGAAATCAAAACCTCAAAATATACATGAATCCAATGCCTAACCACAATAAAGGGAACAATAACACTGATAAAGGGAAAGATACCTTCAAAAACATCAATCATGTGTACAATCATTTTGTCACTTCCCTAGATGATTATTGTGCTATCATCACCATCAAAAGAGCCCATGTCGATTGTGGAGTCACCACAAGAGGTGGGAAAATTACCATTGCAGGATCCTCTCAGCTAAACACAGTACCCACACCCAACCCTAGATTTGTTCTTAGTGGTTATAATGTCCTTGATAAACTGAAAAGAACCCCAACACAAATCTCCATCATGGAGTTGCTAAAAATTTCATTCACCCACAAGAAAATCCTTCAGGAAGCATTGGCTTCATCAACCATTCCCGAAGATCTTGATGTGGAAAAATTCCAAGCTATGGTTAGAAACATCATCACCCCAAATCTCCTTACATTTTCTGATCAAGATTTTCCCACTCAACCATCTCATAACCATGCACTCCATTTAGAGGTCCTATTGTAGAGAAAACAAATCAAGCAAGCCTTGGTGGATGGAGGTGTAGGCTTGAATATTTATTCACTCAAGCTCATTAAGAACCTGAAAATCTCAGAGGATTCCATCAACAAAGGAAAAGGTATTACAATCTGAGCATATGATGATTAAGAAAGAGTGTCCCAAGGCACAATCCAAATCCCTATTCAAGTCGGGCCAACTATCATGGAAACAACCTGTCAAGTCCTAGACGTCGACTTGACTTATAACATTCTCTGAGGATTTATGTGGATCCATGCAATGCAAGCAGTAGCATCAACCTTCCATCAATGTGTCAAATTCACATATGATGGACAAGAGGTCACCATCCATGGAGATCCTGAACCATTCTCCTACTACAAGAACCTTGAGGAAAAATACTACAAAATACCTCAAGTACCTAAAAATGATAAAGGCCCATCAACACCATACATTGAACCAGCCACTCTCACTTCCACTTCTACAAAAGAGACAACCGCCACTCCTGCCATCCCCACCATCTCTAATATCAAAGTCATCATCCAAGATAATGGTTGCAGAAACTATACAATGCCCAAAAATTCCTTTGTGGTAGGAGAGTTACCACAATCTCCTAGATCACGAGGACGTCCACAATCAAATGAAGTCTCCACTTCTCGAACATCCCTCAAAGAATATCCAAACTTCAGAAGTTGGGAAGATATTGGCCAAGAAGTCATAGAGGAGGATCCATCTCATCTCCTATACCAAGATAATAGACCAACAACTAATCTACTAATGGATGACAGAAGAAAAGGTTTGCAAATGATGCTCGCAATGGGCTATGACATAAACCAAAAACTGGGGCAAAAAGACAATGGGATTCTAATACCCATCATTTTAGAGATGTGAATAAGAAATATTGGCCTTAAATGTACCCCTCCAAGTATAACCATACGTGGCCCAAATCCCATAGTTAGGAAAGTCAGAACTCCTCAGTAATTAGTAGTTGCCTTACAATTGCCTGTATCCACTGGCCTACCCTTAGACAACTTTACATTTGACATAACCAAAATTTGTAGTAGTAGTGATGACAAAGATCCCATAACCAACCAACCTAGACTCTTTAAGGATACCACCCTTCTTATGATTAGCACCATGTCCTTTGAGTCAGATCATCAAGACCATGAAATCCGCTTAATATATCCCCAACTCATCAACCATGACTAATGAGGACCACCGGTTCTTGACACATTCGAGAATGATGAAGCACTCTCAGAATTCATGGGACTCTGAGAAAATATTCCATGTGGAGATCACAAAGTGGGATTCGTCATCGAGCTAGATACATAGGCCTATTATGGGGAAACGATTGAATCCCTCATTCACAAAAGTGAGAAATTAAGAATAATATCTAGGTCCTTGAGTGCAAGCCACACTATGGCACTCTTTGACTCAAAAAAAGTAAAAATAAAGGATGCATCCAATGGTGAAATCTCTCTGAGGCTCCTAAGGATGGGGGATTCAATCTTCCACTTAGAGCACTCCATCAAGAAAAATCAACAGTCCTGGCCAAAAAGTGTAATCCCGTTAACTTGGGAATAGAAGAGACACCAAACATCACCTTTTATGCAAAAACATTGTTGATAGAAGAACAAGAGCTCCTAGCTTCCTTTCTAAGAGAACAAAAAGTTAACTTCACATGGAGCTATGAAGATATGTCCAGGCTTGATCCAGAAATTGTGGTACATCACCTAGCAGTATATCCTGAAGCAAAACCTGTGAGAAAAACTTAGGAAAATGCATCCATAGATTGCTTTATTGTTCAAACTAGAACTAATGAAACTACTTGATGACGGATTTATTCGGCCAATTGACTATCCAAAATGGGTCTCTAATCTGGTACCTGTCTTAAAGCCCGATGGGGGGATTCAAATCTGCATAGACTTCAAGGACCTAAACAAGGCATGCCCAAAGGATTATTTCCCCTTGCCCAATATTGACATGATAGTGGACATGACAGCTGGACATGAAATGCTCTATTTGATGGATGGTTTCTTAGGATACAACTAGATAATGATTGCTAAAGAAGACCAACACAAAACGACCTTCACTTGTCCATGGGGGACTTACTACTGGAATATGATGCCATTCGGCTTAAAAAATGCTGGTGCTACATACTAAAGAGCTATGAAACTAATATTCCATGACATGATCCACAAAAATGTGGAAGATTATGTTGATAACATACTAGCCAAATCCAGAAAGAGGAATGATCACATAGCAACCTTAAGTGCCATTTTTGACAGGCTAGAGGAATACAAGGTCTGATAAAATCCAAAGAAGTGTGTCTTTGGCATACAATTAGGAAAGTTGATAGGATACATAGTGTCAATGAGAGGTATTGAGATAGACCCTACCAAGGTAAAATCAATCCTTGAGATGGAGGTACCCAAAACATTGAAATAATTGAGAGGCCTCCAAGGTAGGCTTCAGTCCATTCGAAGGTTCATAGCACAATTGGTAGATAAAAAAAAATCCATACTCTCACCGACTTCACAAGGGAGTAGCATACAAGTGGGATGACAAGTGTGAGGAAGCCTTTAATAAGATCAAAGAATATCTGCTTACACCATTGATCCTCATGCTTCCAACCATAAGAAATCCATTAATTCTCTATGTGTAAGCAACATCAACAGTCCTCAGTGCTCTTATAGCTCACCACGATGAAAGCGACACAAAACAAGCCATCTATTACATCAGTAGAACAATGGTCAGGCATGAGCTAAACTACTCATTCATTGAGAAAGCATGTCTAGCAGTAGTGTTTACTTTATAGAAATTTAGACATTACATGTTAGCACATAAAGTCAAACTCATTGCCAAAATTGATCCCCTCAAGTACCTACTGTCAAAAGCAATGCTCATGGGAAGAATGGATAAATGGGTTATGATACTATCAGAGTATGACATTGAATATGTGGAGTAGAAAGAAATTAAAGGTTAGGTCATCACAGATTAGCTTGCGGAAGCACCCATCTACTTAGAGAATCCACTAATCTCAGAGTTTTTAGATGAGTCCAATTTCAACCTCAACATAGTCGACCATCTAAAACTCTACTTTGATGGCTCATACACGCAGCACGGATCAGGAGCCGACATCTTCTTCATCACCCAACAAGGGGATTTTATACCTAGATCTTACAAACTAGAACTCCCCTACACTAACAAAATTGTTGAATACAAGGCTTTAACCATACGTCTCAGAATAGTAGTGCAGTGGCACATCATGGCCCTTAAGGTATATGGAGACTCTTAGCTGATAATAAACCAAGTGAATGATGACTATCACACAAAGGATGATAAGATGAATCCATACAAGAAGCTGGTAGAAAGTCTCAAGGAATCATTCATCGACATCACATTTGAACAGATTCCATGAGCAAACAACATAGTAGCAGACGCCATGGCAACCATTGGATCCTTACTGGACATCCCTCACATCATCATAAAACACAAATTCTTGGTAGAACAGCTTCTCGCACCTACATTCGAGGCACTATAGTCAAAATTCGTGTGTGAAATCGTTGGTCCCGGTGATCCTTGGTACCATGATACTTACACCTACCTATGAATAGGAGTCCTCCCCGCTAACCGACCTTCAACCTTAAAATGAACCTTTGTCAAAAAGGCATCCTGATTCATCATCCTAGAAGATACCTTATATTGTACGAGCATAGAAGGAACCTTATTACACTACCTAAATGTTGAGGAGGTATTGACTACCTTAACTGAGGTGCATAACAACATCTATGGTTCGCACTAGAGTGGAATGACCCTGGCCAAGAAATTACTGAGGATGGGGTATTATTGGCCTACAATGGAAAGGGAGGCACATGACTCTATCATAAGGTGCCTACAATGTTAGTAGCATGGGGACCTCATCCATGCTCCAACTCAAGCACTCCATCCTATTCTTACACCATGGCCCTTCTCATAGTGTGGACTCAATCTCATTGGAAAAATCACTCCCACTTCATCTAATGGCCACAAATTCATCATAACTACCACCGAATACTTTACCAAATGGGTGGAAGCCATACCCATGACATATATAACTAGGAAGTAGATATCAAAGTTAATCTTGAACTATCTCATTTGCCACTATGGTGTCCCACAAGACATTATCTCAGATAATGTGACACCCTTCAAGAATCAGGATGTTCATGACCTTTGTAAAAAATTCAAAATCCAACATCGCTTTTCCACCCCATATTATCCCCAAGGCAATGGCCAAGCAGAAGCCACTAATAAAACCATTTTGAAAATCCTCAAAAAAATAGTCAATGATGTAGGTCGTGATTGGCATCTACAGCTCAATCCTACCCTTTGGACCTATTGAACCAGCATCTACACACCCATCGATGCCACTCCCTTCTCCCTAGTCTATGGATCAGAGGCAGTACTCCCCATTGAGATTGAGCTCCCTTCATTAAGAATATCATTGTAAAACCTCATAACGGATGAAGAATACTGAGTATCAAGACTAAATGAGCTAGAGCTACTAGATGAGTGATGTATAGATGCTTTAAATCACTTGCAAGTCTATTAGAATAGACTCGAGAGGAGCTATAACAAGAAGATTAGAAGTAGGACTTTCCAAGCTAGAGAATTGGTACTAAAAGAGAATTAGAAAAAAGTTCCAAACCAAAATGACAAAGGAAAATTTGAACCCAACTAGTTGGGACCATTTGTGATCACAACAAGCTATAATTTTGAGGCATATTAGTTATCAACACCCGAAGGGGAACCTCTACTAGAGCCCATGACCAACTCTCATCTCAAAAAGTTTTATGCCTAATCTTTCAAGGTATAGAACAAAAATTCCAAAAAATTAGAAAATATCCTAAAAAAATGGTTACCCTGATGAAAACCTAGCAAACAGGTGTCTTGGTGACAAAAAAAAAGAAAAATATCAAAAAATCCAAAAAAAAAAGAAAAAGGATTCAAAAATAGTAAAGAGAAAAAATCATCCTCTAGTGAAAACCACTTTGGAGGCGCTTTGGGCAAGTACCTTGGTGAAAACCTGCCAAATAGGCGCCTTGTGTAAATAAGGACTTTCCATCCACTAGGATCTTCATGGCTCCTTCAACATCACCATCCATTACGCTTCCATCATCCATCGTATTCCATATCTCCATCCATCACCCATCCATTCAACATCTGCATCATATCTTGGTCTTGTGTTCGTATCATGATCCCTCCTAGTACTACTCGGCCCATCCTCAAGGTTAGTTTGTCCTGCCTTTATCAAAGTAGTCAATTGCATCATGATGGGGGAATGTTCTCATTGCATCAGATTCATGTATATTCTTGAAGTCCTAAAATCAAAATATCTAAAAACATCAAAAAATCAAAAAATCAAAAAACATTCATAACATCAAAAAATCCAAAAACATCCAAAACATATCAAAATCCAAAAAAAAAAAGGGTCAAAAAGTCAATCAAAAAATCAAAAACACTAGTCATCTTGTTGAACTATGGGTCTCTGAGTCTTGAACGTAGGAAAGGTTGATCTTTGATCATCCTCTGAGATAATTAGGTTAGTCCTTTAGGGGTCCATCATAATAAAGTGACATTTCATCATGTATATCTTCATCTTTAAATCGGTCAAGTCGTTAGTCGAACTACGTGGTCTCTGCGTATATAATGTAGGAAAGGATAATCTGGTTGATCAGCCCCCAAGGCCCCTAGGATAGGTCTTTAGGTTAGTCTCTTGGTCAAAATCTCAGAAAACACCAAAACATTTAAAAAACCAAAAAATCAAAACATTTGAAAAATCTCAAAAATACCAAAAAAACAGCCTCAAAACACTTGAAAAAAAAAAATCCATTTATCTCATCTCGCTTTCACCTGCAATAAAATCATTCATAATAAATCAATCATCATCCCCAACCTTTGGTGAAATAGTTAGAAACAAGTCTAGCAAGTTAAATGTGAAAAACTCAAAACGTCAAAGTCTCAAAGTCTAGAATAGTACATAAGCAAGTTGGTCAACTCTTTATGTCAATAGCCTATCATCCAATCAGTCCCATATCAAATCATCTGATATCATCATGTCCTAGGATGCATCCTTCCTACAATGGACATCAACATCAGGCATCATCATAGTTTAATCTTGGCTAGTGGTATTGAAGAACATTAGCTTGTTTGTTTAATGTATCTTTGTCTTTTGATTTATCTTATTGTGCTCATTCTAAGAACCTCTCAATTATGTCCCTAACAAAGGGATTTAGAGAGATAGGAATGGGGAAATGATCATTATATTTTGATTGCTATGCTTTTTGGACATTCTTGTAATATAACTTGGCGCATACTTGCTTTATTAGGTATGTATGGAGGGTGTTCTGGATATCTTGTTGACCACATAGGAAGGCTTTCCTTCCTATGTTTTGGTCCAAGATGTGTGAAATACCTAAAGGGAATCCTAGTAAGGTTTATGTATGTCAGGTGTGAACAAGATACTCCTATCTGATTGTTAAGTCAATGTCCATTGCACTAGATACCACACCTTGGTCCTTAATACCTTGATGCATCATAGTTATGTGTGTTATAAAAATAAGATAATTGGCCCTTTGAAAATCCCAACTCCATGGAAAATATTCATTATCATCATCATCTTTTGTCTTGTTGAAATATCCTCTTTCTTTCATTCCTTCTCACTTTTCATGCTAACAGGGTACTATGACAGTTAATCACCATCATCATTAATCTTGCATCCACAAATCATCAACATATTACATATCATATAGGAAACATGGATCATCTCATAAAAGCATTGCACCTCCATCATCATATAATATATATTTGTTATTCTAAACATCTCATAAATCACCACATTACACTCATTTTGCATAAACATCTCATAAATCACCACATTACAATCATTTTGCATAAACATTTCGTAAATCATCCCATATCATTATAAGCATCCAGTGCATAATTAAATGAAGCATAACAGGTACGTAAGAATTATAAACAACCCATTGCATTAAGCACATACATTTCATCCATAATCATATAAAACATCTCATAAAAGCATTCATTATGCCATCACATATACATTATAAGGTCATTACTCACATATCATTTTGCATATCATAAATCATCATCACCATCATAACAAAAAAAGATATCAAAAAAGAAATCATTTCATAGCATAAATCATCACATTTGCATCAACATAAATAAATCATCATATAGATTGCATCATACACCATCATTAAAGCATACATAAAAGGTACTGAAAGAGAAATGCACCATAATAAACATCTATCACATATCACAAATGCATATCATATATCATCATTCATTAGAGGCATAATATAGATCTATTAGTCGCATAACCATCACGTAACACATACATCATCAGAAAGAAATGCATCCATATATAGTATATCCATCACATACATCATAATACCATAACATTATTGCATCACATATAGAAATAGAACCATCCACAAATGCATAATAAATAAATGGTACATAGCATATCACATCAACATCATCATCTCATATATATCATCAAGTAACTTTCATAGTACAAAATAATAATCAAATCATTGTACATGTGTGTATGGGTACAAAAAGGCCAACGGGCTATCAAAAAATGAGCCCATATGGTACAAAGGAATAATGTCTTGATAATAAAGGAGGTATAACCCTCCTGCCTACTGCCCTCACCTATTTCACCATGACCCTCTATAGGTCTATACCCTGTCCTTTGTGAGATGTTTGGGACTCGGGCTGCTTGTGACACGGCTTGGTAATAATACAATCTATAATAGTTGGCCTCCTAGATGGCCTCTCTATAGGCTCGAAGAGACACTGTGCTATGAGAGGAGGAAGCCACCATACTCTGTAGTTGCTATCTGTGGCCCATCTCTGCGGCCGCCTGTAAATCTGAGGCCTGCCTCTATAAAGTTTCTTGATCTCTCTTTGCACGGGCCTGGTACCTCTCTGCTATCAAGGTCTGGACCTGGGCCTACAACTGTAATACCTAGACATCCCTCGGATTCGGCTAACCTGCTAGCTATACTAGCAGAGGCTACACGTGAGGCTGGTCCTCACCTCCATCTCGTGGTGGTGTAACAACCTGATCTTGGTGCCCATCATGTCCACCATCTGGCCCTTGATCCTAGTCCTACGTATGTACATTAACATGAGGCTGATCCATTTGAATCTGTGGTGGCTAGTCTTGTACCACCCGACTTATTGGAGGACCGCCGCCTCCTCATCCTCAGCTTGCCCCCCCTAGCTTTCCATCGAACAGAGGGTACACCTAGAATTGTCAGCCATAGAGGCAGTTAGAACCAATCTCTATAGGCTTGAGTCACTCCTAGATCTATAGCCCCCTGATCATATTCCCATGACTGGGCCACCAGCTGCCTAAAGTTATCCACTGCCTCAAAGACAGGAATATATCTCCCCCAAGCACCCTGTGATACTGTGCGAGAAAAAATGGGCATGTAGTCATTGTTTAGCCTATCTCGAATCTTGCCAAACTAGTGTTGAACTCATTCTGAAATATATCTCTCAATCATAGTATGCTCCTATCCCTGCATAAACTGGTCCTAACAGGAAAAGAACAGTTGTTGAACATCATCAGCCCATCTAGGCCGACCAAGGTATGGGCACCATGTGAACACCGTCATCTCATCAATGATCCTCCTCTAGTGAGGGATCTCGTGCTCTCTTGTGTGTGTGAAGGACACACTACCCCTATAATGCCAAACCACTGGATCATTGGGCCCAACTGGCATTGGAACAACCCACAGCCGAAGAATGGAGATATGCTCTGACGCCCACACATCAAGGAGTGTGACACCTGCACCAAGTGCCCTGCCATCCAAGTATGTGTACTCATGTAAGTCCCTGTAAAGGGAGGCAAGAAGAACAAGACCCTATGCAAAACAAACTATCCTGTCATGAACCATTTTCTCCCAGCAAAGCCCCCAGCTAGGACTGAAGTACTAGCCTCGTCGATTCGGGGTGAAAACACCTAAGATGATGACAACAATAACTACTCGGAAGGGTGTCATGAGCGTCCTGTGGCGCTCTACTTGATATGGCCCTCACAATATATAATTTCCTCTATATCTAGGACTACATGGAAAGCATCTCATCTGACATCCATATCATGAATAACTCACCGACCATGTATCGGTAGTCTAAGGATCTGCCACACGTCCTCTAGGGTAAGGTTGTCCTCGCCAGTGAGAAGATGAAAGAATGACGTCTCACTATGCCATCTCTCAGGAAGTGCAGACATCATGTCGAGATAGGTCCACATAAGTGTTGCATAGGAAATGTACCACAGCCCCATCTCACGAAGTCGGTCTTGCTGCCTATTAGTTAGATCTCACAAGTAGCCAAATATCTCCCGCGATCTATGCTCAAGAGAATAGAGCTCCCTCGCTGCCTCCTGCATCAGAAAAGGTCACCATGTTAAAATCATCAAGAAAAATTTATCCCAAGCATTGAAGAAACCAACCCAGCGTTGCAAACCGTGAAGGTGTTGAGTTTGAAATTTGCAAACTGTGACACTGGCACCTTCAAGTCCCAAACTACATCGCGGTGGTGCACTTTTCTTAAGCGTCCCAAACCCTAATTCTAAAGTTTGCCATGACGTTGGAGTTTAGAATCCAACACTACATTTCACATATGCATCAGAGTTTGAAGTTTGTTCCTAAACTCCACTGTGGCGATCCACCTTACAATGGTGGCTTAGTTTGAATATAGAGCAGTGTAGTTTAAAATTTTGAGCAGCACTATATAGCACTGCGCCTAGAAAACTAAGTTTGGAAGCAATAAATGTGCATGAAAAACAAAAAATGAAGCTCAAGTAAGGATCACTTACTAGTGCCCCAGTGTTGGGAGGTCACTGGTATGTCCAGACTAAGTCAGAAATGTGCATTGGGAGTTGTCATTGCGCCATCTCATTATGGTATGAATTGGAACTGACCTCGTAAGGCTTATTTATTCCTATTTTTGACCCTATTTAGCCATCCAGAAGAGGTCTAGGTCCCCCGAACCCGTTTTCACCTGTCCGAAGGTCATTTTATATCATTTTTTTTGCCATTTTTTTGACCTCCTGGACCCTTTTTGGACCTATTGGCCACCTTGTCCTTTTTTTTGCAAGATCACCCAAAAAAAAATTAGAATTTTTCATTTGATCTGTCAAGGGGGCAATATATTAGCATAATTTCCCTTGCCGAAGCAACAATGTGGCAAATTTTGAAAGGGAAATTTTTTTGGCTTTTGATCAAGACAGTTTATTCTTTGAAACAACGCAACAAGTGCACTTCTTCAAAGATGGGAAAAATGTAGACATGGAAATGTATTGATTAATGTTGCACATCTAATCCTGACTACTAACACCGTTTCATCCTAAATCATCCCTCGGTCTAACCATTTAATCAAATTACCTTGTTTGATTAAATTCATCAATTTTCCTCCCTTAATTAATTAAGTCATTTATTTGATTAAGTCATTCTATTCCATTAATTAAATTAATCAACCTGATCTAATTATCTCTATTTAATTAAATAATTCATTTTATTTGATTAAATCTCTAAAGTCATCCTATTGAATTAAATAAATTAGCATTTATTTGATTTAATCTAACCTTCACCTTCTTTAGTTAAATAAATAAAAATATTTATTTAACTATCTCTAAATCCTTTTCTTCTCATATTTGATTTAAATAAATCCATAAAATCTAAATCAATATGTCACATCATTTTGATCCTCGTTAAATTAATTAATCCTCAATTAATTTAATCTTAATCTATGTCCCATCCTCTAGCTTTAGCAACTTGCACATGAAAATAGATTTAATTCATTTATTAAATCTCTATTTTCTCTCAGAAAGCATAAAAAATGGAATATTCCTCAAATTTGAATTCAAAATCCAAGTGGACTTTGTCCTTCCAACAAGGAATTTACTCCACCTAATAAGTCCTTTTTCCTTGAACCAAGTGGCATTCAATGCATTTTCTTTCCCTCTTGCATGTCATTTCAACAATTTCAAAATCCACCTAATTGCATTTATTGACACATCCTTCATCCATTCACATGTTGACAAGTGGCATCTTGCCATTATTTGATTCTTAGTCCCACATTGCTCCATTTTGGACATCTCTTCAACTTGATTTTCTATAAATAAGACGCTTTATTCCTCATTTGATCATCCACACTTGAGTAAACTTACTATACTCAAACCCATAGAAATCTATCATCAATTTCATCCAAGCATAGTTAGGATTATTGCATATTTTCAACATGGAACTCCATTGAAGTCATCACCACAAGCATTCATCCTTCATCAATCATCTTCATCACATCATTCAAGTTGGGAAAGGGCTAATTTTCACATCAAATTGGCATAAATTCCCCCATGGGATCAAGAGTTTTCATTGCTTTCAATAGGATTTAGCTTACTTTCTTGTTCTTTAATTTTATTCTTGTTTTCTTTCCTATTTTAAGCTTTGCTAATGGATTTCATGGGGAATCCTTGTTCTTACTTGTATATGATATTTTAATGTGTTCCTTTATTGTGTTTTGCAGGTATTTGGATTGGGGTTCTACACCTATAACCCTTCTAAAATGAAAAACCTTAAGTTTGATTTCTTGCAAGGATTTAATTCCTCATTGACTCCTTACTACTAGTTCCTATTCTTTTAAATTACATCTTATGCCATTGGAGCCCATGAAAATAAATGGTTTCATGTATCTAGGTCTGAAGCATTTAGTGTTAGGTCTATTGAGACCTTTCCTTATGATGTCCTAGGTGGTCCCTCATTTTAAAACTAACAATTTTGGCATGTGCTCTATGATGACCATTCAATCATTGCTAGAAAATCACCACCATTCGCTACACACCTATTCTATTTCATTTTCTATTATTTTATTCTCACAAGATAGCAGGCATGAACAATTTGTCTTATACATTTGTGGGCTAAGTCCCTTTGATAAAGATTGCAAGTGGTATTACAATGAAATCAATGGTGGCTGTTGGATGATATGGCTTCATCTTGGTTGATCCTCACCACCTCATTCATTCCAAGTCTTGTAATGAAGTATCACATAGTCTAGTGGGCTATGGATGCATGTCTTAGGGTTGGGGAGCCCGCCAAGCCAAGAAGTGAAGCAAGTATTTTGCTAAATGAAAATCCACGGTTGATAGCTGGTGATTCTATCCCACGTAGGTCCCATCCCTGCCATCCAACTCTTAGCGAGGAAGCGGGATAGTGCCACATGGAGCAACTTGGAGGGTGTGGAAGACATTAGAATAAAGGAAAATACTAACCAAATATTTTAGCATGAGGTGTATAATAAAGTTTGTGCTACTAAGAGAAAATATATGGCTTGTGTTTTAATAATATTTGAGATCTTTTAATTTGGGCCATTGGTTCTGTCAGAGGAATAAGGCCACAAGAAGTTGGTCTTAAACTAAGACATGAATATATTGAAGGCATGAGATTTAATCTTAGCCCTTCCTCGTTTCCCTGTTAATGAAAGTTGCACATTGGTTAAAGCTTACGGGGGTGAGGGGAAGATGGAATGTGAATTCTAGATACAATGACAGAAATAGTGGAGCCCACAGATCACCAACAAGTGGTTCCACATGGCTTATTGTTATTTGATTATTGCTAGGGCTGCATACAGTCATATTTTTCAAATCTAGCTGACTAAATATGGATCATTTATCAATAAACACATCCACATGATCAACTAATGGCATTCAAAACTTATTTTGAAGGCAAGTGAGCCATTTTCATTTTCACGAGCCAACCTTAATAGTGGAAGGGTTGTCGAGCTACCAAAGCAAGAAGTTGCATAGCTATTAAAACATGTTTTAATAGTATAATTGAGCATTGTGGAAGAAATTTTGCACATTTGGAGAGATCATGCCATGGTATCCAAACAATTTTGATGTCAAAGGTAGGGTTGGTAAGTTTTAGAAAACCAGTAAGTTAATTATTTCCTTCTCATCTCAAATTGTTGACAAACTGTAGTCTCCAAATATTTCTATCAATTAGGGCTTTCTTGGTTTTTCATTTTAAGGTTTGGTATTCCTAAAAAGGAAATTAGTTGGTCGTAAATTAGTGTAATTTGTGTCAAACCCTTATTTGAGTCATAATTTATTTCAAGAAACCATAAACCTTTCCTTTAAAAAATCTTTAGTTATGGCTCCCAAAACAAAAGCATCTTCATTGAAAATGGAGGCTTCTATTCGCAAAAGAATTTTGAGTAAAGATCTTGATGACCAGCTACCACCCTCGACCAATGGAAAATATAAAGGTCAATTGCTTCTCCAGGGTTCACAAATATTTGAGGGGTTTTTTGATAAAAATAGTTCTATTAGGGATGCCAAACTACCTTGCATTGGGTGGGAATTGTTTTATGGCTGGTTTAGAAATAGAAGCATGGGTATTCCAGTTGTTAAGCCTTGGAATCTTGACCTGGGAAAGTTGATTGTACCCAATGCTTATATGGATGTTGATTTACTGAGGGAAATAGCCATCAACTATGATATAGTCACAAGGACTATAAGGACATATGATGGTAAGGAAATCATTAAAATCACCAGGGATGAAATTGCTCATTTTTTCAAACTCACCCAATGGAGTGATATGGCTGAAATTGATGAAAAATTTCTTAGGGAAGACTATGATAGGACTAAAATTGCATTCATATTCCATATAATACCAAGGTATTTAGCAAATATTGGGGGTTGAAGAATTACATTAGGACAATTTGATAAGGAACCCTTTCCTATTAGCTATTTTATTTCTTATTTCCAAAGGAGTTTCTACTCCATTTTCCAAATAATTGGTTATGATCTTGTCACTAGAATTCCCATAGCATGGATGTATATGGTAGCCCACATTCAACACCCTCAATATTGCACAGTATATGACTATGTAGGGTTTCCGATAGAAATAATTCACGAGCGCTTGGTAAAATTGAAGAAGGGTGTAGATGGAGTAAGATTTAGCTCGTACTCGTTGTTAATGCACATTTTTTTGTTCAGAGGTGCTCCTTATTTTGGGAAATGTATGACTTTGGATAGGATGGATGGTACTTTGGAGCTTCATGTTCAGTGTTGGATGATAAGACATTTGAATTTGTGGTATTTGAGAACTTGTTCTCTTTAGAGATGAATATGTTAGAAACCAAGATCTGAAATGCAATCTAGAAAATCCTTCCACAAAAGAAAAAAGAAAAAATAGAGATATTGCATAAAGATGTGCAAATTGATATATTCAAAGTACGATTGATTACAAGAGATAATTTTCTTTATAAAAGTAAAGATGCATAAACCTAATCTTATCTTGAGCAAAAAGATAGCTCAGAAAGATAAGGATAAAACCTATAACTTAGGAATAAAATAAAGCCTAAGTAAACTTATGCAAAGTGTAATTAAATATTAAATAAACCAACACCCCCTATAAGTGCAACTTAGGGAGAAGCAGATTATTAAACAAATGATGTGAGATGGGTCCCAGAAATAAAGGCCTGATCAGGTACCCATTTACAAATGCAAAGAGAGAGAAAACCCAGTGGGAAAACCCCCCCTCAATGAGATGAACTGCTCCAAAGAATCACTGGAAGAACTTTGATGAAGCAACACTGGAACCCCAAATCTGGCAAGCAAGGAAAGATACTTTTGCCTACAACTGAAACCAAAAACAGAATCACAAATGCAACAGCACACCTGATGCAAAGGAACACTGGAAACTCACATACTAGATCAACCTTGGAATCTATAAGCAATAGTAGATGAAATGATGACAGAATCTGGAAACTATGTATCTCGACGCCGATGCCAAACTGTGACTAAAACTCTTCCATGGGAAGGAGTACCATGAAGACTCTGGAACATTAACCATAAAAACATGGCCCTCAAACTGAGAAGGATCTAAACCAATGCAGATCAAGAAACATAATCTCTCAATTGAAGTGTGAACCAATGAATCCGATATGTGTCAATCTAAGCAAGAAAGAAGCTAAAAGAAACAACATGAAACCAGAAAAACTCATGCCAGTTGTCACCAATACGAAAGATGGATGCAAGAACCCCCCTTAATGGAACTTTATATTAGTTCGTTATTACAATACCCAATGGTTGCAGAAGGAGAGAAAGAAAAAAATATGCAAAAACTACAGAAATAGAAGTGAAAATGCAAACCTAGTGCACAAAAAAAAAATGAATGCATGCATAAAATAAGGTACACATCTTCTATAAATGACCTCATATTTGCATAGAGTTCAAAATCAGCTTTCCAACGTTGTGAAAATCATGAAAAATGGACAAGCGAGTCAAAGGATATGTCTCCCAGAGTGAAAACAACATCTAACTTCGTAGGCTGAAAAAGAAATCAAAAATGAAAAACCAAAAAATCACACCTACACCATTGTATAGATCATCGAAATAGATTTCTGACGATATCTCGTTTGCCCGATTTTGACTCTGTATGCCCAAGTTATGTTGAAAAGAAAAAAGGCCTGTAAAGAGACCCTTCGAAGGCTAAACAGGGGCAAAATATTAGCCCTCAGGCGCTGGCCCTCGGTCCTCCATGGTACCACATGCTCAAAGGGGGCAAAAAAACCACTGGTAGGCTTGTGCATGCAGCCCCTGGTCACAAATGTGACTGGGGCGGGTGCTTGGAGTCCCTGAAGGGGTTGGCGCGGGGACTTGGATGCCCATAGGACCTAGGCGGAGCCCGTGGGGGCTGAAATTGGGGAGCAGCGGACTGGTGGTGGTTGTCCGGCGGTGGTCACCTGGTGCCTGCCAGGCGGTGGGTTCCATTTGTTCTGGCCACGTAAAATTTGTGCTAAATTTTTTATTTTATTATTATTTTTATTTATTTTTTCTCGAAATTTGAACCTTGAAAACTATGCCTGGGGGTCGGACGGCCCTCAGACAAATTTTATTTGCCTCCCTAGTTGACTATGTCCAAATCAGACAAATTCTATATCAAAATAGGGGTTTTTGGGTGTTGCGAATCCAACGGCGAGGTCCGTTTGGGCCCAAAGTGCTTCAAAAATTAGGTGACCCCCAGATCTATCAGAAAAATCACTGAGCTTGAAACCCTCGTAGATATGGCAAACGGTGACCAAAATGAATGAAATAAAAGCCATTTTTGACTTTTTCTAGCACTCTGAATCCAACAGAAAACCTTGATTTGATCCAAAACATTGCATAAAGATGCTCAAAGAATGAAACCCTTGAGGGACCCCGAACGAGCTCTGCAATGTATTCCTCCAAAAAAGCTGAGAATGGGTTGCAAATCGAGGCTTTTATACCATGTTAGAAACCAAGATCTGAAATGCAAACAAGAAAATCCTTCCACATAAGAGAAAAAAAAAAAATTAGAGAGATTGCATAAAGATGTGCAAATTGATATATTCGAAGTACGATTAATTACAAGAGATAATTTGCTTTATAAAAGAAAAGATGCATAAACCTAATCTTATCTTGAGCAAAAAGATAGCTCAACAAGATAAGGATAAAACCTATAACTTAGGAATTAAATAAAGCCTAAGTAAACTTATGCAAAGTGTAATTAAATATTAATTACACCAACAAAAAAGAACCTTGGATATGTGTGTACCTAGAATTCCCAAGGCCTTGCATGACTTCTAGAGACCCAAGGAAAGAAAGCCTGAATTGAGAGTTGATCACAATTAGGGGGATATTATTTCCTATTTTGCATACACTATTATAAGAGTATATGGTTCCACTGTTGCACCTCACCTACTACCAAAATGTGTGCCAAAGAGAATTGGTTTCCTTGAAGTAATATGGCAATTGGGAAGTGTGGAAACTGAACATTTGTTGAATCAAGCAAAAGGAACATTTTTCCTTCATATACATGCTTCTTTGATTTTATAATGAAAAAGGGAGGTTGGAATAAGATACATGATGTACTAAAGCCTTTTTGCATGTAAAGAGTAGTGGAAAGGGGAAATTATGATCCGAAGGTTTTTATGGCTTGGTTAAAGGAAAGGAACAAGAGTTACAAGTTTGTGCATATTTTCTAGTATCTCGAGGATGTGATAAGAAATGTATTTGATTTTTTGGAGCAAGATAGGAGAAAAGAAATATGGATTTCTTTAAATAAAATGCAAATAAAGATAAGGGAGAAAAAACCTAACTTCATTGCTCTTCCATAAATTGTAAATGTAATGCAAAAAAGGAAATATGTGTTCCAAAACTTTGAGATAGTGGTGGGCCATATTGAAATTGAGAAGATGATCCTAGATAAGGAGGAATCCCTCATAGAAGAAGAATATGGTGGAGGAGAAATCATTGTGATGGACGAGAAGCCTAAATTTCAACCTCCTGAGGAACCAAAAATAAAGTTCTTTGTTAGTAGGAAGAATAAGGAAAAGAAAAATGATGTAATTGATGCTCCTTCCCAATAAGAGGAACAAATATGCTCTTCTCATGAGTCAGAGATACCACAAAAATCTCCCCCAAGGACAATAGGCCCTAAAATTGTGGATATTGATGCCCCATCACATCATGGCTCACCACCAAAAGAGCCACCATTAAAGAAAGAAAATGGTTGAAACAACTGGTTTAGTGGATTATGTTGAGGATGAGTCTGATGATAAAATTTGGGTATCAAAGTAAGAAATGCAATAAGGAATTCCCTCGGCACCAGTAATGATAACTAAACTATAATTAAGTATGAGGTTGAGTAAGGATGACCTCACTAGGGTTAATGGCAAAGATGATGTCTAGGTGGAAGCATGCACAAAGTTTATGGATGATGATACATTTATGAGGTCTCAAGCTTTCATTGAATTTGCCTACAGGGCTAAGAGGGATGAGTATGTTAGCAATCTAGCTAAAGAAAGAAGTCTTCATCCAAAGTTTCCTGATGCCGCCATTAAGGAAAAATTATTAAGTGACATGAGAGAATTTTTTTAGAAGATGATTGCAACTAAGGGAAGAGAATTGGTAAGAAATAGTGGTATCTTATTGTTACTAGAATGGGACTTGGCCTCAACAATCACCTTTGATACAACAAAGAGATTTTGTAGACCCATTTATAATTAAAAAGAAGAGTCTATAATCACACTATAAGGATCTTCTTTTAGAGAGCAGTGGGATGCATTAGCTATTTGGTCCTTTGCCCCAAGTACAAGGAAACCTGATATTGCAAAACCTACACCAAATTGCAATGGAGGCCTAATAATAAAAAGGGTGTCAAAAACATTAGCTCTAGAGGCAGCAAATATGTCAATAAATGTTTCCCAATTCACAAGAGCCATAGTGGAATTGGTTACTGGAGAAAAGGAAAATTTCAAGACATAGTACAATAATTTTCTAGTTGACTATGGAAGGATTGGACAAGAAAAGATGTAGTTACAAATAAAAATAGCATTGCTAGAGGAGAAGTTGGAAAATTTGAAAGCAAGAAATCAATAACATATTGGTGTTGATTCTCCTACTACTTCATATGAAGTTGTACCAACTCATTATATGCCACCAACAAGTTCCTCATGGGAAATTGTGCCATATAATATGGGAACTATGCCCATTTCAATGATAGAGACTAGTACATAAGAGGTACCCCAGGCCAAGGAAGATGTCAACATGGAGGAGTTGCTCAAGAAGCTAGAAGAATTTAAGGAGAAATGTGACAATCATGATAGGAATGTTTTTCTGAGTAATATGAATATTGTCACCATAGTCTTAGAGAATCTAAATAGAGGGGTGAATAATAGACTGAATAGTATTCATTATAGTTATTCCTCCATGAAATCTATTATAAGTAAAATTTTCAATGATAAGGAGATGGTTATTTCATTCATGGAGACATGGATCTCTAGGTTGCAAGTGTTGAGGATTATTTCTATTGGATCCAAGTAGGAAGCTAACCCCCCCATGAAACTTAAGCCCACCATGACTATTGTAAATGAGATTTAGGAACTCAGGGGAAGTTTTGAGCCTTTGGAGGCCAAGATAAGGGAATTGGTTAAAAAATTTCATGATTCACATCAAGTTATTCTCCCATCCATTTTAAGGGATGATGATAGCATCATGACTTTACATGAATGGAGAAAGGAAACCAATTATGTTATTTCAAAAAAAGCTTCTTTGATTTTCTAGGGGCATGATATGGAAACACTAAGGAGGAACATGGATATACTGGATCATTTATAGATTGTTTTGTTTGAGTTTGATAAGGAAGAAAATCAAGTTGTTACTAAATATTCACCTTATAGGAAAAAGGTTGATAGTTTCATGACATTCAATTGGCCCACTGAGGAGGAGTTCTTAGCCTAGAGAAGCAAATACTTTGAAGGATTGGAGGATTAAGTGTAATGGTGAGGTTGTGATTATAATTCTAGTTTTAAAGTCTACAATCATGATGAGTAACGGATGGGAGAAATGCAATGCATAGCCTAAAATTAGTACAGATTAGGATTTTGTTGAAGTATGGACAATATATTGCTTTTGAGATCCCAAATTTGAATTGATGACAAGTTCACAAATGTGGATATATTTTGTGTCCTTTCCTATTTTATTCTTTCATGCTTTCTTTCATTTGCACTTTGTATGCGTGGACACACCTTTTAAAAAAACTGCTTGAATATTCCTTTCGAAAAGGTGGGACCAGATCTCCAACAGCCAATAAGGATACTTTTTGTCTCATACATGTTTCCCACCACCAGAGAATGAAAGTGTAACCGCAAAGGGAATATATGTTACAATGGTCCAGTTAAATTGTGACATGTGTACTTTCTGGTGTGAGGCTTGTTTTGCTCCTTTGTTTCTATATGAAGGAATTCAAGGCCATAAGTATGAGTTTCATTGTATTCCAATTGAAAAAGTGAATTTTAAAAGGAGTACTGAGCATATTTTGAGTTTTGTCTTAGGTTCTAAGTCTATAGTTACATATGGAATTTTGATAACAAAGATAGCAAATATAGTACAAAATGGTGCAAATTTCATGGCCATTTTCTCTCCTTTGTACTTATTCTATGAAGTTATGAAAAATATAATCAAGGATTTCCTTGTTCATCTCCATTGCTTTCTAATGGATGTATGATCCCATTTTGCATATTAATTCAAAGAATTAATGTAAATTCTTGAACGAAGTTGTTAAATCATATGAATTAAGTGTTAGGACATCTGTAAGAAGTATTGGTAAAAAACATAATGGGGGAATGTTGTAATGTAGTGTTTTCAAAGCTAATATGTTGTTATGTGTAGAAATGTTATTAGGATGCATAGGTTAAGATTGACTCCGTGTTTAGTATAAGGCACTGTTTTGAGTAGAATATGCATAAGATAGTCTTTAGGTCAGTTCATCAACAAATTACTCTTTATTTACAAACCTTTCAAATGAGTTACCATTTTAGTTATGTTATGTTGAGTTTCATTATTCTCATGCTCCAAGTGTAGTGTATTGCTAAAAGAGTTGCCAACCTTTTCAATATACTACATTGTTGAGTGGTTATATGAGAATTATTCATTATTTGTAATGTATTTAAAATATTAATTGCACAAGTTCTTGAATATACATTGTGGGATCACCCTCCTAGGTTTCACATAGCCCAAAGTGTAGGATGAAAGTTTTGCAACTTTCATTTGTTCATTGGCCAATTCCTTTAGATTGCTAAAAATTGGAAATGACAAAGTCCATAGGTAATTTTGAAGATCAGCTTGGTTCTTAAAAAGACAACCAACTAACCCTACATCATCACTAAAGACTATGGATGAGTTGCATATAATATATGTATGGTGGATGGTACACATCTCAAGGAAACTATTAATTCTATGCATTTGCATAGATTCTATGTATTATAGATTAGATTATATATATTTATTTTTTATTTAATATTGCATTGCTTCATTCATGATAAATATTCGTGTTTCTTAGATTTTTGAATAATTTTCTCAAATTTTATTATTACTTGTCATACAAATCAATGATTTGTGTGACATGCTAATTACAACATTATAGTATTTAATTATTAAAATTAGATCATATTTGTAGCCAGTTTAACATGTGGGAACTTAGTAAGAAAATATAGCATCTAATTAAATAATTAGTTAGATCACATCATCCATTTGCATATACCAATTGGATTATTATTGTATTTATTAAATACTCTTATAAATATTCTTTAATTAGATAACAAGTGCATCCAAATAGTAATGCATGTTCTTAAATGATATTACATGTGGTACCAGAAATATTTATGTAAAGCACATAAATTATAAATAAAAATGCTCATGTATATATATATATATATCATGGTATTCATCTATACAATCATATCACCAAGCTAAAAAATGTGGTGTATCATGCATAAATCATATCATCCTGTAGGCTTATGGCTACAAGAATCCTTGAGGACTAGTGGTGGTGGTTAGTGTGAGACTATAGATCATGAGTACCTTGTAGATCCACTCTATGCCAATACAAACTTGAGCTCACCTATAAGGCCTCCATTAGCCTCTTTCACTATTGTATGCTACTAGTTTAACCAACCTCTCTCAGCTCATGCACTATCAATATTTTCTTTTAGGTCTATACTCATGTGAACATCAAAGGGAGCTTGAGCTTTCTCAACTCTTAGCTCCTCATGCATGACTCTTAGTTATTCCACAGTCTAAAAAAAATCAATGTGATTCCTTGTACTTTGTGGTGGCCCATGCTTGACCCACATTGGTTGATGTAGCTTCATGTCAGTAATCATCTCTACCACTAGTTGGCCCACCAAGCTAAGCCAATATAAGACACCAACTACAAAAAAGAAAAAATTATAAGATAAAATCATATAAAAACATTATGTAAAGTATAAACAAACCTAAACACAAGATCTATAATGCTATAAAGTGAAAATTGAAAAAAATATCATATAACAAGGATCGTCAACCTCCTAGTGAGTATCCCAACTATTGTGGCTATGTTTGGGTTCCCTCATGGGGTTGCAAGCATGGAATTTATCACTCTAGTTATCTTCCCATATTCATGGACACCTAGTATCTTAAGTGTAGTAGGTTGTGCTCATGATATATGAGGTTGAAATTGAGGTCTCTCCTCGGTAGAATCATTGGCCTCTTCCTACTCCCCTAGAACTCATCCTACTATTGTGCCTAGAACTACTCAACCAATGAAGCTTGAAGCTATCTTGGACTCAAGGGAGGTGAAAAGAACAAGGAGGAAGGTATATAAAGAACATTTGGTAAAGTGACATGGACTACCTGAAGAAGATGCAACTTGGATGTCTGGAGAAGAAATTTCTTTGCATGGAGTAACTGTTGAAGAGCTCATTTCATCAGGGGGATGAAATCCTTTCCTCCCTGGGTGTATGGTGTAGGGCACCTTCAAAATTTTGGCTTGTTTTTCATTGTATAGGGAGTCTAGATGTAGGTCAGGGAATTTTCAGAATGTAATAAGGTAAAAAATGACCATGAACATGATGTAAGTGATGGTTTTAGAATTCCTAGGGGTGTAGGGTCTTGTTTGAGTCATAATTTTATACTTTAGTTAATGTTTCTATTGTGCACTTTTTAAAAAATCATGTGGAAGATGGAAGTTGAATGGTCACCACTTCAAATTTTAGTTGTGAACCACTAGTAGTTGATGGAAAGATGTTTTAAAATCCTGAAATTCATTCGAGGTTATTGGTTAGAAGGATTTTTGAAGGAAATAAAAGTATATTGCTCTATTTTTAAGGTTTTTTCTATGTTTTTGCATATATATTGAATCTGTACGAACTCGTACAGCTAGCAATTCATGTGAAACTCATATCAATGGATAGAGAATATTGTTAGCTTTTATTTGAATCCTTTTAGGAGGGTTTAAATCCAAAAATAAGAGAGAACAAAACAAATTTCTGTAAGTTGCTTATTGGTTAGGGTTCTTAGGGTTTTGATAGAAAATGAAGATTTAAAGACCATTCCATGGCACTGTAGTTGAATAACTTGGTGGAATGGGCCTATTATATTCTACGGTATATGTTTCTTTATTTGTTTGGAAGGGTGGTATGGAGAATGGTGGTCTAGCACATGCACAATGTCTGTAAATTTGACTCCTTAGACATGAAACCACTAGTTATTCATAAGGACAATGGAAATTGGATTTGTTTGGATGAAAAAAATGTTAGAATTGTTGGTTTTATGACTGATCAAAGGTGTGGATAAATGTTTTAAGGTATGTAGTGAATTTTTTGATAGCCTTCTTTGGAAAAGAGGCCTAATTAGGCCATAGAGTAGCGTTGAAAGGCATATTGGGTTATGTGAGCCCAAAGCAACCCTATTAGAGGGTTTGATATGTTAAAAATCTAGTTGATGGGTCCCTGAAATGATGAGCATCAGGAGTTGATAAGTGGTATAGAGGAAGATATAGTTGGATAAGTGTGTCCAAAGGACTAATTGTGAATCAGAAAGGTTGTAAAGGTAAAGAACCCCTCAAAGGTGATTGTGATTTGTGTTTGAGTTGGAAACATTGTGTTTGAGTCCAGTACCACTCTGTCTTACATTAGGTGGTATCATAGATTTGGCTCAAGATCCATTGAAAAAGGAATTTAGAGTTTTCAAGAGTCTTGTAAAGGGAAAATACACTTGTGAGGTGTAAGCCTACAAGTAATGTTTGTGTTTTGCTTAAAGAAACTAAGATAGTTAATTTTCTTCCTTTGTACTACATCACTCATCATCATCTTCATTATGTCCACTAGAATCTTTGTCATCATCCTCATCCTCCTCCTTATAATCCTCTTGATAATGTGGCCATTTCCCAACATCACCAATAGGATGATCTACAAGAAATATGAAATCTAGATGTGTGATGTCCCATCACCTAGTGTATGTAGTACTAGATCCAACATCATCTACATTAGACACTAGATGTATGTATCAATCCTCATTGTTTGTGTCACTCAAGAAGACATTTATGATGGTAGCATGATTTATGTCTTGTTCCTTGACATCACTACAAGTTGTCTTGAGATAGGTTGTTCAAGGGATGGTAGTCCACTAAGTGTGATTGAACTATATAGTTACTCAATAATAGTAAAAAGGTGTCATAATGTACTCATATCAACTAAAATTATATATTGCATTTCATTCTCACAAGTTATCATGGTAAGGTTGTCTAGGGTTGTAAAGTCTTATAGGGAATCCAAAGCACATTTGTGACATCTAATCAATCAAATGTGATGTACCAGTATAGTGAATAGTTGTACTACCATGACCTCTTAAAAGGGTAAGAAAAGGCTCAAGGATAGGACCATGTGGAGTATCCTATGGGTTACATGCAAGTGATGTAATTAAATGCCTATACCAAGAGGAGGGTGCATACCATAAGGCTCTAAATCACATAATGGATATATCACCCAAGATCATAGTATAGTTGCACTTGTATGCTTCGCCCTAGGAAAACATGATTTTACACTCCTCCATTTCTTGTATAGTATGAATGAGGCAACCATGTAGGTTTGTTCCTCATCCTTTTTGTGTGACCAAAATTTCTATAGTTAGGATCGTGTTATGAAAAATGATAAGAATCTCATTATATCCATATAGTTTCCATCATAGTTAAATTTGACATGTTCCATCCTATGCAATATCATAGCTATTGTAATAGTACTAGTTAGCTAGGATATCATCTGAGGTCATACCCTCCTCATGGCTAACAATCCTACCCTAGATGGGTAGTCAAAAAATGTGATATATATTCTCCAATATCACTATCATCTCTCCCATCAATAGATGGAAGGTATAGGTGTTTGAACCTCATCGCTCCATGAGTTCCATCAACATCACATCATCACATCTCACATTGGGCATGGTGTACAATTGGAATAGACTAACATCACATAGATTATGTTGATCTACCATATAGAGTAGTAGGGCATGGTTATGAATAAGAGTTTATAGGAAACCACTCGAGTGCTCCCCATATGTGGTGGTCCTTTTCATCTAAGAAAAATATTATCTATTTAGTTATACTTCAATTGATAATTATAATTAAAGAAAAAAATCTAGTTTGAGGCACCATAACTAGTTTATGAAACCATTGGTGGTCAACGCCACCCTCATGGGTCTAGGGTGCTAGACGTGTTGAGGCATGCCCCTTTCTATCAAGAATATTAAAAATTTCCTAGAATGAGAACTTACCCATAGGAAAAGTGAAAACATGATGTACCTATGATGTTAGCATCCATCATGTGATGTGCCCCCTGAGGACCTCATCATTGTGTAATTTTCCCTCCTATCAATGGTTAGGTTAGATCTCAATTTTCTACAACTACAAAGATTAAAATAAATACCAAAAAGGTAAAAAAATTATAACATATAAATAAATTTGGTAATATACCATTTGAATACCATATTATATTAAGTTTGAAAAGGCATTGAGCATCATAAATCATGTTTAAGGCTTACATCTTAATATAAGGTTAAGCAAAGGTTATGAAGAAACCTTGACCCTTGAAAGGGTTTTGGACTCCACAGGTCAAAGCTAAGGATTACACCTTAACATTAAGTAAAGCAAGGGGTATGAAGGAACCCCAAACCTTAACATCTTGAATGAGTTCATAGTTCATAGAGTGGATTTAAGGCTTATGCCTCAATATTATTTGCATTAGGTGAAAGGTGTAACCCTAAAGGCCGACAACTGAAAGGGTAAAAATGGTTAAGTATACGAAGGTTGGTTATCGAAATTGTGAGTCAGGAGGATGGATTGTGCCATGTTGAAAGGAATGTAAGTGTTATGATGGAAGGGTGAACCCTAACATCTGACAAGCTCGATACAAAGTTGATGTTTCACACTTTATGGTTTTGAAGGTTAGTGTGATGGTTTGTCATAGATATGAAGGAAGGTAGGAGATAAAGGGTAAGGATGATGGCCAAACCATGATAGGTTTGAAGGAGAAGTGTACTTCATTGTTCGATCATGCTTCTTAAGCACTACAGAGCATTTGAAGCAAGAGGTAAGAGGGATTAGAGATCCTTGACCCCTGACATGTAGGAAGCATGTGTCAACTTGATTTGACCACATAAATTTGAGGACTAGTCACACGTGGTAGAAAATGATTGGATGGGTTTATTCACATTGTTATTGTGAATCATTCTAACAAGATCTATGGTCTAGGTTTAAACCAATCAAATAAATGATTGGGTTTTAAATGTAATAATTCCTAGTTGGTGATTGATAGATCATTGTCCAAGTTTCATGGTTGATGGACTACATGTTGAATGAATGAGAAGGTTAAACAAAAAAACAAGTTATCATTCCAGCAACAATTTGATTGGTGATTGAAGGGAATAAAAAATGCCAATAATGCTTAGTTGAAAAGGTAATCTTAAATAGATCTATTGTAGATCAATCATGTCATGTAAGATAGGGAATTAAATGAAGAATATACCCTAGATACTCCAACACAAAAAAATAGAAAGAGAATTGAATGTGGAGGATGGTGCAAGGCTTAAGGATTGTTGGTGTGTAAGAGAATTCAAGATGGAGTTGGAAAATATTAGGGGTTGTGTGGTTGTGTAAGTAAAAAATAAAAAGTTAAGTTTGAATATGCATATGCTAAGGTAATAAGACCTAGATCCTAACAAAGAAGACCAATCTAGGATATGCATTGAGTTATAGAGGTTAATGAGAGTGTGAGCAGAAAGAGAAGAGTAGAGAAGAGAAATATATTACTGAGTGAACATCAACTATGTATGAGTAGGTACAAAATAAGTTTGTAACATTGAACTAGATTCATCTTTGAATAATTTATAATCAAGAGTTTTTTCTCCATATTTGCATCACAAATCTAATAGGTCCATTCCATTAAATAGTTGAGTGAATGCTCAGTTAGGGAGTGGGTGATTCCTTAGAGTAGGTTATCTTAAAATAGGGGATTGGTGTCTCCTTAGGGTTAGTTCCCTTAAATATTGTAACTTGTGAGGTTTTATTGTGAATTTAGATTAGGACAGTAGGTTCTAACAACTATTCTCACCATGGCTTTTCCCATTTTGAGTTTTCCATGTATACCTAGTGTTACATGCTTATATATGTGTGTTTGAATGATCTCTGCATGTTTGTTTGATCTACTTATAAGTGGTTAAAATAATATGTTTAATTTAATCTACTAATTCACCTCCCTCTTAGTAGATTGTTGTTTTCCAATAATTGGTATTGGAGCCCTGGTTCCTTTGGAGAAGCTTAATCAGTTTAGGTAGATCTTGGACAATGAACATAAATTGTTAGTCATGAAGGTTCATCCTCAAACAAAGTGCCTCTCTTTGATGAATCAAACTATGATTTTTGAACCAGTAGAATGCAAAAATATTTATCATCTTCATAGTTTGATGTATGGATGTCTAATGTAACATTAGAAGAATTTGACAAATAAATGACTAGGTGACTAAAATGTTTAGTCACAACAACTAAAAATGACTAAATTCTACTAAATTTTTGCAACTCATCTATAAATGAGTAAATAAATGACTAATTTTTACATTGACTAAACTATTAATTAGTCATACAAATAAAAATGACTAAATATTTAGTCACACAAATACAAATAAGACAAAAAAATTAAAAAATATTTTAGGGAATGATTGGCAGGAGGATATTGCACACGATTCATTATTCGTTTAGGTGCCTATAACTTGACAACTACACTAAGGAATTTTGAGTCAACTAATCTGGCGATAAAGAATTCTAAAAACATGAATGGGTGATAAAGATTGTTTAGAGAGGACTTAGAGACTTCTAAAAGGATGGGAAAGGAACTAAATTTTTTTTGCAACAAGTTTGAAGTTGGTGAGTCCCTCTACAATGAATTTGGATTTGGGGATGCCCTCTGTAGAAAATTCAGAGGTAATTCAAAACCATCATTACATTAAACATAGAATCTATAGCTTTCTAATTGGAAACTTATAGTAGCTACAATCTACTACTCTTCATAATGTTCTTTTACAATCTTGCCACTATTATGCTTGATAATTCAAGCTAAATATAGTAAAATTTGGGTGTCAATGCCAAAATAGAATTTCCTCATATAGTTTTGATATATTTTCTTTGCAAGTGCAAACTATCCTTGTGCAAAGTAAACATGTGCTAGATTTACCCACACATCAAGCATCTAACTTATGATGTTTCATGTTACAACTTCTTGTTGTTGGTTTCTAGTTGTGTTTTGATTAGTTTGTCCTTGATGAAAAAATTCACCTTTGGGTAGCTATCGGCATGACATTCACGTGGTCTTGGCGACAGTGGAAAGGTCTATCAGCATGAGTATTTTTCACCAGGGAGAGCTCTTTCCGAATGAGTTGGGTCTCACCGACTAGTACATGAGGTGGTTCAACGACGTACGTGTTCCCTCATCGGCATTGTGTCTTGGCGGGTTTGAATTGTTACATCGACCAACTGGCACATTAAAGATTCACTTCGGCCAGACATGCTGCTTTCAGCGTGAAGTCATAGCGATTGTACATTGTCACACCGACTGGTGGTGGGAAGATACATATCGGTAAGAGTTAGGGTTATCAAAGTGAGGTCTTGGCGAGTGACCTTCGGTCTTGCGGACTTTACACATGGAATTTCACAGGTAGCTTTCGGTAGAACTTCTCCTTTGTTTCAATGATAGAGGGTGTTCCCTATCAGCAGGAGTCATATCGTCGGTATGAAGTCACAGCGAGATTGTTATGTCTCACCAGTCGGAGGTTGAATGGGAACTCATTGGCAAGAGTTGTGGCATCGATATAATGTCATAGCGAACCTTGTGGGTCTCACCGATGGAATACATATGGACCTTGTCAGCATAAGCTTTGAGTTGTCTCAGGGAATAGGAATGATCATGTGGGCTTTCGGTAAGACACAAGATGCTCTCAATGAAGTCACCCCGACTATGCTTTGTCTTAGCAAAGGCGAATGAAGAATACATCTCAGAAAGAATGTACTTTTGTTTTAGCGACTCAAAATGGATAAAGTCTTTCGGTGAAACTTAATGAAATCTATATAATGTCTCCCCAATAACAATTTGTCATGGCGATCCACATGAGAATGAAGGTTACATTTTGGTGAGAGAACTGTTGTGTCTTGCCGACCGTTGATGATGAAATACTTTTTGGTAAGACTCATGAGTTTTGATGTAGAGTCTCAGTAAACCCGTCAAGTCTTGCCGACAAAGTCTAATGCATGGCTTTTGGTGAGAGGTTGGTAATGTCTTGGCGATCAAGTATGTACCATGGGGTGTTTTGGTATGACTCAATGAATTCAATGGGACCTCACCCCGATTATGAATTGTCTCAGCGACACCAGATGAAAGGATGACTTTCGGTAAAAAAAGGCATTATCTTCAAAATGTCTCTCTGATAGTAGAATGTCACAATGAAACATAAGAGATAAAAGGGCTTTCAGTGAAACATAATGTGGTCTGTGAGAGGTCTTCCCGACTCTGATGGGTCATGGCGAAAGTGATAACTAAGGGGAATTTCTAGAAATTTAATTGTCTTCGGTAGGACTATTTGGATGTCTCAGCGAACGATTAACAAACTCTGTCACTGTGACCAACATGTCTATGTATAGTTGCAAGCCAACATCATTGGTTGACATTGAATCTCATAACGGTTACATGGAAAAATATTCTCTGAGAATTGGGAGGTTATGGTTCTCAGCTGGTGGGAAGTCGTGGTTTTGATGAAAATCTATCACTTACAATTTGAAATCTCTTGATTTAGTGTAGAAATTAAAGCTCTCTGGACAGGCGTTACTCTTGATTTTTACCATCATCTATAGATTATCATTATTCAGTTTAATACTCTAAAATTAGCAAGAGAGTTTCAGATTCTTGTGAAAAATGCATTTTGAAGATTTCTTCATGACATACATACTTGAAATGTATATAAAAACATGTGTTGAAAATAGTGTAAGCTCTTGGGTTGTAATACTGATATTATCATTCCTTGGTTGTATGAAAATGTATGCATAAACTCTGCAATAAAAATTTGAATAACAAGAGGCAGAGACATGGTAAAATTCTTCTCTATATAGTATTTTAAGGATTCAATTATTGAATCCTTAGGGTATTCTGTAGACGAGAAAACAGAGAAATCCTCTGAGTTATTACTATTGTTCAAAACATAATTTGAAGGGTTGGTACTCCTTGAGATGGGTGTCTCAAAAACAAGGGGTTGGTGCTCCTTGAGTGGGTGCTCAAAAATCAGCCTATAAGGCATTGTGAACAGTTGTTCAAAAGATTAAGCCTGTAAGGCATTTTGGGAGTGGTTTTTATACCCTAGGAGGGTTTTCCACTTGGAAAAATCTTGTGTCTCTTTTTTCTTCTAAGTTCTCACTGCTTTACCACGTCGTTGTTATTTCAGTTCACTATTCGGTTATTACTTTTCTCAATTGTGTTTATGAATGATTACATTCAACTCAGGAATGCATTAATTAGAGTATATTGAGATCAAATCTGGGCTATGTTTTTTGAATTTTTGAAAATTGGTCATATCTGTTAAGTCACTGATTTACCCCCCCTCTCAGTGTCATTTTAACTCCAACACTTGTACCTATGTAAAAAAATTCTTTGCATTATCAAAATGACCCCCTTCAACTAGGACAATGGCTGCTCCATTTCCAACATAAACATTTCTCGGTCTTTCTTCCAAAACTTTACAATTTAGTTCTCTAGCCTTCTCAAGATGTTGTTTCTTCACCTTTGGATCCCTCCTTTCATTATGAAAAGCTAAAAAATAATTCCAATTTCCTAGTGAAATGTCAACATAAGAATTCTTTGCATCAGATTAACTTTGTCTAGCTTTAATTGTTTCTTTTTCTTTAAGCCATTCATCTATTTTCAGTTCAATTTTTCCAAGGATAGATAAAGCATTTGATGAGTTTTTTTCCACCTTAAGTGCATCCCCAATCAATTATAGGCTTAGTTGTATCTCATTTTGGACTTGAGCCATGAATGCAAGATTTAGATATGCATCCACATAATCAAGAAACTTGAAAAATATTAGCCAATATTAAATATTTTCTTTTTTAGTATCATGTAGCTATTCAAACAATGTAGCAAGATTAAATAGTGTTGTGAATTTATCCCACGATAACTCAAGTGAAACACCACCTTCTTCTAGTTGATGGGAGAATTCCATATCCTTAAAGAGCACGGGAAAAACTATAAAATTAGCACTGGGGCTTTTATTTATGAATTCAACCCAAAGGCCATTTCCTAATGCCTTGATAAAATTTGGTTGAGAAAACTCTAGTTCATCATACTCAAAATGAAGAACCCAAATGTTGTTTAACAATCGAATGGGTACTTCTTCTCTGCTCTTCTTCAAAAGAGACTTTTCTATATTAAGAGAATCTAAGGTTGCAATGGGGTTTGATGATATTAATAATTCACCCATCTTGATAAATGCATGGGCATCACATGGACCTATGCGAGTGTCCATTCTTAAAATTTCCAAAGCCTTCTCCTCCTTCCCTTTCTAAGCATGTATATGGCCTAGAACTTTTAAGCTCTCATAGTTCTCAAGGTGGACCTTAAGAACCTTTTCAAAATTTGAGAGACAACTCTTAAGATCTCCCAGTTTCAATTGAACTTGTCCACAAAATCATGTGGGCTATGGCTTTCACTAACTGATGCCATGTAGTAGTGGCCAATGGTGTCATAATCACCTTTACTATGATAATATCATGCATGATTATAGTATGAATGATAATTCATGAGAAATTTGTCAGTTGAAACAAGAGCTATCTCAGTGAAATCTTCCATATGTAAATGCTACCCTGTGAACAAAGAATGGTTTTCTAAATGATTCAAAGTCATTACACTGTGAGGGTATAATTCAAAAGATCTAGACATATTTTATATTACTTCATGAACACTACCTTTTTCACTAACTGTGAGAATCCTACAAGTAAAAATTGCACAAAACTAACCACAAATATTTATGTAGAGGTAGAACATCATTTCCTAATTCCTCGATAAGATTTTGTTGAGCCAACTCTAGTTCATCATGCTCAAAATGAAGAACCTCAATGGTGTTTATAAACCACTCAATGGGTAATTCTTCTCTTGTCTTCTTTAGAAGATACTTTGATGTCTTCAGAGAATCTAAGGCTGCACTGAGGTATGAGGATATTAATAACTCACCCATCTTGATAAATGCATGGGAATCATGTGGATCTATGTGAGTGGCCTTTCTTAAAAAATTTAAAGCATTATTTTCCTACCCTTGTTGAGCATATATATGGCCTACAACTTTTAGGCTCTCATAGTTATTAGGGTGGACCTCCAGAACCTTTTCAAAATTTGAGAGAGAACTCTTAAGATCTCCTAGCTTCAATTCAACCTATACACAAAATATTGTGACCTATAGCTTTCCTTGATTGATGCCATTCATAGTAGTGGAAAGTGGTGTCATACTACTATGATAATATTATACAAGATTATAATATCAATGATATTTCATGAGAGAGTGGTTAGTTGAAACAAGAGTTATCTCAGTCAGTTGTTCCACAAGAAAATGTTTCCCTGTGAAGGAAAAATAGTTTGCTAAATGATTCAATTCTATTGCACAGTATAGGTATAATTCAAAGGATCTATGCATATTTTCCATTCCTTCATGAACACTACCTTTTTCACTAAATGTGAGAATCCTACAATTAAAAAATGCACAAAACTATCCATAGAGATTTTTTCCCATTTCAAATAGCAAAATTGCTATAAAAAAAATGCATTTAAAACCTGCAAAAAAAATCCTGTTGATTTTTTCATGAAAAAAAAAATGATGAGACCATAGCTCATTGATTACTATTATTCTTTGTTATATTTTTTCCAAGCATTGATAGCTTGTTTGAAATCGCCTTTTCTAGGATTTTAGCCATAGCAGCAAGGTAGTGAACTGTTCAATAAAATGCTTTGGTAGACATGTATGAAAAATGTGGTAGCTTAAACAAGGAAATGAACTTTGGAAAAAATTCCCCAAAGAAATATGGTCTCATGGTGATGTAATTTCATGATGAATGACATGAAAAATGAATTTTTATGGATTTCCATGGCATTGCATCTCTAAGATGCTATGGATTGTTATAGAGATCACAAGACCTATCTCTAAGATGTTAAAGAAGGGAGAAAAGGTGGTTTGGAGTGAGGATCCTAGTCAACCATTTAGGAGCATTAAGTAGACTATCAAAGAGGATCTAGTATTGAAGTATCCTAATTTTTCTAAACCAATGTGTATTTTATATTTTTCCTCCTTCCATACTATTGCTACTATGTTGCAAAAAATGGTGAGGGATTTGAATAGCCCATTCCAATCTTTAGTAAGTCTTTACAGGCTATAGAACTTAAATATGACATCACTAAGAAACAAGTGTATGTTTTAGTCAAGGTTTTAAAGAATTTCATAACCTATTTGATGGGGGCTATATTTATAGCCTTTTGTGCCAAGTGCTTTTGTGAAGGATATTTTTAGTCAACAAGAAACTATAGGACGAAGGTGCAAATGGATCAACAGGATCCAAGAGTTCAACATTAATGTTCAGATTACTAAGTTATTCAAAGGACAATGCTTAGCTAAGTTAATGGTAGAGACTAACTTGGAAGCAAATCAGATAAGTAAAGTAGAATATATTGATGTTACACCTATCTATGATATGCAAACATGTGGCTGGTATAAAAGGATTGTTCAGTATTTACAAACCTTGCAATGCCTTGCAGATATGGTTGATAATGGAAAGAGAACACTAAAGTTGCATGCCACTAAGTATGTAAATATTGATAATGAACTGTGGTGGAGGAGCCTAGTTGGCATGTTTCTCAAGTGTGTGGATGGCAAGTAGGTGTTAGAGATTTTGCAAAACATGCACAGTGCACTGTGTGGTGGCCATTACATGGCTAAGACAACTACCCATAAGATCTTGAGGGCAGGATTTTGGTGGTCCACTATTTTTAAAGATGGCCATAAGTTTGTCAAGACTTGTGATGCTTTCCAGAGGATTGTAGGGAAATTTAATTTCTCATGAATTTTTCCACTTAGTCCAATCTCTGTTCAAGCCCCTTTTCCAACAATGGGGTATAGATTTCATTGGTGAAATATCAGAAAAATCTAGTGGGGGAATTTATGGATCCTTGTTGCAATTGATTGTTTCAAAAAGTGCATGGAAGCAATCCCTACAAAGAAGGTAACAAGTAAAGGTGTGATAGAATTCATAATGAAAAAATTATCATTAAAGATTTGGAGTTCTAGAGAAGATCATTTTTTATAATGCTATGTGTTTCTAGTTAGAAAAGTTCAAGGACTTTTGTGAGAAATATGGCATATAGATTTCTTATTCTTCCCCTTACCAACCTCAAGGAAATGGTTAGGATGAATCTACCAAAAAGATCCTAATGAATATCATTAAAATATTGATTGAAAAGAATAAGAAGGCATGAGACTCAAATCTAAAGCTTGCATTGTGGACTAACAAGGTTACTATAAAGAAAGCTACTAGTCATTCACCATTTGGTTTAGTTTATGGTTTGGATGCTAGAATTCTTCAAAATAATTTACTAAAGATGTAAAACAATTTGTAGGAGTATGATGAGAATATTTGTGATAATATGCAGCAAAGGATTGATCATCTTTATAGATGGATGAATCTAGAAGAGAAGCTCATGATAAAAATGTAAAGATGCAGTTGCAGGTCAAGAACTTGCATGATAAGAGAGCTTCTCCCAAGAAATTTGAGGTTCCCAATATGTTATTGGTGGGGAATACAAGGGCTTTGGATAAGGGTGAGCATGTAAAATTTGAGGCACTATGGTTGGGCCCTTATCTAATATCTAACACACATGGGGAAGATTCTTACTTTGTTCAAAGTTTAATAGGTGAACTTCTTAAACTGCTAGTACATGGATATTTCCTGAAGCCATATTTCTCTTGAAATATTCTCTTTTCCATGTACATTGTATAGTCCTATAAATTTTTTATGTATTTTGGGTCTAGTTCTCTTTCCTTTTTCAAGTAGGTCCTTGGTTTTTGGTGTATATATGCTTGGTCTGCTTCAACCAAGAGATCTGGAATCTGGCCATGCCTGCGAGAGGCATGTGTCCCTAGTCAGAGCCATTGGTGGAACCCTCAAAAAAGAAAATTCATGTTCCATTGGTCTAAAGACACTTTTCCTTCAGTCCTCTTGGTCTGCCAAGGGTTAGGGTTTAGGGTTTTATGTGGGAGTTGTTTTACTTTGAAGATTTTTTCCTTTTTCTAAACTCTTGGTCTTTCGATCTATTTCTTTGTTGACCTATTGTGGTCCATTTCTGATCATGTTAAAAATAACTTGAGTCATTGAAGTCCATGAAGTGAATGGCCCCTCATGGTTAGGGATTCTCGTAACCCATCATTGAATCTTCTCACTTTCCTAGGTTCAAGAAGTTACTTTATTTTATAAGGTTGATTAGTCATCCTTTTTTGGCCTTTACATCCTTTGCATAAAATGGTTTAAGTCATTTTATGGCCTTATCTTATATTTTCCTAGGAGGTCCCCTTACTGAAACAACTTGTGAGCACATGCAAAATTGTTTCACTTAAGTTCCCATTCATCACCTTGCATATCGCTCATCGTGAATATAGTTTAAACTTTATGTTTCAAAGTAGTGATGAGTGATGTGAGTAATTTCCCTTGTATCTTATGAGTTCTAAGTCTTGAATTATTGATGTGCAATAAACTCTAAATCTCTTTGTATTTCCTTTCATCGCTCATTGTAGATAGCTATGTGCTTATCTTTTCTAAATTGGTGATGAGCAATGAGGTCCTCTTGTCTAATGGTCTATCACTATTTTGAAATATTGATGTGGGTGATACCTTTTTTTCCTTTGATCTTGAAAGAGGTACATGTGGTTTGATCTTGTTCTATCACCACTTTTCTCTTATTACTGATGTGAACTTTATATTGAGACATGGATTAGTGGTGCCCGATGTGAGATAAAGTTTGTGAAAGGTGGACCTTCATCCAATGGTCAAGATCTTATTGTGTTGATGTTCACATCACTAATAGGATTTTGGAAAGAAGGAACAAATACACAATGAGCTATATACTGTTAAGTCTATTTCCTGTCATGCCACTTTGAACTATCACAAATTCAAATGAAGATCTAAAGAATAAAGTAGTGATGTGTGATAGTTGTTAAACAAAAGATGACTAGGATGTTTAAAGGGCTATGTGGCAGTATCCTGAGGGCATCACTTAATTCAAAAATTAAAAGCAATGAGATGAAGGGAGAGCCATTGATATGTTTTAAAAACAAGATGATGAAATAGTCAAGATTTAGACTCAAACGACTAAGTGTCAGCTCGCTCGCATGAGATTTCTATTAGCCATTAATGGTGATACATTCCATATCTTGACCATTAAGAAGGAAGTTGGGTCATTTATTCACACAATTGAAATAATTCAAGAGAAAAAAAGCTAAATAGGTGTAAAGGAACGTTGCGAAGATCTCCAGCAAATAGTTGGAGAAGGCAATAACCTCAAACTCTATTCGGGTAAGCAGAAAGTTAGGTTTTATGTGTTAATTACATTGAATTGAGATGGTATAGGTAGCAAAAGGTTTGATATTTCTAAGTTCTTGGGGTTCACTAGGGTTTATCTATTGTGAATTTTCAAATTGGGTTAAGTGAGAATTATTTGGAGTCTAGGAAGGATTTGTATTTCTGCAATTTGTTTCTTAAAGAATATATACCAGTAGGCAGTAGGCCCTGTTGTGAATTAAAAAATTGAAAACCTTAGCCTTGATACATTGTGAAAATGAGTTAGCCTAAACCTAGTGAGTCCAGCATAAGGCCTAAAAGAAAACCTAAGAAAAAGAGGGTAAAAAAGACATTAGACCCAAAATGTTACATCCATGGTTAATTCATAAGCAGTTGAAGCATCTAAGCCTACGTTCAATGTTCCTACGATGTCATGAATTAGCAAGAGACCCACTGGGAAAGTTGTTGTGACAAGCAGATTGATTGATATGGTTGGTGAAATTGGAGAACAAGCCCAACCTTAGAGTGGATGGTAGTTGTTTCTATATCATTTCAATAAGAGATATGCTAGAAGGCTAGCTAGATACTTATGGAGCCTTAAATTTGGGAGGATGGTTGTGCCTAATGTGTTTGTAGAAGTGGATGTAATGATGGAATTGGCTAAACATTATGATCCCAAGGATAAGAATATCTAGAGTTTGAAGGGAACTGTGATTCTTGAAATAACAAGGGATAAAATTATGGAGGTGTTTAGACTAAATCCCAATTATACAGTTGGCATCAAGCGTGTGGAATTTTATGATGATTATGAGCATAACAAATTTGCACTCGGGAAGAATGTGTTGGCTAGGCATAAAAAGGATGAAAAGGGGGGATTCAATCCTAAGGATTTGGAGCCCTTTGAGTGTGAATAATTTGTGAATTATTTCAAGAATACATACTATTATTTGAATCAATTTTTGGCTCGTACCTTTGATGCTAGGATAGCCAATAACTTGTTGGTGATGGTGGTAGATATATAGAATCTAAATTTAAATAAGGTTTTTGACTATGTAGCATACATTACAGAACAAATGAATAAGGATTTCATTAATTTGAAGGAAAATCTCCCTCAATATTTTCCACATTATTCTCTATTAATGCATATGCTTTGATTTATGGGACAAGAAAAATGGAAGAAGAAGTAGAAGTTAAGGCAGAAAGATAATGAGAATAATGATTTTCCTATCTAAATGTGGACATATATTTGGGACCAATATTGTCCCCATTCTAGAACTATTTGTTGTTTTGCATTGTCATTAGGTTTGGTATCTTGGAGAGTTTGGGTGTGGCACAAATTTATAGGATTTCAAAGGTGATTAGAGACATCATGCACCCAAAGGAAGTGGCAAGAACAAATTAAAATCACAATTGGGTAGGTTGGTTCCTACATTCAAAATATACTATAATTAGGGCTTATGGAGCCAAAGTAGCACCACACTACCTATCCCTATATGTCTCTAAAATATTAGCATTTATGGAGTTGATGTTGCAACTTGATCTTATGGACCAAGAGTTGTTTAGAAATCCTAGAAAGGATAATGTGATAGTGACACAATTTTCTTTTGCTTACTTTATAACTACTGCCAAGGAGGCATATGAAAGATTTTGAATAATGGTGAATAACCTTAGGGTTCCTATTGATGAGGTTAGGAGTTTTAACCCAGAGCGTTTTGTGCATGCAAGAAGAAAAAGAAAGTGTTTATCTAGTTTCTCCCACCAATTCTTATATACAAATGATGTATTGAGTAACTTGACAAGTGATGGGGCTATTATATCAAGGTAAAAGGAATGGACAACCATATGTGACATTGAGGAAAGTATCATCAAAATAAATTCCTTTTATGTGAGTCCATATGATGTAATAGAGAATCCTTTTAAAAGGACTTGAGAAAAATTAAAGGATTATCATAGTAGATAATTTAAGGAAAAGTTAAATGTGGTTGTTGAGAGAGCACAAGCTCTTTTAGAACAACAACCTCAAGCCATGGATATTCCAAAATAGTGTGCTAAGTTATAGGGAGGAGATGTTCAAATGATTGGGGAAAAGAAAATGGTAGATTATATGCTTGGTGATGAGGAACTAGAGAGAAAATTCCATCATCCTATTATTGATGATGCTCTTGATTCAAAAACTCCCCAACATAGAATTGTCCAATGGCATTATGATGAGAAGGCCAATGATGATCCAAGGATCAAGGCTTGTGATGAGTTTCTTGCAAATGATGCATTCATGCAAACTAGGGAATTCAAAGAATTTATTATTCAATAAAGGGGCAAGGAAATAAAAGAAAGGATTAAACAAGCTAAAGTTAGTGTAGACCTCTCTCAACAAGAGGAAGTTGAGAAGGAAGAGGAAGAAAATATTATGGCTAAGATTACAACTATTACTCCTGCTGAGGTTAGGAATATTGTTGCATAAAGTGGAATAATGTTATTTCCAAGATGTACCCTCACCTCATATTTTTCTCTCAATGCAATAAGGAGATACCCTCAAGCTTTTGTAAATGAGGAGCATTTTGACAACTGGGTGTTTGGGTCTGGTTATAGTCCAAAATTTTACACTCTTGAAATTTGGTCTATGGCACCCAATATTGGGAAGCATGAAGTTGTTAGGCCTATTGAAGAGGTAATTGGTTCAATGGTTGTGAAAAGAGCTAGAGATATAACTATCATTCAAGCAGTAAAATTGACTATACATGCTACATTTCTTAGTGCTAATACAACACAAATATCTAAAAAAGAAATATTATTCCTTATTGAAAGATTAAAACAAGGATTTAGACAAAATTAATAAGATGAGAGCCACTATTAAGGCTAGCTAATCAATAAGGCATTGTCTTCGCCATCTTCTTCTTCTTTAGATTTATCTACATAAGACTGGGAAACATTGGCCTAAAGGATTCAGGATTTGAATAACCAGCTGAGGACAAAGAAGGAAATTGTTAACAAGGCCAAGATGGAGATAGTTGAAGTGGCCAATGATATTTTTGAAGATGTATTGAAGTACAGAGTAACAAAGCTAGTCAATAGGGCCGATGATGTGTGGGTTGCTTATAAGAGCATGCATGAGGAAAACATCAAGTATCTATAGGTTCAAGAGGCCCTACAAACCAAGTGGATATAATGGAGCACTAGAGTAGGAGCAAATAAAGAAATGATGGAAATGATGTAAGAAGATCTTGAAGCTCCTACTCACATTCTTGAAGTACTACAAGCCACTGACTTGGTGAATGAAATGATAACTTTCCATGGAAAGTTAGCAATGCAAATCCAAATAAAATTGAAAATGTTCAGAGAGATGGAAGTGTTGGGTATGCCTAAAATATTGAATGATAAGGATGAGTTGACAAAGTTTGCAAAGTGGAAGGATGAGCTAGGAAATTTTCTCCCTCAGGATAAGATGATGTTAAGTGTTACTGACTATTCCATGATAAATCCCAACATTAATATTATGGATGGAGTTGAAGCAAGAATGAATACTTTTATTAAATATTCCAAAGCCTTAATTGATGCAAGCACAATCTACATAGTGCAAAAATATAAAAGTTGCTAGATGCAAAATGGCCCATTGAAGATGAATACAATGCATGGCTGGAAAGGTTTATAGAATGATCCTATGTATGACAAGTGATAGTAGAAATGGTAACGGATGGGAGAGAATAATGCATAACCTAGAAATAGTACAAATTAGGATTTTCCTAAAGTATTGCAAAATATTTTTCTCTTCCCAACATGAAGATTGGTGGCATAGGTGATGACTTGGATGGGTCAGTCTTCTCTCTTTTTATTGCTTTTCCTTCTTTTGAGTTTTTCTAACTAGGTGTGCACGTGTGTAACACTTTTGTCTCGTGAAGAAGATATTTTGGTACTATTGTAATGAAGGAAAGATTCCTTTTTGAAGGAAGGTGTATATTCTTTACCAAACATAAATGGATTTTGTCTTATGTGCTTTCCCCCCCACTTTCAAAGGTGAAAATATAATTGTCTTGGGAATTTTGAAATTGAAATGAAATGTATGTCAAATGTAAATGTGACTTTAATTGTAATTTGGTATGATGCTTTTTGCTCCCATGTTTCTACAAATGGGAATTCAAGGCCAATTGCATGGGTCTTTTCATGGTTAAGAAAAATTTGAGCTCTTGTGAGAGTAAATTTGTATTTCAACCACAGAGAAAGAGAATAGTGTTGAGTCATAGGTATGCATTCAAGTTTGTAATAGGCTTAATGGTTTTACAGTACTAGTGGCATATGAATAACAATAAAAAAATCTAGATTAGATTCTCTCTTTTGTATTTTTTCTTTCAAATTATGTATAAAGTGATCAAGGATATTTTATTTATCTTTAGTCACTCTAGTTGAATGTATGATTTTTTTTCTTATTTAGTTCAAAGAACTAATTAAATTCTTATATGAGAGCATAGGTTTGTGAGATGAAATTCAAGGATCAGTAAGAAGTTTTTGTTTCTAGATACATCGAGTTGTGTATTGCAAAGAAATATATCAATAGTCTATAAATATTTTTTTTCATTGCTAATGTGTTATAGTTTGTTACAAATATGAGTCCATCACCCATAGATAAAGCACTGGTCTATTGATTTGGTTATCATATATGTAAGTGAGCCTACCTGTACCTCACAAAGAACACAAATCTCAATGAAAATATTTGACATACTTGTAATTGCAGTAAAGTGTTAGGAAGTACGACTCATTCCTTGATTTAGGTAATAGTTCAATAAAGGATTAGCTAAATCCTTGAATAATTTTGTCTATTTATGTTTGGTAGGAATTTATCTGTTTGTTTCAATGTTCATTATGAAATGGAACAAGAGTATCATATAAACATTATCAGGACCACCCTTCCGATTTTCATAGAGCCCAGAGTGTAGAAGTAGAGGCCTAACAATCCTTTACTTGTTCCTTGTCCAATCCTTGCCTTTGCTTATCATTGAAATATGGAAAATTCATAGGAATTTGGTGATATTAAGCTTGGTTCTCAAAAAATAACCAACAGATTGGTGACTCCGCTAGGAAATTTTCCTAGTCCAACGTCTCTAGGTTAAATTCGGTACAGTTACAGTCAGGTATTTTATCGTTCTTCACTGATTAGAGAATGGTCTGTTCAAATTTTCATCACATATGTCAAGTCCAATTTTATGCATCAAGTTTTGGTTCATTCCTTCATCTTGTGTCAAGTTATGTTCAAAGTTTTCTTTAAGATTGTGAGTGCAACTCCAAAGTGTAATCAATTTATATTTCTGAGTATCTTGGGTGGTGACTCTAAAGTCTCTTATGCTAGTGCGGGTATAAATTCCAAAAGATAAGGTGAGAAAGAGAATTTTCAAGGAAAATTTGACACCATGAGTAATACTAGAAGCTACATGTAGAATAATCTTGAGCAGAAGCTAGAGTCTGAGCTCACAAAGGATAATCAACCAACCTAGAAAAGGAAAAATGCAGAATTAGGCCTACTAAATTTCCCTTTGATGCATCTCCTAATTTTAATAATGATGTAACTAATGTATATGTTCATGAAGAGGTACATGAAGTTGAGGTGCCTAATATAAATGAAGTTTTTGAACTAAGGAAGTCTTTGAGAATGAACTTGATATGTCAAGAGAAGAGGATAGGTGGGAATTTAGGGAAAAGAATAAGACATTCTTAGATCCTTCAACTCCTAGAGTTGGATCTTTATTTAATGATGGTAATTTCAATCCAAGAGGTGAATCCCCTAGTGTAGCCTTGCACCATTTCCTTGAAGGAGAACAACTAATCTTACATTCTCTATTCATGAGCCGAGTGAGGCTAGAGATGTCTTGTAAGATGAAGAGGATATAGAAAAACATATGCAAGCCTTAGAAGAGGAAGAACTTAGGCTTAAGGAAGAAGAAGAAAAGAGACTTGGGGAATTGAAGGAGAAAAAAGAAAAGGAATTGAAGAAAAAAGAAGATAAAATTAATGCTAAGATGCTTGAAAGAGATGCTTGGGAGCAAAGAATTGAGAAGATGAAGGAAGTTGCAAAGCAGAAGGAAATTATTGAGAATGCTTCTAAATCTGCTATAAGGTATCTCCTAACCCTCCTAAGGTAACCATCCCAATGGGAACCTCTACTGCAAATACCTATACCACATCCGTTGCAACCACCAAATCCTCAGATCCATCTGTTGCTACTGTAGGCACTCAATTTTTTCCTCACAATCATAATGAAATTTGTCTATTGATTAAATAGATATTATTATTTACCTAATCAATTCATTCAATACTTTCTTCTATTCATGCATTTCACCAAATCATTCAACCATCTCATGCTCGTTCACTAACCGTTTTGCATAAACATGCATTCTCGTTCATAATCTATTTCATAAGAATTCATGTCCATTTGTATTATCATTCACAATACATTTTCATAATAAACCACTATCGTTCATTTTTCGTTCACTATCATTCATATCTATTTGCATAATAAATCATAATCATTCATAATTCATTTGCATAATAAGTCATAAACATCATTTTCATATTAAATCAATTATCATTATCATCCAAAATCATTTCATATTTATCTCCATTAATAAATCAATTATCGTAGTCATTGACTATTGTTTCATAATAAACTAATTATCATAACTTGCATATTAAATCATATCATTTGCATAAATAATTCATGAAATATTGCATTTCAGTAAAGCATCTTTAATCATTTTATTCATATTTAATCATTTAGGTACATTTTAATCTAATGTCCCTTTATCACCTTCATTCTCATGCATGACATTTAACTGAACAATGTGGGATAATGGCATTTCCTTCTCTCCCATCTTTTATCCCAAATTTCATCTTCAACCCCTCTCCATCCTCAAGGAACTCCTATTTAAATGGGATTTCCCTCTCATTTTGGCCCTCACAAATTTTTCTCGTGAATTTGTATAGTCATATCTTCTTTGTATTTTGAGTTGCATTTTCCCATTCACCATAGCCTCTCTCTTGCATTTTGTACTCACAAAAAAAAATCTAAGAGAAAATACATAAAAATAGATCTTGGTGATAGGGAGACAATAGAGAATGATTTCTTTTAAAAGCATCTTTTTGTTTTGTTTATGTAGTTTAGATTTTCATTTATGGTTTTTCTTTTAATTAGAATAGCTCTATTGATGTGGGCATGAAGTGGTGATTCTTGTTCATAGAATCATGCATTTTATGGCCGCCACAACTGCAAATAAATCACAACATGTAGATCATGGAAAGAAGCCCATTGACCAATATAAGAAAACTACCTTTAATAATTTTAATACTAGCACCAATACAAGTACAAATACCTCATCCAATAGTGCTTCCACCAAAAATTTTATGATTAGTCCTATTCCATTATATGCACCCCTAGAGCCTATGATTTTGAGATTGCAACTGGTGAATGAGAAGTTGTAGCAAGATTTGAAGAAAGATGAAATTGAAGCTAAAAATGAAAAGATAGCCAAAAATATCTCTTTCCTTAAGATCTCTATACCTAATATAGTAGCTTCAAGATCTAGACACATTGACCCTAGCTCACATAAGAAAAATTTTGATGGACAGACTCCTAGTGGAGGAAACCACAAGAATAAGAATACACATTCTAAAGATGGCGAAAGAGGTAGTGGTGATGGAAAGAAGAATGGAGGCAATGGTAATGATTGGGATGGAAAGGGCAAGGATAAGAATCAAACTGATGGCCGAAAGGATGATGAGCCTAGAAATTCTCATAGAGACCGAGCTACCGAGAGGTCAATGCAAGTGAAAAGATATTAACAATCATGCTTTACTGAAATTCATGGTTATCATAATCCATTTCCTAAAGACTTTAGGTCTACCTTGGTGAGGTTCTTTAGTAACAATTCCTTAAGTGGTGTGGACCACCTCAAAGCATTTGCTAATGTCATGGATGATTTTGAAATAGAAGCTAAGGATGTGATAATGAAGCTATTCATGCAATCACTCATTAAGGATGCCATAAAATGGTATTGAAGTTTACCTAATAAGAGTATTAGTTCTTGGGAGGAGTTCAATAGGTTGTTCAAGGAGCATTATGGTGATAAAACTGATTCAAGGTTTCTCCTAAATCAGTTTAATAATATTGTCAAAATTTCAAATGAGGTTGTTGTTGATTTTAATGTGATATTCCAAAAGGCCATGAATAAGGTATCTCCTCATTTACAATTAAATTATAGTGTATTCATAGTGAATTATTGCAATTCCTTTGATACAAAGATGACCTATCACCTACTGGATAAAAATACTCAAACATTGAGAGAAGCTTTTAAGATAGAAATCCATATTGACAGTATCAGTAGAGCAACTAGTAAGGTTGGGAGAAGGGATGATGTAAAAATCTTCAAAAATCCAAAGAGAGAGGATAAAAACTCTAGTGCTAAGGGAGGTTCACTTAAGGACAAAATTGACAATGTTACAAACACTATGAAGAATATTTGTTACAATCTTGCTAAGAAAAGGGTTTTCCAAATGAAAATTCCATCTATTAGAAGAATGAGAGACCTCCTTGGCTGTAAGACAATCCATATAACACAAATTGGCATAATTGGAAGCACATTCCTAATAATCAAAAGAATGCTCAACACAAGGTTCCTCTGGATCCTTTGCAAAAAAACTCAAGCAATTTTGTTGATGAGACCCCTTGAAGCATGGTTTGTCAGATGCCACATTCTTCACCCCAATGTGCAATTGCACAGTTGGTTGAAGTTGAAGAAGGTGTGCCTAAAGATTTTGATTAGTCTCATGAGGATGATGTTGAAATAAATATGATCATGGGCAAGTCTAATTTTTTTGATAATGAATGCTCATCTGATCTAGAGTCTCATGAACTTGATGTGGATGACCAATTTGCATATAACTAGTACATATCACCAACAAGTTCTTTTTGACGAAGATGATGATAATGACAATGAAGTGTATGCATTGGAAGTAACTAAAGATAACGTGTCTCTAAGGAGACCTTCAGATGAAGAAATTTCAAGATATACAGTGGCCTTGGCTACACAAGCCATAGATTCATATCATCTGAGGAAAAAAATAGTGGGTGGTTACCAAGGTAGCCCTGCTAGTCTCTTTATCAAAGAGAAAAATATGAAAGGAAAGAGAAAAAATATGATAGAAAAAGGGGAGTAAGGGAGATAAAATGTATGCTAAGAAAGTTGATAAACCAAAATATATGGAGAGCCCAAGTCTCTTGCTATAAAGACAAAAGCACAAAAGAAAAATTTTGAATTTGCAAAGAAGGATGCCAACCACAAAGCTGAAACAACAAAGGATAAGTAGGAGAGAATTATAAAACAAGGTATGATCCTAATTGATTTTCCTAAATATACTCCTATTGATATGTTCTAGTTGCTTAGTCAATTAAAAGTTTTTGTTCCTTTTCTTGAGATGATGAGAATTTACGAGCACAAACAAAAGTTAGTAGCCCTTATCAATGGTGCTACTACAACCTGTAATGAACTAGTGGTCTCCACTCCACCTAGAGTGAGTGAAAAGGAAAAGAAAGAGAAATAATTAAAGGAAGTAATCACTGAGATCCCTCATATTTTTCTAGGAAATTCAGTGACCACCTATCCTAGAAAGATGGACCCATTTTTCCTTATACTAATTGTTAAGGGAATTTTTTTCTAAAATAGTATCATTGATTTTGGAGAATCTAACAATATAATGCTAACCGAGATCATGGATGCAATGGGATTAAAATTTGACAACACCTGTCAAAAGTAATATACTATGGACTCAAGGGAAGTCCTTGTGACTGGTGTAATAAATGAGCTTCCCTATAGATTGGCTGCATATCTAGAGAAAGAGTTCAACATGATTGTGATTGTGGTAGATATCCCACCCAACTATGGGATTTTGTTGTCTAGGAAGTGGAGTTCTTCCATGGGGGTTAGAATGCAATGTGACATGTCTTATGCTACCTTCCCTATTGATGATAAAGATGTTAAAGTGGTAAGAGAACCGAGAGTACCACATATGTTGTAGCATGCTCCTAAGTATGATATAATTCATTTTGTAGATACTAACATCAGTGATTTTAAGGTGGAAGAGCTACCAAGAAAAAGTGACAGGTGGCCTGCACCCATAAACAATGAAGTTACGAGACTATCTGATAAAGATGAACTCTAGAAGATATATTTTGAAGGTGGAAGTTCTAAAGAAGGGTCTGGTGTAGGTATATTGTTGGTGTCACCTAGTGGCAACACATATAATTTTTCTTTCACTTTGTCTTTTTTATCATAAATAATGTGGCAGAGTATGAGACACTACTACTAAATTGAGGCTAGTAGAGAAGCATGGGATAAAGAAGCTAATGGTGATAGGTGATTCTGAGTTATAATATCCCAAGTGAGATCTAGGTATGCATGTAAGAATAATAAATTAAAACAATACAAAAATGTTTTCTAGGATTCTATTGAGAAATTTTATGCCTTTAGAACTGACTGGATAGAGAGAGGTCAGAATAGAATGGCATAATTTCTTGAAAACATTGCACTTAGACCTGATGACATAAATTTTGTAGGTATCTCCAAGGTTGAGGTACAAGCAAGGCCATCAGTCCCTAATAGTGTATATAATTGGAAAATATTCAATGATGACAAAAATATTTTCTAAGTTTTTAAATTGTTTTAATGAATATGAGAGTAAAGAGATTGACTTTGGGGAATTTTTTGAAAACATAGATGGTAAGGATACAATCTTTGGAAATGAATTATTCAACTAAAGAAAAATAAGATTCCCAAAGGCCTTGTGGCATTAGAGAGTCTTTAATAGTCAGGACAAAAGCAAAGTTAAAAAAAAATACCACCATTCTAGAGGACTTATAAGAAGTAAACTTGGGGACTTAAAATGCCCCTAAAAATGTCTATGTGGGAAAAAAGATGAAATCCAAGATCAAGGCAATGTTGGTTTCCTTATTGAGAAAATACACATCTTTGCTTGGTCATATGATGACCTAAAAGCATATAGAAAGGAATTGTTCCAACATGAGATTTCATTGAAAGAAAATGCCAAGCCTTTTAGGTAGAAGCAAAGACCCATCAATCCAACCTTAGGTCCAAAAATGCAAGAGGAATTGGTCAAGATAATGGATGCTAGCATTATAAATCCTATTAGGAATTCCTCATGGATGTCTAATTTAGTGCTAGTCAGGAAGAAAAATGGTCATATAATATTGTGTGTGGACTTTAGGAATTTGAACATATCATCATCAAAGTATAACTATCCACTTCCAAACATGGAGGCCATGTTGGAGAAGGTAACTGGCTATGAGCTATTGTTTATGATGGATGGTTTTTCTAGATATAACCAAGTAAAAGTGAAAGAGTCTGAGCAGTATAAGATTGCATTTATAGCTCCATGGGGCACCTATGTGTATGTTAGAATTTTATTTAGTCTGACCAACATAGATGCTACTTTCCAAAGGGCTATGGATGTGGCTTTTTTCATTTCATTGACTTGTTCTTGGCAATTTACCAAGATGATTTGATAGCTTACTCTAAGAAAGAAGAAGACCATTTCATGCACTAGGAGAAGATATTCATCAGGGCATTAGAATATGGAATATCAATCAACCCAAAATAGTGTTCCTTTGGAGTTATTGAAGGAAAATTTCTAGGTAACATTATATCCAAGGAGGGAATAAGAATTGACCCTCAAAGGGTAGCTTCCATCGACAAGATTCCGCAGTCAAAGAATGTAAAAAGTATTTAGTCATTATTTGGTTAGATTAACTTCTTGAGGAGATTTGTGACCAATTTTTTAAAGATCACAAGACCTATCTCTAAGATGGTAAAGAAGGGATAAAAGGTGGTTTGGAGCGAGGAGCCTAGTCATGCATTTAGGAGCATAAAGCAAGCTATCAAAGAGGCTCTAGTATTGAAGTCTCTCAAATTTACTAAACCAATGCATATTTTCTCTTTTTCTTCCTTCCATACTATTGCTATTGTGTTGTTGCAAACAAATGGTGAGGGATTTGAACAAACCATTGCATTCTTTAGTAAGTCTTTACATGCCACAAAAATTAAATATGACATGACTGAGAAACACACATATACTTTAGTCAAGGCTGCAAAGAATTTCAGAACCTATATGATGGGAGCTATAGTCATAGCCTTTGTGCCAAGTGTTGTTGTGAAGGAAATCTTCACTCAACAAGAAACTAAAGGCCAAAGGTGTAGATGGATCAATACGATCCAAGAGTTCAACATTGATGTTCAAATTACAAAGTTAGTCAGAGGACAAGGATTAGCTAAGCTAATGGAAAATAATAACTTGGAAGAAAATTAGATAATTCAAGTAGAATCTATTGATGTTACACCTGTATATGATATGAAAATGTGTGGATGGCAGAGAAGGATTGTTTAGTTTTTACAAAATTTGTAGTTCCCTACAGATATGGCTGATAGTGAAAAGAGAAGACTAAAGTTGTTGCAACTATGGGCTAGTCTGGTAGTGTTGTCTTTGATGCTGTCATTGATGCCAACACTGTTAAGTATATTGCAAATTGTACATGTATAGTTGAGATGCTGCTAAGATGCTATGAGTACATGGAGCTATCGTATATGGCTATAGATGTGTTGTAAAGAAGAGAAGTTAGAGTGATGAATGTGTTCAGATTGTGCTCAGGTATGTGCTCTACATTTCTCTTGTGTTAATCCTATACTTGTGTGGTTTTGAAGTTTTCATTACGATGATCTGATGGTGGTATATTATGAGTTTCAATTTCTAATGAGATGGTATGTGAAAGTTGTGTCCATCAGTATGTGCATTCTACTAACAGAGTTGATATTCTATGGACTGGGAGAAATGTTTCTACTTTGCAGTCCTCCATTGTTTCATTTCGGATCTTTCGGATCTGGGATATGTCTTGTGAGGGTATTTTCTATGCTCTAGTAAAGAAATTTGAATTTTGGTGATCCAAAAGTCATGTTTCAGTATTCCAGTGTGTGTTTCCACAATCTGGATGGACTAGTGAAAGATATTAAGTGATTGAAGTTTGTTGTTTTTGTTGTGGATGTATCTGGAAGGTTCTGAGATGTAGTCTCATGAATAATGAAGCAAGTTGAGGTGTTTGCATGTCATCTTCTTGTTGGGAAGCATGTGCATCATTGTTCTTTTTTTTTTCATTAGGTTTGGTTGACCTAGTGTTTACACTTCATTCGAAAAATAAAAAAATAATTAAAGAAGCATGTGGTTGATTCGAGAATGTTATTTTTTATCTTGAAAAATAATTCTTTTGGTCTACTCTTATTCCTTTCCACTGGAGGAATTTTGAGTTGCCAACCTAATTTTAATTTTTGAAATGAGATATTTGTGACCGACCTTGGTAAATGCTTCTAAGGTTGAGAATGGTATAAAAGCAAGTCAAATTGTGAAGAATTGTATGACAGTGTGATGCAAAGTGACGAAAGTTATCCAAAAATCATAAAAGTAGAAGTGTTTGTGTGAGTGAGTTGTGATAGTAGTTTTTAGTGTGCTAAAAGTAGTAAGTTGAAGGTTTCTATAATTCTGCTAATGTGCTTTAATTGCTATGATGTATCTTTCTTTCTCTTTTGTATCTATAGGAAGTGAGCATCCTTGTTGGATAGTGAGTCCTTTGTAGGTAGCGAGCCTTTGTATTTGGACAATGAGTCCTCTTTTGGGTAGTGAGCCCTTGGTAGTGAGCCTTTGTATTCAATTTTTTAATCTTTATATTTTGAGTTAACCCTCATCATGGTTTTTCCCTTATTGGTTTTTCCATGTAAAATTTAGGTGTTCATTATGTTGATTTACTTTCTATAATTTGTGTTTCATGCTCATATTTAATAACAAAATAATTTGGTTGAAGAATTGATAAGTGATAAAGTTTTAAATGCGAACTTGTATGACAACTGATTCACCTCCCGTCTCAGTTTTCCTGCACTTTTTTAATAGTTGCATGCCATTAAGTATGTAATTATTGATAATGAACTATGGTGGAGGAGCCCAGATGGAGTGTTGCTCAAGTGTGTGGATGGAAAGTAGGTGTTAGAGCTTTTGCAAGACATGCAAAATGGAGTGTGTGGTGGCCATTACATGGCTAAGATAACTTCCCATATGATCTTGAGGGAAGGATTCTAGTGGCCCATTGCTTTTAAGGATTCCCATAAGTTTTTCAAGACTTGTGATGTTCTCTAGAGGTTTGTAGTGAAATTGAAGTTCTCAGGAAGTTTTCCACTTAGGCCAATCTCTGTTCAGGCCCCTTTCCAACAATGGGGTATAGATTTCATTAGTGAAATATTCAAAAATTCTAGTAGGGGCATTCATGGATCCTTTTTGTGATTGATTATTCATAAAGTGGGTGGAAGCAATCCCCATAAAGAAGGAAACAAGTAAATTTGTGATAGACTTCCCAATGAACAAAATTCTCATTAGATTTGGAGTTCCAGAGAAGATCATTTTTGAAAATGCTATGTGTTTATGGTTAGAGGAGTTCAAGGATTTTTGTGAGAAATATTGCATAGAGATTTCTTATTCTTCCCATTACCATCCTCAAGGGAATGGTGAGGCTGAATCTAACAACAAAAGTCTAATGAAGATAATTAAAAGATTGATTGAAAAGAATAAGAAGGACTAGGAATCAAAGCTAAAGCTCTCATTGTGGGTTGACAGGGTTGCTATAAAGAAAGCTACAAGACATTCACCATTTGGTTTAGTTTATGCTTTGGATGCTATAATTCCTCAAAATAATTTACTAAATATGTAAAAAAAATTGTAGAAGTATAATGAGAATATCTATGATGATATACAACAAAGGATTGATCATCTTATACAACTAGATGAAACTAGAAGAGAATCTTATGATGAAAATGTAAAGATGCAATTGCAAGTAAATAAATTGCATGATAAGTGAGCTTCTCCCAGGAAATTTGAAGTGGGAAGTATGGTATTGGTGTGGAATGTAATGTCTCTAGATAAGGTTATGGTTCTCTTTCCTTTTTTGGGTAGGTCCTCGGTTTTTGATGTCCCTATACTTGGTATGCTTGAATGAAGAAATTCATAATCTTTCCATGCCTATGAGAGGCCCACGTCCCTAGTTGGAGTCGTTGGTGGAATCCTAAATTTTTTTTTCATGTTCCACTATTCTAAAGATTATTTTCTTCTGGTCCTCTTGGTCTGTCAAGGGTTAGCGTTTAGGGTTTTATGTGGGAGTTGTTTACTTTGAATATTTTTTCCTTTGTCCAAACTCTTGGTCTTTTAGTATATTTCTTTGTTGACCTATTGTGGTATGTTTCTAGTCATGTTAAAAACAAGTTTAGTCATTTATGTCCATGAAGTGATTTACCCCTCATGGTTATGGTTTCTTGTTACCCATCTCTGAATCTTCTTACTTGCCTAGGTTTAATAAATTACTTTATTTTATAAGGTTGATTAGTGGGCCTTGTTTTTCCTTTACATCATTTGCATAACATGGTTTAACTCCTCTTATGGCCTTATATTACATTGTCCTATGAGGTCCCCTTGCTAAAACAACTTGTGAGAACATGCAAAATTGTTTCACTTAAGTTCTCGTTCATCACCTTGCATATCGCTCATCATAGATAGAGTTTAAACTTTATGTTTCAAAGTAGTAATGATTGATGTGAGTAATTTACCTTGTATCGCTAATTGCTTATGAGTTCTAAGTATTGAATTTGTGATGTGTGATTCTAAAGCTCTTTGTATTTCCTTTCATCTCTCATCACAAATAGTTGTGTGCTTATCTTTTCTAAATTGGTGATGAGGGATGGGGTCCTCTATTCTAATATTATATTTTTGTTTTGAAATATTGACGTGGGTGATACCTTTTGTTCCTTTGATCTTTTTCTATAACCACTTTTCTCCCATGACCGATGTGAACTTGATATTGAGACAAGGATTATCGATGCGTGATGTGAGATAAAGTTTTTCAAAATTGGACCTTGATCCAATGGTTGAGATCTTATTAGACTGATGTTCACATTATTGATAGGATTCTAGAAAGAAGGAAAAAATCCATGATGAGTGATAGACTATTAAGTCTATTGCCTCTCGTGCCACTTTGAGCTATCATGGATACAAATGAAGATCTAAAGAATAAAGTAGTGATGTGTGATGGCTGCCAAACAAATGATAAATAAGATGCTTAAAGGGCTATGTGGAAGTATCCTTAGGGCATCACTTAATGCAAAAAAGAAAAGTAGAAAGATGAAGGGAGAGCCACTAATATGTTTTAAAAAAATATGATCAAATGGTTAGGATTTAAACTCAAAAGACTAAATGTCAGCTCACTCGCGTGAGATTTCTATTAACCATTAATGGTGATATGTTCCATCTCCAGACCATTAAGAGGGAAATTGGATCATTTCTTCACACAATTGAAATCATTCAAGAGTGGAAGAGATAAACAAGTGTGAAAATACTTTGTGAAGAGCTCTAGTAAATAGTTGCAAAAGGTAGTAACAACAAACTTTGTCTGAGTAAGTAGACAAATAGGTTTTTTGTGTTAATTGCATTGAATTGAGATGGTTTGTGTAGCAATACATTTGAGAATTCTAAGTGCTTAGGGTTCACTAGGGTTTATCTATTGTTCATTTTAAAATTGGGCTAAGTGAGAATTGCTTGGAGTCTAGGAAGGGTTTTTATTTCTTCAATTTTTTTCTTAAAGAATGAATATATACTAGTAGGCCATACTATGAATTAAAAAATTGCAAACCCTAGCCTTGATACATTGTGAAAATGAGTGAGCCTAAACCTAGTGAGTCCAGCATAAGGCCTAAAAGAAAATTTAAGAAGAAGAGAGTAAAAAGACCCATGACTCAAAATGTTACATCTACAGTGAAGTCAGAAGCACTTGAAGCATCAAAACCTATGCAAAATGTCCCTACAACATCTTCAAAGCCAAAGGGTGAGAAAATAACTCAGTATAGATTCATGGAGGGTTACTCTACAAACATAAATGAGGGTGGGTCACAAATTTGTAAGATACCCACTAGGAAAGTTGTTGTGACAAAAATATTGATTGATATGGCTGGTGAAATTGGAGAACCAGCCCAGCCTCAGAGTAGATGAGATTTGTTTCTATATGCATTTAATAAGAGATATGCTAGAAGGCTAGCTAGATACTTATGGGGCCTTAACCTTGGGAGGTTGGTTGTGTCAAATGTGTTTGTAGAAGTGGATTTAATGATGGAATTGGAAAAAAATTATGATCCCAATGATAGGAAGATCAAGAGAGAGAATGGAACTTTGATTCTTGAAATAATGGGGGAAAAAATTGTGGAGGTATTTAAGGTAAACCCCAATTATATAGTTGACTTCAAGTGTGTGGGTGTGTAGACCTATATGATTAGTATGAGTGGAATATATTTTCACTTAGGAAGAATGTTTTGGCTAGGCACATAAAGGATGATAAGGGAGGATTGGTGCTAAGGATATGGAGCCCTTTGAGTGTTAATATTTTGCAAATTATTTCAATAACACTTACTATTGTTCGAGTCAAGTTTTGGCTCATAGCTTTGATGCTAGGATAGACATTGAATTATTCATGATGGTGGTAGATATAGAGAATCCGAATTCAAACAGGGGTTTTGACTATGTAGCCTACATTGTAGAAAAAATGCATAAGGATTTCATTAATTTGAAGAGGGAAAATCTCCCTCTATCTTTTCCACATCATTCTCTATTGGTGCATATGCTTCTATTTGTGGGACAAGAAAAATGGAAGAAGAAGCTAGAGTTAAGGCAGAAAGATAATGGGAATAATAATTTTCTTGTCCAAATGTGGACATATATTTGGGACCAAGATTATCCCCATTCCAACTACTTGTTGTTTTTCAATGTCATTAGGTTTGGTATCTTGGAGAGTTTGGGTGTGGCACCCATTTATAGGCTTTCAAAGGTGATCAAAGACATCATGCACCAAAAGGAAGTGGTAGGAAAAAATTCAAATCACAATTGGGAAGAATGATTCCTGCATTTAGAATATACTCTAATTAGGGCTTATGAGGCCAAAGTAGCACCAAACTTCCTACCCCTATATGTATCTAAAATATTATCATTTATGGAGTTGATGTGACAACTCAATTTTATGGACCAAGAGTTGTTAAAAAATCCTAGGAAGGGTACTGTGATAGTGCCACAATGTTCTTTTGCTTACTTTATAGCTACTGCCAAGGATGCATATGGAAGATTTGGAATAATGGTGAACCTCATGATTCCTATTAATGAGATTAGGATTTTTTACCTAGAGGGTTATGTGCATGCAAGAAGAAAAAGCAAGGTTTTATCTAGATTCTCCTAGCAATTCTTATATACAGATGATGTGTTGAGGAACTTGTCAAGTGATGGGGCTCTTATATCAAGGAAAAAGGATTGGACAACCATATGTGACACTAAGGAAAGAATCATGAAAGGAAAAAAAATTTATGTGAGTCTATATGTTGTAACAAAGAATCTTTTTGAAAGGGATTTTGCAAAATTAAAGGATTATCAAAGTGGATAATTTAAGGAAAACGTAAAGGAGGTTGTTGAGAGAGCACAAGCTCTTTTAGAAAAATAACCTCAAACCATGGATATTCCAAAATAGACTACTGAGTTATAGGGGGGAGATGTTGAAATGATTGGGGAAGAGAAAATGGTAGAGCATATTCCTGGTGATGAGGAAGCAGAGAGGAAATTCCCTCCTAATACTGATGATGCTCTTGATTCAAAAACTCCCCAACATAGAATTTTCTAATGGCATTATGATGAGAAACTTGATGATGATCCAAGGATCAAGGCATGTGATGAGTTCCTTATAGATGATGCATGCATGAAAAATAGGGAATTCAAAGAATTTATTATTTAATAGAGTTGCAAGGAAATAAAAGAAAGGATTGAATAAGCTAAAGCTGGTGTAATCCCCTCTCAACAAGAGGAAGCTAAGAGGGAAGAGGAAGAAAATATTATGGCTGAGATTGTAGCTATTACTTCTATTGAGGGTAGGAATATTACTACAAAAATTGGAATAATGTTATGTCTAGGATGTACCCTCACCTCAGCTATTGCAATCAATGCAGTACAGATAGACCCTTAGGCTTTTGTATCTAAGGATCATTTTGACAATCGAGTGTTTGGGTCTGGTTATAGTCCAAAATTGCACACTCTTGCAATTTGGTCTATGGCACCCAATACTGGGAAGCATGAAGTTGTTAGGCCTATTTAAGAGTTCATTGGTTCAATGGTGGTGAAAAGAGCTATAGATATAACTCTCGTTCAAGCAACAAATTTGACTTTACATGTTGCAATGCTCAATGTTGATACATCACAAATATCTTAGAAGAAATACGGTTCCTTATTGAAATATTACAACAAGGATTTGGATGAGATTAATAAGATGAGAGTCACTATTCAAGCTAGCCAATCAATAAGGGAATTGTCTTCACCATCTTCTTCTTCTTTAGATTTATCTACACAAGACCGAGAAATATTGGCCTTAAGGATTTAGGATTTGAATGACTAGCTGAGAATAGAGAAGGAAAAATGTTAAGAAGGCCAAGATGGAGATAGTTCAAGTGGCCAATGATATTTATGAAGATGTATTGAAGTACAAAGTAATGAAGTTGGTCAATAGGGCTGATGATGTGTGGGCTACTTATAAGAACATCCATGAGGAAAAAATCAAGTATCTATAGGTTCAAGAGGCTTTCCAAACTAGGTGGAGAAAGTGGAACACTAGGTTAGGAGGACTAAAAGAAATGATGGCAAAGATGTGACAAGATCCGAAAGTTCCTACTCATGTTCCTAAAGTACTACAGGCTATCGACTTGGTGAATGAAATAATAACTCTCCATGGAAAGTTAGGAATGCAACTCCAAAGAAAATTGAAAATGTTTAGAGAGATGGAAGAGTTGGGTATGCCTAAAATATTGAATGATAAGGATGAGTTGAAGGAGTTTGCAAAATGGAAGGATGAGCTAGGATATTTTCTCCCTTAGGGAAAGATGATGTTAAGTGGTACTAATTATTCCATGTTGAATCCCAACATTGATATTATGGTTGGGGTTGAAACAAGAATGGACACTTTTATTAAAGAGGCCAGAGCCTTAATTGATGCAAGGTACATCAACATAGTGCAAAGATACACAAGTTTTTGGATGCAAAATGGCCCACTGAAGATGAATACAACACATGGTTGGAAAGGTTTACATAATGATTTTTTGTATGAGAAGTGATAGTAGAAATGGTGAGTAATGAATGGGAGAGAATAATGCATAGCCTAGAAATAGTGCAGATTAGGCTTTTGCTAAATTATTGCAAAATATTTCTCTCTCCAACGTGAAGATTAGTGGCATAAGTGCTGACTTGGATGGGTCAATCTTCTCTCTTTTTATTACTTTTCTTGGTTTTGAGTTTTGCTAACTAGGCACACACATGGGTAACACTTTTGGCTCCTAAAGAAGATATTTTGATATTATTGCAATGAATGAAAGATGCCTTTTGGAAGGTGTGTATATCTTCTTCAGCAAATAGAAGTGGATTTTTTCTTATGTGCTTTCCCTCCACTTTCAAAGGTGCAAATATAACCATCTAGGGAATTTTGAAATTGAAATGAAATGTATGTCAAATGTAGATGTCACTATAATTGTAATTTTTCCCAATGCTTGTTATTCCCATGTTTCTATAAATGGAAATTCAAGGCCAATTACATGGGTCTTTTGATGGTTAACCAAATTTTAAGCTCATGTGAGAGTAATTTTGTATTTCAAGAACTGAGAAATAGAATAGTGTTGATTCATAAGTATGTATTCAAGTTTTTAATAGGCTTAATGGTTTTACAGTAGCAATGGCATATGAATAACAATTGAAAATTTTGAATAAGATTTTCTCCTTTGTATTTTATCTTTCAAATTATGAATACAATGATGAATGATCTATTATTTGTCTTTAGTCACTTTGGTTGAATGTATGATTTTGTGTATTATTTACTTTAAATAACTAATTAAACACTTAAATGAGATCATTGGTTTGTGAGATGAAATTCAAGGATCAGTAAGAATTTTTTGTTTTTGGATACATTGCGTTGTGTATTGCAAATCAATATATCAATAGTCTATAAATACTTTTTTTCATTGCTAATGTATTATAGTTTGTTACAAATATGAGTCTATCACCCATAGATAAATCACTAGTCTACTGACTTGGTTATCCTATATATAAGTGAGCTTACCCGTACTTGATAAAGAGCACAAATCTCAATGAAAATATCTAACATACTTGTAATTACAGTAAAGTGGTAGGAAGTATCACTCATTCCTTTCTCTATGTAACAATTCGTTAAAGGGTCAGCCAAATCCCTGAAGAATTTTGTCTATTTGCATCTAGTAGGAATGTACATGTTTATTTCAATGTTCATGATAAAATGGCACAAGAGTATCATATAAAAAAAATTAGGATCACCCTCCTAGGTTTCAAAAATCTGGAAGTGTAGAAGTAGACACCTAGAAATACTTTACTTGTTCATTGGCCAATCCTTACCCTTGCTTATCATTGAATTATGGAAAATCCATAGGCATTTGGTGAGATTAAGTTTGGTTCTCAAAAAATAACCAATAGTTCTAAACCCCTTTCTTATATTTTATAACCAAATGAAACTTCTATAGAAAACCCATCCACCTAAAGTGCCTACTTTGTTGCAATTTAGATTCTGACTGCAAATACTGAAGTGGTTGATGATATATGTGTATTATTATTTCTTTACCCATTAGTCAATGTTTCCACTTCTTTGCACTCTGTACTAATGCATACAATTCTTTGTCATATGTGGGATAGTTACTGTAGTTAAAGTTTCATAATGAAATTTGATAGGTTTACCTCCTTGCATGAGTATTGCTCCCATGCTAAATCCACTAGCATTTGTCTCAATTTTGAAAGGTTGTTGTAGATCTAGTAGAGTTAGAAATAGTGTAGTGTTGAGCTTTTCCTTTAAAGTATCGAGGGCCTTTTTTTGTGGACCTCCCCACTTGAAAGACTTCTTCACACCTATGAGTCTGTGCAATGGAGATGCTATGTAAGAGAATTTAGAGATGAACTTTCTCCAATACTGTACTAAACCTAGAAAACTTCTAACTTTTGTAACTATACTTGGCTTAGGCCAGTTTACAATGACTTTGACCTTGATAAGGTCTAGTTTCAAGTTACCTCATCCTACAATATAGCCTAAGTACACTAAAGATGTCTTTGCAAATTCACATTTTGACATCTTTACATAAATTTTTCTTTTCTCAATACATCCAATACCTTTCTCACATGCTCTACATGTTCTTCCCAAGTTGGACTGAATACAAGTATATCATCCAAATACACTATGACAAAATTATCTATGAATGAATGAAAGATATCATTCATAACTATCACAAAGGTAGTTGGCACATTACAAAGCCCAAAGGGCATGACCAACCACTCATACAACCCTCTTTTTTTTGGCTTGAATGCAATTTTCCATATATCATTATCTGCAATTCTTATGTGGTGATATCCACTATGCAAGTCTAACTTAGTGAAATAAAGTGCATGTTTCAATTGATCAAGTAAACAATAAATTCAAGGAAGAGGATACATGTTCTTTACCGTTATCTTGTTCAAGGCTTTGTAGTCAATGTACATTCTCTAAGACCTATCCTTCTTTGGCACCAACACAATTGGAGAACCACAAGGAGAGGTACTAGGATGAATAACTCATTTCTCAACCAACTCCTAAAGTTTCTTCTTGATTTCCTCATTCTACATAACAGAGAGATGGTACATACCAATGTTTGTGAGTGACACATCATGTTATAACTAGATTTCATGTTGTTTCTCTCTCTTTCGTGGAAATCCCTTTGGCTCCAAAACTAAATCATCATAGGTGAAAACTATTTTGAAAAATTTGTTGAAAGTATGAATGAGCATGGTCATGTTGTCATTAATGTTGTCATTGATGTCAACACATTGTAGGTTGTTGCAGAGAAAGGAATCAAGTGATTGCAGTCTATGCATGTATAGTTGAGATACTATTGATATGTTGTGAGTACATGGAGCTATGTTTATGATGTTGCAGGTGTGCTGATATGATGAGTTACCAGTGCTTTTGAGAAATAGAGAAGAAAAAGTTGTGTGTTTTCAGAATGAGCTCCAGTTTGTGCTTTGTATTTCTTCTGTGTTGATCATATGCTTGTGCAGATCCAAAGTGTTGTTTATGGGAATATGTTGGTGATATATCATGGATTGTAGCTTATGGTTTGATGAAGAATGAAAGTTGTGTTCACTGGTGTGTGAACTAGTCTAGTAGATTTTTTTGTTTGTGGAATGGGAGAAATGTTTCTACTTCGCAGTCCTCTGTTAGTTTGTTTCAGATCTTGTGAATATGGAAGATAGCTTATAGCAATTTTATTTGTGTTGTATCAAAGGTGTTCGTGGTGTGGTGCTTCAAAAGATGAGTTTCAAAGTTATTGTGTATGTCTTTACAGTCTATATGGAATGATGGAAATTATTCTATGTATGAAGGTTGTTGCATTTGCTACGGATGAATCTAAAAGTATCTGAGATGTGTTCCAGTTTTTGGTGAAGCATGTTATGTGGTTTGCATGTTATATTCACATTGCAAAAGCATGTACTTCAAAGTTCATTGGCGTCTTCATTAGGTTTGGCCAACCTAGTGTTTACATGCAATACACAGGATAAATATCAATTAAGGAAGCATATGATTGATCTAAGATGTTGTTTTGGGTCTTGGTTAAGTATTGGTTTTATTCGCTCTCATTATCTTACACCGCAGGAATATTGAGTTGTCGACCTAATTTGAATTTGTAATATGAAGAATGTGTAGTCGACCATGGAGAAAGTTTCTAAGGTTGAGGATGGTATAAATAAAATTCAAGATGTTATGAATTGATGTATTGAGAATGCCACAAGTTTGAGAAGAAAGAGTGTGCAAAAGTGAATTAAGGTAGCAGTACTTTCATGTGTTAGAATCCTGAAAGCAGTGAACTGATGGTGTCTATAATTTTCTGATCAGGGCTACAGATGTGTGTAAATTGATGTGGTATATTTTTCTGTTATCTTTTCTATCTGTAGGCAGTTAGCCTCATTGTTGGATAGTGAGTCATATCTATAGGTAGTGAGCCTTGTATCCAGACAGTGAGTCCTTTTGGGTAGTTATCCCTTTAGCAGTGAGCCTCTTTGTAATCAATTTTGGAATCACTTTATATTGTGAGTTAATCCTCATCGTGGTTTTTCCCTTATTGGGTTTTTCACATAAATCTGGTGTTTCTTGTGTTGATATTACTTTTTTTTATTCACATTTCATGTTCATACTTAATAATAGAATTAAGTGGATGTAAATTTGATAAGTGTTTGGGATTTTTGTTTGAGATTGGTGACAAATGATTCAACCCCCCTCTTCGTTTTCTTGCACCTTTGAAAAATTGGTATCAAATATTTGGTTCCTCGAAGAAGAGCTTAACCACTTGAGGTAGATCTAATGGCACCCAAATTTTCAATCCATGTGTTTGATGGATCTGACTATAGCGACTGGAAAGTGCAGATGAGAGGCTACTTGATCTCTCCTAGTTACAAGACTTGGAAAGCTATTGAGACAAAATATTTTGCACCAACAAGTGGTCCTTCTTCTACAGATGAGATTTCTACCTATGATGAAAATGAAAATGCAAGGCATGCAATCTACAATGCTTTATCTAAGACTAAGTGGAAAAAATTTATTTCTTTGGGCATTGCTTATGAAGCTTGGAAAAAGTTGGAAGATATCTATGAAGGAAATGATAGAGTGAAATTGTCAAAGAAGTTAAAAGCTAAGCGCAGATATGAGAACTTGAAAATGGAAGAAGGTGAAGATATTGCAAGCTATTTTCAGAGGGTTGATATTGGAGTGAATGAAGTGAAAATTCAAGGTGGTACTCTAACTAATGAAGATGTAATCGAGAAGATTTTGATGACTCTACCAAAGAGTTATAATGACAAGGTTTCAACTATTGAGGAAGTTTATGATCCTAAGAAGTTCACTAAAGAACAACTATTTGGCACCTTGACTACATTTGAGATGAGAAAGTTTGGAAAGGAAAAGGAGAAGACAAAATTAGCCTTTAAAGCTACAAAGATAGAAGATGATCCGAATAGTGAAGGTTCAGAGGAGTTGGAAGAAAATTTTACAAGGAAGCTAAAGAAAGGTACTAGTAAGTACAAAGGTATGTTTCCTTTTAAATGTTTTAGTTGGGGAAATATTGGTCACTATGCTTCAAGATGTCCAAATAGAGTTGTACATAAGAATAATAGAGACAATAAAGAAAAAAAGGATAAGAAGTTGAAGAGATTGTACCATGTTAGAGAAGATGTTGGGATTTATGATGATGAATCTTATTTTGAGGGAGATAATGATGAATGTTTGTTTCTAGCCTTAGAAAATAAATCAATGTCTACTAAATTTGGAAGATGCGCAATGGAAAGTGGTATGAAGAACAAGAAGGAAGAGATGGAAGGTACTCTGGTTACTGCCTTTCATGCTATAAAAGATGAATACTATTGGGTGATTGAAAGTGGCTGCTCAAATCACATGACTGGACACAAAAGTAAGCTCACTAAACTTGAAAAGTATGATGGTGGATTAATCATGTTTGGAGATGATTCTGGTGCAAAGATTGTTGGAAAAGGAACAATTAATTTTGACAGAAATCATAATACTGATGATGTCTATTATGTTAAGGGATTAAGGGATAATAATTTGAGTATTGGAAAAATGTGTAGTAAAGGATTCAAGCTTGTGTTTTAGGATAACAACTGTGAGATCAAAAAAGGGTCCAGAACTGTGGTTGTTGTAGGAAGAACATATGGAAACATTTATCAGCTTAAGGGTGTTGATGGTCAGTGCTTTGTATCTCAGGTTAACGAAAGTTAGATATGGCACCAGAGGATGGGACATGTAAACTTTGATAATCTGATCAAGATTAGTTCAAGAGAGGTTGTCTGGGATCTACCTAAACTCACAAATCCTAATAATACTATTTGCAAAAGTTGTTAGTTGGGAAAACAAACAAGATGCAATTTTAAAGGAAAAGATCAATCAACTACCCAAATACTGGAATTGGTTCATGTAGACCTTTGCGGTTCTACAAGAATAGGAACTCTTAATAATGATAGGTATTTCATGCTCCTTATTTATGATTATTCTAGAATTACATGGGTTACTTTCCTTAGGATGGTATGTGCAGGATCATCATGGAAAAAATAGGCCCTTAAGTGGCAAAAAATTCAAAAAAATCAGAGTTAGGTAACTTGACCTAAAAATTTGAATAAGTTATCTATATTATTTCAAAAATATGTAAGAATAGAATCTCTAGAAAATTGAATGTAGTTTCTAAACTACTAGGTTTATTTTAAAAAAATAAATCTATTTATGAAAATTTGAAATTTCAATGCAGTACTTGAATTTCAAGGAAAAATGAGAAGTAGGTGTCTATCTGATCACCCTAACCACAATAAAATGATAATATTTTTTATAATATTTTAGATATAAGTAGAGGACTCATGTCTGGATGTGATGCATATTTTTTTATAATTTTTTTCCAAGTAAATAGTTAATTATGAATTTTTTATTACAACTTTTAAAAAATATAAAAAATTGTATGTCTAACCACCTTAACCTGGTCAAAACTTCATGAAATTCATTTTTTTTCTTAATCCTATAGTATGCGAAGCATAGAATGTAACACATGTTTCATATTCAAAAAAAGTGATACTATTTGAAAGCTATAGATGTTTTTCAATCAACCTATCAATTAGGACTTTAGTTGTAATTCAAATAGAAAATGAATAATAATTATTTATTAAATTCAAAGTAAAGCATAATTTATATTGGTGGAAAGCTGAGAATCTCCTTTAAAAACCCTTTTCATTTTATCAGCCACATACCCTACACATACCCATCATATCGCCACTTTTTGGCCCATCATGATCCTGCACATACCCAGGAATAAAGCTCAAGCTCTAGATAGATTCAAAGTGTTCAATGCTAGGGTAGAGAATAAAGTGAACCTGAGAATCAAATGTTTAAGGTTTGATAGAGGTGGAGAATCCAATTCTAGTGAGTTTAATACATTTTGTGAAGAGCATGGTATAAAGAGACATTTTTCTGCTCTTAGAACTCCTTAGTAGAATGGAGTGGTTGAGAGGAAGAACCAGACTATTCAAGAGGCTACAAGAACTATGATGAAAGAAGAAAATGCACCTAATGTATACTAGAGTGAGGCAATCCACACTACTATTTATATTTTTAATAGAGTTTAGATCATAGGTAACATCAAAAGGACTCCTTGTGAGTTGTGGACTAGTAAAATTCCTATTGTTAAGTACCTTAAGGTGTTTGGAAGTAGAAGTTATATTAAAAGATCAGATGATGATAACCTTGAAAATTGTGATGCTAGATGTGATGAAGGTTTCTTCCTTGGATATTCAACTAGTAGCAAAGCTTATAGATGCTTTAATAAAAGATTGAGGAATAGTGTTGAGAGTGCAAATGTAAAAGTTGATCAAGATATGCACAAACTAGTTGAAATAAGTGAAGTTGAACCAAATGAGCATATCTGCAGACCAATACCATAAGAGAATAAGGTGGAAGAAGATGAATCTTCAAAACCTACTCCTAAAACTCCAAAGTATGTATAGAAGAATCATCTAGAAGAACATATAATTGGAGATAAAAGTGAAGGTGTAAAGACAAAAAGCAAAGTCATGGTAGCTGAGGTAAATCTATGTTTACTTTCCAAGATAGAACCTAAAATAGTGTATGAAACATGCAATGATGAAAATTGGGTTAGAGAAATGAAAGATGAGTTGTAGTAGATAAAGAAGAATCAGACATGGGAACTGGTTCCTAGACTTATAAACAAGAACATAATTGGTACAAAGTGGGTGTTTAGGAATAAGTTGAATGAGAATGGTGAAGTTGTAAGAAAAAAAACAAGGCTTGTATGCAAAGTTTATTCACATGTTGAAGGAATAGATATTGAGGATACATTTTCCCCAGTGACAAGAATGGAAGCTATCCAGATGTTCTTGGAATTCTCTACACACAAATATTTTAAGGTATACCAGATGGATGTCAAGTCTACATTCTTGAATGGAGAATTGGAAGAACAGGTGTACATTGAACAACCCAAGAGATTTCAGTTATCAGATAAAGTGGATATGGTTTGTAACTTGAAAAAGGCATTGTATAGACTCAAACAAGATTCTAGAGAATTGTATGCAAGGTTGGATAGGTATTTGACACAACAAAGGTTGAGAAAAGGCTCCACAAGCAAAAATCTCTATTTCAAGGTTGAAGGAAACAAAATGTTGATAGTAGTTGTGTATGCTGATTATATCATCTTTGGAGGAAATGAAGGTATGCGTAAGAAATTTGGAGAGAAGATGCAAAAAGAGTTTGAAATGTCTATGATTGGTGAGTTGAATTTCTTTCTTCAAATTCAAGTGAGTCAAACTGATAAGGGAATATTCATTTCACAATAAAATTATGTCAAAGAATTACTAAAGAAGTTAGGAATGGATGACTCCAAACTAGTCTATATCCCTATGGTGACTAGATGCAAACTAAGTAAAGATGATGAATCTCGTAAAGTTGATCAGAGCATGTACAGATCTATGATTTGTGGGCTACTGTATATTATTGCTACTAGAGGAGATATCACACATGTAGTATGTTTGGTTGCCATATTTCAAGCAGAACCTAAAGAATCACATGTTACAACTATGAAAAGTATATTTAGATATCTAAATGACACTTCGGATTATGGCTTGTGGTATCCTAAGGATACTAATTTCACTTTGAGTGCTTACACTAATGTAGATTGGGCTGGTTGTGTGAATGACCAGAAGAGTATGAGTGGTGGTGCATTCTTTCTTAGAGGAAGATTGGTTTCATGGCTAAGCAAGAAACAAGATTCAGTCTCTTTGTCCACTATAGAAGTTGAGTACATTGTTGTAGCAACTTGTTGCACACAGGTATTGTGAATGAAGGAAACATTGAAGGACATATGGGTGATGTGTGGTGAGCCTATCCCTATCTTTTGTGATAATAAAAGTGCTATAAACATTTTAAAGAATCTAGAAATGCATTTGAGAATGAAGCATATATCTATCATATATCATTTCTTGAGGGAGAAGCTATTGGAGAATGAAATTAGACTAGAGTATGTGCCTACAAAGGATCAAATTGTAGATATATTTACCAAGGCTCTTCCAATGGATACTTTTGAGCATCTCAAGGAGAAGTTGTGGGTTATTTCCCCTCCTTCAATGAACTAGGTGCACATGGAGGTGCATTAGTCCAATGCATCTACAGATTGTTCATTCATCTAGACTAATGAATGGGTCTACTCCTCAAGGGAAGTAGGAAGTATCATTGTTGAAGTATAAGATGTGGGTACACTCCTAAGGGGGAGTGCTAAAATTTATGTTCTTTTCCATTGATTTCAAAGGGGGAAAGAGAGTCATGTGAAAAATAATGAAAGAAAAAGGGGAGAGAATAGTGCAAGGAAAAGAGAGTCTAGGAAATGATGTGTAGGATGTCTAATCTAAAAAATAAAGGAGCATGTAGGAATGGAATAGATGTTGTCTTTGATTTTTTTCATATCATGTATTTCCAACAATGACAAAGGTGGAGATTGTTGCAAGTATTAGTGAGTATGGTGGTGTTGTCATTAATGTTGTCATTGATGTCAACACAATACAGGTTATTGTAGAGAAAGGAATCAAGTGCTTACAAGTTGTTCACGTATAGTTGAGATACTATTTATATGTTGTGAGTACATGGAGCTATCTTTATGATGTTGTAGGTGTGCTGATATGATGAGTCACCAGTGCTTTTCAGAAATAGAAAAGAAAAAGTTGTGTATGTGTTCAAAATGTACTCTGGTTTGTGCTCCACATTTCTTTTGTGTTGATCCTATGCTTGTGCAGATTTGAAGTGTTTCTTATGGGAATATTTTAATGATATATCCTGGATTGTAGATTTTGGTTTCATGAAGAATGAACGTTGTGTTCACCAGTGTGTGAACTAGTCTGGTAGAGTTGTTTGTCTATGAACTGGGAGAAATGTTTTTGCTCCACAGTCCTTTGCTAGTTTTTTTTAGATCTTGTGGATCTAGAAGATTTCTTATAATGATGTTATCAGTGTTGTATCTAAGGTGTTCATGGTTTGGTGCTCTGGAAGATGAGTTTCATAGTTACTGTGTATGTTTGTACAATCTAAATGGATTGATGGAAAGTTTTCTATGTATGAAGGTTGTTGCATTTGTTGTGGATGAATCTGAAGGTATCTAAGATGTGTTCTAGTGTTTGGTGAAGCGTGTTATGTGGTACACATGTTATCTTCATGTTGTGGAAGTGTGTACTTCAAATTTCATTGGTGTTTTCATTAGGTTTGGCTGACCTAGTGTTTACATGTAATACAAAGGATAAGTATCAATTGAGGAAGTGTATGATTGATCTGATATGTTTTTTTGGGTCTTGGTTAAGTACTGGTTTGGTCTGCTCTCATTCTCTTCCACCACAAGAATGTTGAGTTTCCAACCTAATTTGAATTTGTAATATGAAAAATGTGTAGTGACCTTGGAGAAAGTTTTTAAGGTTCAAGATGGTATAAATACAAGTCAAGATGTTATGAATTGATGTATGCTAGAATGCCACAAGTTTGAGAAGAAAGAGGGTGTGAAAGTGAATTAAGGTAGTAGTACTTTAATCTGTTAGACTCCTGAAAGCAATGAGGTGATGGTGTCTACAATCTTCTGATCAATGCTATGGATGTGTGTAATTTTTGTGGTGTATTTTTTGTTATAATTTGTATCTATAGGTAGTGAGCCACCTTGTTGGATAGTGAGTCCTATATGTGGGCAGTGAGCCTTGTATTTAGATAGTGAGTCCTTTTGGTTAATGATCCTATTAGAACTGTGAAAATTTCAAATTTTCATAGCCAATTGCATTTATGAGTTTCCAAATGAGTCCTCGCCATACACACATATCTTCTCTTCATAACATTTTTCCCATATCCAGCCATGAGATCCCATGAGTCCATCTAGGTCTGGGTATTTCACATTATAGTCCATATCGGCATGAAGAAATCAAGGTCTCCCTGATCCATATTGTATTTTTTTCTAATATACAGTTGCTACAGATTATCGGCCAAACAAAAGACTATCGGAGTAATGTATTACCGAAAGCGTTGGGTCTTGTGACAAGGCACAAAGGGGTTTCATCAAATGGCTATCGAGAGGAAGCTACATACTCTTGCCGACTCAAATGTCACACCGATAAAGATATGCATCAGCAAGAGGAAGTTTCATATCGGAAAGAATGAGTTCATTAGGGTGAGGTCTCACAAAATGGGTTGTGTCTCACCGACCAGTGCACTAGAAAGAACACATTGGCAGGAGATTCATTGTCAGAGTGAAATCATAGCGAATTCTTTGTGTCTCACCGACTAGTGTGGAAAGACCAAGCACTTCGGCCAAACAAAGGGTATTCAGAATGAGGTCTTGACAAGTACCTCCGGTCTTGCCGACATGCACAGGGGAATCCTATCAAAGGTTGTTGGGATAAGTTTATACAGTCTTGCCGACCCATTTTGTCACGCTGACATTTTATTGTATTGGTGTGAGAATGATATTGTCACCGTGACCCATATGTCATACTGATGAGGGTATGCATATCAATAAGACTAAAGTGCATCAGAGTAGGGTCTTACCGAAGGTGTTTGGTCTTATCGGCACAGCGGAGGGATTATATCAAAGAACTGTCAGGAGGAAGTCATGTAGTTCTACCGACCTATAAGTCACACTGATAGAATACTTCGGGGAGAGTCTCACCGAATAGAGTAATCTTGAGGAATGGGTTCGGCGAGACTTTTAGAATCGGTATGAGTCTTTTCGAAGATTCATAGTCTTGCCGATGAAATTTATTTCATTGGTAAGATCAATTTCATTGGTGAGAAAATTGAAGGTCACGCCGAGACATGGTTTCATCAGCGAAAAGGTGGTTATGTTTTAGCAACCAAAAAATTACCATGGGGTGCACTCAGTAGGATATAATATGATCTATGAGACGTCTCCCTGACTCTGAAGGGTCACGGTGAATCAAACATAACAAAAGAGCACATCTCTGTAGGATATAATATCATCTATGGGACGTCTCCCTGACAACAAAGGTCACAACGAAGCACATGGTATGAATGGACATTCGTCAGTGAGACTCAAAGTATCGGTAAGATGACATGACTTCAAAGTGATGCACAAGATGACTGTCGGTGTAACGTTGAGGATCGGTATGACTACAAAATGTCTCGATGAGTCTTCAGTGAATGTTAACAAAAGGCCCGAATACTGTTGCTTGCCGATATTGGAATGTGAAGCGTTGTGTCTGTTCAGATGCAAATATATAAATATCAATTCTCAATTGTAAATGAAGACATTAGATAATTAGATAGCAGAATACAATAGAACTTAATATTTCGCCAATATGAGACTATGTTGCATGTCTAAAATCATGGAGATATCAATTGAAATCTTTTAATATGGTGCAGTTGTTTATGGTGTTCGTTGAAAGCATTATTGAAGTTATGTCCAATATGGTGTTTTCTGGTAATTTAAATTGGTGCAACAAGTTTATATCCAATTTTTTAGTGCACATTTGTTGCATCTGTATGATCAATTGATTGGTTCTTTCTAGTAAAGATTAAATACTTTAAGTTGATCATAGTAATTAGGGAATATCAGTTGGATCAATAAGAATAACTCGGTAATCATAACCTTGCATGTTTATACAAGCTATAAACCAAATCATATGCTGAACAACTTGAATGTTTTCCAGAAAAAAGTACTTGTTTCAGATTTATCTTGACTCTGCATACCCCATAAGGCACTAGTCTCCACAGTTTCATCATTCAATTTTATTCAATTCTTTTTTACATCCGTTAACTTAGCATATTAGGATTTAGCTTTGAAAATTTTACAAAATTTATACCAATTTTAATTTTATTTTTCCACTTCCATCTGCCATCGTGGATAAATTACTACAAGAAGAGAAGATCAAAATTCAAGTCTTCCTAATTCATATAGGTACACCTGCCTAGGTCTAGCAGCACCTAAAGAGTAGAAGGTTCAAGCCATTCAACCTTGTCTGTTACCCTAAAACGTATCAAGAGATTGGTAGCCTCTTGAGGTACCCTTTACCTATGTTTTTGAGAGCTAAGAAATTGGTGACTCTGCTGGGGAATTAACTCAGAATCTATGCCTTAATGATAGATTTAGAAACTTTAAATAGACTCTGCTAGGAATAACAAGTAACAATCTTTTCTCACTTTCAAGAAGGTGAGTGGTGACTCTGATAAAAACATTGCAACATGAATGGAAGAAGATCTCAATATAGGGGAGGTCATACTGGAGCCCCTGCTGGTAGTAGTAAGTGGACACACAAAGATGATAGGGTTGACAAGGGTAAAAGGATAAGTAAGGACATGTGCATGAAGAACAAAGACAAATCATCAATACCACATGGTGAAACATATGACCGTTTTGATACATGGAGAGATAATTCAAGTCTAGAACCTTGTACCCCAGAAGATTAAAGAAATCCTTTTTGTGACCCTCAGAAACAGGTAGAGTGGCATGCTAAATTTGAAGCTGAACGACTTAGAATTCAACATGAATATGACCAAAAAATGGAGGGTAACCAAAATGGACCCACTGATCAAGAAACTCCTCAAGAAGATTATGAATCTTTAACTTATGAAGAAGTAAAAGCACGGTTTGAATCTCAAAGAAAGAAGAGAGAAGAACAGGAGAAAGCCCAGATGATACAAGCAATGAGAGAATTCAAATTGTAGAAAACTTAGAACATTACTCAAATAGTTGGTGCTCCCCAAAGTATGTACCACCTCATAAACAGGGTAATCACGGTGCAGGGCCTTTTGATCCATCAAGTGTTCCTCAACATCAAGTAGGGAATCAATACAGATAGCCAAATCATCCACCTCATATTCCCGCACCATATACAAATATACAACCACGTCATGGTCAGTATCATGTGCCACATCATAACACACAATACAATAACCCAATGTACCAATATCAGTACCCACCTAGCCCTCCCCCTCATCAGTATACAACAATGATTAGACAATTTGATTTGGCAGGGTTTCAATTATACCCTTATCCTATGGATGGCAGTTGGAGAAATTTGGTGCCTAAGTTTACAGGGAGTAATGCAATTACTACCGCGAATCATTTAAGGAGTTTCAATGCCTTCATTCAAGATTTGGATGTACCTTATGAAGATTTACATATGAGGCTATTCATGATGTCGCTTATTGAAGAAGCTAGGGATTGGTTCAATAGCCTAACAACAACCTCTATTTATTCTCTCCAAACATTTCAGGACCGATTCCTCAAGCAATATGGGAATCTAAGTGCACCAGATGCTGCTCTTCATGAATTGATATGAATTCAGAAAAGTCAAAATGATTCAATTTTTTATTTCAACTAGAAATTCAATAAACTGCAGAATAGAATACCTCCTAGATCAAAGTTGCTAGACCCTATAGCATTGAGTGTTTACTTGAATTCCTTCGATCCTAAAATAGTATATGAACTAAGAAATAGGTTCCCAAGAGATTTGGCTGAAGCTCAAAAGATAACATTAACAATTGAAAACATCAGGAAGGTTGCTGGGATAATCAATAAAAGAGACAACCCTAGGGCTCCTCAACAAACCAATAATTATCAATACAAATAGGAGAACACATACATAAATGAAAGGCCTAGGTTACATGGCATGCCCTATAACACAAACTAGAAAGATGAGAAACTTATAATAGAAAGGCCTAGAAACAAAGAGACTCCTGATCCATTAAGGAAGAAGGGAACTTATATGGTGAGTAATAATTATTTCTATGAAGTTTGTGATAAGCCACATTCACCATATTATTGTGTTGTAGCCCAAAGAATGCAAGAAGAAGGAATATTGATTGGAAACGATGGAGAAGATCACACAATATATCTAACTTCAAATACATTTCACCGTGTGGAGGAGAGGTACTCATCTTTAGAGGATGAAGGTTATGAGTATGATGTTTCAAATCAGAATTATAATGTCCACATGGCTAAACAACAGATCCTTTCTAATTCTGAGGAAGATTATACAAAGCAATATTCTGATGAGGTGCCTACTCAGGGCAGCATGAGGAAACTCACTGAGAGGAGATAGAGAGATTAACTGTTGCTGTAGTTGAAGAAGCAAAGAGTAAGTACTGGTTGAGAAATAGGACAATGAATGAGAAGGAAGGTGTCCCTAGGGGAATCTTTTTGAAGAATCAAAAAGTGACACAAGGAGCTTCGAAGAAAACAAAAAACAAACAAAATGATAAAAGTGAACATAAGCCTATCCAAAAGGAGGAAGTAAAGGAATTACATAAAGAAATGCAAAATACTGATCAGCCAAGTAAAAAAGAAAAAGAAGAGAACAAAGGAGAAACATCAGAACAAAAGAAAATGATTAAGGCTGAGGGTTCTTCTTTTGACTTCACTCAAGTTTTATCTCAGGTAAAAATGTCTATGCCACTATTTGAGATGATGAAAATTAAGGAATACAGAGACAATGTTGTTCAATTAATAACAAATGGAAATGAAAAACATATAAATTCTGAAAGTAAGATGGCTACTAAAAATAAGCAAGAGAAAATAAAAATCCCAGAAGTGTGCCTTAGTAATTCAGTGTTAAATCCTCCACCAGTTGATCCTTTTTTCACTACATTACTAATAAATAACAAATTGTTGAGGAACTGCATGATAGACTCTGGCGCTGCCATGAATATTATGCCAGGAGGAGTTATGAAACAACTTTCTATGTGGGTGGATACTACTGAAGGGAAGTGTTATACAATGGATAACAAACTTGTTCCTGTGGTGGGTATACTGAAAGATGTTGAAGTCAAGTTATTTTCTTATCCTCAGGTGGCATATAATATTGATATAACAACAATTGACACCCCTCCTCAGTTTGGAATGCTTCTATCAAGATAGTGGATGGTGGTTGTTGGTGGAAATGTCCAATTTGATTTATCTTATGCAACAATTCCAGTAAAAGGTCAGGAAGTGAAGTTGAACAGGGATCCAAGGATGAATCAGGTTGTTGACTATATACCGCAAGATCAAATCAATTGTTTTTGTGATGTCGATTTTGGGAGTTTTAAGATAGAACCAGCCCAACCAGAATTAACCAATAGTGATCCAATTGAAAAGCATGTGGCACAAAATTGCAATGAAGTTTGGAAAATGTATTTTGATGGAGCATGCAACCAAGAAGGTAATGGAGTTGGGATTGTGTTTGTTTCACCTAAAGGTATTACATTTAAGTATTCATTCCTATTAACATTTGAATGTACAAACAATGTGGCAGAATATGAAGCTTTATTAATAGGTTTGAATATAGCTGTGAAACATAAAATCAAGTTGCTGACTGTCCTAGGGGATTCTGAGTTGGTTGTTTCACAAATTAAGTCCAAGTATGCAGCAAAACATAAAAGACTGAAACAATACAAAAATTTTGTATGGGACACAATTGAGTGGATTGACAGGTCAAAGAACATAATGGCTAATTTTTTAGAAAATGTGGCACTGAAAAGGGATGACATTACATTGGTTGGAGTATCACAAATTGAGTTCAAGACAAGGCCTATTGTGCCTGATAAAATATATAGTTGGTAGATTTTTAATGATGATGCTGACCTTTTGAAATTCCTCCACTGTATAGATCAATATGAAGCCCAGGAGATTGATTTCAACGCTTTTGTTGAAGAGGTGGATGGGAAGCAAACAGTATTTGGTAAGGAGATCTTACAGCTTAAAATAAATAAGCTTCCTAAGGGTTTAGTGGCATTGGAGAGGGTGTATGATGGAAATGATTGATCCCTCATAAAGCAAGCACTAATAAATAGGGGGGATATTGAAGAGATTAACTTAGGGACTGAGATGACACCAAGAAAGGTGTACATAGGGAAGAAGATAAGCCCTACAATTAGAAGGATGCTGATAGAGTTGCTGAGAAAATATAAACATGTGTTTGCTTAGTCTTATGAAGATCTAAAAGCATACAGGGAAGATTTGTTTCAGCATGAAATACCATTGAAGTCAGATGCTAAGCCATTCAAACAAAAGCAAAGACCCATAAATCGAACATTGGAGCCTAAAATGCAAGAAGAATTGGCAAAGCTCAGAGATGGGGGAATCATTAAACCAATCAGACATTCAACGTGGGTCTCAAATTTGGTCCCTATGAGAAAGAAAAATGGAGATATCAGGTTATGTGTAGATTTAAGAAATCTAAACATAGCATCCCTCAAAAATAATTATCCTCTACCCAATATGGAGGTTATATTGCATAAGGTAATAGGGTGCGAACTGTTGTCTATGATGGATGGGTTTTCAAGATATAACCAAGTCAAGGTCAAGGAATCTAAACAATATAAGATGGCATTTACAACTCTTTGGGGGACATATGTTTATCTGAGAATTCCATTTGGTCTCACCAATGCAGGGAAAACCTTCCAAAGAGCTATGGATGTAGCATTTGTAGATTTGATCATTGCTATCATGGTGGTGTATCAGGATGACCTGATGGCTTATTCAAAGAAGGTTGAAGATCATGTTCAACATCTGGAGAAGGTATTTATTAAAGCCTTAAAGTATGGTATCAACTTGAACCCTAAGAAGTGTCATTTTGCAGTCACAGAAGGTAAGCTCTTGAGACATATTGTTTCAAAAGAAGGGATTAAGATAGATCCTAAGAGGGTTGAGGCCATTGATAAAATTCTTGTTCCTAAAACTGTTAAGGCTATACAATCATTCTTTGGACAGATTAATTTTGTTAGGAGATTTGTTTCTAACTTTGCTGAGATCATTAAACCCATATCAAAAATGTTGAAGAAAGGACAAAAGGTAGAGTGGACTGCAAAGGCCTTGGAAGCTTTTGTATCCATCAAATGAGCCATCAAGGAGGCTCTTGTCCTCGAATCTCTAGATTTTGCAAAACCCTTTCAGATATTTTCTTTCACCTCAATGCACACTATTGCTGCTATTATGTTACAGAAGAATGAGGATGGTTATGAACAACCCGTGTCTTTATTTTGTAAGTCATTATAGGGGTCTGAATTAAAGTATGATATAATGGAAAAATAGACATTTGCATTAGTAAAAGCTATAAAAGATTTCAGGCCATATCTTGTTGGAGAAAAGGTGGTTGCTTACGTTCCTCATGCAGCTGTCAAAGATATTATGACACAATTTGAAGTAACAAGAAAATGGTGTAGGTGGATTAACAAAATCTAAGAGTTTGACATGGAGATACAAATTACTAAACTGGTAAGAGGTCAGGGCTTACTAAGTTGATGGCAGAGGCGAATATTGAAGCAAATTGAATTTGCAATGTGGAAGAAGAGACTGCAATTGCGAGTATTGAGCATACTCAATGGTATACAAATATCATGCATTATCTTAAATACGTGAAGTGCCCAAAGGGATTGAGTGATAGCCAGAAAATAACTTTGAAGTTGCAAGTATCTAAGTATGTCTTCATGGATGGAGATCTGTTTTGGAAGAATAGGGATGGTATACTATTGTTATGTTTGGATGAATCACAAGCCGGACATGTCTTAAGTGAAATGCATGAAGGGGTTTGTGGAGGACATTACTCAGCAAAGACAACTGTGCATAAAATTCGTAGGGTAGGTTATTATTGGCCAAAGGTTTTTAATGACTCTTTTACATATGTAAGAAAATGTGAGGCCTACCAGAAATTCTCTGGAAAACTAAAGTATCAGGGAGCTTTGCCACTTCAAACCTTGTAGGCTGATGCCCCTTTTCATCAATGGGGAATTGATTTCATTGGAGAGGTACAAGAAAAATCAAGTGGTGGACATAGGTGGATACTGGTGGCCACTGATTATTTTTCCAAATGGGTTTAAGCAATCCTAACTAGACAGGCTACAAGTAGAGTTGTGACAAATTTTTTAATGGAAAACATCATTACCAGATTTGGTACACCAATAAGATTGATCACTGACAATGGGATGTGTTTCAAATCAGATGAATTCAGAAAATTCTATAGCACATATGGCATTACCATCTCTTATGTAGCTCCTTACCATCCACAAGCCAATGGTCAAGTAGAATCTAGTAATAAAATTATTTTGAAGATTATAAGGAAGATGCTAGGTCAGAACAAGAAAGCTTGGGATTCAAAATTAAAACTAGTTGTTTGGGATGATAAGATTATAGTAAGAAAGGAAATTGGAAAATATCCATTTGAATTGGTGTATGGGACACAAGCCAGGATGCCTTTGCAGAATTTGTTACCAGTCTACAAGTTTGTCCTTCAAGAAGATTTGGATATTCCGGAACCTATGGAGGAGAGAATGGAGCAACTAGCTAAACTTGATGAAATAAGGAGAGTTTCCCAAAACCAAAACATGAAGTTATAGACATAGATGAAGTATCTATTTGATAAAAAGGTGAAGGATAGAAAATTTGGAGAAAGTGATTTGGTATTGATGCAGAACACAAGGTGCCAGAAGAAGGGAAAGCATGGGAAGTTTGAAGCCTTGTGGCTGGGACATTTTGTGGTTATTGGAAAGAAAGGTGAAGATTCATACTATCTACAAAATATGGGTGGTGAAGATCAGGAATTTCCTATACATGGGAAATTTCTAAAACATTTTTTCTCTTGAAACAATATAGAGGATCAAGGATTGCCAGTGCATGGAAAATTCTTAACAATCCTCTCAAAATTCTATCTTCCATGCACAGTAGTCTAGGAAATAAAAGGAACAAGACTTGCCAGTACATTAAAAATCTTGATTTTCCTTCTTTCAAAATAAATTTTTCCATGTACAGTAGTGTAGGGTCACATTCATTTCCATTCCTTCAATCTTTCTCACTTCATTCATCATCTTGAGTCTAGTCTGCTCTCCTAGAAATTTGTATCCTTGCAATGATCTCACAATCATTCATCCCCAGATGGAGCCACTGTTAGAACTATGAAAATTTGAAATTTTCACAGTCAATTGCATTCATGAGTTTCCAAATGATTCCTCGCCATACGTACATATATTCTCTTCATAAATTTTTTCCCATATCTAGCCATGAGATCCCATGAGTCCATCTAGGTTTGGATATTTCACATTATAGTCCATATCGGCATGAAGAAATCAAGGTCTCCCTGATCCATATTGTATTTTTTGCTAATATACATTTGTTGTAGATTATCGACCAAACAAAAGACTATTGGAGTAATGTCTTACTGAAAGCATTGGGTCTTGCCGACAAGGCACAAAGGGGTTTCATTAGATTGCTATCAGGAGGAAGCTACATAGTCTTTCCGACTCAAATTTCACACCGATAAAGATATGCATCGGCAAGAGGAAGTTTCATATCAGCAAGAATGATTTCACCGGGTGAGGTCTCACTGAATGGGTTGTGTCTCACCAACCAGTGCACAAGAAATAACACATTGGTAGGAGATTCATTGTCAGAGTGAAGTCATAGCGAATTCTTTGTGTCTCACCGACTAGCATGGAATGACCAAGCACTTCAGCCAAACAAAGGGTATTCAGAATGAGGTCTCGGCAAGAACCTTCAATCTCGCTGACATGCGTAGGGGAATCCTATCAAAGTTTGTTGGGGTAAGGTTATATAGTCTTGCCGACCTGTTTTGTCACACCGACATTTTGTTGCATCGGTGTGAGAATGATATTGTCACCACAACCCATATGTCACACTGATGAGGGTATGCATATCGGTAAGACTAAGGTGCATCAGAGTAGGGTCTTAGCGAAGGTGTTTGGTCTTTCCAACACAGCAGAGGGATTATATCAAAGAATTGTCGAGAGGAAGTCATGTAGTTCTTCCGACCTATAAGTCACACCGATAGAATACTTCAGGGAGAGTCTCACTAAATAGAGTAATCTGGAGGAATGGATTCAACAAGACAGTTGGCATCGGTATGAGTCTTTTTCAAAGATTCATAGTCTTGCCAATGAAATTTATTTCATCGATAAGATCAATTTCATCGATGAGAAACTTCAAGGTCACGCCGAGATATGGTTTCATCGGTGAAAAGGTGGTTATGTTTCAGCAAACAAAAAATTACCATGGGGTGCATCTCGGTAGGATATAATATGATCTATGAGATGTTTCCCCGACTCTGAAGGGTCACGATGAATCAAAAATAACAAAAGAGCACATCTCTATAGGATATAATATGATATGTGGGACATCTCCCCGACAACAGAGGTCATAGTGAAGCACATGGGATGAATGGACATTCGTCGGTGAGACTCAAAGTATCGGTAAGACAACATGACTTCACAGCGATGCACAGGATGACTATCGGTGTAACGTTGAGGATGGGTATGACTACAAAATTTCTCAGTGAGTCTTCAGCGAATGTTAACAAAAGGCCGAAATACTGTTGCTTGCCGATATTGGAATGCGAAGCGTTGTGTCTGTTCAGATGAAAATATATAAATATCCATTCTCAATTGTAAATGAAGACATTAGATAATTAGATAGTAGAATATAATAGAACATAATGTTTCGCCAATATGAGACTATGTTGCATGTCTAAAACCATGGAGCTATCAATTGAAATCTTTTAATATGGTGCAGTTGTTTCTGGCATTAGTTGTTTATGGTGTTCGTTGAAAGCATTATTGAAGTTGTCTCCAATATGGTGTTTTTTGGTTATTTAAATTGGTGTAACAAGTTTATATCCACTTTTTCAGTGCACATTTGCTGCATCTATATAATCAATTCATTGGCTCTTTCCTGTAAAGATTAAATCCTTTAAGTTGATCATAGTAATTAGGGAATATCAGTTGGATCAATAAGAATAACTTATTAATCATAACCTTGCATGTTTATACAAGCTATAAACCAAATCATATGCTGAACAACTTGAATGTTTGCGAGAAAAAAGTACTTGTTTCAGATTTCTCTTGACTCTGCATACCCCATAAGGCACTAGTCTCCAAAGTTTCATCATTCAATTTTATTCAATTCTTTTTTACATATGTTAACTGATCATAATAGGATTTAGCTTTGAATATTGTACATAATTTATAACAATTTTAATTTTATTTGTCTGCTTCCATCTACCATCGTGGATAAATTACTGCAAGAAGAGAAGATCAAAAGTCAAGTCTACCCAATTCATATAGGTACACCCGCCTAGGTCTAACAGCACCTAAAGAGTAGAAGGTTCAAGCCATTCAACCTTGTCTATTACCCTAAAATGTTTCAAGAGATTGGTAGCCTCTTGAGGTACCCTTTACCTGCATTTTTGAGAGCTAACAGAGCCCTTTGGCAATGAGCCTCTTTGTAATTGGTTTTGGAATTGCTTTATATTGTGATCTAATCCTCACCCTAGTTTTTCCCTTATTTGGTTTTCCATGTAAATTTCATGTTTCTTGTGTTGATATTGCTTTCTGTTATTTTCATTTCATGTTCATACTTAATAACATAATTAAGTGGATGAAAATTTGATAAGTATTTAGGATTTGTGTTTGAGATTGGTGACAACTAATTCACTTCCCCCTCTCATTTTTCTTTTTCCTTTCAACATGAATTAGCTTTATGTTGTAGATGACACCCTTTGAATTCCTCAGATTTATCTTCTTTGGATTTTACAATCATCAATAAAAATTTCTTACTAGAATTGACTAACCTCTTCATTTGTCTAGTATTCACTAATGTTACATTAGTCTTAATCTTATGTGCCCATACAATGAATTCTTTACCATCCTTAAAAAGGTGATATTTATTTTCCCCCCTATAAAGGATTTCCTTTCAATCATAAAGATAGGGACTCCCTAGTACAAGACCACAAAGATCTAAAGGAACCACATGAACTTCTACCTCATCCATAAAGTTTGCAATGATAGAAAATCTTAACTTACATTGCTCCATTACCTATAACTGTGCATCATTGCAAACCCATCAAAGTGGATATGGATTTGGATGAGGTGTTGAAGCCAAGTTAAGTTTCTTAACAACTTCTTCAAATATTAGATTTACTTGAGATCATATATCAAACAAAGTATCAACCTTAGTATGCTTTGTTACAACCTAAATCTGAAATAATTCATTTCGATGCTTATCAATTTTAGGTGGAGAAGATTCTTTACTTGCACTTGAAATTTCATTTGAAAAACTTGTATCAAAAGAAAGAGATATATCTTTTCCTTTATCTCGTATCCTGATAGCAACAATCTTTGTCTCATCCTCAGAGTTAGATCCAAGCTCTTGTTGTACAATAGCAACAATCTTTTGTTTTCCTTTGTCTCCTCCATACTTCTTTTGCCTTATTTCCAGATGTAGCTTCCAACACTTTGTGTTATCATGCCCATCCCTCTTGCAATGGGAGCATGAGGGCTTATCACCCTCCTTAATGGTTGCTATATTTTTCCCCTTTTCTTTGCATTTGGATTTATCTTAAGGATTAGATGGCCTCTAGTTAGAGTTTTCATTGAAAGTATTCTTACCTATTGACTCAAAATGTGTGGCTTGTATACATATGTCATCCATATTATTAGGATTGAAAACAAAAATGGTATTCCTTAAGTAATAACGAAGACTACCTATCTACTCGAGCAATGTGTCCTTGGTGTATAATGGAACATTAAGTGCAATAGCTCACTTCCTAAATTCATGAGTATAGTCTTGGATAGATTGACCCCTACCCTACCTAAAAACTTTCCTGTTCAAGTTAACTATTGCATATGGCCTAAGGGATAAAAATATTTTTTAAGGGAAACTTTAAACTCCATCCAAGTTAAATTTACACTATTATGTTGAGAAATTTCTACTTAAGTTTCACTCTCCTGCCAAGTGAGAGAAGTTCCTCCCAACTGAAGAGTAGCTAATTGGATTTTAGAAGAATCATCTAAAAGGCCTTGAATCCTAAATTATACTTCTACTTGTTGAACCCAATCATCTAATTTCTCAACATGTAACTCTCCACAATATTTAGGTAGTTCAAATTTTACATCCAGTTTGATTACAGGATTATGTGTACTTTTGAAAAGATTAACAAAAGAAGTAGAATTAGAAGAAGAAGATGGAGAAGATGGACATGGAGGAATTTTTGGAGGCTCTTCATCACCTTCTTCTCTTTTACCTTTATCCTTTTGATCTTCATCATCCTTACGCTTTTCCAACTTTGATGTTCCTCCCTTTTTACGCTTCTTCCGTTCTTATTTTTCCTCATAGAGCTCTTCCACCATAGCCTTCATGTCAAGAAAGGCTAGTTCAAAACTCTTCTCATCAAGCTTGTAAATTTTTCCATCTTATATTTCTTCCATCTCTGATGATGGAAAATTTCTTCATTCACTGATCTTAGGATTGAATTCTACAAGCGTGCCTTCACCTCACTAGCTCCACTTCTACAAAATCTATCCAAACATAGCTCTAATACCAACTTGATCTATTAGGATCTATGACTATTGTATGGATATTAATTTATGTAAGCAAAATTGAAATTTTAAAGCCTAATTTCAAATGCTTTGAAAAACATCAAATGATTTAAAACAATAGAAATTTTAGAGCAGAGAAGAGAAGACAAAGACAACAAATTGATAATGGAGTTCATGAAATGGCTACGTCTTTGGGTCCCTCTTCAATGGAGTGAATGATCCTTAATTATGCTCCAAAATTTCTAGATTACAAAGCACCATCAATCTGCTTCAAAGCCTTACAAAGTCTTCTAAAGTGATAATAGAATGAAGAAAAATATCGCTCCTTCAAGGACAATCACTTGGCTTCTAGCTCCTATTTGCATAGATTTGGAATAAAATTGCATTATCATGTTTCTCCAAATTTCCATCATGCCCTCACAAGGTTATACCCCCATTTTTATACAATTGAATATTCTATATAGGGGTTAAGACAATAAAATTCCCCATATCCTTCATATCTCCTAATCTCGGTTTAACACGAGCCCTCCTTTTACTCTTAACTATCCTTTAGTGTTTATTTAAAACTGACATGTCTCCTTTTATGTCACCATGATAGCCACTGGCGCAATGGTGAGAGCAAGGGATGTGGGGGGGTAGGCTGGTGGTTTGACCCACTAGACCCTCTCAATCATCATTTATCTTCTTTAATTCAAACCATTGCCCTTATCATAGTAAAGTGCAATGGTCAACGGGCTATATGGAGAATAGGTGGTTGGGGGTTAGAATCCCCAAACCTAATTTTTTTAATAAAAAAATAGTTTGAAATGAACACCAGAGGAATAACCATGTCAACTAAGGAGTTTTCAGGCTGCCATGTGGCACCGTGCTATTGATCCACATGGCTCTATTCTAAACACTTTCCTGAGACACATGTCGCCACATGAATTTACCAACTCAACTACTCATTCCATGTCAAACTACCATGTGTCAGGCTTTGATTCATCCACGTCATCATGCAGCTCTCCATGTTAGCATGCTAATGTCATCATTGTACCACCAAGCTAGCATAGTCAACCCTCAACTTTGACTGGCCATATCTTCTCAACACAAGCTCCATTTGACATGAAATGAGGGCATTGGATTCGTATCAACTAGCTCTTCAACGTGACATAGTTTTGATCCATTTTTGAGGTGATCAATTTTTTGACCTTGCATCCTACATCTAGTACCCCTATTTTGACCCAACTTTGACTAAGCATATCTTGAGCATATAAAATCCTTTAAACTCCATTCAAGTTGCATTGGTTTTATTTTTCCAAGAGCTTTTACATGGTGAGGATTTCTGGAGCATTTGGGACACTTCATTTTTTTTGTGAAAATATCCACCTAGATCATAATTTATCCCACATCATATCACTAGATCCTAGTGATAGGGCATGGGTCCAAGGGGGGATTCACAAAAAAATAATTCATCCCTAGAAGAAAGGATTGAAGTCAACTCAAGAATGCATGGTTTCACAAATTTCTAATGACTTGATGGTTGTAGTTTTATGGACACAATTCTTTGTCTTTGCATGGTCATTCAAAGGTGGAGAACATCAACAAAAACTAGATAGTCTCTTTTACTTTGATGTCAAAGGGGGAGAAAGAGAAAAATTCTCTGTGTTTCAAAAAGGGAAGATATGTCAAAGGGGGAGTTATGGATTTGAAAAATTGTGTGCACAAAATGGACGTTGATTTTTGGGTAGATCATTTCATATTTCCATAATTGACAAAGGGAGAGATTGTTGGAAATTTGATTGTCATTGATGTCAAATTGGGTATCTGAGTAATATCAGATGACGAGTTTCCCATTGATGTCAAAAGGGATTCATAAGGATGGAAGAAAGAGAGATTCATTAGCCTTATGGTGCCATTATATCAAGGCTAGCTTAAATATTTGAAGAAGTTTGAGCTTTGGGCCTTGAGCTTACCTTATACCCCACGAAAGAAGAATGGAAAGATGTAGAATATTTGTGCAAATTCTAATCAAGTTTTATACATCGAGCCTCAGGCTTACCTATTATTGCATGCCAGATAAGAAAAGAGTTAGTCATTTTGACCCAAGTGTGAAAGGTTTTGGACTTCGAACTTTAGGAATACCTCATATTGATTGCATAAAGGAAGTTCGAATGTGTTAAGTCTAAAAAGGTATCGGGAATTGAACACTAGAGTTAAGACTTACACCTTAACTTAAGGTTAAGAAAAGGGTATGAAGAAACCTTGAACCTCGACCCATGAAAGGGTTTCGTGCTTCACTGGTCAAGGTCAAGGCTTACGTCTTAACACTAATTAAAGCAAGGGGTATGAACGAACCCAATCCTAGAAAGACAAAATGGGTTCAGAGTTTGTAGAGTGGCTTTAAGGCTTATGGCTCAATAGGATTTTTTGTAAGTTGTAAGGTGTAACCCTAAAGGCTGACACCCAAAAGGGTCAAAATAGTTAAGTATATGAAGGTTGGTTTCAAGCATCGCGAGTCGGTAGGATGGATTGTGCCATGTTGAAAGACATGTAAGTGGTATAATAGAAGGGAAAACCTCAATATCCGACAAGCTCAATAAAAATTTTGTGTTTTTCACTTCATAGTTTTCATGGTTAGTATGATGGTTTATGATAGATATGAAGGAAGGTAGAAAGTAAAGGGCAAGGTTGATGGCCAAACCCTAACAGGTTTGAAGGAGAAACAAACTTCTTTGTTTCATTATGCTTCTTAAGCATTGTAAATAATTTCAAGGAAGAGGTAAGAAGGATTATCTATTCCTAAGCCCCGACATGTATTAGAAAAGGTTTAATTCTGATTTTTACAGGAATAATATGTTGACTTGAGTTGACTAAGTGAATTGGAGGAATAGTGAGATGTTGAAAATGATTGGATGGGTTGATTCACAATACTATTGTGAATCATTCAACAAGATATATGGCCCAAGTTTAAACTTATCAAATCAACAATTGTGTTTTAAATGCAATAATGACTATTTGGTGATTGGTAGATAATGACACAAGTTTCATGGTTGATGGCCTACAAATTGAATGAATGAGGAGGTTGCACAAAAAATGAAGTAACCATTCCAAAAAAAAATTGATTGGTGATTGAATGGAATAAAAAACACCAATAATTCTCAATTGACAAAGTAATTTGAAAGTGATCTATTGTAGTTGAATCATGGAAGATAGGGAATTAAATGAAAACAAACCCTAGTTACTCCAATGCAAATATAGCAAGAGAATTGAATGTGGATGTTGGTGCAAGGCTTAAGGAGTCTTGGTGTGTAAGACAAGCCAAGATGGAGTTGAAAAAAATTAGTGGTTGTGTGGCTATGCAAGTTAAAAAGAAGAAGATAATTTTGAGTACACATATGATGAGGTAAGAAGACCAAAATCCTAACAAAAAATATCAATCTATGATATTCATTGAGTTTTAGAGGTGAATGAGAGTGTGAGTGGAAATAGAAGAGTAGAGAAAAAAAACGTATTGCTAAGTGAACAATAGCTAGGTATGATTATTTGCAAAAAAAATTGTAACATTGAACTTGATTCATCTTTGAATCATTTGTAATCAGGATTTGTTGCTCCATATTTGCATTGTAAATATGATTGGTTGGTGCCATCAGATAGATAAGTGGATGGTCAGTTAGGGAGTGGGTGCTCTTTAAATAGGGTATTGGTGTCTCCTTAGGGTTGGTTCCCTTCAATATTGTAAATAATGAGGTTTTTTTGTGGGGATATGATGCAGGAGCATCCAAGGCTAAGATAAATCTTGCATCATCAATTTATGTGTTTGTTTTTTTCGAATAAGGGCTTATCATGTTCTATCACTGGGACTATGGCATATCAGAGGAACGTTCCTTCAGGTCCCTTCAATGGTCTGATAGCCACATGTTGGTGAGTCATAGGTTTTTATAACTCCACAACCTCTATGTAGAGGTTTGTAAGTTCTGATCTTTAGTGACTTGGCAATTGAGTTACATCAACAAAAGGATTACTTATCAACATGACAAAATTCAGTTTCCCAGTGATAGGCTGATATCGCTTGTTAGTGGTGGTATGTATACCATCAATAGGAGTGAGCTTCATCAGTGGGGTGCTAACTTAGGTCTCCTTGATGGATTGATGGTCATCTATCTGCGAGACACTTGCATGTCGGTAGGAGTCTAATATGAGTCCCTCTGATAGGTTGACATTCATAAGGAAGCTAACAAATGACATCAGGTGAACTTGGGTGTATTGATAGGATGGGGAAGTGAGTTCCAACAATAGAATGATAACACATGCATTGGAGTTACTATAGGCTATTGGTGGGAAATGACAATGATTCTCAATTACGGGGTGATGACAAAGGATGATTGAATGATGAGATAGAGAACCTAGTAATGACACATAGCATATTGATATTTTTCGATTCATATCATTGTTGCTAATCAACTAGGGAAAAATGGATTTATAGGCATGCAAAGAATGACTGGTAGAAAACTTATTGGAGAATGAATGAAAATGCAATCACAAAAGTATATGTAACAACCTAGAGAATATGCATGTATACTACAACAATAGGGGGAAAGAGCATCAAGGAAAACTTGGAGAATAAGAATGATACATAAAAGTTGAAGGATGGCCAATAGAAAGGGGCAAAGAATTGGGAATGTCCTGAAGAATATAGAGATAAAAGGGTTGTAGTTTGACACCTTAGAATTCAGATCTGCAATGTACAAATGCATGTAAGAAGCTCATAAGATGGCATGTAACTTTGTAATGTCAGCCCAATAATAAGGATCATTTTTTCTATTCAAATATGGTTGTTTTATGTTGTTCTAATTCGCAAGAGGAGTACCCTTCATCAAGTGGTATCAAAGCGGGAGTTCTTGAGTTAGTAACATAGTGTTGAATGTGAGGCAATTGCAATAGGACCTATGAGTGTGGGTTAAGAATAAAATGCCTCCAAGAATTTCCTAGAATGGTCAAGGTAGAGGTAGAGGTGGTGGAGGAAGAGATCCACTGAGAGATGAAATTAGAGCCCTTAGAAGGCAGATGTAAGCCTTGCAAGAAGAGGTCTGAAGAGGGAGAGGAGCACATCAGGAAAGAGATGACAGTGATGATGGAATAGAAGAGGAATTGGAAGAACAACAACATGATCAAGTAGATCCTAGAGAGTTAGTATTGCTAAGAGAAATATCCAGTCTGGGAAACAAACCAAAAATGAAAGTTTCAAATTTTAGCAAGAGCCTAAACCTAGAAGAATTGATCAATTATATCAATGGTATGGAAGAATTTTTTGAATTTGAGGAGATTGAAGATCCCCACAGAGTGAAGTTTTCAAAGAAAAAACTCAAATTTCATGCAAGTATATGGTGGAAAGAGGTATAGGATGAAAGAGGAAGATAAGGAAAAGATAAAATCTTGAGATGGGACAGAATGGTAGAAAATTTGAAGAAATGGTTCATTCCCATTGACTACGACTTGGAGCTACTAAAGAAAATGCAGAGTCTAAGACAAGGAATGAGGACAGTGAAATAATACACTGAGGAATTTCACAAGGTTTTGATTCATACTAGACACTCTAAGGTGAACAAAGAGAAGGTTGCTCGGTATATCAATAGGTTGAAGCCTAGTATAGAGGAGGAATTGGCACTGGTAAGAATGACTACCATTGAAGATGCTTATTATTTCTCTCTAAATGTTGAAGAGAGACTGAACAAGAGGTTTGAAAGCAAGAAAAGAGGAGGAGGTCAAGGTGGAAGTATTGGTAAATGTCCATATGGAGGTCAAGGTGGAGATTATAAGAAAGGTGAAGGATCTAGTACTAGTCAAGATGAGCCAAGAAATAACTCATATCACCCTCGTGGTCAAAATAGTGGAGATTAGAGAGGTAGAGGAAGGTTTGGGAATGGACTAGGAAGAGGAGGTTTCAAAGGAACATGTTTCCAATGTGGTGAAGAGGGACATAGGGCATATGAGTTCCCACAACACCAAGAGAGGATGAACAAGAGGCATGAAGGCAAGGTGAGAGTAGCCCATGTAGATGAAGACACTCGGTCCTCATAGTCTGAAGATGCAAAGAGGGGTGAGTCCCTTGTTGTGAGAAGGGACTTGATGAATGAAGAGAAGGAGCTCGACCAGTGAAATAATTTTTTTCACACTTGCTATAAGTGTGAAGCCAAGGTATACAATGTCATCATTAATGGAGGTAGCACTGGCAATCTAGTGTCAGAAGAAATGGTTGCCAAATTGTAGATGGAGAGGAGAAGGCACTTGAGTTTGTATTAGATTGCATGGTTGCAAAAGGATCAAAGGGTCCTGGTCAATGAATAGTGCATGATAAAATTCAAAATTGGTAACAACAGGGATGAGCTTTTGTGTGATGTGATACCCATGGATGCTTGTGACATGTTGGGTCAACCATGATAGTTCGATCAATGAGAAATATACGATGGACATGAAAGCACTTATTCATTAATGGAGGATGGAGTTTGACATAAGCTGAAGCCTTTGAAGGAAGAAGATGAAAAGGTATGCAACAATGCATGATTTTTTTGGTTGACAAAGGAAAATTTGTGGAAATTATGAGACATGAACACATGTGTTTTGCATTAATTCCAAGAACTGAAAAGGAAGTTAGTAGTGAAGTTCTTGTAGAAGTGCATGGTTTGCTGGATGAATTCTAGAGTATTATTTCTAATAATGTTCCTGAAGGATTACCACCCATAAGGAAGATTAGTCATTAGATGGATCTAATTCTTGGAGCTAGTTTTTCAAATAAGGCAACCCATTGAATGACTCTAGCAGAGAGTGAAGAGTTGAACAGACAAGTGCAAGAGTTATTGTGAAAGGGATTGACTAGGGACAGTTTGTGTCCATGGGAAATATTTGCAGTACTATCACCTAAGAAGGATGGAGAATGGAAAATGTGTACTGATTCGAGAGCCATTAATAAGATTACCATCAAGTATCAGTTTTGTTTTCCAAGGATGGACGATATTATGGATTTCTTGAGTGGAGCTACGTATTTCATGAAGATTGATCTAAAGAGTGGTTACCACTAGATTCAAATCAAATAAGGAGAAAAATGGAAGACAACTTTCAAGAGAAAAGAAGGCATGTACAAGTGGTTAGTCATGCCTTTTGGGTTGACCAATGCACCAAGCACATTCATGAGACTCATGAATAGGGTATCGAAAGAATTTATGGGTAAGTTTTTTATTTTTTACCTGGATGACATTTTGATTTTCAATAAGATGTTGGAGGAGCACCTGATGCATATTTAAGAAGTTTTTGAGAAGCTGAGGGAGGAGAAGTTGTTGATCAACTTGAAGAAGTGTAGTTTTGTGAAACATGAATTGGTGTATTTGGGATTTTTTATCTCACCAGAGGGTTTGAAAATGGATCCAGAAAAGGTGAAAGCCATTGTGGAGTGGCCAACACCTAGAAGCACTATTGAGGTAAGATATTATCACGGTTTAGTAAGTTTTTAGCAGAAGTTTATTAAAGGATTCAGTAGTATTTGTTCACCCCTAATTGAAACAATGAGAGGGGATAGAAAAGAATTCAGATGGAGTACATCATCAGCAAATAATTTTGATTTGCTGAAGAACAAGGTCACAGAGCAGCATGTTTTGGCACTCCCATATTTCAATAAAGTATTTCAGGTAGACTATGATGCTAGTGGCAATGCCATTAGAGTTGTTTTAAGTCAGTAAGGTAAACCTATTGCTTATTTTAGTGAGAATTTGAATGATGCAAGGAATAAATATTCTATTTATGATCAATAATTCTATGCCATAGTTCAGGCTTTGAAAAAGTGGAGACATTATTTTTTTCCAAAAGAATTTGTTTTGTTTACTAATCATCAAGCTCTACAGTATTTGAATAGTCAGGGAAAATTGAAGCAAAGACATTTGAATTTGGTGTAATTTCTGTAGAGTTATACATTTGTGTTAAAGCACACAAGTGGAAGGTCGAATAGGGTTGTGAACACCTTGAGCAAGAGGAAAAACTTGTTGAAAAAAATGTAGGTTGAAGTTGTTAGGTTCAAGGAAATCACAAGCTTGTATCTAGAAGATCTTGATTTTGTAAAAGCTTGGAAATCTTGCAAGGAGCCTATCACATTGGATAGGACAAGGTGGTTGGACTATACCATTCAAGATGATATGTTGTTTAGAAGGAATTTATTGTGCACTCCCAGGAGTTCTATGAGGGAAAACTTGATCAAAGAGAAGTATAGTGGTGGATTGGTAGGAAACTTTAGTCAAGATAAGACCATTTCCATTGTTGGTGAAAATTATTATTGGCCACAACTACAACAGGATGTGAAGAATTTTGTATGGGGTTGCAGGGTGTGTCAAATAGCGAAGTGCACCAGTCAATTGTATCAACTGTTAATTGCACCTAAGAATATATGGGAGGATATCAAAATGGACTTTATTCTTGGTTTACCAAGGATGCAGCATGGTCATGACTCCATATTTGTGGTGGTGGATATATTTTCAAAGATGGCACACTTTGTTTTGTGTCATAAGACCAATGATGATGTTCGTGTTGCAAAATTATTTTTCAAGGAGGTGGTAAGACTACATGGTCTACCAAAGAGCATAGTATCAGACCAAGATACCAAGTTTGTTGGGTATTTATGGAGGGTGTGTTGTGGAAAATGTTGAAAAATGATTTGAAGTTTAGCTCTGTACATCATCCAAAAATAGATGGACAAACAAAGGTAGTGAATAGGAGTTTGGGTAACTTGTTGAGATGCTTGGTAGGTGACAAACCGAAGGGTTGGGATTTTGTCTTATCGTAAGTAGAGTTTTCCTATAAAAATTCACTCAATAGAAGCACTGGTAGATCACCATTCCAAATTGGGTATGGGACTAGTCCAAGAACTGGTACTGAATTGAGGAAGCTGGATAAGGAATGAAAGCATAGTGTTGAAGTTGAGGAATTTGTTGAACATATAAAGAATGTGCATGAGGAAGTTAAGACGCATATCAATAAGATGAATACATGGTACAAGGTGAAGGAAGATCAAAAAAGAAGGCATAAGGAGTTTTTTGTTGGGGAAGAAGTCATGATTCATTTGTGGAAGGACATGTTTCCAGTTGGTACATACAATAAGTTGAAGATGAAGAAGTTCAGACCATGTGATATTTTGAAGAAACATGACTCAGGGAATGTGTACGAGGTGGATTTTCCCAGTGGGATTAATGTCTCCCTTGTATTTAACATTTCAAATATAATAGAGTATCATGAAGGAGATAAGGAGCATGAGTTTGTAGAGGCATAGTGCAGTGTCCCAACAACAATAGCAGACAAAGAAGAAATTGAAGAGATCTTGGATAGTCATGTGGGATGAAGCACCAAGAATGGGTAGTATAATGAATACCTGGTGAAGTGGAAGGGAAGGACAATTGAAGGTTCAAATTGGTTGTCTGAGTCAGAGGTTAACTATCTTGGTTTTCCTATAACTCCCAAGAAGTGACATATTCGCTCTTCAAATCTACCTTGGGTGTTTGATGCAGGAGCATCTAGGGCAAAGAGAAATCTTGCATCATCAATTTCTATGTTTGTTTGTTTCAAATAAGGGTTGATCATGTTCTATCAGCAAGACTATGGCATATCAGCAAAATGTTCCTTTAGGTCCCATCGATGGCCTGATAGCCATATGTCAGTGAGTCATGGGTTTTTATAGCTCCACAACCTCTGAGTAGAGGTTTGTAAGTTTTGATTTTTAGCGACTTGGTAACTGAGTTACATTAGCAAAAGGATTACTTATTGATAAGATATCTTAGGTGTCCCAGCAATGGGTCGATATCCCTTGTGATTGGCAATATGTATACCATTGATAGGAGTGAGTTGCATTGGTAGGGTGTTAACTTAGGTCTCCCCAATGGAATAATGGTCATTTATCAATGGGACACTTGTGTATTGGCAGGAGTCTAATATGAGTCCCTCCAACAGGCTGATGTTCATAAGGAAGTTATCAAATGACATTAGGTGAACTTGAGTGTATCGGTAGGATGGGGAAGTGAGTTCCAATGATAGACCAATAATGCATGCATCAGAGTGACTATAGGCTATTGTTGGGAAATGATAATGAGCCTCAGCGATGGGGTGATGATAGAAGATGATTGAATGATGAGTTGGAAAGCCTAGTGATGACACATGGCATATTGGTATTCATTATTCACATCATTGTTGCTAATTGACTAGGGAAAAATGGATTTACAGGCATCCAATGAATGACTGGTAGATGACTTACTGGGGAATGAATGAAAATGCAATCATGGAAGTCTATGTAACAACCTAGAGAATATGTATGGATACTATGACAATAAGAGGAAAGAACATCAAGGCCAACTTTGAGAATAAGAATGATATATAAAAGTTGAAGGATGACCAGTAGAAAGGGGTGGAGGATTGGGAATGTCTTGAAGAATACAAAGATCAAAAGGTTATAGTTTGACACCTTAGAATTTAGATCTACAATCTGCAGTTGCATGTAAGAAGCCCATAAGATGGCATGTAACTTTGTAATTTTATTCTAGTAATAAAGATCATTTTTGTTGTGCAAATCTGGTTGTTTTATGTTGTTCTAATTTGCAAGGGGAGTACCCTTCATCAAGCAAAATTAGGACAATGGATCCTAGCAGCTATTCTCACCATGGTTTTCCCATTTTGGGTTTTCCACTTATACCTAGTGTTATGTGCTTGTATATGTATGTTTGAATGATATCTACATGTTCACTTTATCTTCTTATAAGTAGTTAAAATAACATGTTTTATTTAATCTACATCCAATGACAACTTCTAGAGAGTTTGAGAAAAAAAATCCAGTAGTTGCCAATAGATCATATGGGAGAAATGATCAAATTCCATGTTTCTTCTTTTATATCATTGATCTTATTATAATCTTCTTGATATTGAAACTGGCCATGGGCCTATAATCTATAAAAGGCTATTGGTCATTTCTTGTTAGGGACTAGAACTTGTTGAACTTGTGGAACTTAAATTGTAGAATCACCAATATTTTTTTATCGCATATTTTATGTTCATATTCAATAAAATATTATATATATTTTAAATATTTTTAAGGTTGAGTTTGATCTAAATTCATCTTTGATTGTAAATCCTACATGGATGTAATCTATTCATTATTGAAATAATCAAATTTTTGCTCCATCTGTGGGTGCATTTGATATTATTTTACTTGTGAATGGTTCTTCCCTTCAAACTTCTACATTATTATGTATGTAGCTTTGAATAAATTTGGTGAAGTATTGATAGTTCATGCTTTGATTTACATTTATTTCAATTAGTATTTATTCAATATCTTATAAGAATAGCTTTCTTAGGCTTTGTCTTTCATTCCCTAATATTTTTCATTTTCATTAAGGGTATGTGTAGGATCATGATGGGACAAAAAGTGGAGATATGATGGGTATGTGTAGGGTATGTGGCTGGCGATCTTTGTTTTACCCAAAATTGATGAAATGAAAAGGGTTTTTAAAGGAGATTCTCAACTTTTCACCAATATAAATTATCCTTCACTTTGAATTTAATAAATAATCATTATTCATTTTCTATTTGAATTACAACTATAGTACTGATTGATAGGCTAATTGAAAAAAATCTATAGCTTTCAAACGGTATCACATTTTTTGAATCCAAAATATGTGTCACATTCTATGCTTTGCATACTATATGATTAAAAAAATAAATTGAATTTCATGAAGTTTTGAGAAAATTAAGGTGGTCAAACATACAATTTTTTATATTTTTTAAAAGTTGTAATAAAAAATTCATAATTAATTGTTTACTTGAAAAAAATTACAAAAAATATGCATCACATCAAGACATGAGTCCTCTACTTATATCTAAAACATTGTAAAAAAATATTATAATTTTATTGTGGTTAGGGTGGTCAGACAAACACCTACTTCATTTTTTTTCCTTGAAATTTAAGTACTATTGCATTAAAATTTCAAATTTTCACCAAATAGATTTTTTAATTAAACCTAGTAGTTTAGAAACTACATTCAATTTTCTATAGATTCTATTCTTACATATTTTTGAAATAATATAGATAAATTATTCAAATTTTTACATCAAGTTGCCTAACTCTATTTTTTCTGAATTTTATCGCCACTTAAGGGCCTATTTTTTCCATGATGATCCTGCACATACCCTTAATGGAGAATCATGATAAATTGCTCTTAATTTTTGTGATTTTTGTAATATGTGATGAAATACATTTCATTTCTAGTAAGTGAATGTTGCATATGTGTAGGTATCTTTATGAAAATAGTAAAATACAATGAAATGTAGCTAAACTAAGTATGTAAAGACCAAAAATTTTCAATCCTTAAGATTAATTATTCTTAAGTGAATTATTTATCTTTAAAGAAAGATAGGATACTTTTTATATTTCTATTTATGTTAAATGAGTTAATAAAATCATTGACAATGGGCCTATGATCATTTCTTGTTAGGGACTAGAAGTTGTTGAACTTGTGGAACTTAAATTGGAGAATCACCAATATTTTTAATCGAATATTTTATGTTCACATTCAATAAAAAATTATACATATTTTAAATATTTTTAAGGTTGAGTTTGATCTAAAGTCATTTGTGATTGTAAATCCTACATGTATGTAATCTATTCATTAGTGAAATAATCAAATTGTTGCTCCATCCTTGGGTGCATTTGATATTATTTTACTTATGAATGTTTGTTCCCTTCAAACTTCTACTTTATTGTGTATGTAGCTTTGAATAAAGTTTGTGAAGTATTGATAGTTCATGCTTCGATTTACATCTATTTCAATTAGTATTTATTCAATATCTTAGAAGAATAGATTTCTTAGGCTTTGTCTTTCATTCCTTAATATTTTTCATTTTCATTAATGGAGGATCATGAAAAATTGCTCTTAATTGCTGTGATTTTTGTAATATGTGATGAAATACATTTCATTTCTAGTAAGTGAATGTTTCAAATGTGTAGGTTTTTAATGCAGAGTAGGGGTTGGTATTAGGAAATTGATACCATATTTCACAACAAATGAGCTAATGATCCTTTGAGGCCACAAAACTCCAATAATGCACTAGTGCTTCAAACCCTTCATCCAACACTTGAGACATCTTAGACAATGTTAAAATAACATATGCAGACCAACGGTGACTCACAAGAACTCAGGTTTCCCAAACTACTTGGAATTCCCTTACAGACCTAATTCTTAGTTGTACTCCAAAATGATAAATATTGACACAACTTTCAAGGGAGACCCGACACAGAAATTACAAACATAGATTAAGATACCCTTTTGGATCTTATTTAACATATCCCAAAATGAGGGGGGATTGTTTTGTACGGAAATACCCTAATTTTGACTATCCTACTTCTCTTAACCTTGAACGTGGGGCAGAAAATTGAGTTCTTTTGTCATAACTTTCATTGTAGAAATCATACCCAGATTGCAAAGGTAGATTTAGATACCAATTTGGGATTTATACAACATACTTCAAAACTAAGATAGGTTATTGTTGACGATGATTTTACTCACAGCAATAGGGCAAATAAATTCTTTATAGACAAATGCAAAGAGCCTATCCTTCTTGAAAGATATGGAACAAAGACAATCTAAAAGGTTCTACATTTTGGCTCTATTTATTCTCACTTACTTCTAGGCCATGGATACTCCAATTTTCTTAAGCTGCTCTCGCCGCCAGAATGTTTTCTTGGGAAGTATCACACCATAAAGGCCTAAAAAGGTTTTCTTCATTTGGACCTCCAGTTTCACTATGCCAAATTTGTGCTTAGTCCTTGGGGAAAAGTATGTAGAATCCAACCACTACTTTCTCTTTTACTTCAATGTGGCTGCTCATTTTTTAGCGTCGCTTCTGGATATTGGGCTACCTATTGAATATGTTTGCTCAGCTTCCAATTTGATAGTAAGGCCTGAATATGTGGATAATCTAGATAATATTTTTTATGTTACACACCCAACCATCATAATTCCTTCCATGGATGATATTCCTCAATTCCTGGAACATGGGGAAGTGGTTCCACTCCAACCTCTCCTCACTGACCTCCATATTTGTGACTTTGAAGTTCACATGGAGCTTGCCTACATGGGGTATTTAGCCTTGATAGATGAGGCATCCCATATTGATTCAATGACAACTACTACCTGCAGCTTGACTCACTCTTTTTGGCTTTTTTGATCTTTTGAAGAAAAAAGTTTGATACCTCATGTATATACGTGATATACACATATATATATATAGTTGTTAGTACATCTTAAACCATGTTTCTACCGTGCATGGTTTTATCATTTTATATTTCTTATTTCAATTTTACAAATGTTTGAATTAAATCTCATGTGCAAGATAAGTAGAATTTTCTAATGTAGAGGCCAAGCAAAAAAGAAAAGAAAAAGAAAGAAAGGAAAATGAAAACAAAGAAAAGCAAAAAAAAACAAAACAAACCCTATGAAAAAAAATGAAACTAACCCTAACTAACCAAACTTCTAATCTAACAAGTGGTTAACCCTAACAAAACAAATTATTTTAATTTCCATGACTATTTCCATTGTTGTTTTGGTATGAATTACAATAGGTTTATCCTTAAATTCATTCAGAAAAATTTCAACAATTCTACTATAACAATGAATTATTTTAAATTTTCTGCATTTAATAATCATAAATTCAAAAGTGTACTTACCAATGACGGCTTATATGTATGAAAATGACCCCATTAAAGGTCGATTGCACATATTTTGTCTGATGCGACAATACTCTACCTTCTTCCAGCCTTGGTTCATTTCCATGAACGAATATGTCCATTTCTTGACTTTCTCTAAAAATCTTCGTCTTTGGTCCTATCTTCACTTTTCACTTTGTTAGACCAAGATATATCACAATTTATGGGTATGTGCAGGATCATCATGGAAAAAATAGGCCCTTCAGTGGCAAAAAATTTAGAAAAATCAGAATTAGACAACTTGACGTAAAAAATTCAATAAGTTATCTATATTATTTCAAAAATATGTAAGAATAGAATCTATAGAAAATTGAATGTAGTTTCTAAACTACTAGGTTTTTTAAATAAAAATAAAAATCTATTTGGTGAAAATTTGAAATTTCAATGCAATAGTACTTAAATTTCAGTGGAAAAAAAAGTAGGTGTCTCCCACCCTAACCACAATAAAATTATATATATTTTTATAATATTTTAGAAATAAGTAGAGGACTCATGTCTGATGTGTGATGCATATTTTTTGTAATTTTTTCCAAGTAAATAATTAGTTATGAATTTTTATTACAACTTTTAAAAATATAAAAACTCGATGTCTAACCACCTTAACTTGGTAAAAATTCATGAAATTATTTTTTCTTTTTAATCCCATAGTATGTGAAGCATAGAATGTTATGCATGTTTCAGATTCAAAATGTGATACCATTTGAAAGCTATAGATGTTTTTCAATCAACCTATCAATCAAGACTTTAGTAGTAATTCAAATAGAAAATGAATAATAATTATTTATTAAATTCAAAGTAAAGCATAATTTATATTGGTGGAAAGCTAAGAATCTCCTTCAAAAACCCTTTTCATTTCATCAAATTTGGGTAAAAAAAAAGTCATCAACCACATACCCTACAAATACCCATTATATTGCCACTTTTTGGCCCATCATGGTCCTGCACATACCCTTATATTTTTATCATAGAGATAAAAAGTAAAAGTTTGATACTCTATATCTTGCATAAAATCAAGGAAATTTCCTTTTTTAACTTGTGAATTTACAACTTGAAGCAAAATACACACGTCTCTTGCTCAATTTTCCCTCTCCTTTTCCTCATTTACATTTTCCACATATAAGGAGAATGATGACTTATCAATACTATTTCCTCATTTTTGATGCAATGTCTTAGAATCTCAACATTCTTGCCTATTTTCTTGCAAAATGTTAAGGATTTTCTTTATAATAATTGTAGTTTTCAAACTATCTTGATGTATCAATTAATTTTTAATATTTCTAATTCCACTAGGGTTGAACGTTTTTCTCACTAATGGTTCCTTTATTCTAGTAGTTAAAACTTCTTATATTAAGGGAATAACTTTACACATGCCCAAGCATACCCTAGTTAAAAAAATTCACACTCAAGTTCACAGTGATTAATTTTATCATGAATTCTACGCTCGGCGATTCCACCAAAGGTGAAAAAACTCAAAGGATGTAATCTTTGGTTAAATTTTTTCCAAAGTTTCTCAACTTCCATACTAAAATACCAGCTTGCATTAAATTTCACTTTACAAGCTTCCTCAAACTCAGGACTAATATAAATCTTAATATAACGACGCTCCTTATAGCACCAGTTCTTGTTGATTATGATTTTATCGTAGCAACAAGTCAAATAAATTATTCACAGATAAACCACAAAGATCCTATCCTTCTTGAAATAAATGGAACAAAGACAATCTAAAAGGGGAATTTATTTTAACATGAAAATATTGACTCAGTTCAATCCCAATTCTCTCATAGTTAGGTCTTGACTGTACTAGGTTTACTCCTGGGGATGATGTGATATTGTTGTTAATCTCAAAGGGAATATGGTTGTTTAAAATTATATATATTAGACACTAAGTTTTGAATTGGATCATAAGAACAAATATCATGAAATTGAAAGATTTGAAATAATATTTCATGAACATCAACAATTTATTTGTTATCACTTAAGTAGATCTAGCATTAACCATTCAAAAATTTCATAGAAAACCAAATATTTTCAATAGATTTCCTTTCATTCATCTATTTTTTGGAAGATTTTCAAGAATTTAAATATCTATTCTAAAATAAAGCATAAAAATACTAAAAAGTTAAATTTCTCTCGATTATTCTCCATGCATGCCCCAACAAAATAACCAAATCAACACAAACCGCTTTATACTTCACCAAATTTCTTCACAACTACATATAAAATAGTGCAATATTTTAAAGAGAGGGGTTTTAGTTTGGACACCAACTAGGTTCTATATGCACCCTTAAACAACACAACACACAATCTTGTTCGGTTGAAATAACAAAACCAATTGCAAAAGATTCATGGGATAGGTAGCTATCAAATTGGCTCTAATATTGATTAATGTCTGTAGATGCGAAAAATGTACCAATCACACTTGATCCAGATTAGTAACACTACTTCGTCCCAAATCATCTCCTTAGCTAGTCATTTAATTAGATAGTTTGTATTTGATTAAATTCATCACTTTTCATCCCTTAATTAATTAAATCAAAATCATCTTTAAATTAATTCATCATCTCCTATTAATTAAATAAATCAACTTTATTTAATTAGCTTCTAGTCTCTATTTAATTAAATAATTCATTTTATTTGATTAAATCTCTAAAGTCATTCTATTAAATTAAATCAATCTTTATTTAATTTAATCTAACATCATCCTTCTTTAATTAAATAAATCAAAACCTTTATTTAATTAAGTCTAAATCATATTCCTCTCATTTTTTGATTTAAATTAATCCTCAAATCTAAGTCAAAATGGTTAAATCAACTAATCTGCTTTTAAATTAATCAAATCTTGATTAGTTTAAGTCTTAATTACCTAAATCCTCTAGATTTTGCAAATTTCTCAATAAATCATTTCTTTTGATTTATTAAATCTTCTAACTACATTAAAAAAGGCATCAAAAAAGAATATTCCTCCAAGTTTGAAGATCCCTCCAAATGGAATTGTACATCCAACAAAGCATTTAACCCTCTTACATGTCCTTTTTTCTTGAGCCAAGTGGCATTAACTTCATTCCTTTCTCCCTCCAACATGTCATTTCACCATTTTTGAATTTCCACCTAATTGCATTTAATTTTACAATGACTAAAATGTGCTCCACCTTTGTTCACTCACATGTTGAGAAGTGGCACTTGGTCATTGGTTGGTGTTTGATCCCACATTCATCCCTTTTGCCTCATTCTCCAACATTCATGGCCATGCATCAATTGGTCCTACCTGGCAAAAAATAATTGTTGTACATCATCATACCATGCCAACATGCTATGATAGGGTCTCTAGTTGAAAATTGTCATCTTGTCGATGACTCTCCTCCAGTGCCGAATGCATGACGCTCTTGTATGTGTAAATTTTAGCACATCCCTATATCTCTAGATGACTAGGTCATCTGGCTCCATGTCTATAGGTGTCACTCGTGGGTGAAGCACTACAATGTCACCCCTAATCCGATGGACCAACCATCGCAATATGATAACTCGTGTAGATCATGGTATAGGGAGGCTAGCATCATTGTACCCTAGGAGAAACACTCCCTCCATTGGAGTATTTGCTCACAAGTAAGCCCGCATCCTGGGCTGACATATTGGTCACACTGATATGGTGCCACGAGTTCAGAGATAATGGAAACAATGATTAATTTTAAGAATGGTACTTGGGCCTTGTACCACTCTAGCTCGATCTGACCCTCTAAAAAGATGATCTCGTCTAGGCCCATGAAATCATAGAAAGAATCACTATCAGCATCCACATAATAGATAACTCAGTCTCTGTGGATGGGAAAATGAAGAATGCGCCACATGTCCTCAAGGGTCACTGTGGCCTCACCTATGGGAACATGGAATGGAGATGTCTCGTTGTGTTAGGGCTCCATGAATGCAGTCATCATGCTGAGATGTGTCTACATAATTGGGGCATATGTGAAGTAACATAGACTAATGGATTGCAAGTGCTCTTGTAGAACCTTGTGCAATGGGGGGTCCTAGGTCAATCTGCTCAAAATGGATGATTATGCTCACATGAATGGATTGGCTCCATGTCCTCCTGCATTAGGAAATTCACCGCATCAAGTTTCGTAAAAAATTGTTATCCTACTTGAACTCTATGTGCCTGAAACAACATATGTGTCATTGTTTTTAGAGGCGATGTTGTTTGGAAGCTCCAAACTACACCGTTGGAGGCCAAAAAGTTCCAAACTTCGCCACTGCGACATATTTTGAAAGTGACCCAGTTTAATCCCTAGACCTAAAGTCCAAATGGGACCATCGTGACACTATTTACAAGTGTGGCACAATTTGAGACCTTAATCCTAAATTCTAAATAGAGTCGTCGTACTGCAACTTGCATCAGTAGCACAATTTAGGCCCATGTGACACCAATTTGAGCTTTTTAGTGGCACTATATAGCACTGCTTGACTTTGTTGACCCTTGGACCCTAATAAATGCACTCAAAAATCACAAAATGAAGTCAAGGTAAGAATTCTTATCGTTGGTCCTGTGCTAGAAAGCCTCTGGTACATTCACACGTGCTCAGAAATGTGACATGGAAGCACTCTTTGTACCATCTCAAATGAAGGTCAAAGCTAAAATCATAAGAATTTCTAAAGGCTATGTGTGCAGATGAATTGGAAGTGGCCCTTCGAGGCCTATTTAAGCCTAAAAGTTAGGGTTTTGGACCCCCGATCCCATTTTTTCCCAACTAAAGGTCATTTTGCATTGTTTTTTCACATTTTTGGCATCCTGGAGCCTTTCTAGGCCCATTGGGCACCTTGTTCTCTTTTTTCACGAGATCACCCAAAAATAGAAATTTTTCACCTAATCTCTCGAGGGGGTAGTATTGCAACATGTTTCTTCTCACCAAGGCAGTAGTGGAGCATTTTAAAAAATAAAATAAAAAATTAATTTTGATCGAGATAGTTCATTCTTTGAACTAATGCCGTGAGTACTTTGCTTCAAAGAGGGGCAAAATTTAGACGCAGAAAATGTACCAATCACACTTGATCTTGATTACTAACAACGCTTCATCCTGAATCATCTCCTTTGCTAATCATTTAATCGGATAGTCTTTATTTGATTAAATTCATCACTTTTCATCCCATAATTAATTAAATCAAAATCATCTATTTAATTCATTATCTCATGTTAATTAAATAAATCAACTTTATTTAATTAGCTTCTAGTCTCTATTTAGTTAAATAATTCATTTTATTTGATTAAATCTCTAAAGTCATTCTATTAAATTAAATCAATCTTTATTTAATTTAATCTAACATTATCCTTCTTTAATTAAATAAATCAAAACCTTTATTTAATTAATTCTAAATCATATTCCTCTCATTTTTTGATTTAAATTAATCCTCAAATCTAAGTCAAAATGGTCAAATCAACTAATATCCTTTTAAATTAATCAAATCTTGATTAGTTTGTCTTAATCACCTAAATCCTCTAGATTTTGCAACTTGCTCAATAAATCATTTCTTTTGATTTATTAAATCTTCTAATTACTTTCAAAAAGGAATCAAAAGGGAATCACCATTTTTGAATTTCCACCTAATTGCATTTAACTGCACAATGACCAAAATGTGCTCCACCTTTGTTCACTCACATGTTGACAAGTGGCACTTGGTCATTGGTTGGTGTTTGATCTCACATTCAATCCTTTTTCCTCATTATCCAACATTCTCATCTATAAATAAGAGGCTTTCCTATGTATTTTGGATCCACAACTTCATGCAAAGTCATAATCTTCAGATTTTGAATTTGCTTATCCACCATTTATCCATTTTCAAGTTTTATAGCTAGGTTATGCAGGAATTTCTCCAAAGAAGTATCAAATCTTCATCAAGTCATCACAAAGCTTACAAGGGATTGGGAAATGGCACCAATTCCACCATGGGATTGAGATTTTACATGCTCTAATAGGATTTAATAGATTTATTTGTTGTATTCTTCATTTATTTCCTATTTGGTGCATTGTAAATGAATTCTATGGGGAATGTGGATGTAAACTTGCATATTGATTTAATTGTGTGATTGTTTGTTGAGTTTGTGCAGGTCTACAATCCCCATTCATAGGTTCCTACTTACTCTACAAGTCTCCACAAATGAATTTTCTCAACATTTCCATTCTTCTTTCTCAAGCAAGTCTCTTTCACCTTGCTTCTTGTCTTTGTGATACCTCGCCTTAGGCTTCTTTCTTTTCCCTTCGCCTAGTCTTTTAGCATCTAGGTTCTTCCTTCAGTCTACAAAAAGACAACACTTAAACTCTAAAAACTTTTTTTCCTAGATCTTTGGGCTCTAATACAAATTTGATGCAAAGTAGGGTTGGTATTAGGTAATTGATATCATATTTCACAAAAAATAGGCTAATGCTCCTTCAAAGTCACAAAACTCCAATAATGCACCAGTGTTTCAAACCCTTCATCCAACACTTGAGACATCTTAGAAAATATTAAAATAACATATTTAGACCAATAGTGACTCACAAGAACTCAGGCTTCCCAAACTACTTGGCATTCCCTTACAAACATACCTAATTCATAGTAATACTCCAAAATGAAAAATGTTGACACAACATTCAAGAGAGACCTAAAATCCAAATTAAAAACATACATTAAGATACCCTTTTGGCTCTTATTTAACATATCCCAAAATGAGGGCGGTTGTTTTGTACATATAGGCTATAAATTTGACTGTCCTACTTCTCTAGGCTTTGAAGATGGGGCAACAATTTGAGTTTTTTTTCATAACTTTCATTGTAGACATCACACCTAGATTTTAAATGTAGATTTAGATATCCATTTGGGATTTATACAACATATTTCAAAACCAAGGTAGGTTACTTTGTACGAAATACTTAAAAAATTTATTTGTTTGCTCACTATTACTCTAACTAGGGTTTCAAACCTATTTGTCGTAAAATGGGCACAACTTGCTTGAAACACAATTAAATTGGATGAAATAAAAATAAGTAACAAGTATACTCAATTATCTTTCATTTCCAATTGGTCTAACATCATGAAATGACCATACAAGTCTATACCAATCACCAGAATAGAGAAAAATGTTGCAAAATGTAGAAAACTTAGATTTTTTATTATTCTAACTTCAATATTTTCAATAACCACCACCTCTAGCCATGTCTTCAACCTTACAAAGCCTTTTTAAGGTATTTCCAATATATTCCCAATAGTTACAAACTAATTTTAAACTTCCAACCATTCACCTTCCACTTGACAAGAAAATACAAAAGTTGTTTTGGGCAACTATGACAACATTTGACAACTTTTCTATTTACCAGTTCTTTTGCCCCTAATGACTCAAATTGGACTTCTACAATCATTAAATGGTATAAAATACCTTGTTACATGAATAAAAGACAAAACCAAAACCAAATGACTATTTTTTCCTCTTGGAGGCATGAAATCTCATGGGTGCCCTTGCACTAGTATCTTTATGAAAATAGTAAAATACAATGAAATGTAGATAAATTAAGTATGTAAAGACCAGACATTTTCAATCCATAAGATTAATTATTCTTAAATGAATAATTTATCTTTCAAGAAAGATAGGATACTTTTTAGATTTCTATCTATGTTTAATGAGTGAACATCATCAACAATTCCACTTAGGATTGAGTTTACTCATCTTTCCTCTATATTGAATATTTCTCCTATTTTTAGTGAGGATAAGATCATCAATCCCAAACCCTTGAGCTATGTTCTTTTCATAACTATAGTGGAGTTTTTTCAAGTGTGATTGTGTTGGACTCAAGGAACACTAAGAGGGGGGGTGAATCAATGTTCAACAAAATTTAAACTTCAATTTAGATCATAAACCATTCACAACATTTAAACTAAAATAAACATGCAAATACATGAGAGAGACAATAAAAACACCATAACACCAATATTTTACATGGAAACCCTATTAGGGGAAACACCATGGTGGACATTAATCCACAATTTATACTCTATTAAAAGTATGAACAAAAGAGAATGCACATGCATTCAGGCACACTTCCTAGAGCTCACTGCTCAGAATAAGGAAAGCTCACTTCCTTACAAAATTTTTGTGATTACAACAAAAGTTGAATTGAGAAGATAACATCTCTAAATGCCTGGATTCAGTTCTAATGAGGCTCAATAGACAATCTTCAACCCTTCTGACTGATTCTGTATTTTTGCTTTGTTCTACTATGCTCTTCTCTACTTTATAGCCCTTCTGAAACTATGCATAGATCTCTCAATCACCTTTCTAATACTCTCACACACATCTATTTTTCTCTTCACACACATTTTCACACTTCCACACTTACTTTCATATCCAAAATGAATTACCGATCTCATATATATATCTGCTAGCAAGAATTCAAACACTATATGTCAGCTTTAACAAAATATAATATTCTCTACATGTCGGCTCAAATCATGAACAATTTATAATGTGTACCCATACAAATTTTCCACAACATAGTTGGGACCCAAAATAAAATTCCCAAACATAGAAAAATTTGAACAATCATCCCTTATACATCCGCGACATGCTACATTGACTAGGTCGGCCATACTGAAGAAATAGACAGAAAAACATCATGCCAGATCACTTTACTCATACACCAGTTAATGCAATAACACAAGACTTAACAAAAAGATAACATAGATGCATAGAAAACTATCCTGAGGATCCAAAACAAAAAATGATGATCTAGTGAAGCATACGGATTGACATACTAACTAGATACCCTGTTCTTCATGTTCTCTGCCAGTAATACAATGTACTTAACATTAACTACCGATATGATCAGGTTTGGATCTGTAGACCACAATAGTGACTTTAGTTTCCAACAATGACAACACTAGAAGCCATACCAACAATCTCCCTGAACCATATGCCAACAATCAAGCCATATTCCAACAATCTCCCCCTTTTGCATTGATGGCAACACTTAGTGAAAAATGACTAAGTGTCAAAACTAGAGATATGTTGCCAAACTCCAAAATTTCAAAACACAACAAAACACTAATCCCCCTTAGGATGTCAAGGAATTTTCACTACATTCTCTTCCCCTTTGACATCAATGACAAAACTTTACTACTTTCTCTCCCCTTTTTCTAGTATTCTTACTACACTTCTTCCTTTTTTTTTTGCTAAAACAAAAGTATATTGCTCTCTCTCCCCCTTTGCTAAATAGAAATTTGATCAAAATTTGGAAACTACAACTGTTTCACAAATCAAATTTTTTTTTTTATACTTATCTTTCATCTCCAGAATGAATTTCTTCCAAGCATCTACAACAATCCCAATAATTATTATCAAACTGTTATTTTTTGATGTCTGGTTGATGATCTAAATGAGGGATTCCAGAATTGTAATTGCTTCTTCAAACTTATCTCCTTCCCTTAGGACTTCAATCAGTTGCTCCAATCTAAATTCAGTTTGATCCTTCACTTTCCATAAAGTGTCCACAAGAGTGTTTCTGGCAAAGTGAATCTTTGTGTGCTCAACCTGCAACTCATGAATTATTTTCTTTACTGCTCCATCCTGGTCCTGAAACATATTGTATTCCTAACTAATTTTATTCAACTCACTTTCAATTTTCTCTAGCCTGTCTTTATATTTTCCAACAACATGAGGCCAATGTAGACAATAATTGTAGATGCTATTAGTTGAATTGATGCACTCCCTCAACAAATTCATTTTCTTTTTCAGTTTTGTAAGGGATAGCCCAAAATGCTCCTTCAAATGTAAGATTATTTCCTCCTCTTTCTTATCCTGGGAGTCAAAGGCCACAACTTTCTTAATACACTCAATCAACTCTTTATGGAATACATTCTGCAAACTTTCCAATTCAATGTTATTCTGCACAAAGTATCTTCCTAGAGTACTCTCAATTAGATCTTGCTCGTATGAGGGTCGATCTAACCACATGTCAATAATCTCTTGCATTCCATCTTTTTATTGAACTATTTGTAGTATCTTTGTTTTGAATAAAGTTCCTTCTTCTTCATTTCCTTCAGCCATTATTTTATCTAGTTCAACTAATTCCAGTTCATCTCTTGGGTGTATTCATAAGAGTCTTCATCAAGCATGTCCACAATTATCTATTCTTTTCCTTTTCCTTCATATTTTGGAGACTTGAGTACTGGAGGAGTATCATTAGTAAAATCTATTTCTATTTTTTGCTTCCTCTCCCTCTTACCAGAAGATGATCCAACTTCAATTTCTTTTACTAGAAGAGAGATACCAACTACTCCAAAATTTCCTAAAAAATCTCTAAAGAAATTTGCATAAGATTGCTCACAAATTTCCAAAGTATTGAGATGCTTAATTTTTTTCTTACAGATCTATTCACTCTCCTTCCATACAACATTATCATTCTATGACAAGCAATTTATAAAATACATCATGATACATATGATCAAAGTTCCAAAACTGAAAGGATAATCCACATCCATTGTCAATTACACGTTCTCCACAATTGATCTTTCAACACACTACACAGGTCAAAGTCTTGGTCCTCCATTATCATCTTATGCGAAATGTAAATTGCACCTACAAAGTTTGATCCTTGTTTCTAAAGAAAATTTTGTATGAAATTCCATATGTAATGTACCTTGTAAATGGATCTTTGATCATCAAAATTACTAGAGCCCTTTGATCTCCTGTTACATCGATTAGGGTTTTAACTTCCTTATTTCGAATCGACTTATTCTTCATAATATCTCCAACATTGCATAACCCAGTTAAACTTCTAATCACTTCCTTTGAAATAAGATAGGGTTTGTCCACATTTAGAGTGTCTTCATGCAATCTACTCAAGATGAACCTAACCACTTATGCATTGTCAAAATAAGGAAATTCATTCCAAAATGTCAAGACTCCTATGTTTCACTCCTTTGAACCACTTCAATTTTCCGATAGGAAACATATCTCTTACATCCCTAATCTTCCTGCTACTATATTCATCCAAACTCACAATTCCCTTGATTTGCTTCATTTTTCGTACTGAACAAGGTTTTTCTACTGAAAAAAATTAGAAATTCTACAAGTGAATGGAATACCTGATGAATTCACTGCTGAATCAACTCAAATCCTTCAAAATTCTGCTCCAGAGGCTCTTTCACTATTCTTTTTCAATGCAAAGTGACAAATGAGGGTTCCAAATATCCTTTTATAGCTTTGCACACCTAACCTTTTACCGCAATAAATGCTCTATCCTAGGAGTTCTGGTTACACTGCTCTCTTAGATAGCAAGAGAAGAATCCATCTATAGACCTTCAAGATCTCAACTTACAGAACAAGTGATCACATATACATTTGTTGACTAATGGAACAACTATTGAAAACTTCCTACATTCTTGTGCCAACTACTGAAATACTCCCCCTAGGCCGATGACCTGAAATCAATTTCTAAAGGAATTACCAGAGCTATTACCGAAGGAATCTTTTGGTACGGGCTTATCAGATTCACTCTTCTTTACCCTCATTTTCTTCATCTGATCTCTTATCTCTTCCACAGTCACTTTTCTTTTTCCTTTGTTATCTTTCTATGAAGTTCTTCCTTGATATACTGGACCTCTTCTATCCATATTTTTGTTCCTGCAAAATCTTGCAATGTGACCAAATCTGTTGTAGCTATAACACACCATATTTCTTTGTATAGACCATTCATTCCATTGACTTCCCCTTGATCTGCATTGATTAGCAACATGTCCAAATTTTCCACAGATGTAGCATTTAACATTCCTTATATTGATAGCCATACTTCTACATTCAGTTGACTTATGACCAAACTTATTACAACTAAAACATTGACCAAGAAATGGTGGACTACTTGAATTTATTTTTCTTCTACACTGAGAAGCATATAACCAAATTTATTGCAAGAAAAGTAGTAACCATTAAAATTTTGAGCATTAGGTTGTCTTACTGGATACCTTCTGCCTTTGTTCATCTGATTTCTTTGTCTGGGATCCTTGTGTTTAGATCCAGAGCTTTCTTCCTTCTCATATCCAAGACCTTGCTTATCATTTGCATCCTTTTGTCCTTTATTCATCTCATCAAGCTTAGCAAAACTGATCGTAAAATTCTTCTTGTATTCATTTGCAGTAGAGAGTTCATCTCTAAGAATAACTATTTGTATTTCAAGCTCTTGTTCATTACTTTTGGATTGTTGCAGTTCAATCTCTAGATGAATGAATCCACTATTAACTTTGTTGCTTTCTTCATATTTCTCTTTCAAGGATTGAGATAGATTCTCCTCATTCTTCTTTCTTTCTTCAATTTCCTTAGTTAGCTTCATCGCCACAGATTCCATCTCAAGCTTTAGAGTAGTATTGTCCTTGCCAATATTTTCACATTCTTCAGTTATTTCTTTTAGGTTCTAATTTAGGTTAACGTCTTCCAATATTTTATTTTCTTTCTTTTTTAGCTGATCATACAATTCCTTCCTCTTTTCTCTTGACTCATTGATTTTATCCTTCAATTATTGAATGAATTTTTCAGCATCCACAAGATTTTCTTTTAACTCTAGTACTTCTGCTTTAGACTGACCAAGATCATCAAGTGCTACCATAAGTTGTTGAATACCACTAGAGTCCATTGTACTTCAAGATCCACCTCAAGCTATTAAGATTCCAAAGAGGAACCTGCTCTGATACCAATTTTTGGACTCAAGGAACACTGAGAGGGGGGTGAATCATTGTTCAACAAAATTTAAACTTCAATTCAGATCATAAAGCATTCACAACATTTAAACTGAAATAAACATGCAAATACATGAGAGAGACAATCAAAACACCATAACACCAAGATTTTATGTGGAAACCCTATTAGGGGAAAAACCACAGTGGAGATTAATCCATAATTTATACTCTATTAAAAGTATGAACAAAAGGGAATGCACATGCATTTAGGCACACTGCCTAGAGCTCACTACTCAGAATAAGGAAGGCTCACTGCCTTACAAAAAGTTTGTGATTACAACAAAATTTGAAGAAGATAGCATCTCCAAATTCCTAGATTCAGTTCCAATGAAGCTCAATAGATGATCTTCAACCCTTTTGACTGATTTTTTATTTCTATTTTGCTCTACTATGCTCTTCTATTTTTTACTAGCCTTCTAAAACTGTGCATAGATTGCACAATCACCTTTCTAATACTCACACACATTTGTTCTGATCTTCACACACATTTTGACACTTGTACACTTACTTTCATACCCAAAATGAATTAACGATCTAATATATATATCCGCTAGCAAGAATTCAAACACTATATGTCGGCTTTAACAAAATATAATATTCTCCACATGTCAGCTCAAATCATGAACAATTTATAACGTGTACCCATACAAGTCGACCACAACATAGTTGGGGCCCAAAATAAAATTCCCAAACATAGAAACATTTGAACAATCATTCCTTATACATCCGTGACACACTACATTAACTAGGTTGGCCATAATAAACAAAAAGATAGAAAAACATCATGTTGGATCACTTTACTCGTACATCAGTTAATGCAATAACAGAAGACTTAACAAAAAGATAACATAGATGCATAGAAAACTATCCCAGGGATCCACAACACAAAATGATGGTCTGGTGAAGCATACAGATTGGCATACTAACTAGATACCTTGTTCTTCATGTTCTTTGTCGGTAATACACTATACTTAACTTTAACTACTAGTATGACCAGGTTCGGATCTACGGACCACAATAGTGACTTTAGTTGCCATCAATGACAAAACTAGAAGCCATACCAATAATCTCCCTAAACCATATGCCAACAATCACGCCATATGCCAATAGATTGAAGGTGATTAATGATAATTAGGTGTTGTTCATATTGAGTTTCTAATTCAGGCAAGCATGTTCTCAAGATTTTTGAGTTAAGACAAAAGTACTACTTTGTGTATAATAGATAAAACCATGTATCTCTTGCAATGTGAAAGAAACATCTTATAAATTATGACATCTACTAAAGGTACTATTTCAGCTTATTTGATATAATTTTCTTCCAAAGATTGCGTAATAGGATAATTTATGCATAAATTCTAGGTGGTAAGGCCTAATTAGAAAGGTAATTGCATATGGCATGATAATATGAATTTTGAGACTAGAAAGTTAATAAATGATATTTAATCTTTGGGAAATAATACTTGGAAATGGAATGGTTTTTAACTAGGAATTTATAATACCAATTATTTTATGAAATATTAAAAGGGATAAAATTATATCCTTAACATGAATCTTTTGTTATGGATTTTGGGTACTTATTTTACTCACATCCTAATTGCAATATAAGTATTTTTTGTATCATTGTCTATACCCTAATTTAATTATTATGCTTCCTCTTCTTAAATTTTTTATTGATCATGTCATTGTATATATTATAAATAATTATTGAAATACTTGTCTATTGATGCCTCATTAAGGTTTGAATCAATAAACTTGTCATTTTGAGAGGTTTCTACTAGGGGATTTATATTTTTTACATCTTTTCTTTCTTATTTTTTAATTCTTTTATTATTTAGATTAATAAAATTATTTTGTTCATAATTTTTTTTATCATCTAACTCTATGGTAAAAATTTCTTGTGGTCTTTAACTAGAATATCATCATAAATTTCAATGAATTTAATTATAGCTTTATTATTTTTGAATATTCCAAAAGATAGAATATCTTGTCGGTTTAAAACAATGGTTTCTTGATGGATTCATGGAAGGTTGATAGAAGTTATATTGGTTAGTGTAATGAAAAAAATGTTCAACTCATCATAAAAATTGTTGAAAATAGTGAATGAGTCTTTCAAGTCCTATACATTGACATAATTAAGAATTTTATGTATCTTGAAATGGGGGGATATATCTATAGAAGAATAGGAAGGTTATATAACTACATATGTTTAATGTTACAATATTTCTTTATGTAAATTTGTAAATATTTAATGGAATGCATGGTCACATCCATGCCTTTTTCTCTCACCATATTTTCTACTCTGTGTAATAGGAGTTAGATGTAAGTGTTAAAAATTCTAGTGCTCTACAAATTATGTTTAATAGTCTTACCTTTATTTCGTATAGATTATTATAGATCTATGATGAATTATTAAATGTGTTCATTCAATTGAATGTAATATTTGAATATCCTATGAATTTGAATCTATTTCAATTGATAATTTTCCTACTACATATCTTTCCTCTTTTTTTTATTCTAGATGATAATGGGTAGCCACTAGTTTAAATTTACAAGGGATCAATTATATTCCACTTCATAATTTTTATCTTGTTATCCATAGGATTTCTATAGAGATAGCATAAAATGCATGCTATTCATGATTTAGTTACTATAAACCAGGGATAAATCTAAAGTGAATCTAAAATATTAAACTATTAATGAGTCATATTTAGTATGCATACACTTTTCCAATACATATATAATATTAAATAAAATCATCTTAATTTATTTTGATGCTACTATTTGAGTTTGCATGCTCAACATGTTATCTACTAGATAAGAGGTATAACACAACTAGTTGATGTGTTTCCTCGAGATATAAGCCAAAACCCATTAGCCCATGGGTGAATGGGTCCCCTTTATGATCCAAGATCTAAATTAAAATATGTTTTTGGAGAGATTTAACATTCAAAATAAAGAATTTAATTGTTTCCTTTTGGAATCTAATTTTCAGGAAGTTGGATAAACACCTATAAATGCAATGTTATTTTACCATTTGAAATATAAGAAAAAATATCAAACATGCATTGAAGAGAAAATATTATTGTCAAGAGTATTCAAGAGAAAGATTATAGACCATTTACATCAAGAATAAAGATCCTAACATCATGCCAAATCTTATGTGTGTTTGTGTTGTCTTGTGAAGGCTAATAAGTGTTCATGTATTCAAGAAAATCAAGCAATCAAGATCAAATTCCCTTGAGGTGACATGTATGTATTTAATCCTTCAAGGAAGTTATTGGAGGGTGGTGAGTTGTAGAAATTATTCATTAATCATTTCCTTTCTTTTCATTCATGTTTTTTATCATTCAAGTTTCCATTTTGAAAGTGGAAACACTATTCATAGGGTTTGACTAAGGTAAGCCCTTAAAATGACCCAAACTTTTCTCCCCATTTGATGTGCAAGTTATAGGTTGAGGAAGAATTGAAGAGAAATTTTGCATTGTTACATTTTTTTTCATTATTCTTATCAATTTATGGAAAACTATGTTGTAGAATTCATTTCTAACATTCTGACAAGTTTATAGGTGGAAAACAACATCTTGAATCAAGCATCAGATGATTGTGAAAATTATTTTTAGAATCCCTAAAAAGGACCCATTGGAGTAGGGGTGAACAAGTCCTTTTGCACATGTCTGAATGAGATTTTGGTCATACGTGCATGCCCTCTAATATCTCTCAAATATTCATGCAAAGTTTCTTTATAGTCTACTTATCTTTGGGAATCTGCATTTTACATATTAGGTCATATATTTCTATTAGTTTCATTAGTTTAGTCATTCTAAATCATTCTTAATCATCCTAAGACCCTAAAAAATCAACCAACCCAGGTTTGATTATGGTTGAAAGTAGGTTTATTGAGCTTATTTGTTTGCATTATAATGAAAATTTGGGAAGATACCCCTTGAATCCTAGGTTCTTTATATTAAGGACCTAAGATCACCTTTTTCCATTCTTTTCATTTTGGTGAACCTGACATTTGACATCATAAATTTCTAATTTAGTAGTCTTTTAAACCCTATATCTAGGTTTTCCATGATTGTGTTTTACATTCTTCATTTAGGATTACATATTTCATGTTTTCATCATTAAAAATCATAAAAATCTAAAAATATTGCATACATTTTACATCATATTTTGTATTAGTGTGTGGTTAAGTCATTAGATCATAATTTCATTTAAAATTTCACTCAAAATTTTCACTTTTCTTCATACATTGTCATACATTTGCATTTGGATTACATCAAAAAAGTCTAGAAAAAATAATCATTGTAAAATCACATTACAACCAAGAACAATAATCATAAACAATAACATAATCACTTAGTTTTTTATTTTTCAAAACCATGTACAAATACCCATTCATCCTAAGGCAACCCTATAATTGTACATGTGCTTCTACAAATTTTTGCACACATTCCTGCCTCTATCTGCTTATTATTCCTATACTTGCAGATCTCTATTATAGTTTCAAAAATTGTATATTTTGAGGCATTTTACATTTAGTTCATTTGGTAAGAGATGGTGCACTATTTATAATCAAAATTTGCATTTAAAAGTCATCATTTTCAGGGCTTTTCATCTTACAATCAGTCAATTATCATATTTCAGATCTAAAAATTATATTGTATTTTACTCAAATAGCAATAAGATTCTTTCATATTAAGAAATACTAAGTAAAACTTCATCATGGATATGTGTTTTGGTAAAGTTTAGATGTCCTTGAAATATTTGTTGATTTTTCAAGTTGTGTGTTTGGTGATTATCCTAATGCCATTGAGACTATTCATGATTCTTCAACTACTGATGCATGTCCTCATGAAAAAAACATCTTGGGTAAGATGAAGAAATATGAAAGAATTCATACACAACTCCTTGCATAAGATTGAGAAAAGTGCAACCTTTTCCCCTCAATGCAATGGCTTAATAACCCATGTAGAAAACCAACACTTCTCATAATTCCACCACTTGACATGTTCAATATTTTGCATCCTATAAGTGAATCAAAAAATAAGTCTCAGTCACCAGCCATAGAGGAACCTATTCATAGTGAAGACATATTTACTAATAGCTCTTTATCATAACAAAGTCACAAACACACCCATTAACCTAGAGCAGTGTTATGGCCAAGGTTTTACAAATTTGACAAAGAAAGGATGTGACATAAGGAATGAGCATGAGATTCATTAAATTGCTAGAACACATACCATAAAAAATACACTAAGGTATTAGGATATAAATATCCTCTACCTTCACATCAAACACTTTCCCAATCAAGTAGGAAAACCAAGCCCTATACACTTAATAATCTTCCATTTCTAAATTTTTCAACCTAGGATTGATTACATTACTAGCCATTTGAAAATATAATAAAGAAAATAGTATAAACATGTCTTACTATTCATATCATAAAATATTTGGGCATATTACTAATGAATTTCATGCTTTAGAGAAGCTATTGAAAGAATTTGATCCTTTTACAAGTCAATCTGATTGCATAATCAAATAATAATTATTTACTTTTCTCCTTGTAGAATTATAGCATGTTCACTACAAAATGTATTGAACTTTATACACAATTATCTTTTGTATTGCATGGACTAGCATATCATATTATATCTTAGCTCATCCTTTTCCTACACTTGGGGGCAAGGGGCTAGATAGCCTTGTCTCATGTGTATTTCCCATTGAGATCCCTACGTATCTCCTTAAAACATTAGTGTATCAAGTACACCAACATTTTAAGGTGGGGGAATATAGTCCCCCAATTATTTTTTTCATGTTCCCTTCTTAGTGATGATGGCATACATCTCCTAGGAATTGTGCACATAATAATCAATGTGTGGCTTTCTCGATCTAGTATCACTTTTGTCATAATGTTAGTATTAATTTCCCATAATATTGTGACCTTTCTTAGCATATGGCTTTCCTCTTAGTGGTAATGTTATGGTTTCCATTCCATAATGTGTGAATCTTTAATTCCTCGACTAGTCCTCTCTTGGTGATGATGTCAAGTGTGATATTCCCTAAGGTGTGACCTTCCATGCATTAAGAAAAACCAATTTGATTATTTTTGTTTACCTTGTCATTTAATTTGATAAGTTTCTAGCACAATACAACTTGATGGACTTCTAAAGAAATTCTATTCCATAATTGTCTAGAATAATGTAGCTTTCTATCCTTTTCAAGAAATTTTATTTCATAATTGTCTAGCACAATGTAGATTGCTAGCCTTGTGAAGCAATTTTATTCCATAAGTGTCTAGCATAACACAAATTTCTAGCCTTGTGAAGCAATTGTATTCCATTAGTGTCTAGCATAATACAACTTGCTAGTGTTGTGAAGCAATTTTATTCCATGAGTGTCTAGCATATTGCATCTTGATAGCCTTTTGAAGAAATGAACAGTTTTCGAGGTAGGCACCTAGTGAATATTAGAATTTAGTAGACCTTGCATGTTTTCATGTTGACCTTTAGGCTCACCTATTGAATATAGGACTTCACCATCCCTTGCAAGTATATTTTATGGACACGTAGCATAACACAACTTGCTAGTCCATCCTTTTTTTCATTTTTTTTGCATTATCTTTGACATTGAACCTTTGTGTAACTTTTATCACTGCTATACATGTGTGTGATATTTTGTGCCTATATTGGTTTTCCATGAGATCATAGATCTTGTAGGATTGATCACTCTCCTTGATCCTTTTCCATCTTATCATTCTAATATTTGTACAATTGGACCTCCCTTGACATTTATTTCACTACTTTAGTGTGGGTTTAGGAATCACTCATACTCTCACCAAAGTGGGGGCTAAATGCAATGTAGAAAATTGTATATCTTTAAAATTTCACACTATGTTTGGGTTACTTAATTTATTGGACTTAATTAAGCTTCTAACTTTCCAAATTATTCATTCCAAAGCATTATTCTTACCAATTTCTTAAAAAAGAACCAACAATAAATAAATGCATTTAATAATTAATTTTCCTTGGATCATGTGTGTCCTGGAGATATACTTGAGGGTACCCTTTATGAGCTAGGTCCTAAATTAAATTATTTTTTTGGAGGAAATTTAACATTCAAAATTCAAATTGTAAGTGTCGGATTTTGAAATCTAATTATTGGGAAATTGGATAAACACTTATAAATGCATAGTTATTTTACAATTTGAAATCTAAGTAACAAGATCTAACATGCATTAAAGACAAAAATTATTAGTAATTTACAACAAAATCAAGATCTTAACATCATGTAAAATTTTACATGTGACTGTGTTGTCTTGTGAAGGCTAACAAGTGTTCATGAATTCAATCTTTCAAGCAAATCAGGAAATCAAGATCCAATTCCCTTGAAGTGATGTGTATGTCTTCATTCCTTCTCGGAAGCTATTGAAGGGTGGTGAGTTGCATTAATTTTTTATTCATCATTTATTTCTTTTCCATTCAATGTTTTTATCATTGGCGTTGCCATTGTGAAAGTGGAAACACTATTCATGGGGTTCAACTAAGGCAAGCCCCTAAAATGGTCCAATATTTTCTCCCCCTTTGAATGTGTAGGTTATAGGTTGAATAAGGATTGAAGAGATACTGAAGATTAATTTTGTGTTGTTGCATTTGTTATCATCATTCTTGTCAACCTACTAAAACTAAGTTGTAGAATTCATTTCTAACATTCTGAAAAGTTTGTAGGTGGAAAACATCTTAGATTGAGCACCAGAGGATTGTGAAAAGTATTTTAAGAAGCCATAAGAAGGACTTATTTTCCTAGGGGCGAAATATTCCTTATGCACATGTTTTAATGAGATTTTGGTGATAGGTACATGCCCTCTGATATCTCCTAGATCTACCTACAAAGTGTTTTTATAGTTTTCTTATCTTCAAGAATCTCCACTTTACATATTAGGTCATATAGTTCAATTATTTTTAGTAGTTTAATCATTGTAAATCATTCTTAATCATCCTCAAACCCTAAGTAATCTTCAACCTGGGTCTGATTGAGGTTGAATGCCAATCTCTTTTCCTTTTCAGTTTGCAATCTAATGAAAATTTGGGAAGAGGCCCCTTGAATCCTAGGTTCGTAACATTAAGGATCTACGATCTCCTTTTCCCTTCTTTTCAGTAATATTGTAATAATTAGATGATTACATTATGTGGATATGTGTGTATATTTTTTGAGATGATATTTTGATAACTAAAGTGTTTATTTATTATGGTTTATTCGATTAAGTAATTTCTATGTGATTGCTGAGATGATTATTGTAGATAATAAATTTTGTAAAATATAGATATATATTTAAAATTTCAGTTTTGATATATGTTAGATGCTTTGGATGAACATATTATAATATCTTGTAATATGCTTAAACTTTTGGTTGACTAAGTAGGTAAAATTTACTAAAGGTATTTGGGTTCACATAACTACTCACTTGTATTATTATTGAGACTATGGATCTTAGCTCATTTTAAGAAAATAAGATCATGTGATGTAAGGTTATGAAATATCATTTATATGGTTTATTTATTTTTGCATCATGTATTTTTGGGTAAGTTGATGGATCTATGACACAATTTTG
>VDFB02281492.1:818625730-818801613 GCA_007258455.2 Sequoia sempervirens
GTGTAGGTGTTCATCACTCCTTCTATGGAGTCACCTCTATTGATTTCTCTTCCAGATCTCAAGCCTTTCCCAAAACCTGTAGATATGACTAACACTTCAATGGTATCTACTATGGTTCCCTCCTCCTCCTCTTCCTCCACACTTATTGATCATCTATGGGGAGTTCACATCCTCCAACAAAGAAAATATGTAGAGAGTGGTCCTTCCAGCAATAGAGGATGCAAGAGGAGGCCACCTTCTCCAAAAGGTGGTCCCACACTGACTTGCTTTGTCCTAGTGATGGAACTAGTCCTAACTTGTCCTCAGTTCATCACCACTCCTGAATCACTTGGAAAGCCTAGTGTTGAATCTCAGGTGCAACATTCTCCATCCATTGAGGTGAAACATGGCACACGTTAAGTGCATGTTTAACTATCTGGATGAAGTTCTAGCCTTGTTATATATCTTTGTGAAATTGCTAACCTTAGCTCCACAAGAACTTGATGGAGAGGACCTTGGGGGGCCCTCTTCCTTAGCCCTTGTTGCTAGAGGTTCAAACACTCCTCCTCTTAACATTCCACCACTACATGCTCATCCTTCTTCCCCCTATGATTATCTATAGTAGGAAGAAATCTACCTCTTAGTTGATCAATGTTAGTTGGAGGCCTCTTCTTTATCTTTACATTAGATGTGTGTGTGTTGTGATGTGTTCCCCGATGATTGTGATATGTGTGCCTAGATGAACCTTGTCACCCTTATTGGTGCTTGAATATAGGCATGGTTTTTGTGTCATAAACCTTCTTCCATGTTTGTGATTGATTTTGGGAAAATTGGGGATAATGCAAAGCATTGGGGGCATTTAGGCTTCCCTTCCATGTTGACCCAATTTTTTATTTTTACTTTGTCTTCTCGTGCATTCTTCACATGGTTTGATATAGTAGGGGTTTGATGATGATTCATTTTTATATGCCCTATTACTAGCACATATACATACATGCACATACTATATATATATATATATATATATATATATATATATATATATATATATATATATATATATATATATATATATATATATATATATATATATATATATTTATGAGCAATTCTGACCCTGAAATATCATGCTACCCCTGCCCTTTGTTCATGTTATCTTTTCTCTTTTTATTTTCCTTTATCTTTCTACTATCTTATTTTCTTGAGTTTTCCCTTTCATGTGTGACAATTCCACTTCTACAAAACTTTAATTTTTTGAAAATGCATTCATTTCCAATGAATCTTTTCTCGAGAATCTTCACAGACTTCTCAAAAATTCCATTCTCGACTTGAAACCCTAATAGAATGTGTTTCCTTCCTCACGGGTTCATAAAGAAAAAACTTGATAACCTTCCTCTAAAGTGGGAACATCATTGACCTTCCCCTCAGGTGGTGGAATATTCTTCCTTTCGAATTCCTTGATGAAATGAACATCTTTCAAAAATATTCCTTGATGATGATTTGATTCGAGAAAGAAGTATCTCTTTTGTACTTTCGAACAATGCATCCCTTGAGTGGACCCCTTCTTTACACTAGGTTCCTGAGGGACCCCTTTGAATTTTTTCCAACATAATTGGCAGTCTATGCAACTTTTTGCTTACTTTCCCATGTGGCCGTTTTCTGACATGTTTTATCTACAGATAAACATGCCACTTTACAGGTGCATCTGTGAAGCCACTTTCTAAATCTATGGAGTCCCCTTCCCTTAAGTGTCCTCCATGTGAGAGATCTTGTGGGATACATTCCTACAAATCTGCTGACCTAAAGGACACTTCTTATGAGATTCCTCCATGTGAGAGATCTTGTGGGTGGCTCCCCTATAGATTTGTAGGTCTATAGGTCACTTTCTTTGGGTTTCCTCCATGCAAGAGATCTTGGGGGATACCTTCCCTAAAGGTCTATAGGTTTGTGGGGCACTTTCTTGGGTTTCCTTCATGCGAGAGGTCTTGAAGGACACCTTCCCTGCAGGTCTATAGGTCTATAGCGTGCTTTCCTAGCTTCCTCCATGTGAGAGATATTGGGAGTTACCTCCTTGTAGGTCCACAAGCTTGTAAGATTCTTTCATTCTCAAGCTTCATAGGTCTACGAGGCTATGAAGTCCATTTATTGTCCTATTCTCTTGAGTTTTCTAGATCGTGGTCTGCTTCCTTGATGGCTTAGGTATACATTTCTAACCTTGCTACTCTTCTAATCTACTTTACCAAAGCACTCATCAATATTCATGCTCCCTAAAGTGGGGGAAAAATGTATACACCTAGAGGGAGGACTAGTTCACCTAATACGAGGGATGGAAAAGTACTAGATAGTATACACCTAGGGGTGTTGTAGCCTAGCTCACTTATATTATGATCTTGGATATTTTTCCTTTCAAGAGGTGGATAGTATGGTACACTGTACACTTCTACAAGTTTGGTACCTTGAACATATCATTTGTACCACACCTATCGGCTTCCCATGTCAGAAAACCTTAAGGTATCCTAAGGCCTTCAACTATCCTCTACGAGGATTTTAGTAGTATGGTGATTTACACTTTTGGAGATTCTAATTTGACTGACTAGAGGATGATGAGATCCTTTGGAGACATTATCATCTTGTGCTTTAGTGGCCAGATCACACTCAGTATATGAGGAGATTACAACTTGGCAGGTTTTTTCTTTGAATACACAATTATGTAGTGCATCCTTTCTACTACAATCAGGTCATGTGACAGTTTGGGTAGATACAGATAGCACCTAGGGAATAATTCTTCTTTAGGATATTAGTGTAGAGTGCTCGAAGACTTGGTGATTCAGTACAATTCACTATAGAAGATGTTGTCTTGAATGACTCTGAGTACTCAGATCATGATATGTGTCTGATCTTTGACACAAATGACATTGATGCCATAAATTACTATATGGAGTGGTGGATAGTATCATGACCAATTCTCATATTTCTAATGGAGGAGCTGATAGGTGATGAAAAAACACTCCCAGAGGAGGGAGATGATGTAAATGATAGGGCCGAGGAGACACGCTAGAGGGTTACAGGCATATTTACAAGTGTCATAGATAATGAGGAGATGAGGAGGAGGATGAGGAGGAGAAGTAGTCCATGAGTGAGGGTGTTGAGTAAGTAGATGAGGATTCAATAGGGCATTAGTGGGGAGATCATTCTCCCATTCATGTGACTAGATTATGAGCAGCACCTATAGCAAGCACCAGTACCCACAGTCATGGATAGACTAGCATGTCCTCCATGCCCCCTACACACAAGGAGGCTGATTTTACATAGCCTACCAGAGATATAGGTGATGATGTTTTATGCATTATTATACTTTATACTTGTGCTTATAATTTATATATATCATGATGTGTACAAATTATGCTATGGTTTCTATCTTGCAGGGTTTGTGAGAGATAGTGCCCCCATCAGTCGATGAGGAGGCCACAGACTCAAACTATGTGCTCCTACCTAGTGTGGATCAGGGCCCAAAGTTTTTCAAGCCATACATTGGACTATGGAAAATTTATGAGAGTTTTAGGTGGTGAGTACACCAAGTTGATGTTTCTCTTGAGGCATAGTCATCCCAGACCCTAGCAGAGCTTGAGAGACTAGAGGTAGAGGTAGCCAGGCTATAGGAAGAGAGGGATCAGATAGTAGTAGCACATCAGGAGGCCCTTGGGTAGATATAGGGTTTAGAGTTTTCTCTCAGTGCATTTAGTGGATCATGATCATGATCTCACACCACCATCTCCCAATAGATCACTACCAGATAGATGCGACCACCAAGTCCCGACAGATCTGGTAGTCGTAGGCCTTAGTAGTGTTGTATACATTTATGACATGTACACAAAACTTATATATATATGAGCACTTGATGTTTTATCATTTTTTTTCGTGTTTGAATGTTGAATGTCAATTTGATTAATTAAATAACCTTTGTAAGATTATTTAATGAATGATTCCATGATTTAAAATGTTTATGTGATCTAATAAAAACTTATTATAGTTTCTCTTCGATGTAACATTGGGATGAAGTATGTTATGCTAAATTAAATGCAATTATGATTTAATTAATGAACATTAAATGCATATAAGCATCTAATCTAACACAAAATACAAAATTCACTTGAATAGTATGAAAACTAAAGAAATCACCTCAAAATAAATTAAATATCCACTTTAGTGTTCAAGACACACACATGACTGTTTGTCAAGAACAAAGCAATGCAAAAGCATATGGAATATAATCCAGTAGCTCTAACAACACTACTTATCATTCATACTATTCAATGGGATTAGACATAATACCAGTGTAGATGTGTGACATTGATAGGTTCTTTGAGGGGTGTGGCATCTAGTTCAATTAACGTATATGCACCAAACCCATAAATTTTATCAATTATGTAAGGTCCTAACCAATTAGGACTAAACTACCATTTTTCATTTGGGTTGGAATTGATGTTATGCTGAATTTAAAATAAGACTAGGTCACCTTTGTTGAACGTGTGAGGGATAACACTGTCACTATAAATATGTTATCATCTTTTACAATAAGCCTGAAGATGCTCAAGAGAGTTGATGCACTATTCATCGAGCATTTCAAGCTGATGCAATTGTTGTTCTTTATAATTTTTGTCATCAATAAGTCCTTGAAGAGAAATTATTAATGTAGGAATCTTTAAATCCAAGGGCATTATTTCCTCACTCCCATAGACAAGATTATAAGGTGTAGTTCTTGTAGATGATTTGACACTTATGTGATAGGGCTATAGCATATATTGTAATTGTGTGTGCCAATCCTTATGATGTTTGTTAACAATTTTCTTTAGGATTTGCTCAATGGTCTTATTGGTTAATTCAGCTTGACCATTAGATTGTGGGTAGTAAGGTGTTGAAAAGTGATGTTGTATGTTAAATGTTTCTAAGAAATTCTTCACATAATTATTCTTAAATGGTGTACCATTATTAGAGAGTAATGCAGAAGGAAGTTCAAAATGGGCAATAATGTGTTCTAATATGAATTGACATATTACATCCACTGGTGTTGATTGAAGAGGAATGGCTTCTACCCATTTTGTGAAATAATCTGTGGTGATGATTATGAATGTATGTTTTCCAGAAGAGGCGGGGATATTTTTCCAATAATTTCTAAACCCCAAACCCCGAAAGGCCATATCGAGACTTGAGCTCGAAAATCATAAGTAGGAGCATGGATCAAATTTCTATTCTCTTGACATTTGTGACATTTTTTACATGATCAAAATAGTCTTGTTCCATATGTCTCCGATAGTATCCAATGTGAATAAGTTTTTGAACTAATGTTTTTCCTCTAAAATGATCGCCATAAGCACCTGCATGAGCTTGTTCAAGTGTTGTGGGCATTTAAAATTTGTTAAGGTATCTAACTAAGATACCATTATATGATTTACGATGCAACACATCAGTGATAATTATGTACTTAGATGTGGGTTTTTGTAAGCAAGCCCAAATGTTCTTTATTGTTGGTTCGAGAAAGGTACCATCAATAAAATAGTTAGCTATTGTATCATACCATTCACTCAAGTCTTCTTCGGTTGTTGCTAATATTTCCTTTGTTTTATCATCAATTGATGGTTTTATGATTGGATGAATGGTGAATGTAAAGTCTTTTGAAGGGTCTTGAGGTGATATAAGAGAAGCTAAACTTTCCATTACATCTGCATGCTGATTATCTTTTCATGGGATGTTATCAATGGTAAATGATTCAAAATTCTCTAACAAATTCATAGTGATATCCTTGTATTTCAATAATTTTTTATGTTTTTCTTGATAGGTCCCATTTATTTGCTTGATTACTAATTGCGAATCACAAAAAATATTAAAACAACATGTAACCCATCAAGCAATGCTTCATAATCAACTATGTTGTTTTTACATAGGAAGTTTAACTAATATGATAAGGGAATAGGCTTTCCTGTAGGTGAGATTAATATAACCCCAATGCCAGAGCTTGTTTTACACTTAGATCCATCAAAATATAATTCCCATGTATTATTTTTGATTGTCAACACACTATCATCGAGAAAATAGTATTTTCTAGGAAATTCCAGTGGAGAAAGAGCATGAGCCAAGTGGTCGGTCAAGCCTTGACCTTTAATTACTTTTTGTGAAACAAACCTTAGGTCAAACTTAGTCAACAACATTACCCATTTAGCTAGACGTCTTGATAAGTCTGTTTTGTTGAAAAGATGTTTGAGAGGGTCAAATTTTGTCATTACTTGTATTTCCGCATTTAGTAAATAATGTTGCAATTTACTAGTAGCAAATACAAGATCCAAACATTGTTTTCCTATTTTTGTGTATCATTTCTTGTAATCAATCAAGGTTTTGTTGATGTAATAAACATGATGCTCTTTGTCGTTTTCATCTTGTTGAGCCAACAATGTTGCGAGAGCATGGGATGATGCAATTGTATAAAGTATGAATGGTTTGTTTTGCATAGTGGGTTGTAAAATAGGTTGAGTTACAAGATATTCCTTCAAACTTTCAAAATCCTGTTTGCAATCCTCATTCCAATCAAAGTGTACATCCTCTTTGAGAAGATGTGTAAATGGTAATTTTTGATCAGCTAGAGATGTAACAAAATGATGGATAGCTTGAATTCTTCCTTATAATGTGCACAATTGAGAAATGTTTTTAGGAGGTGGAATTTTGATAATAGCATCAATATTATTTGTATCCACCTCAATGCCTCTGTGAGATATGATCAAACCTAGAATTTTTCCACTATCTACACCAAAGACACTTTTTTGGATTTAATCTCATGTTGGATTGTCGCATTTGCTTGAATATTTTCCAAAGGACATTCACATTTTCTTGTCTTGTTAACGATTTGGATAGAATGTCATCAATGTAGTCTTCCAAAATCTTATGTATGTAGTCATGAAATATCAATGTCATTGCTCGTTGATATGTTGCACCTACATTACTTAATCCAAAAGGAATCATGACCCATCAAAATGTTCCCCAAATAGTTGTGAAGGATGTGTTATATTGATCTTGAGGGTTGATGAAGATTTGATTATATCTAGAAAATCCATCCATGAATGACAACAAAGCATGTCCCATAGTTGATTCTACTATCATGTCAATAATAGGAAGGGGAAATTCATCCTTTAAAGATGCTTTATTCAAATCAAAAAAATTGATACACATCCTAATACAATTGTCAAGTTTTGCGACTGCGACAATATTTGAGATCCATGGAGAATCATCTATAGGTGTTATGAAACCAGCGTCAAGGAGTTTTTCAATTTCATCCTTAACCATCAAGGCTATTTTAGGGTTAATTTTTTGAATCTTTGGTCTAACAAGCTTATCGTTTTCAGCAAGGACTATGTTGTGTGTTACAACCTTAGGATCGATTCCTAACATGTCTGAATTAGTCCAAGCAAAATTTTTAGGAAAGTCATGAAGCAAGGTTGCAGTATCCTCTTGTTCTTCATCATCGATGCATTTTATTATTTTAATGACTCTATTTATCATCGATGTCCATTGCTATATCTCCTAAAGGGAGTGTGTTTGATCTTGGGAATTCAGTATTGTATTCTCCATTGTTCGTGTCTATCTCACAAATCTTGTTGTCTCCCTCTTTTTGTTTGGTGCTTATCATAGCTAATCTTTTTCTTGTGAGGAGAAGTAGAGGGTTTATCATAAACTCCTAGTCCTTGTTTCAAGGATTCATCATCTTCAATGTACTCCCACGATGGTGGTAAATCCATATCAAGAAATTCATGATGCTTTAGAGTGAATTTTATTTTCAATTTGCACATGGTAGTGTTGATGTTGAACGATGGTCTCTTTGATGCTTGTGTAATCTTAGGACAATATCCCAAATCAGATTTTGTCTCTTATGTGTTAGGCTCTGTAGGAACTAGAATTCCTTGCTCTTTCTTCCCACATACTCTACCATTGTAACTTAATTGTTTCACGAGCTCATAACCTCTCCCATAAACTTTTTTCATTTCTTTCAGGTTCAGTGGTTGTTGATAATCAATCTCATCAAAATTAGTTGTCTAACTTGTATTTTATTCTAGAGTGGATGAGGTAGATGGTTGTGAAGTTTCATCCAAATTTTGAGTTGGCATGACCATTTTTTTCTTTTGTTTGTCATCTTCTTTTCTTGTGATTATGTACTCTCCCATAAATGAGGGTGTGAACTCCAAGGAACCCTAAATATCATCGAATAGTTTTGACATTTTTTCCATTTCTTTTTTTTCTTCTTTTAAAGGTTCTATGTTGGATGTTGGAATTAATGTGCTTAGAGGACTTGTTACTTTTTCAACCTGTAAGCAACTTTCAGGCTCAAGGTCTATTTCAACTTGGTATAACTTGTTGTCATAGACATATTTCATAATACAATGAAGATTCGAAGGCACCACATGCATCTCATGAATCCATGGTCTTCCCAAAAGAAGATTGTATGAAAGGTAATGAGGTATAACATGAATAGGAGTTTGTAAGGTAACCTTCTTGACTATAATAGGTAAAGTAATCATACCAAGTGGTTGACTTCCTACATTTTCAAATCCCCATATTGATAAAAAGTTGAGTTTCATCATTGATTTTTCTAATCACAATCGATCTAAGAGTTTCAAATTACATATATTAAGGGTTGAGCTATTAACAACAATGGTCCTTTTTATGCCTATACGATTAAATTGATAAATTATCATAAAAGCCTCATTTTTCTGTCATAATTCCAAAGGGGGCATCTCATGCTAGTGAAATTTTATGTCTACATTAACTATATTCATTCCAGGAGTCACCACTATTTGTTGTAAAGTGTTTTGAAGCATAGTGTGATAGTTGGGGGAATTTTGAATTAGGTCTCATATGGATATTTTTGCAAGATTATTTTTAAGTTTTTCAACAAGATCATACTCCTTCCCACTATGTGAGGATAAACGAGGGGCACTATGCAATATGGGATTAGGCAAGGGTAAGGTTACCAAGGTTGGTTGTTGTGGTTACAAATTATTCCTAGTGTTATATGTATGAGCAATGGTATTATGACTTGGTTGCTAAAATGCATTATTCTTAGGTGGATAAAGGGTAAAATTAGGCTTTTTTTTAGTTTGTGGTTTATGTGAAGGGGGGTAAAGGATGAGTTTAGGTTGAATCATGTTAACTTCTCTTCATTTTGGTTTCTCATAACAAGCCTTAGTCGATGAACCTTGTGAGATGAAATCCTCAAGGGCTTCATCTAACATGTCAAAATCATCACCACTAAAAGGCTTGAGGGTAGAGTTAACTTTGCTTGGTTTGGGTTCTTCAAAACAAGCCTTAGTGGATGAACCTAGTGAGAGGAAGTCCCCAAGGGATTCATCTAACATGTCTAAGTCATCACTACTAAAGGGATTGGATGATATGCTTTTTTCTAAATTTAAGGATTTTTTTAATTGTTTCTTTTGATGTTTTTTTTTCTTTTTTTGTTTTCTAATGAATCTGATCTAAGTAAGCTAGGAACTAATCCTGAAAATGAAAATTGCAAAAATATAATGCTATCCATAATTTCCATGAATGTAAATAATGCTATTTCTAATGACTTCAATGTAACAGAAAGTAACTGAATTGAAATAGAAAATTAACAGAGCCAAACATAAGCTTAAAAATAGGAAATTTACCTTTTGTAAATAGTAGTTCAAAATTTGCACTGCGACTAATTCACCCAAGGTGGCGAATGTGTCCCAGTAGGGATTCATTTTAGAGTTTTTAGATTTTTTTGGTTGATTTTTATGTTTTCTATGTTGTATGACCTAGATCTAGGATGAAACTACATTTTTTCAATACTTTTTAATGAAATTAAGTGCAAAAATGCAAGATAAATGAGATTTTCACTAATGCAAGAATTGAAACCCTAGAATGAAAAAACCTAATGTAATGTTAATGCAAGCTAAATATTGGATGTAAATGTACTCCAAATAAGAATAATGATATCCTAAATGCAAGTTCACCAAAATGGAACCTATGAAAATGGGGGAATAGATGAATGTATGTGATGTATTCACATCCACTTTCAAAGAGGCTCCACTAGAGGATAACCCTAGAGACTTCAATGTAAAAGAGATTGAATTCTGGCAATAGGGTTATCCTAGAGATTGAATGATAGCTAATGAGGGGTTCACCACCAAGTGTACACATGAAAAATACAATGAGTTGGAAAGCACAGTGTGAAATTGAGACAAATACAAAATGGCCTAGAAGATGTTGTAAAACATAGTGTGAAATTAAGATGTATGTAAAATGACCTAGAAAATACCTTAGAAATGCAAGTAAAAATAAGATAAAAGAAAAAATGTAGATATTATAAACTTGGAAACCTTGCAATGACTGGGAATAGCTCTAAAACTTTGGAAATGTTTACTTTGTGACCAACTGGGACTCATTTTCCAACCTAGGCGAATCAGTCATTGATCAAGATTTCTACATCAAAGTCTATTTTAGGAAAATGGGTATTGGAATCTATAGATAGATCTAGCAAATAGCTATAGTGGGACTCATTTTCTGCTCTTGGAGAATCAACCCCATTCCACTATTTTTAGAAATTAAGAACTTTGATTTGCACTTCAACACCTGCTCTTTCCTTCCAACTTGAGATCTAGATCCCAATTTGTGAAAATAAATAGCAAAATAGAATTTAACTTGATTTGCTAATGGTTGGTTTTCCTCTATCAATCCCCTAGTTTGGTAATTAAACATTAATGGAAATGATAAAATGTACATGAAAATCCTAGCCTTAAATGTGTCAAAGACTAGGAAATCTAGAACATGATAGAATCTTATTCTAATGTGCAAGAATATGATGCAAAAATTGAAATGAAAAGATGAATGACTTGTTGGACACTGGGAACACTGAGAGGGGGGGTGAATCAATGTTCAGTGATTTCTACTTTCAAAATAGATCTAAAATAATAGAACTTCATTTATCATTTCCAGCACATAACAAATGAAAATATTTCAAAACATGCAATCATATTAGTGAGCACCATCACACTAGATATTTTTACATGGAACCCTATTACAGGAAAAACCACGGTGGAGATCAATCCACAATGTTTACTCTATTAAAAGTAAATAAAAGAGGGGAATGCACTTGCATTTAGGCGCACTACTTAGAGCTCAATGCTCAAAGAAAAAGAGGCTCACTGCCTTATAGATATAATAAAGTTTACACCAATATTTGAACTGAGAATACAACATCAAAAAATGCTAGGATTCAGTTCCACTAAAGCTCAAGATCAAATTCTGGATCTCCTTACAAGATCACACTTCTGCTCTACTCAGCTTCTACACTACACTACACACACCCTCATATATGTATTTGAAAATGAATTATAGGTCTCCTTTATATACCTGCTAATAGGAAATTCAAATGTATGTCGGCCTCACAATAGGATATAATATTTTTCTTTTATGTTGGCTCACATCACCTAAGTAGAAGATAAGCATACCTACACAACTTAGCTAGACTTTAGTAGGGACCTAAACATAAGTAATAGAAAAACAAACATTCCACATAGATCCACAAAACATCATACAAAGCATGTCAACCGCAATGAAAAATAAGCCATGAATCATGCTACCAAATTTAGTAACTCCAACTTTGACTTAATACAATACAACAAAACTCATTAGAGGATAGTGTAATTGTTGATAAAGATTTCCTGGAGGTCCACACCATGAAATAATGATCCGGTACAGTGAGCGATATCATGCATAGTTTCACTTGCGCAACTGGATGTCCTGTTCACCAAACTTACTACCGGTAGAAGTAATGCCAATACTACGAATCATACTGCTAACTCTAGTTGCCATCAATGACAACAAAAGTAGCCAAAAATGATCTCTCCAAGCCATATTCCAACAATCTCCCCCTTTGGAATTAATGGGAAAACTTAGTGAAAATTTGACTAAGTGTCAAAACCAAAAATAAAATTACTGCTCCCCCTATGGATATCCGGGAGACTTTTCACTCATTATCTCCCCCTATGACATCAATGACAAATCTCTATTATATCCACTCTACATTGCACTTAATTTTACTCCATTCTTTCCCCAACTAATGATGCAAAATTTTGATCAAAATTTGACAACTGCAGCAAGAGTTTAGAAAATTATTTTATACCTAGCTTTCATTTCTGGAAGGAATTTCTTCCATGAATCTACCACAATTCCAATGGTAATGATCAAGATATTATTTTCTAAGGTTCTACTAATGATTTGAACAAGCAACTCAGGAATGATGATTGCAGCTTCCGGCTTTTCTCCTTACTTGAGCACCTCAACCATCTGCTCTAGTCTCCCTTCAGTTAGGTCTTTTACTTTCCAGAAGGTGTCAATAAGAGTATTTCTAGCACAGTGGACCTTTGTATGCTCATCCTGTAGACTTTCCAACTCAATATTATTATCAACAAAATATCTTCCTAGAGTGTCCTCAATGACATCCTTCTCATAGGATGATCCATTCAACCATATATATGATATCTTATGCATACCACCCTCATCATGAATGATTTGCACAACCTTTGACTTGAACAAATCACCTTCTTCATCACTGTCTTCTGCAATTTCCACAACTAATTCCACTGGTTTTGGCTGATTTTCTGAAGCATGATCTTTAGAAACTTCATCTTCTACATCCACAACTAACTAACCTTTTCCCTTTTCTTCAACCTTTGTAGACTTGGGTACAGGTGGAGTGACATCACCCATATCACTTCCTCTCTTCTTCCTTTTCTTAGCCTTTCCAGAGGATGACCCACCTTTTATTATCTTTACTGGGACAGGGATAACACCTTCCCCAAACCTTTCTAACATCTTCTTAAAAAATATTTCATACACTTGTTCATAGTTCTCAAAAGAAATATAATGATTGAATATTTTCTTACAAATTGGCATATTTTCTCTCCATACTACATTATGTTTCATAGGAAAAAAGTTTAGAAAATACATCATAATGAAAATTACTAGAGTGCCAAACCTGAAAGGGTAGTCAATATCCTTCATTAATTGAAAATTTTCCATTAGTTTCTCCTTTAACAAACTGCATAGATCAAAATCTTCATGTTTGATTATCATTTTATGAGCAATATATGCAGCACCTATCATGGTTGATCCTTCACGATTTATGAAGAGGATATTGTATGAGATTCGATGTGCCACATACTATGTCAAAGGATCATTAATCATCACAATTAACAGAGCCCTTAGATCTCCCCTTATTCTGGTTAGGGCTTTGACCTGCACATTGCGAATTGATTTTTTCTTCGGTAAATCACCAACATTGCATAAGCCCGTTAAATTTCTAATCACATCCTTAGTAATTTGATAAGGTTTGTTGAGAGTGAGGATATCACTTGCAATTTGCTCAGAACAAACCAAATTACTTCTTCATTGACGAAATGAGGATATTTGTTCCATATATCCAAACTTTTATGCTTAGATCCTTCAAGCCTCCTAAAATTGGTGAGCAAGAACAAATTCCTTTCATCCCTAATATTTTGACTGCTATACTCATCTAGAGTTAAGGTTCCTTTTATTTTCTTCATGATTCGCTTCAAACAGAGTTCTACCAATCGCAAAATTAGATACAAAATTAATCATCAATAGAAATAGCTGGAAATTCTCTGCAAGAATCACCTTTCGCACCTTTGAAATTTTGTAGAAAATTCTCTCAAACTGTTCTTCTTCAATGCACGGTGAAAAATTAGGGTTCCAAGTGCCCCTTTAATAACTTACTTTATACCACATTAAATGCATTTCCCTAGTAGTTCCGGTCACTTCAGACCTATACCATTCCACCCAGTTCAATATATGATTGGTAATATTTTCATCCATGAATTAACATGATGACTAATGACATCCAACAATTCAGAGCCAATTATATATAGGGGGACAAGAGATCTTCATGAAAAACTCCCCCTAGGTCACTGGATAGAAGAGCTACTTGAGGGAACTTCTGGTACAGCCTTGTTTCCTTCATCAAATTCACTTTTCTTCACCCATTTTCTCTTCATCTGATCTCGTATTTCTTCCTTGATAAACCAAACCTCTTTTATTCAAGTTTTTATTCCTACAAAATTTTGCAAGGTGTTCAAGATTGTTACAATTGAAACATGCCAGACCTTTCTATCTTTGCCAGCCATTCCACTGATTTCCTCCTGACCTGCATTGATTAGCGATATGTCCAAATCTTCCATAGGTATAGCATTTAATGTTACTTTTATTGACAGGCATGCTTCTGCATTCTAATGCCTTATGACCAAACTTCTTGCATTTAAAACATTGACCAAAGAATGATGGAGTACAAGGATTTATCCTACTTCTACACTGAGAATCCATATGACCAAATCTATTACAAGCAAAGCAATATCCATTTAATCTTTGAGCATTGGGTTTCCTTACTAGATGTCTCTCCCTTTGTTCTTCTTTTCTGATTTCTTCTATTCGGATCCAAAACTTTCACCCTTCTCACAGTTGAGACCTCTCTTATCATTCATATTCTTCTAACTTTTGGTCATCTCATCAAGCTTAGCTGAACTTATCCTAAATTTCTCCTAGAATTCATTTGTAGTAGCAAGCTCATTTCCAAGAGTAACTAACTATCTTTCAATTTCATGTTCATAGTTTTTGGCCTGTTGTAGTTCAACCTCCAACTGAATGGTTCTATAGTTAATTTTGCAGCATTCTTTGGATTTTTCTTTCATAGTCTGGGAAAAATTCTCCTCATTCTTCTTTCTTTGTTCAATCTCTTTGATAAACTTCATTGTCATAGATTATGTCTCAACTTTTAGGGCTGCATTTTCCTTGGCTAGCTTTTCACATTCTTTTGTTATTTATTTTAGGGTTTTATTCAGATGGACATCATCCAAGCCTTTTCTTTCTTTTTGCTTCAATTGATCACACAACTCTTTCCTCTTTTCCCTTGACCCATTTATCTTATCCTTTAGTGATTGAATGAATTTGTCAACATCTGTAAAATTTGCTTTTAGCTCCATGACCTCTACTTTAGATTGATCAGGATCATCAAGTGTGACCATAACTATTTTTGAATACCATCAACATCCATTGAGATTCAAGAATCACCTCAAGCTGTTAAAATTTTGAAGAGGAACTGGTGCTCTGATACCAATTGTTGGTAATTGGGAACACTGAGAGGGGGGGTGAATTAGTGTTCAATGATTTCTACTTTCAAAATACATCTAATATAATAGAACTTAATTATCATTTCCAACACATAACAAATGAAAATATTCAAAAAATGCAATCATATTAGTTAGCACCATAACACTATATATTTTTATGTGGAAACCCTATTAGGGGAAAAACCACAGTGGAGATCAATCCACAATGTTTACTCTATTAAATGTAAATAAAAGAGGGGAATGCACTTGCATTCAGGCGCACTGCCTAGAGCTCATTGCTCAAAGAAAAAGAGGCTCACTACCTTATACATATAATAAAGTTTACAACAAGATTTGAATTGAGCATATAGCATCAAAAAATGCTAGGATTCGGTTCCACTGAAGCTCAAGATCAAATTCTGGATCTCCTCATCAGATGCACTTCTACTCTACTCTGATTCTACATTGCACTGCTTAACAAAAATGATCTTCTCTTTTTCACTCTTCCCCAGATGTATACATACTCCTTTTTCATGCATTCACACACACACCCTCATATATGTATTTGAAAATGAATTACGAATCTTCTTTATATACCTGCTAACTGGAAATTCAAAAGTATGTCGGCCTCACAATAGGATATAATATTTTTCTTTTATGTCATCTCACATCACCTAAGTGGAAGATAAGTGTACCTACACAAGCCAACTAGACATTAGTAGGGACCCAAACATAAGTAATAGAAAAACACACATTCCACATAGTTCCACAAAACATCATACAAATCATGCTATCAAATTTCTTAACTCCAACTCTGACTTAATACAATACCACAAAACTCATCAGAGGATAGTGTAATTGTTAATAAAGATTTCCTAGAGGTCCACACCATGAAATAATGATCTGGTATAGTGAGCAATATCATGCGCAATTTCACTTGTGCAACTGGATGTCATGTTCACCAAACTTACTGTCGATAGAAGTAATGGCAATACTGTGAATCATACTGCTGAATCTAGTTTCCATCAATGAAAACACAAGTAGCCAAAAATGATTTGTCCAATCCATATGCCAACATGACTCACTTGTGGTGATCTCTAATCATCCCAAATGAGCCCTAATGATGCTTGTACCTTCCTTAGGCTAAATGCAGAGTGACAATGGAAGATGGAATCACTTAGGAAGCAGGTTTTTAGGATTTTCTTAATGGCTAGTTGCATCTCCCCAACCTAGAATCCATCATGATTCACCATAGGCATCCATGATCAACCATTGAAAATGTTAGATCTTGATTGAAAATGAGATTGCAGACCTAAAAAAATGGTTTGATGCTGCTCCAATGCCTCAACTTTACTTGCTCTTATGAAAGATTTTCTTGAAGATTCTTGATGCTTAATGCTTGAAAAATGCTTACTCAATGTGCTTAGATATGATTAAAATGACTTAGAAGCTTGATTTTATAGGCATCAACATCTAATTAACCATTATTTAGATCTCAAAGGCTAATATTTACCAAAAACCTTGAATTAAATTGATGAATTCCCTTAAATTTGAAAAATACCCCAAATGGGACCGATTCACCACACTTGGTGAATGGATCCCATCTAATGGGATGCATTCACCCAAGGTGGAAAATGAGTCCCACCTTATCTTTTTGAGGTGGGTTTTTGTATTTTTCAGTGTTTTGAATGATTTTATAGGATTTTTATGTGAAATGAGCCTCGAGATCCAAAATAATGGATCCTAGGGGCCTATAAATGATGATTTAAAGGATAATTAATGCAAGGGTACCCAAGATATTTCCAAATTAGACCAAGGATTTTAATTTCTCCAAGAAAGGAGTACAATTTCAATGGTTACATAAATAATAAAGATAGAAGGTTTTTGGTTTCCTCTACATAGCTGGAAATTTTATCTCCATTTAGATTTATTTATCAATAATCTCACAAGTTCGTGTTCTTATTATGATTTAGCGCTAAAGAGCTAACTATGGCCACCTTGGATACTAAAATCAACTTTTGTAAAGATAACAGAAATAAATTGCGGCTCAAAAAGTATTAAACATAAGTTTTTGACTAGTTAGAAAGCGACAAGAATATCTGCACCCTAAAATATGCATGCTACAATATATATTTTCTTGACATAGTGGAATAAATATTAGTAAACATAATCTGATATTATTTATTTACAAATTTTATCTAAAACAAAAATTAAAGATTACTTATATATATTAAATCATATGCAACATAAAATGCTAAAATGGTATGATATGGAACATAAATGGAATGTGGGAATGGGTATGAAGGAATATGAAAATAGGCTAAAATATTCCATAAAATGGGATGTAAATGGATCTCATCACAATCCACTTGAAATACTTTGTCAAAATCTGGTAATGCTAATACTGGCTGCTCTATCACCTTTTTCTTTAACATTTCAAAAATCTTTTATGTTTCAGACATCGACTTGAATTCTTTATTCTCTTCTCTCTTTATGGTTTTCATGGGTATACAAACACTACTAATTTTTTTTTAAAACTTCTAGTAGAAACTTGCTAGTCCATGGAATGATCTTACTTATCCAATATTTACCAATATAGGCTAATCTAATATTTCTTTCACTTTCTCCAGATCCATTGTCAGCCCTTCAACAAAAATAACAAATCCCAAATATGCCAACTCTATTTTCATGAAACTAAAATTCTTGACATCAATCAATAACTTCTCTTCTCTCAACCTCTATAATACTTTTTGGATGTGCAACAAATGTTCCTCTCTAGTTTTGGTGAAAATTAGAATATCATCCAAATAAAAAATGAAAATTTTTCCTAAAAATTTCTTCAATACCTCATTCATGAATCTCATGAAAGTGTTGGGTACATTAGTAAATCCAAAAGGCATCACTAACCACTCATACAATCCTTCATTTTTTTTAAATGTAGTCTTCCATTCATCTCCTCTAATTATGAGCTAATGATATCATCTCTTGAGATCAATCTTTGTAAAATACTTTGTTCCACTCAAACAATCCATAATGTCATCCATCCTCAGCAATGGGAATCAATACTTGACCATGATCCTATTAATTTTTCTTGAATTTGTACACATTCTCCACTCTCCATCTTTCTTAGGTGCAAGTACAATAGGTACCCCACATGGGCTCAAACCCTCTCTAATCAATCCTTTTCTTAATAACTATTGTATCTGTCAATTCAATTCTACATTCTCTATTGGTGTCATTCTATGTGCTACTTTATTTGGTAAATTCACTCCCAATATTAGATCTATGTGATGGTTGATACTCTAGACCTCTCGTAAACCATCTAGTACATTGCTTGAAATGATGTCCTTATAGTCAGTCAACAACTCTACAACTTCTTCACTTTCTCTAGTGGGATTCTCTATGTTCAAACCATTTCTTTTCTTTAGAATCAATGCAAATCACATCTTCTCATGTTTCAATCCATCAAAAAAATTCATTCCATCTACCAAACATAGTCTGGAAGTGCTACAAAATTCAATCTTCTCCTCTTCCTCCAAAGGCATCAACTTGATTTTTTCCCATTTCATATTATAGTGTAAGTATTCCTTCTTCAACCATGACTTTATTTCTTATCATATTGCAATGGTCTTCCCAATAGTAAATTACATGCATCCATAGGAATAATATCACACAATATACTTCATCCCTATATGATCCAATATGAAATTTCACTAATATATTATGATCACCTTTAATCCATGCTATCCTTTAAGGGTTTGGATGTTTTAGTCTCTTCAAATTCAACTTTGTTACCATCTCCTCCAAAACTAGATTATCATTACTACCACTATCAATTATAACTATACATACCTTTCCTTTGGACTTACATCTGGTCATGAATAGACTTTTCCTCTGTGGTGGCTCCTCAGTTACTTCTTCATGCATCAAAACTCTTCTTGTAACTAAGGGTTATTTGCAGGTTTGATTAAAGGTTAGCAAATCAATATAAAACACAAAACCCAAAGCAATTACAAAACAAAATGGAAGTAAACAAAATAACAATTATACCAAGTAATCACTGAGACCTCCATGATTCATTTTTGTAACACCTTCTAACTTGCTGGTTGACGTATTGACCTCAGATCAAACACACGAGCAATCTGGAAATAAATGTCTAAGTCCTACACCAAGCTTTGAAGGATTTTACCAAAGTCTAAATGCCTAATGCCTATGACAATATGAGTGAAATGCCTATGCCTAAATATGCCAGAATAATAATATAATTCATGAACATGTAATGTCTCTGTGTAATCGAAAAATGAGAGGAAAATGGCATTTTATAGAAAATGCCATTTTGAATGAATGGATGAGATTGACTTTTGACGAAGACCTAGAATCAGAGGCCCGGATTAAATCTGATAATCCCCAATCAGGGTTAGGGAAAATTCATTAATCGAGTGATCGAGATGCCATCTAAGAAGATCGAATTGGCAGTGGAGAATAAATGAGGAAATTAATTCAAAAATAAAGATTTTTGAAAATGAAGAAGATAAAGACTGAACTGAAGATTAGATTTGGAAAAATCAAGAATCTACCTGATTACTTGATTTTTGGAGGAAAGTTACCATTTTGAATTAAATTAATTCAAAATAGGGAATTTGTGAAATAATAAATAATCAATTTTTAGATTATTTACTAAAATGAACTGACAGTTAAGATTGTGATGACATTTTACATAATTTCATTTGTTTAAAATGAGAGGAATATCAATTTCAACAATTAAATAATTAAAGATAATTATTTAATTTAGCAGATAAGATTAATTAATTAAATAAATTAATCAATTCATTTAATTATGACAATTAGTGACATATTAAATAAATAACTAAAACTTATTTATTTAATAATCAGGAAGAAATGGACGAAGAAGGGTGATTAAATAAATTAAGAAATTTATTTAATTAAGGGAAGACTTAGACAATTAATGACGTATTTAATAAATAAATACAATTTATTTATTTAATAATCATGAAGAATAAAAGGACGTTAATTAGTTAAATAATTATGAATTATTTAATCAATAGTTGAATGTGCACCAAGGACATAATTAAATGTCATAATTATGCTAGGATGAAAGTGGTAAAAATGAAGCTTGCAAGCCTAGGTAATTTTTAGGTGTCTACATTTTTCCCCTCTTTGTCATAATGTCGCTTGTCACGTTGTGACAGAAAATAAGTCAAAGCGATGCCCCAGTGAAGGTATAGGGTATCAACGCCCCCTCAGGAAAATTTTCAAATTTTGGGTCGGCGATAGGGTCCCGATAAGTTAATTTGATGACTAGAAAAACAATGGCGCAATCGGTTTTGGATTCTGACATGTTTAAGGCAGCCAATGGGGTGGTCAAAGTTGGTCAAATGCCATTTTGACTTTATAAATAGGTTGACAAAAGGGTAAAAGTCAATTCATTATTACTATTCACTTTGTGAATTTTGAGAGCTCAGAGCGAAAAGGACACCAGTGAGGATGGTGATTCCAGTGACAGAGTATCGCGACGAGATCGTGTGGACTTTCAGGCAGCTAGAGGGCTCAGAGCCAGCGGTATGTACCCCTATCCTCCTTTGTAATGTTTTCATTTTGCGTGCCAAAACTTGGTTTCTAGGGGGAACAACGAATGCACTGCAACACATATGCATTCGCGTAAGCTGCATTCGCTTTCACGTTTGATGCATTTGATGTGTCATGACGCAAATGCAATGGTAAATTAGGGTTAGGTGAGGTTTTGCACTGCATTTTCTAAAATTTGCGACACATTTTCCTTTTTGAGTTGCAATCGCCAATTAGAATTCCGCAATGAACATTGTGCGACACAATTGCATGTTGAAGCGATGCACTTGAATGGAATGATACAATCGTCATATATCGTGATGCAAGTGTTTTGATGCAATGCATTTGAGCATCCAAACAATGCAATTGTCACGTTGCAACACATTTGAAGTACTAAACGACACATGCGATGTTATGTGACGCAATTGTCCCAGCACGACGCATTTGACTTTATTTGTGACTAGGGCTGATTTTGATACTTTTCCAATTTGAAATGATTCTGATTATACAGGTAGTTGTCTAGAAGGTACTGACACATTATTTGGCTTTATGCAGAGACAGCTTGCCCTGATTTATACCCGTGAGAGCAGATCGATGACCTTCTGATTTGCGGATTAGCTGACTCCACAGGAGCAGCGATGACTGATGCGGCTGGGATTGTTCTATGTCGCCTATATGCCTGCTATTCAGGCAAATAAGGGACTACTTACTGCATTATGTGAGCATTGGCATTCTGAGACTTGTTCTTTTCATGTACCGACAGGAGAGGCTACTATTACACTCGAGGATGTCTACCGCATTTTACGGGTGTCGATCCGAGGAGAGTGGATCATCTATGACCCTCACCATGGTGAGCAGACCTTCATGGCATATTATCATGATGAGGGCACTGGACTCGGCATCTAGGGCTATGATATCCGATGAGAGTTCATGGTGGAGCACTATGGTCATTTTGATGCATTCCTAGCGACTCTCATTGGTGGTATTTTGATTCCCGACTGTCAGGGACGTGGATTCCCTATTGGCTGGGGAGACGTCTTAGTTGGGATGAGATGAGATAGGACAGTGTATGCTTGGGGTCCTTGTTTACTGGGGACACTCTACCATCAGTTGCATGAGGTTGCTTATAGGAGGGCAGAGAGTATCTCGTGTGGTACCACATTGATGATGATTTGGGCCTGGGAGCATATTGCTATATTTTGCCCACCAATTTAGAGACCATAGTTGGTGGAGGGGATTCCCTATGGCTACTACTATGTGGGCGCCCTATAGCAGACACAGATGGGTGAGACAGGTTGGTGGCGGCATTGGATTGACACGATGGTGTCTTTTATCTGGAGGCCATATAGAGATTGTCAGTAGTGGGATGATGAGGTGGACCATCTGAGCCTGTGTAGACAGTATCAATATTTGATTGGGAGGACAGTGCAAATCTCACTGATTATAGAGATGTATCTGTCATAGTGTGTTCTCAGACAATTCAGAGAGTAGCAGGGTGTACTTGCGGGTACAACTGAGTATGTGCACTCTTCCAGAGAGTATGCTTGGTGGCTGACCATTCCAGTAGCCTTCGTAGAGCAGTAGATTGATGGGCTAGGAGCCCAGGCGTGGGGATGGATAGGTGGGATAGTTGATCCCGTGACCACAACAGACTATGATCTATGGTGGTAGGCACACAGACCAGTGCCATTGACAGATCCTGACGGGCCAACATTTGTGGACAGATGGTTAGTGATACCTCATGTACCGAGAGCCAGGCGAGGAGGCAAGGACAGTGATAGGGGAAGAGGTAGGGGAAGAGAGGGAGGGAAGGACAGAGGTAGGGGGAGAGATGGAGGCTAGGATAGAGGTAGGGATGGAGGAAGAGATGGAGGCCAGGGTGGAGATGACATAGATGATGGGGATGATGGTGGAGATGGCTGCTGACGAAGGAGAGATGGTCAGAGATAGGGCTAGAGGGTGTACCCACGTGTGGCAAGGGTAGCATTAGATGCTATCCCCGATGTGGCCAAGGAGGGACAGAGAGAGGGGGAGGAGCATCCAAGGCAGAGGTGGAGGTGGAGAGATAGGAGGAGGATGTGGTGGAGGAGGAGAGACGGGAGGAGGATGCAAAGGTGGTGGAGGAGAGATGGGAGGAGGATGCGGAGGTGGCAGAGGCCAGACAAGAGGAGGAGCAGCCTTGAGATGAGGGATTTGGTGGAGAGGATGTAGCAGAGGATGACGATGAGGAGGATGATTCCATGGATGAGGCTGAGAGACTCCCCAGATGGTGGATGGTGGAGGGCGAGGAGGAGACAACTTCCAGTTTAGCGTTGCCCCTTGATGCCACGACAAACTAGAGTGTGGAAGATCTTCAAAGGAGATTGGATGAGATTGATGCATAGGTCCAATCACTACAGTCAGTGCTATAGGTGGCCCAAGTAGAGCGGGATTAGGCAATGATCTACCAGCAGGACTCAGCTCAGTGGTGCATTGAGTTTTCCGCATTATGTACAGGGCCTGTAGGGGATAATGCTCGAGATTTAGCGAGGGTGAGTACGAGGTTGGGATAGTACAAGACTTTGTATGAGTAGGAGGTGCCTCCTAAGTGATGAGATCTGACACTATCATAGTCACAGACAAGGACAGGCAGTGGCCATCGATCAGGGAGTTCCAGTGGCAACAGGAGTCACACGAGTGCAGTAGGGTCTACCTCCTTAGGGCACACATCGGGGCATAGGTCCCACCATTCACGTAGGCATGCCTTTAGTCATCACTTGATCCATAGTCATGGGTCTACTGGTTTAGTGTAGAGGCATCCACTAGTGGTGGATCCGTCAGCATCATAGATTTAGGTAGCAATGACATCACAGGTGTCCATTACCATGGAGATGATGTCGTCAGTGTCAGTTCCACTGGTTGCATAGATAGAGGTTGCTACAGGTCCTCCTATCATTTTAGTGCCAGTGATAGAGCTTCTGCCTCCTCACTCTTCACCATGAGGGGATGATGAGAGTCTACCCTAGGGGCATGCTTATTCTTATGACATATTATGTACATATTATTGAGCCTGCGAGCTCCATTTTTGGGATATCTCTTGACTTTTTCTTGTGAAATTGTACATTTTTTGAGATGATATTATATGATGATGTAGTTTTGATGTGGCCTACATGTGTGTTATCTGATGTTCTTTGATTTATGCATTATGATATATGTGATGTATGATGTTGATTTATGATGTATCATGTATGTCCTAAGATGCTTACTTATGATTATGATGCCATCATGATGCAATGCTTACTTATATGAGATGATGATGATAATGATATGCCCAATGTATTTATTAAATGGATGCAACATTGGTGATTATGTTAATGCAATTTTTTTTTGTGATTATGTATATGATTTAATGTTATGGATGATGTATGTATGGACCTAATGCTATGCTTATATGATCATGTATGCACTTATGTTTTTGAATGTCATAGGATATCATCATGAGATGGACGAGAGAAGATGACCAGACTGATGAGAGAAGATGACCAGACTGATGAGAGATGATGACCAGACTGAAGGAGATGCATGTTAGTTCCTAGACCAAATCCTTCAACACTTTACCATAGGACTTTAATATTTATTGCTCTTAATCCTCATTGGACAGATTGTTGTAATGGCCAACAAAAACCATGATATGACATAGATCAAGGTGTACAAGGTTGTACCATCACATAAGACAAGTAGTCACAAACAAGGATGATCATGACTCATACTAAGAGTGTGATTGCCCCAGTCTTTTTGTCATAATCAACCATAAGCAGAAAAAGACAAAGACAATTCATGAAACAGTCATTGCTTCTCTAAATCCTATTCCCAGGACATCCTTGAGAAACTAGCAGCATGATTGTCATAAAAAAATAGAGCCATTATCATGATACATCACTATTTTTCTAAATCCCAGAATCAGGGCCTCGCTGAGAAACTAGTAGTCATGTGTGTTAATCATCATGATACGTCACTGCTTCTCTAAATCCTATTATTGGGATCTCACTAAAAAATTAATAACATGATAAAAAAATCCAAAAGACAAGTGTCAAATTTTTGCCAAGTGCGTTTGGATATCCATTGTTATGATGTCAAGATGCCATGTCTGATAATGTCAAGATGTCGAGGTGTTTAAAGTCTTGATGATGTTTAGATGACAAATGTTGAAAATTTCCGAATTCAGGAAGGACACATCCTGAATAATGTTGATGTCAAGAGGATTGATCCCTAAATGTCAAAGGGGTCCCTCAAAATTCCATGTGACAGTGACAAAGACGATTCCTAGGAAGGACACATCCTAAGGCATAAATGACAGAGTTGGTTCTTTAGAAGGACACATATGAAGAATATTGATGTCAAGAGGAGTGATCCTTAGATGTCAGGAGGATCCCTCAAAATGTCAAACGACAGTGATGATGCCTAGGAAGGACACATCCTAAGGCATGAATGACAGAGGTTATCTTTCAGAAGGACACATCTGAAGGTTAACCAAGAGTTGACAGTTTGATAGGTTATGATGATTTGACTTTCTTTGACTGAGATTGACTTGTGTTGACCATATGTTGATATTGTCATGATGATATGTGTCGATGAGATTGTCATGTTGAATAAATGATTGCCATAATTTTCTTTATGAGTTTTATTCATTTGGGAATGATTTGCTTTGCCTTGAAGACCTTCTGACATGTGTGCTAGTGTGATTCCATGAACCCTAATGGACTAACCTAGTGCAGCCTCGGGGGCTCATCGACAGATGGCCTTGCCTACGCCATGCACTCAGAGACCTCGTAGTTTGACACAACCAATGAATTTGTATTGATGACCAAAGATTGTGACATGATTTTATTTTGACAAACCTAAGAGGACTGACCTAATGTCTCGGGAGCTCGAATATGAGTCTTGCCTACATAACAAATGCGTAGAGACAACGTAGTTCAGACATATGACAAAGACTGACTAATATGACAGACATGATGAAATGTGACCTTTGGTTTGCGTTGTCTAGACATTGTGACTTTTTTGGGGTTTTTTCAAGACGTTTTTCCATTTTTAGGTCTTTCTTCAGGACGTTTTACAATGTTCTTATCTTTTTCAGGACTTTTTGCAATATTTTTGGTCTTTTTTTAAGGACTTTTTGCGATGTTTTTGGCCTTTTTTTAGGACTTTTCACCATGTTTTTGGCCTTTTTTCAGGACTTTTTGCCATGTTTTTGTCTTTTTTTAGGACTTTTTGCCAATTTCCAAAACCATGTGTGACATCCACTATAGTTACATGATAATGTTTTTTCCCCCAGTCAGGTCCAAGACTTAGCCAATTTGAAGGGAAATGAAAGGTATGTTGTCGGTGTACCAGATGGGTAGTATAAAGGACTTGATGTCAATCGTTTATCAACCATGAAAGGAAGGGTATAATGTCATGGTGATTTGCGTGATAATGGCGGGAGATGCCTTTCATCCTAGGCCATGGCAGAGCAATGATTGATTACGCATGGCGCCTGTTTGCCAGGTTTTCACTATGGTACTTATCCAAAGCGCATGTTTGCTAGGTTTTCACTATTGGATGAATAATTTTTCTTTACTATTTTTGTCATTTTTCTTATTTTTTCTGGTGTTGCCAAGACACATGTTTTCCAGGTTTTCATCAAGGCAACATTTTTTTATCATTTTATCATTTTTTTGTATTTTACAGTTTTCAGCTCGATCTCTTGATGCTATGCGTAGAACCTTCAGAGATGTAAACTGTTGATAGGCTATTCCAATTTTTCTCCCTCTGGAGTTTCTAGCTAATAGGCTCTAGAACCAAAAGAAGATATGATGATGTAGGGACCCAACCATTCTGGTTCAAACTTTCCCCGCTTTTCTCTCTCAGCCTTGTTCTTAGGGTTCTGCATGAGAACTAGGTCGCCAATGTCAAATTTCCTGACCATAACCTTCTTATTGTAACTGTGATAAAGACGGTTCTAATATGCTTGTAGATGGTTTAGGGAATTTTGTCTTCTTTCTTTTAGCATTTCCAACTCATGCAAGCGCGATTGTCTATACTCCTCTTCATCAGTTAAACCCTTCAGGGAGACTCGTAACGAAGGAACTTCGACCTCAATGGGAAAAATGGCCTCAGCGCCAAAGACCAGGGCAAATGGAGTGGCTCCTATAGGCATATGAATGCTAGTGTAGTAAGCCCACAGAGCAGGGTTGAGTTCTATATGCCAGTCACGGCCAGCGTCATTGACAGTCTTTTTGAGGATTTTAACAATGGTTTTATATGACTCCTCAGCTTGACCATTTCCTTGTGGGTAATACAGAGATGAAAAATGGTGTTGGATATGGAATCGCTCACATAACTCACGAACGTCTTTGTTTTTAAATGGACGTCTGTTGTCAGTGATGATGGATTGTGGGATGCCATACTGGAAAATGATGTAGTTAAGAATGAACTTGGATATTTTCTTGTTGGTTATGTATGTCAGAGGGATGGCTTTGATCCACTTCGTAAAATACTCAGTGGCGGTGATGATGAATTTGTGGCCATTGGACGAGGTCGGATGGATCTTACTTACGAGGTTGAGTCCCCATTGAGCGAAGGGCCAAGGAGAAGTGATCAGCCAAAGTTCCTGTACTGGAGCATGGATCAAATCACTATGAATTTGGCATTTGCGACAAGCCTTGACATATTCTATTGAATCTTTTTCAATGGTCAGCAAATAATACCCAAGTCTCATTACTTTCTTGGCTAGAGTAGGACCACTCAAATGAGACCCGCATATACCATCATGTACTTTGTGTAAGGTTGTACGTGCTTCGTTGGTGTCGAGACATCTAAGGAGGGTGTCGTCAAAGCTATGACAGTAAAGGGTGTCACTGACGATGGCATACCTTGCGGATTTTTGGATGAAGGACTTCCTCTGTTTATTGGAGAGGTTAAGTGGAAGGGTTTGAGACTTAAGGTAGTCATAAATATCCTGGTACCAGGGAGAGTCAGAACCAACAAGTTTGCAGACCATCTCTAACTATAGAATCTCATAGGTAGGGACCAACAATTTCTCTATTAGGAATTCCAGTTGAGGCAGATTGCTTGGTATGTCAAGGAGAGAGCCTATTGTAGCCATGGAATCTGCCACTTTGTTTTGTGCTCTCAAAACTTGTTCAAACATTACCATATGAAAGTACATTTGGAAACTATCAACCATCCGTTTGTAGGGAATCAACTTCTCATCTTTTGTGTCATAGTCATCATTAACCCGGTTGATGATGAGCTGAGAATCCCCATAGACATGTAGTGTTGTGATTTTCCATTTTATTTCCATTCTTAGTCCTGTAACTAATGCCTCGTATGCTGCCACATTGTTTGTGCATGGGAATGCAATGCAGAAAGACTTAGGAATGGAGTCTCCTTGAGGGATGATGAACAAGATTCCTGCCCCTGAGCCATGATTTGTGTGTGATCCGTCAAATTAGAGTCGCCAAGGTGCCTTAGGTTCCGTATGGAATATCGACTCATCTAGAAAATCTACCAAGTGATCACTTTGCAAAGGTGTGTCTGCCAGATGGTCCACTATAACTTGTCCATTTATTGCCTTTCTTTCTACATATTGAATGTCATATTCACTCATAATTACGACCCATTTTTCCAGATGTCTTGTTAATGCTGCCCGACTTAAAAAATATTTGAGTGCATCGATCTTTGCTACTAGTTGTGTCTGATGGCTTAACATGTAATTTCTTAGCTTTTGTGCTATAAATACCACGGCTAGATAAGCTCGTTCAATTGGTGTGTATTTCAATTCATACCCGACTAATGTTCGACTAATGTAATATATAGCTCTTTCTTTTTCTTCTTGGTCATTCTGTGCTAGTAATGCCCCCAGTGTTGAACTAGTTGTTGAGATGAATATGATCAATGGATTTCTGTGAATGGGAGGCATGAGGACTGGCATTGATAGTAGGTAATCTTTGATTTTTTGAAAGGATTCTTGACATTTATCTATCCACAAAAAGGGGATACCCTTGCGCAACAGATATTGGAATGGGTGACACTTGTTAGCCATATGGGCTATGAAGTGCCGAATAGATTGTACCCTGCCTTGCAACGTTCTGAGTTAACTAATTCCTCTAGGCGGAGGCGTGTCTATGATGGCTTTGAATTTCACTGGATCAACCTCAATGCCTCTTCTAGAAACTATGTATCCCAAGAGTTTGCCCGATGTGACACCGAAGACACATTTCTTAGGATTTAGCTAGACTTTGTATTCTTCCAGTCTCTTGAAAATTGTGTCTAAAACCTTGAGATGATCTTTCCTGGTTACCGATTTGGCCAATAGGTCATTTACATAATATTCCATTATTTTATGCATCATGTCATGGAAAATTGTGGTCATAGCCCTTTGATATGTGGCACCTGCATTTTTGAGACCGAATGGCATGACATTCCAACAATATGTACCCCATGGGAAAGTAAATGCCATTTTGTGCTGGTCTTTAGGGGCAATGTGAATCTGATTATAGCTTGAGAAACCATCCATGAGAGACAACATCTCATATCCTACTATGAGGTCAATTATGATATCAATATTTGGTAAAGGAAAGTCATCATTTGGGCATGCCTTATTTAGGTCTCTAAAATTTGTACAGATGCAGATCAACCCATTTCACTTTGTTACTAGCACCAAGTTAGATATCCATTTAGCATAGTCAATAAACTGTATGAATCTAGCATATAGAAGTTTCTTCAACTCAGCCTTGACCAATAGAGCGACTTGAGGGTGAATTTTGCGTAACTTCTACTTGATTGGTTTGGCATTAGGCAATAGTGGTAGATGGTGCAGAATTAGTTATGGGTCTAATCCTGGCTTGTCAGCATAGGACCATGAAATTTTGATTTTATGTTCTGCAAAGAATTTATGAAATTCCAGTCTCTCTTCTTCAGTCAATGATGCAACAAAGAGGACCATCTTGGGATCTTCTGTAGTTTCTATGTTGTCTTCTATTGTGTATTCGATAAGCATAGCTAATTTCTCTTATTGCACAGGAAGAAAGTCTAGTCCTCCATCTTTGGGCACCTCAGAGAGGGTTTCACCCGTAGATACGTCCTTTGTTTTTACTATTTTATCGTCAAAAGGTGCCTTTCAATTTTCACCTAGAGACATTTCATTTTTTATTTTATTTTTATTTTTACTTTTTCCACTGGAGGACAGAGCAATCTTGCCGAAGTATGCCATGCAATCTAAATCAATGGTGAATCTTGACTTGTGATCACCACTGGGTATGCCCTCACGTAATCCCATAAAATTTGCAATTGCCTCATCATTCTGAAATGTGTCCAGGACTGGTAGGCCTTGTTGGTCCTAATCGACTAGCTGAGGATAAACTAAGGAAATGCCATTGTCAGTGTTGGTGAATTGAGGTGAGGATGCAGAAAGAATGCATATAGATTCAGTGATATTTTAGATGAGATTATCATCATCCAACTCCACATCAGACTCTATCCAATATTCCCCTTCACTAGTGTCATATTCATTGTCAAAATAATGGGTGAAGGCCTTAGAGTCCTAGTTGTCGGTGTCATCTGGTACTTCAGATGGATTGGACTAAAGGGATTCAGATGGTGGGTCTTGTATGTCATGGGGAGTGGTGCTGGGATTTTGACTATTTGGTGCCTATTCAATTTTAAATGTTTTCCAAAATCTTTGTTCAAAGGTTAGTTCCCCTGTTTCAACAAACAAATCATCGAGGCAACAGTCACTTAAGGATCGTTTTGAGCCAAATTCCCACTCTTGGGAGTCAGTTTCGGTGAGGGTTTCCTTAGTGGTCTCGACACTTACCGAAGCATGTACTCGCTCACTCAAAATTCGAATGGTACGTCGATCGTCATTAGTGGGTGATCCAAACCCTAATCCAAGATACTTTGGTATTTGGAAAGGTTCTATGGGCTCTCTTCGTCCAACTTTATTTTTGCCTAGGTCACTAGTACCATTGTAGCCCTTAGCTTTCATCATGTCATATCCCTTTCCATAAATCTTAACGGGTAATGGGGGTAGTCTAACAGTATCCTTATAGATCCATCTTGTGATATCAACAAGGTCCTCATTATTCATGTCTGCCCATTTGTTGAAAACTATTTTTAGTGGAACTTTGAAAATTTCCTTGGGTTCCATTCTGAAACATGGCCGACCATAGACCTTTGGAGACTTGGGTATTGTTCTTATGTTGTATGTTGTGTGCAATTTGAATTCCCAACAACCGAGGTCCTGTATCTTGACAGTGGATTCAACCTTAGGGTTTGCGGAAGGTGGTGGTGTCACGAAAGACGTGGATGGATCGGATGTGGAAGATGATGTGAGTGTGGATGGGTCAATGTATTTGGATGACGAGGAACCAAGTACTTCTCGGTTAATAGGAACTCGGCTTTCAGAAATATCCCTTAGGTTAGTACAATATTGGAAAGGGTTGGGGTCTCCATATATGGTTATTTCTGTGCCGTCAAATGGAAACTTTAGGCATTGGTGATATGTGGAGGGAACAACTTTTAAGGCATGAATCCATTGATGGTCGAGCAAGATGTAATATGGTAATTCCAAATCTAGGACCTGGCAGGTTGTGTCCACAATGGCTGGTCCCACTCTGATAGGGAGAGAGATAATGCCATGTGAAGAGCATTCTTTGTCATCATATGCTTTGATCACTATACTCTTTTTCAAGTCCATGCATGCATTAGATAATCCTAGAGCCTTAACTAGTTTGAGGGAGCATATGTTCAATCCTACTCTACCATCTACTAAAACCTGTCTAACTTTGTGCTTGTGGACAAAATTTTCTGTGCAATGCATCATTGTGGTTGGTCTTAGGTGATGAGTAGTCTTGATCCGAGAGGGTGACATGGTGAGGCGTAGTGAGGTATCCAACCATGGTCTTAAACTGATTGACATCAATGTCCTTAGGGACTGACGACTCTTGCAGGGTTTTATCTAGTATATCCTTGTGTGCGGGAGAGATATGAAGCATCCCAAGTATAGAGATTTGTGTGGGAGTCTTACCCAGCTGGTCGATAAGGTTGAACTGACTTTTGGGTTGCCACTGCTTTGTGGTTGAGACAGGTTTCGGTTGTTTAGCAGATGGGCCAGGTATGGTAATTTTAGGTTTCCTAGCGGTAGGTGGACCAGCTATGATGACCTTGCCACTGCGAGTAGTAGCATTACATTGCGGTGCTCTCTTGATCGTAATGTTATTGATGTATTCGTCGTCAATTTGGACATTATTTATAATTGGTCCACCAAAATAGTCATACTTGGCTCGGGAGAAGTTAGCTTGATTATTGTTCATCTGTAGACCTGAAGTGGAGGAATTATGAGAACCATGGTCCTATAGTTGATTCTTATGGATAGTATGATATGAATTGGATGCAAATTGTGATCCACCTACTTCAATGATACAACTTTCGATAAGATCTTGTACTATGTTTTTCAGTTGTCGACAGTTAGAGGTTTTATGTCCTTTTTCCTGATGGTACTCACAAAATGCATTATCATTCCACCATGTGGGTTTGAATTGTCTTGGGTCATATGGTTTGGGTTCTTCAAGTGTGATGACCCCATTCTAGAGGCATTTCTTGAGGACTTCTTCAATGGTTCACCCAGAGAAGTGTATGTGCGACCCCTAGGAAATTGTCTCATCTGACGGTATTGTCCCTAGTTATTTTGACTACTCTGGTTATTTGAAGGGACATTGGTAGGGGGTGTCAATGTTGTTGTTGGTTTGTTTTTCTGTTGAACCCCTTTTAGGGCCAATATAGGACCCACAATGTTTACAGTCTTGGCGTCAACAACACCGTCATTTGTAACGTGTTTATTTTTTACCCAATATTTGTTTTTGTTGGTGGGTGGATTGGCATTTGTGTTTTTGGGACCGTACCTTAGTTCTCCCTTTGTGATAAGGGCTTTCTCATTTTGGACCCCTTTTTCAACTAAGTCCATGAAGTTTGTGCAACAATGTACTTACAATGCATATTTTAGGGGCCCCAAAAGTGTTTGCACGAACATGTCGACCTTTTCCCTTTTGGGTATGTCAATGTGACACCAACTAGCTAAACTTCTCCATTTTTGAAAGAATGGGATGAATGTGTAGATGTCAAAATCTTCATTTTGGTTAATAACTAACATAGACAAGTATGATTAGTATTCAAGCAAAGCAAACCTTCAACATCCATATGAGATATCTAACATTTTTTAAAATGCTATCCAATAATAAGACACATAAAAGCATACAATTAAAAACATGAAATCAATCTATCCCATATTGGATTGGTGTCACATGTGCTACTGACCCTTTCCCAATCCTTGATTGATAAGCTAGTGTTAATGATGGACAAGATCATTTCTCAAATGAAGAGAGTGACCTTGCATGATCTTGGAGATGAAATGCTAAGATTTTGGATTGATAGTGGACAAAATCAGTTCTCCATGTGAAGAGAATGACTTTGCATAAAGATTGTGGAGGATTTGATAAGAGATGAAGGCCTTCTTTTATAGATATTGTTGATGAGAGATTGGCCAAGAGGGTGAATGTGGGACTAAAGATCCTCCAATGAGAAGATGACACTTGTCAAGTGGTGATAGGCCAATGGTTGTGCAAGATTTGGGAAGAGTGCCCATGAGAGGAGAATTTGAATTCAAATTTGAGAGTAAATGCTAAGTGGGGACAAGAAAATGAGCAATAAATGCAATGTTGGAGGGACAAATCAACTTGCCTTGAATTCAAAGTTGAGGGAATATTCCCCATAAATGCCATGTTGATGGAAAATCTTGGATTTAATAAATCAATAAAATTGATTTATTCATGCAAGTGGAGATATCTAGAGAATGCAAGTGGGTGAGATTAGTATTTAATCAGGGTTAGATTAAATAGATGATGATTATGCTGATTTAATGGTGCTTAGATGATTTTGACTTTTAGGACTTAAATATTTGATTTATTTAAATCAGAAAATGGTGGAATATGATTTGGGTTTGATTTAAATAAAGTCCTAATTTATTTGATGAATGGAATATGATTATGCATGATGTAAATTTGACATGTCTACAGAATGTATCACCAGCATCCTCCTGTGTGAGATTACACAAGCTAGTGATAGAGGTGTCCATGTCAATGTTGTACGTGTAAATTTTTATGAATTTTTGTTTAAGCTTATCCCATGTTTGGATATCCTTTTGAGTGGAAAACCATTCAAGGGAAGGACCCGCCAGACTTTTAGAAAAAAGTCTCATCAAGTATGTTTTTTCATAAGCGACGTCCATACAATTGGTTGCAAATTCACGAAAATGTTCAATGGGGTTTGTCTTGCCTCTGTATTTTGTGAAATTGGGTAACACATATCTCGGAGGAAATGGAGGCAAGTATAAGCTCATGTCGAATGGGTAAATGTTTAGATCATATGATATTTCTGATTTCTTTCCTGCAATGTATATGTTTTGGATAGTTTTCTCTAAACCCATCAATCTTGTTTGGAAGGCATCCATAATAGGGTCATTTGTGGTCTCGTGTGTTGTATTGCTTGGTACACCATAGGTCCCCATTTGTTGTGCATGAATATTGGTGTATTGTGGCAGTATGGATTGTTGTGACATATATGATGTGTTCGGATTGGCATGTTGTTGGTACTGAAAGTTAGGGTTGGGTGTATGTTGGTGAGTATGAATGTGGGATGAGTAGGTTGGGATGTGTCCCCCAACCATTTGTGTCGTTACTTGGGGAATATGGTGACCATGAACATTGTGATGTGTTAATGATGCCATGGGTTGTGTTATTTGGCCGCCTTGTGCAAATTGTTTTGTTTGCACAAGGGGAATGTTTGTATTTGTACCTTGGGAAGCAATGACATGTGACTGTGTTGTCGTGTTAACATTTTTTTGTTGTCCTTGGATAAAGATACGTCTTTTTCCTCCTTCCAAAGGATTTTATGAAATACCAATGAGCGGATATGTCGAAGGTGTGCTCATGGTAGTAGATGTCACTGTCAAGGGAGGATTGTTGTGACTTGATGATGCCCCCGTGGCATTTACTATCATGGTAGAGAGAGGGTTTGAATAATTTTCCCATATTTCTAAGGAGCCAAAGGTGGTTCCAGCTGATTGTGACAGTGTTGTAAATGTTGTGGGCATTGTGGTAGATTGTGATCCTCCAATGGATGTAGCGTTTATCATATTGGAGGTGTTTGGGATGTGAGAGGTACCATGCATTGTCATTGTAGTTGTTGGAACTGTTAAATTTTGATGTTTTTACATATTGGTCATGATCATGAATTTCCATATTTTACCCATATTTTGCCCATAAAATCATCTATGTCTGCATTTTTCACATTCTTGTTCAGATCAGCTTGTGATGGTCAAGGGTTTCTTGATTCATATTATATTTCTACTTGTATGAGTCTGTATTGCCTATCGACAAGACTCATCTGATGTCACGGTGATCACAGGTCTTGTGCATTCATCATTTGGCATGACACACATGTTGTTTCGGTGACAAAAGCTTTATCAGCATGAGCCAGGGGTCTTCAGTGTAATGTTTCATCGAATATATCATGTCTTACCGACCCGCGTTTGGATAAGCATATCGGCATGAGTTTGGCCGTCGGGCTGAGGTCTTAGCGATTTCAATATGTCTCACCGACCGGGAACTAAGAGAACCCTTTGGTAAGACTTATGAGCTTTGATGTAAAGTCTTGGCGAGCCTGTTGGGTCTTGTCAAAAAAGTCTAATGAATGACTTTCGATGAGAGGTTGGCATTGTCTTAGCGACCTAAGGATGAAAGGAACATATCAGTAGGAGTTAGCGATATTGGTATGAGGACTTGGCGAGTGACCTTTGGTCTCGCCGATGGAAAACAAAAGGATCCTTGTCGGCATAAAAAATGATTTGTCTCAGCAACACTCAAGGATGGTTGAGGTCTTTCGGTAAAACAAAGAGCACTCTACGTGAGGTCTCTCCAATATTAGAATGTTATGGTGACTGTGAACGAAACCAAAGGAACTCATCAATGAGAGATATCCCTATGTCTCAGTGAATGGAAACCACATAAGGAAATACATATCGATATAACATTTTGTAATCTGTGAGATGTCTTGCTGACATCACAGAGTCAGGGTGATATACAAAGAGCGTGGGCTGACAACGATTGAATTTCCTTTGGTATAATTATCTGGGTGACTTGGTGAATGATTAATAAGAATTCAAATATTGAGGCCAACTTGTAAACTGCTAAAATACTGTTGCTAGCCGACATGATTTGAGCCCAAATTCTATGGAAGGCTGACATGGGATCTCAATATGATATTTTTTTTTATGTTGGTGTATAAATAGGTATTTTGTAATTGTAAAATCATGAGCTATTAGTTATTTGATATACAGTAGGCAAATTAGATGGATACAGTACAGTAGATTTATTAGATCGGAGACTATGATGCATGTTTTCAAAATGGAGGTATTTATGAAAGTCAATTGATGTTGCTGCACATTTTTGGTGTCAATTATCTATTGAATTTAATGAAAGTATTGCTAAGTTGTCTCCAAGATGGATTCTTTCTAATTGTTTAAATTGATATAACAAGTTTATATTTAATTCATCAGTGCACATTTGTTGTTTCTGTGTGGTTAATCGATTGGTTCTTTCAAGGAAATATTATATCCTTTTAATTGATCACAGTAATCAAAGAGATTCATTTGGATTGTTAAAGTAGAGCTTAGTAGTTACAGTATTGCATGTTTATACAAGTTGTAAACAAAATGTATGCCAGATAATTTTAGTTTTCTCTAGAGAGTGTTGCTCATCTTGATTTCATTTGACTCCGCATACCCAATAAGGCACTGGTCTCTGCAGTTTCATCATTAAAGATTCATTTATTCTCTTTTTTGTTAATTGAGTATTTTAGGATTTAGATTAAGGAGATTGCTATTGCACTTGAATTCATTTGTTCACTTCCATCTGCCATTGTGGAAAAATCATTGCAAGAAGGATAACCATAAGTCAAGTCTGCTTCATTCAGAAAGGTACACCCGCCTAGGTTTAGCAGCACTTGAAGAGTAGAAGGTTGAGTTCTCTTGACCTTGTCTATTACCCTAAAGCGTATCAAGAGATTGGCAACCTCTTGAGGCATTCCACCTGCATTTTTGAGAGCTAACAGTAGTGTCAAAGAAAGTATTGCTCATAGTGTTGGAAAGTTGACCACTATTTGATAGGTTATGCACGTTGTTGACATTACGGTCTAGAGATGTTGATCTCAACGTGCTGATGTCGAATCCATGTGGTAACTTAGCTCCTTGACTTAAGAGTATGGCTAATTATCTATCTTTGTTGTATAGGACCATTTGTTCAATGAATTGAGAGGCCTTTGGATCTTGTGCCACTACCTCTAGGTTTTCTTCAAGTATTTGACCGTATTCATCTTTACGCAAGAATGGTTCAAATGGACTATTTGATGAGGAAGGTATTTTTGTGAGAGGTTGATTGTTTGTATTGCCAAATGGATCATCAAAAGTATAGTTTGGATCATATGTGGGATTATTGACAATGGAAGTGGGATCTTGTCAAAATTTTTCCATTTGTCGTTGTTCTTTTTGGAGTCTAGTTTCCACCATAAAATGAGATTGCCCAAATGAAAATGACAACTAAATGCAAGGATGACACTATGCAAAGTCTAAGTTCGAAATGACGACTAGGATGAATAATATTTTTGGATTTTTGGGAATAGAATATGCAATGTTTAGAATTATAATGCAATTTAAGACAAGGGTACCTAAGCACTTCTAAGCTCAATCTTTGTTTTTGATTTTGGTTACTAAAGGAATTTGCTGAAAAGGACAAGATGACAAGGTCTAAATGACAAGTGAGTTTTTCTAACTAGACTGTTGAGTTGGAAAATCTCACAAAAGGGACAATGATTGAAAAAGTGGTTGATAACTTAGTCCAAGAGAACTTAGTTTCGAAAGCAATGCCATTGCAAATTAGGCTGAGATTTGCCTAATCCAAAGTATGCAATAGTTGAAACCTAGGGACAAACTAATGCCTAATGTATGAACCTAAAAATAATGAAGGGTGAAACCTATGGTGAAGAATGCAACTAATGGTCGAAGATTTGAGCAATTTCAAAATTGGTTTCTGACAGAATCCTTTTGGAAACAATGTTTGACGAATGTTTGACAAGGTGTAAACTTCATATTTGACTTTGTGTGACGTTTTACTTGTGATAGGCGAATGCGTCACGATTTTGCGAATGCGGCTCAGTTTGATCTAACGCGGCTTGGGGACTGACACATGCGACTCAGTTTGGAAGATGCGACTCTATAAGTTTTAGATGTGTCATGACATAGAAAAATGCAGTGTTTGAAATGTCAAATGTGGTTTAACATAGCGATTGCATCTCAAAAACTCAAATTCCTTTTAATAGTTGCGACACAGTTTGTGAAAATTGAGTTTCTTGTCATTTTGATGGAACATTTGATCTATCTATTGGTGACTGTTTTGTTCAGAAATGTAAATGTGGTGAATCTAGAAAGCACTTGACAAGCACAATGTTTTGAATGTAAGCAAGCGCACATAAGATAAGTACAATCCTAGGTTAGGCCAGGAAAATATTCGCTAGATTCCATGTGGGTTTCCCCAACCGCATATCAGTAGCGTGTGAACTCAGAAGCTTGGTTGCACGGGCTCCCCCTTATAGTGCACTCTCTTCTCAGGCAAACCAAGCTTCCAACCCCCATGAAACTCCCATGGCAGATTGATCACCTCTACTACAAACTGTGAAAGTGTGGATTCCTTCACATCGACCGGTGCTGCGCTAGCAAATAGAAGGTTTTTGGCTACTACACAAGGTATTTAATTCAAAACCCCCATTCGAGTGGCCATACATGGGGCAAGAGATTAATCACCAATTAGTGGCACTCCAACCTAAAGAGGTTAAGCTCAACAGGGTTTATGGGAGTACTACTCTATTTGTATGACACATCTGCACTCATAATCTTAGGTTTTCCCTTAAGATTGACATTTATATCCTAGTCAGGGGTAGCTTAGCTTTAGCTCTGTTTCCGGTTTGAGTCACGTTGGGGTGATGAAATCCCTAGGAAGGGCCAATTTCTAGAGTTAGTAACCATTTCTCTTACACCCAGGATCACACAAGTGTGCAAGGGGAGAGGATACTTCGATTACCAAATCGTGAGGGTATATAACAGATAAAATGGGTCTGGTTTTTTTATCACCGATTTTTCACAAGGTGAGAGCATACTCGCCTACCATTTTGAAAACACACTAAGACATAGTAGAAACACAAGTTCATTTTAATTGCACCAAAAGGAAATATTTATTATACTAAGAAAAAGATAGGCACATTGTTTTGATGTTTAGTCTTCGACATTCGAACCTACAAGACCACACATTAGTAGTTTGAATGTTTTCCTTTGACCCTCGAAAAGTAACTACCAAATGCTGCAAATCTTGATTAGTAACACAAAAACTATGCTAGGAAGAATGCAAAAAGTAAACAGAATAAAAAGGACACAAAAATCAACAAAAACCCGAATGCAAATGAACAGAAAATGTTACCAGTCAAATGCATCACAATAGAGTGAATGTGTCACTCTATGTGTCGAATGTTGCTTGGGATCATGAATGCGGCCTTCTAGACCTCTATTGCGGTGTGACAGAGTGATTGTGGTGTTGGGATCTACGAATGCGCCGCGACGCATCAGATGCGTCACGATTTAAAAAAAAAACTGTTTTGTCACTATGTACCTATACTTGCAAAATTGACAGAAAACACACGAAACCGTACGAAAAAAAAAAAAATAGAGTCGGGTTCACCAATGTAACTAAGGGTTATTTTCAGGTTTGATTAAAGGTTAGCAAATCAATATAAAACACAAAACCCAAAGCAATTAAAAAACACAATAGAAGTAAACAAAAGAACAATTATACCAGCTAATCGCTGAGACCTCCATGATTCATTTTTGTAACACCTTCTAACTTGTTGGTTGACGTATTTCCCTTAGATCAAACACACGAGCAATCTAGAAATAAATTTCTAAGTCCTACACCAAGCTTTGAAGGATTTTACCAAAGTCTAAATGCCTAATGCCTATGACAATATGAGTGAAATGCCTATGCCTAAATATGCCAGAATAATAATATAATTCATGAACGTGTAATGTCTCTATGTAATCAAAAAATGAGAGGAAAATGGCATTTTATAGAAAATTCCATTTTGAATGGATGGATAAGATTGACTTTTGATGGAGACCTAAAATCAGAGGCCCATATTAAATTTGATAATCCCTAATCAAGGTTAGGGAAAATTCATTAATCGAGCAGTCGAGATGCCATCTAAGAAGATTGAATTGGCGGTGGAGAATAAATGAGGAAATTAATTCAAAAATAAAGATTTTCAAAAATGAAGAAGATAAAGACTGAACTAAAGATCAAATTTGGAAAAATCAAGAATCTGCCTGATTACTTGATTTTTGGAGGAAAGTTACCATTTTGAATTAAATTAATTCAAAATAGGGAATTTGTGAAATAATAAATAATTAATTTTCAGATTATTTACTAAAATGAATTGACAGTTAAGACGTGATGACATTTTAAATAATTTCATTTATTTAAAATGAGAGGAATATCAATTTCGACAATTAAATAATTAAAGATAATTATTTAATTTAGCAGATAAGATTAATTAATTAAATAAATTAATCAATTCATTTAATTATGACAATTAGTGACATATTAAATAAATAACTAAAACTTATTTATTTAATAATCAGGAAGAAATGACCAAAGAAGGGTGATTAGATAAATTAAGAAATTTATTTAATTAATGGAAGACTTAGAAAATTAATGACATATTTAATAAATAAATAAAATTTATTTATTTAATAATCATGAAGAATAAAAGGACATGAATTAGTTAAATAATTATGAATTATTTAATCAATAGTCGAATGTGGACCAAGGACATAATTAAATGTCATAATTATGCTAGGACGAAAGTGGTAAAAATGAAGCTTGCAGGCCTAGGCCATTTTTAGGTGTCTACACTTCTCATTACCAATTATTCACCTTTCTCTAGTTTTCCACATGAACTAGGGGATCTAACATGTTCTTCCTTCACATAAGTTGTTCTTTCAGTATGCTCTAGTTTTTTTCCAGTGCTTCCTTGATGACACTCGAATGCTCTATGTCTTTCACCTCCATAGTTGAAAAAAGTTCCTCTAAATGGTCTTCTCACAGATCTTCCTTTGTTCCTCTAGTATCCTTCATTGTGGTATGAATTATGACCTCTGTTACTAGGGTAGAAGTTTCAATATTCTCTTCCTCTGTGGTATGAATTAGTATCCTTCTCTTCACTTTGGTAGGGTTTTCAAGCTTTGTTGTTCTCTATATAAGGTTTTCTTTCTCTGGATGGTGGTCCACTTTTCATAAATCTTCCACTTGCACTTCTCTATCTTTTTTCAAACTTCTTGTTCAGTTTCTCTTCTACTTGCAATGAAAATTGATAGGATTCTTGGATGGTGGTCCACTTTTCAGAAATCCTCCACTTGCACTTCTCTATATTTTTTCAAACTTCTTTTTTAGTTTCTCTTCTACTTACAATGAAAATTGATAGGCTTCTTCAATTGATACCATCATTACCAGGCTCATTATTCTTGAATTTTTTCTCTCAGTCTATTGATATATGTCGCTATCTTTTATTTGATTGCTTCAATATAACTGATTCTTATTATCATCATGTAGAATTATTTAGTATACTCTTTCACATATCTGTCCTTTTGTCTCAGGTTCTACAATCTCTTTAGCAACTCAAGTTCATAGTTTGCTGGTATGAATTGATTCTTCAATTTTTCCACCATTCTATCCCATTTGATGATTCTTTCTTTTCCTCTTCTATTCTGATCCAATTGAATATATTTCCACCATAATGCAATATGACCTTTAAACTTTATCTTTGCAAATTTGACTCTTTTTAGATCTTCAATTTATTCATATTCAAATTATTTCTCCATTTCATTTATCCAATCAATCAATTCCTTATGATTCAAATTTCCCACGAATTTTGAATTTCAACTCTAGTTGCTTGCCAATTTTTTAAATTACCTTCAAAATCTTTACTTGATCTGATTCTTCTTCATCTAGGGTTTTTTGCAATTTGATTCACATGTTCTACTTCATCATCACTTTCATCATTTTTCCTAGATTTTATGCCTCACCTTCGATCTTTTTCAACAACACCAAACCTAACTCTCATCTCATGCATCACATCCAATATCTTATCCATTCTTCTAGTAGTATTCACCATAGCAGGCACTCTCCTTGGAAGCATATCTCCCATTGAATCGGTGCAACTGTCTCAACTCGATGATCTAGCTACAAGGGTTTCAACTACCTTGCAATCAATGATTGGTTGAGAAAAAATGTAGTCTTCCTTATGTCGGTGATCTATTCACTTCAACGAATTCCTTCAGGAATTGAAACTCACTTTGATACCACTTAGTGTAGTCATGGTAGGAGGGTTCTAGAAGGAACAATTTAGACCATGCAACAATGAGTCAACATAGTGGAAACAACAAAAAAATAGATATTTGAACATGAATCTTCATTAATATGGAATTCTTACATGCAAGATTGGCCATAAGGGAAAATATCTGAGGCTCAAAATCCTTTCCCTAAAGGATTACAAACATACAACTAGTCAATAGACCTTATTACATACCCCGAAGGGTTATTGCAAAATTGTATTGATCTGAAATGAAATCTATAGAATGGTGATTCCTAAATGATTACAACAATTATAAATATGATCCTCAAGCTCCCATATAGGTCCACGTAATCCATAAGGGTTAATAGCCTGATGAGTGATCTGTATGAAAGTTGACCTCAAGATATGAAGAATTTAGCTCCACACAAAATGAATTATCTTATGATAGCTCCCAACAAACCCAAGATTCTTGTACAATGTCTCATTAAGCTCTACATGATCTAAAATAGGTCCACACTAAGAAATTGGACCAGGTCAACCCCCAAATTCTTTGTGGTGCAATACAGGGGGGTTAAAATTACAAATTCCTCAATTCCACAAGGCTTCAAAGGCTCCAAATAATCAAATATTACTTCTAAAATTTTACTAGACCCCAAAAAATTTCAGTCATCATTATTTTGACATAAACAAAGGAAAACCACTCTTTCATAATATTGTTCCATTAGATTCACAATTTATTGCATTCTAGAACCAAAACTCTAGTAGTAGTCCTTATAGACAAAATCGGGCATATCTTCAAACCACCTTGAGTCTCTACAAAATAATTACATTTTTAGGAACCTATTTTGGCCTCATTCAACATACTTTAACAATAGGTATACTTGTTTTGAAAAATATATTAGAAAATTTAACTTTCTATAGATTTTAGGCTTCAAATAGGCTAAAATAACAAAGCAAGTACCCACAAAACAACTCCAAAATCACAAATAAAAATGGGAAGCATTGTATCAGGTCATGAAACTACCAAATCATCAATATTCAACAAAGAAACACTTACCAATGCAACAAAAACTTAAATCCCTTTCTCAATGCTTAAAACTATGCTCAAATAGTGAGGGTTTATAGAAAATATACACTCTAGGAATTTATACACCTTTCCACCACTTCAAAAATTCCTTATCAGGTCTTCACATGGTCAAAATACCATCAAAAGAAAAATTCCCCAAGGTTTACAACATTAACCAACCTCAAACCACCTCTTCTTGCACAAAAAACACACTGTGACAACCTAGAGCTTTCTCAAAAAGGCATAAGAACTTTTTTTTTACCCTACAACTTGGAGAAACTTGAAGATTATATCCTCAAAGACCTTCACACAAATTTTTATGTGATTTCATTAGAGAAATTAAGATTTATTGAATTTTGATTGCCTGTCGCCACCTTCAAATCTGAATCTTAACCATTTAGAGTAAATTTGAAATATCTGGAGAAAAATTGAATGAAATTGAATGAAAAAAATGGAATGGAGAGGGGATTTAGAATACTATCTTAGAAAATAAATTCCAAGCCCTGCGTAGGCTATACACACACGTGCCAAACCAAATTTTAGAGCAAAAAGCTTGAAAATGCTCAAAACAATGTTCTTTATTGAAGTTTTTTTGTGACACACCAAATACCCTACCTTAAAATGATGTAGGAGGCCCTATTTATCCCTTTTCCAACCAATTACAACCATTTCTAACTGAATTTTAAACTTCTAAACTAATTTTATCCTTCAACTTCCCATTTTGCACCTTTTACAATTTTGCCATGACAACTTTTGGCAATTTTTGCAATATTTGAGCAACTTTTATAAAATGACTCCCTAGAACCTAAAGTGACTCAATTACATCAAATGTGGTCTAAATAGACCTTACTAAATCTTTGAAACATCAAACTCAAGCCAAAACTAGAATTTCCTCATGGAGGCTTAAAACTCACAAGGTGCTCCTGCACCATACTCTCGGCCAAAAGAAGATTTCAAGCCCTCTTGGATTGAGGGAAACAATATGAAATGATCCCTAGATTCACCTCCATGATTCCTTTGATACTCTGCTTCTTACCTTGAAATAGCTGCAACTTGTCTTCATTTTCACCTTTGGCTTTGGCTGGTCTATGCAGATTGAAGACCTTGGTATGATCAAAGAAAACATGTTTTGATGGAATATAGTCCTTAAGGGGACTTGGGAATCTCTTTTGGCAGGGTGTATGGTGTAGGGGCACCATGGTATTTCATGTAAATGAGGTCCTTGGGTAGATTCTAGGAGTTTTTTGAGTCATTTTATTTTAAATAAGGTCATTAAGATCATTTCTTGATGTAATGAGTTCATTAGGTGGTTAGAAGGGTCAAATTACAAAATATTGCAAAACGTGCAAAATGTTGTCAATAGAAAAGTGCAAAATATGCAACTCTAGGAATCCCAATAGTCATGGGGAGTTTGAAAGTTAGTTTGAGATTTTTTGAGTTAGTTTGTGAGGTTGTTCTTATTGGGAAATGTTTAAATGGGTGAGAAAAAATTGATGTAAAGGTTGCTCGGTGATTTGGAAGTGAAAACAAATAAGAAAATCTTTGTTTTCTTCAGAAATTTTGGTAATTTCTTTGTTTACAGTCGTGGTATGGTTTCATACAGAGGAAAAACATTTATAAACCTTCTAAATTCCATTGAGGCATGAACTAACATTGATTTTCATTAGGTTTGAGAGTTTCATCTTGAATTTGGTGGGTGTTGCTCATTTTCCTATAGCATACCAGAAATACCATGTTTAAGGGTTTGTGAGCCTTAAAAATGTATTGAAGGACCATTTCATTGACTGTAATTTTTGTAAATGGGTGAAATGGGTCCTAATAAGTAGGTTTAGATTTCGTTTGGCTGAATTGAGCAAGGGGTAAGGTTTGGTGAGGGTTTTGATGACTGTCCTAGGGAGTTTGTGTGAGATTTTACCATGAAAATGGTAGTTTAGTGTTATGGTTTGATGAAATAATTGGGGGAAGCAATATTTCATGAACTTTTAAATTTGTGAAGACCTTTTTAAGGGTGATTGAGGCCTTGGTTGGCCGTGAGGAATTTAGGGGTATGGTTTTTCAATAAACCCTTTCCAATTTTGTGTAAAAGGAGGGTTTCATGAAAAGGAGTCATGGTGGTCATGTCACAGAGTAAAAGTTGAGAAATTTTTGGTTTTGATGCTAGATTTAGAGGTCCCAATTGAGTTTTGGGATTGGTGATGTGTTTACATGAGGGCTACTTTGTAAAACTGGCCTATTTGGCCTTGTAGGATAGTGATAAAGCCTAGTTTTGGGAAGGTTGGTCCAAAGTGATCATAGGTGATTTTGTGATATGTTAGAATGTTCCTAAAAGGGATCCTAAAATGATAGTTGTCTAGTGGTTTTGAGTTTTCTATAGAGATTTGTGAGTGGAAAACTAGGTTTGCACACCTATTAGGCAGAGTTGTGAAGTTGAAGTGAATCACCCTATATAGGGTTTGAAGGCTTAAATATTGTGATAATTCAAGTGAGTTTATGTTGGTTGGTTGTATTAACTCCCTTCTCTACATCACTTGGGCTGGTAACAGTCAAATTTTGAGAGAGATAACTTTTAGTAGGAAAATGTAAATGATCAGAAATTTGCATATGTAGTATATGTCAATGTGTAGATGCTATATCCTACTTAATGAGATGAGAAATAATGATGTGATAAAATGTGAAATGAACTACTCCAACTACTACTAAATTTAATGCAAAAAAGAACTCTTTTTGGTTGATATAGGATTTCTTTACAACCAAAGATGACCATGCATCATTCAACATTAAAAACCTTCTCTAAGGTAGGTTATGCACCTCAACCATGCAAATTCAAATTAGGTTAGCACCAAAACACTTTTTGGGGGATAGAAGTGAGAGAGGACCACACCAATCCTTATCTGGGATCCAATTATATATTACCACTCTACCACACACTTATATAAATAATAAGAATCCATCATAATTAGTGTAAACACCAAGGTTGGTTGTTAACCATGTAAACACCATTAAAATTTTAAGTACACGTTTTCATTGATCCAAAAACACTTTGTAGAAATTTTCTTTTTTGATTAATGATAAACAAGTTTTGAAGGGTCCCTAAAACCCTCTACAAAAAAGATCAAGGGAAGCAAAGTTAAAGCAATAGGCTTCCCACCCAAAACACCAAAAGACAAGTTGATTACAAAATCATCAGTAACCCATTAGCTAAAAACAACAAAAAAAGTAGCTATTGAAGAATTTCCTTAAGCATTCTAGCCACTTCAAGGTCCTTATAAATAATCCTATCATGTATTTCCATGACCTCCTTCATGTCCTACCTTAGCACCATTTTGTACTTCTTGGTTTTGCTCTGAATGTGTACACTTAGCCCCATGCCCAAGTCTATTGTCTACAACTCCTTGTTCACTAGCTCATTGAATATAGATCTACTAGTCGATTTCTTCACCTTCTCATTCAGGAACACAAGCCCTTCAGCCAAGGATCCCAATTTATCCTTGTTGAGATTGATGATCATGTCCAAGTCTTCACACATTTTCCTATAGTTCTTTTCCAACATAGACAGCCTCAAGCCATAGTCTCTCTTCAAATTTTCCATGTCTTCCACCAAAAGGCCCACACTAGAATTCAAAGAATTAGCCAATACAAAAATGGAATCCTTCTCCTTAAGACTTATGAGAATAGAGATATTGTAACAACCAATTATATCATGTTTTTAATGGAGATCTTGAACCTCTTGAACCAACCACATAAGAAGATTGAAAGAAATATCAGCCCCTTCCTTAACCAAACCTGAGGCTTGCGAGTAGTCCATGGAACCCTAGAATAAACTTCTCCCCTGATGGGAGCTCATGGGAGGTTAATCATCTTGAAGACCATCAAGAGCATTAACCTTGGACTTACCCTTGTCCTTAGAAGCCGATGCATGAATAGAATCATCCACATCCACCAGACTATTCGCATTTCTAGCAATAGGGGTCCCTCCACCATCACCATATCCCAGGTCCACATTCTCAAAATTTGCCACTTCAAATATTCCAAATGTTACCTAAACATAACCTGGAATATTCCATAAGTATATTCATATCCAACAAACTCATTCACAACAACTTGTAGACAACAAATTTTACCTATAAATAACCTAGAATGTTCCATAAGCACCTTCAAATCCAACAAACTCGTTCAAAACTTCTACCTGAGAAATGTAGACACCCATTACACTCAAATAATTTTTCCATACATTGTAGCTTAAGAAAATGACTTCCAAAGCACCAAACCTCAAACAACTTTGACTAAAGAAATATACCAACACTATCAACACACCTTTAGATCCATAAGACTTGAAACAAAATTGCAAAGAAATTCAAAGCAAAAACATTTCTCCTAGATAGCTCTGTAATAAACAGTTCACATACTAGTGGAAATAACTTCTTATGCACAACAATCCATTACACAAAATTTTGAATACACCTTTGAACACCTCTTATAAACATATCTGAAATGCATAGGTAGATCTTCAACGTAGATGAAATGTGAAGAAATACCAGAATACTACTCTGCAACCCAGAATGACACTACAACACACTGTTTCCTCATTTTATCAAATTTTATTAAAAACACTTGGAAACTAAGCATGAAAGACACACCTTCATCACTTTCAGTACTTCTTCATAACCATCAAGCCAACTGCAACATAGAAAATCAACCATGTATCCATAGATAGAAGCTTATCAAAGAAACACTAGAGGTTGACACCAATAGCTTACTAATGACAACATAATGTAAGTAATAAAATCATGGATAACACCAACATAATCTTGCAACCATATTCTTCTCATAAAGTTGATACCAATGACAACACAAGCTTGTTGACATCAATGACATCACCAATCTACTCATACTTACAATAGAATAAACATGTAATGTGCATTGTTATGTGTTGTTTTGATGTGTAATTATCTTAATTTATTATGTGTTGTGGTTTGGGAAATTTAAACTATATGTATTCCTTTTGATAGCATATGTGACCCCTAGCTCTAGGGTGGGTTGAATTTCAAGTAGATGGTTAGGTGGAGAGCCCATTGGCAATGTGGTTTTTATTTTCTTGTTATTTTTAGGTTATTTGTGGATTTGAAATCTATCTTGGGAATTTAATTTGGTATGTATGGGATCATTGTAACACATAGAAAGAGATTCAAGAATAATTGTGTAAATGGTCATATTATTTTATGTTATTGTATAAAGGAATCAAGAAAGGATTTTTTTTACATTAATTTTTCATTCTTGCATAAATGTAAGTTGCATTGAGTATTGATTTTGTTGAATAAATATTGTTTGGTAATAATAATCTAATGAATATATTATATGTATTATTCACCTTTGGAAATAATTTCTCCTCTACTCACAAAATTTCAATTCCTACTATAGACCCCTTGTGAACTACTCTCCCCTTCATCCTCCCTAGTAGATGCATGAAATTCTCAATCAATGGTAATGTTGGTGCTCAGGTGAATGGGTAGTTTAATTTGTATATGCTTATGGGAGGAAGTTGGTATTATAAGGTGGCCCTATGAAATTATTCTAGGGCTCGTGCCTCTCTTATGGTCTATGGTTGCAATCCATTCTTGAATCATTTTCTCAAGGGTGAATTGAATGCCTTAGTTCATGGTGATGAACAAGCTAGGGAACTTCACACTAACCCTTCACAAATGAACATGGATTTACAACAAAGACTTAATCTATGTAAATATTGTGGTTGTGAGGTACTAGACATGGGTCAAGATATTCACTCCAAGAATATTTAGACCTGGTGCCATCGTGATCAAGGTTGTGGGGATAGAAATTCCCTTAAATCTTCCCTACCAATCACTTCCAATGTAATAGAAGAAAATGATAAGGTGTTCCCTCTCCTTGTGTGTCTTTGCACATGTTCTTGAGGTAAATTTGGATAACTATGTTGATGAAAGAGAAGTATCTCCACAAACATGCTCTCATATGTAGAATGACCAAATCATGGCCTAGTTTGATTGATTTACACACATGGATCACATAGAACTAGAAGGAGTATATCAAAGTTGAAATATGTATTTATCCCTACACTCGAGGGTTTTTTATTCAACAAAAGACATGGATTTGGTGCTAAAAGCTGGCCCTTGGATGTTTCAAAGTAAATACATATGCATGAAGCCATGGTTTGATTTTTTTATCCCTACATCAAGACCTTCACATCTTCCTATCTTCGGGTGAGATTATCGGGTGAGATTACACTACCTTCACCTTTAATTCTAGGATTTGGGTTGTTTGCATGCTATTGGAAATAGTTTGGGTAATTATCATTTCATTTACAATGAAACGTTTAATTATAGGATCTCTACTTGTGCTCATTTATGTGTAGAAATTGACTTATCTATTGGGATCCATGTGGAGCTATCTTTAGAAGTGGTTAGAAAATGTTGGAAATAACCATTAGTCTACCTAAAGATCACCTTTAGGTGTGGAAAAAGTTTCTCAATAGCTCACTCTACCCATGAATGTCATAAGTTTCAAACACATGAGAGCAAAAAATTGACAATAAGAAAAAGGCCATCATGGTGGATTGGGATAGATTCCCATCATTATGTCATTTCTCTCAGTTTGCAAAATGCTTCTTTCTCACAATTTTCTCAAGGTGACACTTCAAAATATATTTTTCCCTCTTCACCTATTGAAAAAGAGCCTCTTGTTGAGGCATCACATGAGTTTGACACTACAAGAAACTCCTTTGGTATCCCCTCATCTTCATTGGAAAAATAAAACATAAAATTTGTTGAAAATTTGATGTGGCTTATGCAATCCTAGAGGGTGCAAGGATTATTGATGGTGAAGGGAAGGTCATCAACCCTAATGAACCATACATTGGTTGTACTCATCATAAAGATCAGGAACAAACAAAAGTAAAGAGTGTTAGTGTGAAAAGGGTTTTATCCACTTTAGCTCTCTTCACACTAGGTTAAGCTTACTTAAGGAATTTTTCACTTTATGCCACATTGGTTGTGTTTTTAGTCCCTTGGGTGGAATTTTATAGATATTCCCACCTCTTGCTCTCATATGATTATCCCATTTCATTGTATCTCTTTCATTTGAAGATGAGAATATAATCAATTCTTGTCATATTTTCTCTCTTTTATGCTCTCCATTAGGATTCTAGATCTTGGATGGCTATCTCCATATCCAAATATAACATGGTATTAGAGTCCATAGAGTGCCTTTGGTTAGCTTTTTGATAGATTTATGAATGAAGATCTAGTAATCTTGTTTATGTCAATCAACTTGCATATTTTGTGTTTTAATCAATATTGCAGGTTGCATCATGCCTTTGCTTGTCTTAGGTAGCTGATTCTCTCTTTGCATTCCATCTTTTGGTTGTTGGGGTCATTTTTTGTTGCTAAAGGAGTTTTTTTTACACTAGATCCATATTTTTGTACATTTTGAAGAAAATCCGCCATCTAGGTTTTATTCGCAGTAGAAAAATACCATCTGGGTCATTACTAGTTTTTGTATGTAGGTTATATGTTTTGCAAAAACTAAATTAGAATGTTTCAAAAGTACCCCTCTCCATTTGTAGTTGTAGATTTGAAGGAATTTTTCAAATGCTTCATTCTTGCTCATACAGACTCTATTTCTCATGATTTATTTTTTGATCTTTTTTATTTTTTCATGCTATATGCACTAGTGTAGTTGTTTTTTGATTTTGATGTAGATATTTTTCATAAATTATAGATTCTCAGTCATGCCACTACACGGTTCTCATTTTGGGTATTTATCTCATTGGGTATTGTGCCAAAGTTGTATTTTCAGCATGTGCTCCTTTTGAGGATCTGTAATAACATTGAGATCAAATCCAATCAGTATTTCTTATTGGTGGAAATTGTAAATGCACTAAATATAAAGTGAAAAATCTAATATTGCTTGGGGGGTTTCTTGATTGAGTGATTTTAGGGGTAAACCTTGTAGTGGTTGGTTGCTTTCTTTCTTGATTTTTTCAAGTGATCTTGCTATGGGGAAATCACAAGTAGAACTCCTAAACCCATATAATTATGTATCATGGAAATATTCATTAAAGAGTTATCTCACATCTAAAGGTTTATTTGGACATGTCAAAGAAATAATTGTTGAACCAAATGGTGCACAAGATAAAGTAGTATGGGAAATAAATCATAAAAGAACTCTTGGATACATATGTTCCTTAGTCTCTCTGGATTTGTAGCTTCATATTGATTCATGTACAACACCTAAAGAGGCATGGGAAAATATTGAAAAATTATATGGTAAAACTCATAAGATTAACCTGGTTATCAGATAGATAATGATTTGATGAATCTTGATCCTAAATTTTTTGACCAAATCCAAGACTACATATCTAAGATAAAGTAGCTAAGAACTCAAATAAAATATTGCAACATTGATAAAGAGAATTTATAATTGATTTTGAATATGTTATCCAAGCTTGGTCCTGAGTATTCAGTATTTATTTCTAGCTTTCATACCCATCGATTCTCTATGGGAGCATCATATGTTGACCCTAAGTTTGATGACTTCTAAAATCTCCTAATCCAAGAGGAAGCTAAGTTAGTGAACATGGGTCTATTCAAGTCTTTCAAGTCACATCCATTGGTGGCAAGTGAGTCTAAGGTATAGAAAGAATCAGGGAATCTTGATAAAAAGAAAAAGAAGAAAAAGAACAAGCAACATAAAGAATCAAAATCCTCAAAAGAAGAATCATCTAAGAAGGAGAGGCCTTTTTGTGCATATTCCAAGAAGGATGGACATGAAGAACACTATTGTTATAAGAAGGATATTAATGAGTTGAAAAATATTTTCAAAAGGAATCAAATTGATTTTCCTTCTAGAATATTTAAATCACCTGCTTCTTTTTCAAAACGGTCTAAAAAGGATAAAGGTCAAGCATCTACATCAGGAAACAAAGGAAAAGCTCTTTGTGCTTTTTCAAGTCAAGGATCAAGGAGATGGCTTCTAGATTCAGAAGCATCTCATCATATGACATCTTCACAGTCTATATTCTCTTCAGTTCAGCCTTGTACTATGTCTCCTATCTTGATGGGAAACAAAACATACTTGAGTGTAATTGGGAAGGGATCTAGTAGTCTTGGGAAAAACACTTTTCAAGATCTTTTGTGTGTTCCTCATTTGACAAATAATCTTATTTCCATATATCATGTACACATGGTGCATATTGGAGGACTATTGAGTTCACAACTAATTTAGTCATCATTTGAGACTTGGAAAGTAGGGAGATCAGTGATACTGGGGTGGTTGATCATTCATCTCAGTTGTATACTTAGCAAATTTTTCTTCTGATGGTGGCAATGTTCCTTTAGTTGCTGATCACAACTAGGATTTAGAGGATACTTTTTACTTCTTGAACTTGGGATTTCTCACATCAGATCCAACACTTGAACCATGCATTCTATCTCCTCCATCTACTATTGTAGTTGATGATGCTTGTATTGCTATATATATGGATTCTTGTGATTCAGTGCAATAGGGTCCTGATATTCTTCTATAAATTGATACTTGTGATGACTTCTTGATAGGTATTTCAGACTTGTTTGTGGAGTCTCATCTTGTACATTTGGGAGACATCATCAATGACATTCATCTTCTCTTTGATGAGGATGCTCCTTCTTCAGTTGTTGTGAGGGAACACTCTGACCCTCTTGTTCATTCTCTACATGACCATTCTTTGTAGTCTAGTGTGAGTGTGGATACCTTTGGAAAACATTTGGAGGAGGCTTATTTGTATTTGAATAGTGCTATACATCCATCTCCACTAGATTTGGGATTTTCATCTTCAGCAATGTGGCTTAGAATGCTTGTTTGGAGTGTGTCAGATTTTGGCATTGACATGGAGACACTTGAGCATGCTTCAGAGATATCATAGATCATTCATCATCCTAACATCCTGCATACATCCATGGTTTTTTTTCTTCCTAATGGGAGGAATGTTGTTCGATGAGATTGGATCATCTTTAGCATTCAATGTCGAGCTTCTACTATCATTGCAAGAGACTCAACATTGAGGGGGGCTGCCTTATCTCTCTTCTACTTCTCTCTTATGGGGGGTTATTTTTCCACACATGGGGTTTTGGACTTCTCATGCATCATTGAGAGAATTTTATTATTGTATTTCATCTCTCTTTTGGGGGGTAGTTTTATACCACTAGGTTTTCTCCTTTTCTCCATTTGTGAGAGATTTCATTTGCATTGCATGTACATGGGTACTTAACATGGCCTCATAGCTAGGACCCATCCTTGAATATTTTTGTCATTTTTATAATAATATGCTACTCCCTAAGTTTCACTTATAGGGGGGTGCTAGTGTGAAAAGGTTTTTATCAACTTTAGTTCTCTTCACACTAGGTTAAGCTTACTTAGGGACTTTTTCACTTTATCCCACATTGGTTGTGTTTTTAGTCCCTTGGGTGGAATGTTATATATATATTCCCACCTCTTTCTCTCATATGAGCATCCCATTTCATTATATCTCTTGCATTCATAGATGAGAATATAATCAATTCTTTTCATATTTTCTCTCTTTTATTCTTTCCATTAGGATTCTAGATCTTGGGTGGCTATCTCCATATCCAAATCTAACAAAGACGAAGCGGTCTACTCCTGCGATGACAAAGCATTATATGACTCTAATATCTTCAATGAAGAAGATTTTTTCTTAAAAAAGAATATCTATCATCCTTCAAAGCACTAATGGGGTATCCTTCAACATTGAAGGGGTAAGATAATGGAATGTAATTTTATTTTTTTCCATATAAAGATGGGTTTCCATTTTCCTTAGTGACAATAGGTATTCTTATGCATCCCAATTATTTGGTCATGCATTATTTTTATTTTTTATTTATCTTTATGGTGTATGACTCCCTTATTCCTAAGTTATGAATACAAAAATAATACTACTCTAATGAATTTGAAATAGAGTGTTAATTGATTATTTCATTTATAACAAAACTAACAAAAGAAGAAAGTTAGTATGTAAAATATTAAGTTAACATATGAAGTTGAAACAAAATAAAAAGGGTGTGTGCAAGAATTTGAGTCCACCTTTTTGCCAAAAAGTGGAAGTTTTTTCTTTGATTTTTATAATTTATCTAATTTTGACCTAAAAATTGGAAGCACTTAGAGATTGAACCTTAGAAAATGTCAATAAAGTGAAATGTAGTACTCTAAGTCTAGTTTCAAAATATGTAATTTATTTTAATACCTAGATGATAAAAACTAATTTTCAATAGGCATGTCTAAAAACCACTAGTTAAAAGTCACCTTTTTTTACCATACCATGCACATGTATGTCATCCATATTTTGACCTAAATTGATGAGGGCGCAGCCTGAGACTTAGAAAATAACCCACAAACAAGAGAATAATTTTATTATTCAGAAAATAGAGCTTCTTACATGCAGAGGATCTCAAATCCCCAAGCTCTACAACACATGCAAGTTACAGAAAGTTACAGGATCACCCTTTCGCAATATGCGAGTTTGTCCCCAAAAAGTTACCCAAAAATTAGAAACCCACCCATAAATAGAGCTCCTCATTAGTTTGGAGCCAAAACAACATTCAAATTTGAGTTTAGGCAGTTTGGCACCGAAAATTTACAACATGAAGTTCAAATTTCAAAAGAGCATTTGCAATTGTATCTTCTAGAAAGTGCGCCAACTTCCCGGGGCCATAACTTTTGATCTGGGACTCCAATTCGCGAACCGTTTGAACCGTTGGAAAGGTCTCGAAGTCAATAACGAAAGTTTCAGGGCAAATTTGGGAGTTTTGGGGCCTATCTAGGAAATCTAAGTGCCTCAAATCTAACTCAGAAGATTTTCAGGTGCAAATCTGGAAAACTAAAACTGCAATATCTTTCAACCCAGGAATAGAAAATAAAAACCATAAATTGGGAATTTCATTATGACAAAAAGGGTATCCAAAAATGTAAAAACATCTAAAAAATGAGAAACTTGAAATTTAACTATTTTTGGGTGATGCAAGATTGCCCTTACACCACTGGATGCTCCTGCATCATAAATAATTGGATTTTTCTAAATCATTTTGGGAAAATATATGTAACACATTAAAGAATATGGATGATAATTTTTTATAAAAAAAATTTAAATATATATTTTTTTGTTAATTTTTTATTGGCCATATTTGTTGTTTTGAAAAATCCTCTTGTATGTCATGCATAAGATGACCAAAACTTATAATTTTGAATTTTTTCAAATTGAAAAGAATTGTTTGAATGATGTGCACATATAATTCATTTTCAAAAAATATTTTTATAAAATTTATGAAGATAGGTATTCTTATGCAACCCCGATTATTTGGGCATGCATTATTTTTATTTTTATTTATCTTTATGGTGTATGACTCCCTTGTTCCTAAGTTATGAATAAAAAAATAATACTACTCTAATGAATTTGAAATATAATTTTAATTGATTATTTCATTTATAACAAAACTAATGAAAGAAGTAAGTTAGTATGTAAAATATTAAGTTAACACATGAAGTTGAAACAAAAGGAAATGTTGGCCCTATTGTATAATTTGCAAAACTTCTTGTTTGGATTAGGTCGAAAATTGAATTTTTTTAAAAAAAATTGTGCATATACCAAGATAAACATGAAACTATTTTTTTTCAAAGAAAAAGGGTGTGTGTAAGAAGTGGAGTCCACTTTTTAGCCAAAAAGTGGAAGTTTTTTCTCTGATTTTTATAATTTATCTAATTTTGACCTAAAAAATGGAAGCACTTAGAGATTGAACCTTAGAAAATGTCAAGAAAGTGAAATGTAGTACTCTAAGTCTATTTTCAAAATATGTAATTTATTTTAATACCTAGATGATAAAAACTAATTTTCAATAGGCATGTCTAAAAATCACTAGTTAAAAGTCACCTTTTTTACCATACCATGCACTTGTATGTCATCCATATTTTGACCTAAATAATTGGATTTTTCTAAATCCTTTTGGGAAAATATATGTAACACATTAAAGAATGTGGATAATAAATTTTTATATATATTTTTTAAATATAATTTTTTTGTTAATTTTTTATTGGCCATATTTGTTGTTTTGAAAAATCCTCTTGTATGTCATGCATAAGATGACCAAAACTTATAATTTTTATATTTTTCAAATTGAAAAGAATTTTTTGAATGATTTGTACATATAATTCATTTTCAAAAACATATTTTTATAAAAGTTATGAAAATTGTAAAAAGGCCCGATACTTCAAGTTTATGGACTAGTTTCATCAAAAAATATTTTAAAAATAGAAAAAATAATCCAATTGTAAAAAAAATTATTTATTTCGAATCTACACAATCTCATCTATAATGGGTTTTAATTTTTTCAAAAAATTCTACAAAAACCATCTTCAGACATATGTCCAATGTCACTCTTTTCTACTAACACTGACATGACCTTTAAGTTGCAAGTCAAAGGAAGTCCAAATATAAGGGTCGGCTCACCAAGCACTTTTTTCGACTCAAAACCCATAGAAAACACTGAGCCAAAAAATTATTTTTGAGAAATGGGATCCTATTTAGGTTTTATTTATTTTTATTTTAAGACTTTTTGAAACATGATCCCATTTCTACAAAATGGGATCTCGTTATTGGCTTGGGGTCCCAAAGTGAAACAAAATCCCACTTCATTTTTCCTGATTTTGGGTTTTTCCAAGTTCAAAACTTCCACTGGAAAGGGACTCATGTTTTTGCATTTACTCAAATCAAATATGATTCATTTAAAATTAGTGAATCAAAAGAAAAAAAAAATATATTATAAATATACATATATTGGGCCAATAGTGGCTTGGTGTGATGGTTAAGTTGTGTTATTGTTCTTTCCATGATGGTTCAAACAACACTGGCATGTAATTGTTGAGATTTATGTTGGGGATGAGGTCCCTCGTTTATGACCTCACTAGTTCATAGCTCAAGGTAAAAAGTGTTTACCCCTCTTTTAATATATACATACATACATATATATAGAAATATATGAAATCTATATGTATTTTTTAATTAAATATATATAATTTAATAAAATTAATTTGCAAAATATATATATATATATATAATATTTTAAAAGTACATTTATCATAAATAATAATCTAAATATATTTATTTTAATTTTAACTAATAATATAGTCATAATGTAAAAGATAAAATTAGAGGAATGGGAACCATTGACTACTGATGTTTCCTATTGACTCGAGTTATGAACCTAACTAACAAAAGTATAGTAAATAAATAAATATTTAGATGCATTAGATTCACTGATACCTTATGTTTCTTTAATTCAATTTTGTATCATTAATATATAGAAGAGTAAAGTGTATACAATTTAGATATTCAATTGTTGGGAACAAAAATAATGGAATATATATTGTTATATACTATGAATGCTAATAAATTTCTTTATTACCTTAAAGTTAGTGATAGAACTCTACTATTTCTTCAACATTTTAGTGTAGAACTTATGTATGAACATACATATTTCCCTTAATTTTCTATTATTTAGATTAAATAGTTGTTATAATAGCTAGAGGGAATGTTATATTTATCCTTAGCCTACCTTGTTTATATTACTTGCTCACACATTGTGCAAAATTATTATGTTAGCACCATGAAATTTATTCTATAATAGGCACTAAGGGTGTTTCTTTTTGTTATATCTTGCTTTAGTTGATTTTTTTTGAAATTTTGGGTTTTGGGTTGTGTTAATGTAGTGAAGATTATGGGGATGACACCTAAAGATGTTAAATGTTATAGGATTTTGGAGGGGTATTTTTTGGATCTACTTCCATGGGTGGATACTTATATTTTGAAGAAGAAAGAAACTAAGAAGGTTGATGAATCACTAAAGAATAAAAACCCATCAAGGTATAATAAGGAACACACAATTAATGGTAACTTATCTTAGAATAGGTGTATAATATATCATGTCTCTTTATTAGTATCCATCCTACCTTTTCTCCTACATTTGTATCTATCCCTATTCATAGTCCACCTTACATTCCATATTCCTCTCTACCTTATTTTTCTATGCCATGGATAGATCTTAGGATCCACCTAGTTTCCCTAATAGAAATAGTTTATGTGGCTACCTTCATATTCAAAATTTTCCCTCACTTCCTCCTAATATAAAACTCCAATTTAGCAAATATAAAATGGTTATCTCTCAATTCCCCTTAAAAAATTATCTCTGTCAATCTTAAAAAATTCCTTTCCTTCCACCTCAGTAGACAATGGGAACTACTTTCCAAAGTTTTACACTCAAATTTTTAAATTAATTGTTTACTCTAATATTAAGATGCAAAAATAGAGTAAATAATATTTCTATTATAATTGAGTTACAGTAAAAATTGCAGATTTATTTTTTATGTCTAATATAAATATTCAAGGAAAGGTATCTATTGATCAAGTTAAATTGTTTTGTAGTTCATCTAAAGGTATTTTATAATTTGAATATAAAGAATCAAACTCATAATGTTCTAATATTATTTTTTACAAGATTATAATTGTATTGTTCTTGAATTTATTTTGTGGTAATAGACTATATAAAATAAGAGAAGATGACTTTCTCATATAATCATGTCTAGAACAATAGGATAGTATGTTATATATGTTACAAGTATGAAGGTTTTTTCATTGATGCGAACAAGCCCATGTTGTCATTAATGATAGTAGAGAAGTGATTCAAAAAAGATTTTTTCTTTGATTAGCTTGTATTTATGGTTCATATGTCGAGGATACTAAGAAAATTGATATTAAAATACAAAATTTGGGTGTTGCAGAGGTGTTCTGGTTTGTAGAAGTGTTCTAGTTTTTCTTTTCATTTCTTCTAGGTTGAAGATCTGATTTTATGGTTTGGATGTGTTGGTTAGAGATGTTCATAGTTTCTATATCCATAATTTCATCTTTTGGATTGATGGTCAGAGGAAGTTGTGTTCACCAGTATGTGAATTGATTTTGTAGTGTTATGTATAAAGGTGTTTAGGAGAAATGTATTTTCTTTGCATTTATCCACTATTGTCTTCCAAGTCTTACATTCTTGAAGGAGAATTGATGGTGTTTCTCTCTTTCTCGTGTCAAGAGGATTTGTGGTTCGATGTATCAAAAGGTCTTCTGAGTTATAAAGTATTGCAGTGTCTAACTATGTTGTTTGGATAAACAAAATGTTTATAATCTTTAGGTGAGATTTGTTGTGAAGGATTTTTTTGGTTTCCAAGATGTTCTTGGATAATTTTTAGAAGAATTTTGTTTTTTATATTTTTTTGATTGTTTAAAGGAAAGCATGTAATTCAAAGTTTAATGTTTTTTCATGTGTAATGGTAGACTTGGTGTTTACACTACATTCAAATATATTCAAGTATTAATGAAGGCATAGTGCGGCATGTGAGAGTTAATTTTGATCCCAATTAAGTTATGTTTTGGTCCACTTTTGATCCTATCCATCGTAGGAATGTTTAGTGTCAGCCACATTTGAAATTGCAAAGCCTAAATAATGTATAGCCAACCTTGGAGAAGGTTTTCAAGGTTGAGTATAGCATAAGGATGGCTTAGGATGTTGAGTGTTGATAATATGGGAAGAATAGATGTGTGAGATGCAAGTGATGTAAATTTATCAATAGTAGAGTGCGAGTTTTAGTAGAGTAGTGTGAAATTCAACGTGTTGGAATTTTGAATGTAGTGGGTTGAAGGTGTCCACAATCATTCAAATAAGATCATGAAGGTGTTGGAGATACTGTGGTGGATTCTATATTGCATTGAGAAGTTGTTCTTTATGTAAAATTTCCCTTTTGTCTTCTTTTCCTTTTGTGGTAGTGAGCCTGAGCTATAAATATTTATGGATAGTGCATCCTATTCTGGTAGTGAGCCTTTGTACCAATTTTTTAATTACTTAAAATATGACCTAGTCCTCATAGTGGTTTTTCCCTCATTTGGTTTTCCATGTAAATCTATTGTTATCTTATGTATGGTGTTGGTTGTTTCAGTTTCTATCATTTTCTTTTCATGCTTAAACATTATAATAGATTAAGGGTTGAATGAATGCATGTAGATTTGATTACTATTGAGGGTTTTTATGTTTTAATTGTATACAACTGATTCACCCCCCCCCTCTTAGTTGTATTGTTCATTTAACAATATAATGTGTGTTGACATATTATTTTCATTGATGTCAAAGGAGAGATCAAAGGTGAAATGAAGCTGATGTCAAAAGAGGGATTAGAGGTGAGATGGAATTGATCCTGCAAGTGAGGATGTTTCCATTAATCTAAAAGTGTCATTGATGTCAAAGAAGAGATCATAAGTGAGATGGAATTGATCCTAGAGGGAAGATATTGGCATGATGAAAAAATGTGCCATTGATGTAAAAATATAGTACAGTGGTATTCTTGGATGTCATGAAGACTAGAGGATCAATGTCTAGAGGAGTTGATGTAGAATGGTGAAGATAGGATCATAGATCTAAAAATGTTGCAAATTTTCTTAGATGGTTGTAATATTGTCATACAATGTTGACATATTTGTTAGAGTAAAAGGTTCTTTACTTAATTATTTTAATTAAGTTACCTTATATGTTTTTCTTAAGATTAACTTAGTTTGCATTTTGTAGGCATTTAATACTTATTCTAATTATTAAATGTTCCTTTTTAGGTTACACTTTAGGGTTTCTTGATCTCCTTCATAAGGATTGATCTCATTGTATTATATCACTCTCTTTGATTAATTCATCTTCATCTTTTAGAGCACCCTCTATTTTTTATCTCCATCTCTTCCTTTCTGTGACAGGTTATTTGCATGTAGGTGATCTTCGAGTTCTATGAAGTTGGCTTTCTCAACTTCTACATGGTATCAGAGCTCCAGACCTACTACTTCTTGTTTGTGTTTTGAAGGATTTTTGAAGCTTCGAGGATTTGGGGTTCTCTTTTCTAATCCAGGGAATACCTCTTTAATTTGGTGTAGTTTGAGCCTAAACCAACCTCACGGTTGTGCTCATGAGGTCGTTTCAAAGTTTTTTGACATAAAACTTGCCTAGTTTCGATGTAGTTGGCTCGAGAGGAAAAATATTTTTTTCCCCAGGGTCATACGAACCCTAAGGCATGATTTTCTATGCAAAAAGTTCAAAAAAAATAAAATAAAAATAAAATAAAAAACTGCTTTATTTAAAAAGCGCTTACAATGTTATTTAGGGTCGCCGCCCGCCGACCACTAGGTGGCCAGCTGCCAGCCGCTTCAACCAATAGCCACAGCCTCTGTCGGCTGGCCACCTACCCGCCATTGTTCTACCACCAGCCACCACTAGCTCGTCACTGGCTGCCATGCCATTGGGGCACCACCAGACGACTGCCACCCTGAGTGGCGCCATGTGTCCAGCCACCAGGGCTCCTCTTTTTGGCTTTTTTGAGGTGTTTTTTGTAAATCGGGTGTAACTTGGGAATTTTAGCTCCATTTTTTGCAAACAAATAGGAGTTGGAAAGCTGATTCAAAGCCAGGTCCAGTAGTGCAGGTCTAATTTTCTGGTTTTTTCGTTTTGATGCCTTTTTTTCCAATCAAAGTTAGAACATTTTGTTTGCACTCTGGGGGGCGTAACTTTAGCGTTTGGACTCTGTTTTTTGAAAATGAATAGGCATTGGAAAGGTGTTTTAGTGCTCTCTTCAGATCTATAGTTTATTTTATCAAAAAGTTTACTAGGTACACAAAGTATTGTCTGAAGCATATTTTTTTGTTTCTCGCTTTTTAGCTTTCAAAATTGTACTAAGGTTTTGGGTTCTTGTGTTGTGGGGGTTCTTTTTTTCTTGCTTTCTATAATTTACATCAGAAAACTAGAAACCTCTTCCATAAAACACATTTCAAAACTCATTCATTATGGAAGACTCTTCTTCTATCAACCATCTTTCCCCACACAATTTTCACACCTGGAAGGCACAAATGACCAGACTTCTCATGTCAAAAGGGTTATGGTCATGTTTGGATGAAGTTCAACCTCAGTTGACATGGCCATTTGAGGTTTTTCAGCATAGGAGTAGAATGGATGAGGTCATGGGTTTTCTATCCTTGCATGTTTCAGATAGTCTTCTATTCCATCTAGAGGGTTGTACAACTCCTCGGGATATGTGGTTGAAGTTTCATAGTTTATTTGGCACCATTAATCAGTTGCAATATCTTCATATTGAGGTCAAATTGACTTCCTTAGTACCTAATTCATATCCTACCATTGAGGATTTTTTGATGAATTTCAAATCACTAAGTTCATTGTTACAGGGTTGTGGTAAGAACAAAATAGATGATAAGTGCATTTACCTTATTCTCTCTAAGCTTCAAGGCTCCTTTCAATTTTTTTCCTCTACATTCTATTCTACAATGGATTCCTTGGGTGCATGCTTTACCATGCCTACTTTTGAGGTGTTATGTGATCGGTTGACATGAGAGTAGGCCAAGATATCATAGTTGGATGCTCTCTCATGATCTAAGAACCAAGCACTGGTAGCTCAAACATCTAAGGGGAAGCATAAGAAAAAATAGAACCCAAAGATAGATTCAACTGGCAATGAGAATTCCTCCAAGCCACCTCCAAAGTCTTATTCTAAACCACAATCAAAGCCTAAACAGGGAAAATCTTCTAAGTCTTGTGAGTCTTCCTCCAAGACTAAGAAGAAATCAGGTGATCCTTGTAGTTTCTGTGACAAGGAAGGACATCCAGTTTCCAGGTGTTGGAAATGATTAGAGGCTTTAGAGGAGTCCATGTAACAACATCATATTACCTCACCTCAAGCTTCTTCTCCACCCACAGGGAAAGGTCATGCTCTTTCTATACAAGCCTTACCTTTAGGATCCACTTGGATACTATATTCTGGTGCTTCTCACCATTTGACACACACACATGAGTTTGTCACCTCACTTGCCCCTAGTGGCACTACACATATTGTAGTTGGTGACTCAACACACCTTTCAGTTCAGGGTTCAGGTACTGTTTCATTGGATGGTGGTTTTCTTTAGGATGTACTTGTTGTTCCTAACATTTTGACAAACCTTCTTTTCGTTAATCAGATTTTCCATTATGGCTTTGGTAAGATAGTTGTGTTCTCACCACATGATGTGGTTATTCGAGACCTTCGTGATCTTGATTTTGTTGTGGCTACTGGGAGTGTTGATTCTACATCTCGCTTATAAATATTTGATAGCTTTGAGAGCTCAGACAGTTTAGGTTCCTCTCTTATAGCACATGCAAACTCAGTGAGCAGGCTTTGGCATGAGTTTTTTGGCCATGTCAATTATAGATATCTACAATAGATGAGTACTCAGGCACTTGTGATTGGGCTTCCTTAGATTTCTTATACTAATGGTGTATGTCGAGATTGTGTCCTTGGAAAACATCACTGGGATTCTTTTCCTATGGGTAGATCCATGCATGCTAAGGCACCCTTGGAGTTGGTACATAGTGATCTCATGTCCTTTCTGACTCCTTTTTTAGGGGCCCGATATGCGCTCACTTTTATTGATGACTTCTCCAGACATACATGGGTGTACTTTCTTAAGTACAAGTCTGATTTCTTTGATTCATTTAGGATCTTTAAGACATTTTTGGAGAAGTAATTTAGACTTTCTATCAAGAGGATACACACAATTAATGGGGGGGAGTATGTTAATCAGTCTTTTAGGGATTTTTGCATTGAGCATGGTTTGCAGCATTGGTTATAGTACCTTACACCCCTCAGCAGAATAGTTTTATTGAGAGAAACAATAGAACATTATGGGAGATGGCCAATTGTATGATATAGTCACGAGCTATGGACTCTTCATTCTAGGAAGAGGTTGTCAATTGTGTCAATTATATTTAAAATCAGATGCCTCATAACGAATTATGACATATGACTCCTAAGGAGGATTGGACCCCATGTCAAGCACGATGTTTCTGCATTTTGAGTTTTTGGTAGTGAGGCTTGGGCATTTATTCCCGATGCTCAACGGAAAGCCATGGAGAGGAAAAGTTGACCAGTCATATTTGTTGGCTACTGTGATCTTGATTCCAGAGAGGTCTTGTTTCAGCGATATCTCTAGTTTGATGAGCGCTATCCTCAAATGGATTCTCCATCACCAACTTCTCCCTCACTACCTACTCATCCCTCTTCATTTCTTGAGGATTAATTATCTCTTGAGGATGATGCAGATGATGATCCACCATCTCTACCACCACTAGGTACTCAATATTTTCCCAAGTGGGCCTGTGTTACTATTGAGGCAGTTGGATATTTGGTAGGTGATCCTTCAAATTCTCGTCGCACTCGTGCACAAACATTTATTTCTAGTCTTTTGAGTCATGCCATTTTGGATGATCCTCAGAAGTTTTTTAGAGGTGATAGGTCACCTTGAGTGGGATAGGGCCATGGATGAGGAGTATTCTTCTTTGATGAAGAATCATAGTTGAGATATTTGTCCTCTTCCTAAGGGAAGAAAGTTGGTTTGTTGCAAGTGGGTGTACTGTACCAAGTATGTTGCAAATGGTTCTATCTATAAGTATAAGGCACGTCTTGTTGCGAAGGGGTTTTCTCAAGTGGAGGGTATTGATTACTTAGAGACCTTTTCTTCTATCACCAAGATGAACTCTATTTTCTTTGTACTTTCACTTGTAGCTTCACAGGGATGTGCAATATTTCAAATGGATGTGAAGAGTGCTTTATTGCATGTAGACCTACATGAGGAGATCTATATGGAGTAGCCTCAGGGTTTTGTGCAAGACTCTTCCCTAGTTTGTAGACTTCGACATTCATTATATGGACTCTTTTTTGGTTTCCTCTCACTTCACACACAGTCATTATGATCACATAGTGTACATTCAGTGTCAGGAGGGTGATATTTTGATTCTTGTGCTATATGTTGATGATCTCATTATTACAGGTAGCTCATCCTCAATGATTCAGAGTGTTTAGAGGGATTTGATGGAGCAATTTGAGATGACATATCTCAGTCTTCTACACTTCTTTCTAGGTCTACACGTTATTCAATCTTCGGATGGGATTTCCATATTTCAGAAGAAGTATGCTCTTGATATGCTCTAGTGATTTGGCATTCTTGATTGCAAGCCTGCTTCCACACCATTTCAGCCAGTTGTTGTCTTGTCTTCCACTTGCTCTTCTCCTCTAGTAGATTCTACTTTATATAGGTATTTGGCTGGTAGTTTGTTGTACCTGACACATTTGCATCCTAATATTTCCTTTGCAGTTGGCCTTGTCTCTCGGTTCTCACATGATCCACATGAGAGCCATTGGAAAGCAGCCAAATGTATCTTAAGGTACATTTGGGGCACTACCCATTATGGAATTCATTACACTTCAGGATCCCCTCACATTGTTTGCTTCACTGACTCATATTGGGCTGGTTATGTCAATGATAAAAAGTCTACTTTTGGGTTTTATTTTTTCCTTGGTTCAGGTCCTATTACATGGTCTTGTAAGAAGTAGTCTGCTATTGCATTATCATCTATAGAGGCTAAGTACTGAGAAACATTGTTAGCTAGGAAGGAGATTCTATGGCTTTGGTAGTTGATGACAGAGTTTGGGTTTCCTCCTGATAGTCCAACTATTCTTTGGTGTGAAAATTAGATTTCCATTCACATTTCCCACAACCCAGTAGAGCATCAACAGACTAAGCACATTGAGATCCACATGCACTTCATCAGGTAGTTGATTCAAGATGATTCTCTCATCTTGGAGTACATTTCTACGAAGGAGAAGGTTACAGACATCTTCACTAAACCTTTGGCATTTCCATGCTATCTTTAGTTGCACACCATGCTTGGGGTGAAGGAAGTTGTCCTTGGGGGGTCTCTGTGAGGCCTTCTTTCCTTCATGTTTTTTTTCAACATGTTTCTCATCTCTTTTTGGAGAGGATTTTTTCCTACTGGGTTTTCTCCTTTACTCCACTTTACAAAGATTTGGATTTGATTGGGTACCTCATCAAGCCTAGATGTCAGGACCCAAGTTTTCTTTCTAGCTTGTAGTTGCATTTCATTCATGCATTTAGTTTGTAGCTACTCCCTAAGTTCATCTTAAGGGGGGGTGTTAGAGTAAAAGGTTCTTTACTTAATTATTTTAATTAAGTTACCTTTTATATTTCTCTTAAGATTAACTTAGTTTGTATTTTGTAGGAATTTAATAATTATTCTAATTATTACATTCTCCTTTTTAGGTTACACTTTAGGGTTTCTTGATCTCCCTCATAAGGATTGATCTCATTGTATTATGTCACTCTCTTTGATTAATGTATCTTCAACTTTTAGAGCACCCTTTGTTTTTTTGTCTCCATCTCTTCCTTTCTGTGATAGGTTATTTACATGCAGGTGATCTTTGGGTCCTGTGAAGTGGGCTTTCTCAACTTCTACAATATTATTGTAGAGGGTTCTTCTAGACAACAAAGGTAAAAATAGAGTACATATTTGATATGTGTTTTCTAAGAGCTTCTCCAAAATATAAGTTGCAGGTCTAGAAGTTGAAGGATGTGCTCAGAATGGTTTTATTTGGGCTCTCATACAAGGTTTAGGGTTTCTTAATTAAACCCTAGGGTTGTAGTCATAGTTTTTGAACATAAATTCTATTTTACCATTGACTACCTATCATAGGTTGCAGGTAGCTTAAGTTGTGATTTAAGCCTTTGGAGTCATTTAGAGGATTGACTCCCTTTACTTATGTTTACCAGCTTGAAAAGTATTTATTGGCATTAATAGCTCCTAAGTTGAGTGACAAATATCTGGCCTTACATCAGGGGGAATTCAGTATATCGGGAGGAATCACTTTAGATTCCCTTCAGTGAAATGGTTTTCCTCATAGATGCATCAAATTGACAATGGGTTTCCAAAGAGAAGGTGCTTATGTCCCTTCAACACAACAATGAAGCTTGATCCACAGTGGAGATCAGGCCTTAAAGATCAATGGTGCTTTCCAGCCCGTTGATTTTATTGTGTGTCTTGGCTAATTCTAGCAGAACAACAAGGAATAGTAGAGATTAAATTTCATTGATCGAATGGTGCTCGCTACAGAGTTAGGTGGGACTAGATTAAGTGAAAGGTGACAAAGGAAGGTGATGTCATGATTGAAAAGAGGTAAAAAATGGTTGCATCGAATGAGAAGTGAACTTGATCAACATTCGTGATTGAACTGGTGATGAACAAATGAAGGTGCTTCATCAAGGAGACATAAATATTGGAAAAACATAATGATTGGTCCCTTTGACAATGAAGGAACCTCATTGGGGAGAAAGGAAAATATTGATAGGACAAAAATATTGGTACCTTCAATACAATGAAAGATAGATGATGATCATGGATGTGTCTAGTGGGACCTAATTGGGAGGTGATGATGATGGATGATGACATGTGAGGACAAGTGGCTACATGTGATAGACTAGTATGTAATGTCACATAGGTGTTGTTTGTTGCACAGTGCTGACAAGGATGATAGGTGGCTTGTGGGGACCACCCATTCAATAGGAACTAATAGTGTAAGATTTCAACATGTCCAAATGGAAAAGGATGATTGAGAAATAGACCAATTCACATCGTTGTTGTGAATTGTATGGAAATGATGTCGATAAAAAATGGGAATATCCCATTATCCCATTGAGAATAAATGGGAACATTGTCAGAGCTCATGGGAGAGCAAGCTTTGGACATGTATCTTGGTGGACCCCATGCAGGGAAGGCAGTGTATGTAGGAGATCAATGGTGGATATCAAAAAACAAAGATCTAATGGTGAATGCCAGTCAGTAAAAATCAATGACACACATTTAAAGTAGACAATCTAACAAAAAAAATTTAAAGTTTTTGAGATCAATAGAGGGCTAGAGGATCATGGAACATAGATAAGAGATCGATGGCCTAGATTTAAAGATGAAGATCACAAATAACTAAGTCCATGTAAACAAGGGTTCGACTAGTAACTGACTTAGAGGATAGAATTAATTGGTTTAACTTCTCCAATGACTATTTGATTGGAAATTTGATCAAGAAAGTGGTGGCATAGCTTGCAAAGGAGATCAAGATCAAAATAATATAAGATTAATAAAGGAATAAATTAAATGCATATATGATCCTAGGGTTTTGATGATTGTTATTCTTAGCAAATTCTTTGTATTTGAATTTAATGTGGTTGTGGCTTGATGTAGAGGTTGTGTGTTAAAGAAGATATATGGTAAACCCTAATAGATGTTTCTAGATGAGCTAGTTGGTGGTGCAAGACTCAGAAGAGCTTGTAAAGGAGATTGAGATCAAAATCTAATTGTATTAATAGAGGAATAAATTAAATGCATATATGATCCTAGGGTTTTGTAGATTGATATTCTTAGAAAATTATTTGTATCTAGATTTAATGTGGGTGTGTCTTGATGTAGAGGTTGTGTATCAAAGAAGATGTTGGAACCAAAATTTTCATCTAAAATTTTGTTGTTTTGTCATATAAAATCAAGGGTCTCTCTCAGTATTTTCATAAAATTTATGTTTCTGCCATCTACAAAGACAAATTACCTTTTTACCACCATACCACTACCATAATTAATTACCCCATATTGCCTCACCTTTTACTTCCTTACCACAGCCTCCAACAAAGTAACTCATGGTAGCATGGTAAGAAGGTAGTAGTATACCATATTACCGCTATACCATGGAGGGCTAACACCCAACCCATGATAAAGCAAGGTCATCATTAGTACTACCAGAGGGAACCTCTATACTGTGGAGGGTTAGAATGAAGCCTACGGTAGAGTGGTGAAGCAAGAACAGACATAAGGGAGAACCGCTATACCACGAGGGGTCAGAATGTGGCTTGCGGTAAAGCGGTATATAAGGTAAAGCACTAAGTATACACTGCAGTATTACCAAGGAAGCCAAGGAAGTGAGTGGTAGTTTGGTATAATGAGAACAAGTAAATACTATGCACCACAGTATCGTAGAGGAATGAAAAATGATGCGTGGTAGCACGGTAATCACCCGTTGGAGCATTAAATGAAGGCCAGTCACATCAATCAGCATCAAAGTATGAAATTTAGCTCGGTGTGAAGGATTCAAATGATATAGAACATATATGGGAATTAATGCGATATGATAGGAGAATTAAACAAGGTAGATTGTGAGTTTGTTCACTTGAGGTAGCAGAGCAACAAAAGGTGTTAGAGCCTCATGACCCAAAAGTAAGAATATCAGAAGGAGTTGTTGATGAGATGCAATATGATGAGAGAATAGTTGCTTCTCTATGGTTCATGGAGGATGATGATTTCATCCATACAAGGGAATTCAAAGATTATTTCATAAAAATGAAAATGAAATAGTTTGATGATAGGCTAAAGATTAATTGTCATCAAGAACGGATTATCATAAAGTAAAAGCTTTGCATAGGTCTTAAGTGACTCGGGCTTTTACTCGAATATTAATAGATTGGCATGTGTTAGTTTTAGTTATCTCTAATACATTTTATCTTTTTAGTTAAGTTTTGTTATCAAAAGTCATGACCTTTGGTCCAAAGCTTGTTTCCTCTCAATAAATAAGAGAGACCAAAACCAAAGGAATCATGAGAAGATTAGAATGCATAGAAGAAGTAGGTGAATAGGGATTGATACAATGTTCACATCAAAAAGGATCAAGATGCACATGTAAATTTTGAAGGAGTTAATGGAAAATATTTGATTTGGTGGCTCTATGTTGGTATCAATTGTTTGTTAAGTTAATTGAAAATATTATCATTTTGTCTCCATAATTAATATTTCTCTATTATTTAAATTGATATATCAAGCATATTTTCAATTTATCAGTGCACATTTGTTGTAGTTGTGTGGCATAATTTATTGGGTCTTTCAAGAAAATGTTAAAATCCTCTTGATTATTCACAACTTAGAATTGTTATTTTGGATTATTAAAGAAGAATCTAATAATTACATCCCTGCCTATCTATACAAGTTATAAATTTTAAAGTGCCAACAAATTAGAATTATTTCCAGTTATAAGTCACCTAACCCTTATTTCTATTTAACTCCATATACCCAACACAGCACTAGTCCCTCACCTTCGATCATTTAGTTTCATTCATTTTATTTTTACATTTGTTAACTAAACATATTGATCTATACTTTAAAAAATACTTATACAACCTATACCAAATTAGGATTTCATCTCTCCACTTCAAACTGCCATAGTGGATAGATTTCTTAGGGAATAAACACACAATTCAAATCTGCTTCATTCACATAGGTTTACCCGCCTTGGTCTGGCAGAACATAGAGTAGAAGGATCAAATTCATAATATGGCCTTGTACATTAGCCAAAAACATTGTGAGTGCTTGGCAACCTATTGTGGTTCAAATCTACATTTTTGAGACCTAACAAATTGGTGACTTTGCTTAGGAAAAACATGAAAAAAATTGATTCCAGCCTATCCATCCATAGAGTCAATAAAGTTTTTAAATTGGTCTTCAACCAAAGGTTCACAATTGTTTCGTTTGCACTCCCCATCTGAGTCATGCTCCTAACAGTTTGGTGACTCTGTTGGGGTGTCAACTCAGAGTCAGGGCCTTTGTCATAGAGTCAAAAATATTACACAAACTCTTCTGGGAATAAGAAGTTGTAACATTTTCTTACTTTTAGGAAAGTGAGTGGTGAATCTGATAAATCAAAGTACACATTAATCAATTCAACATGCATGGGAGAAGGTCCCTCTATAAATGAGGTCTGAGTGACAACAACAAATGGACAAACAAGAATGATAAGGGTAAGAAAGTGTCTGATGACATGTGCATGACAAATAAAGATAAAACGTCAAGACCACATTGTGAGACATGATCGCTATAATACATGGGAAAATAGTTTAGTTGGAGAACCTCATACCCATAAAGAGAAAAGGAAACCTTTTTATAATTTAAATCCTCAGAAACAAGAGGAATTCAACATAGAACTGGAGGCTAAAACAGACAGGATATAGTAGGAGTATGATCATAGAATGGAAGGTAACCAAAATGAGCCCATTAATAATGTAGCCCCTCAAGAAATTTATGAATTCATGACTCAGGAAGAATTAGAAGCACACTTGGAATTTGAGAGACAAGAAGTGGAAAGAGCAAAAGAAGAGCAGTAACAGAAGAGAGGCTCCAAATAATAAAGGAACTCCAAGATTTAAAATTATAGAAAGCTCAAATTAATGCTTAGATGGCTAACCTCTCTAAATATGTACCACCTCATAGGAAAGGAAACAATAATGCAGGGCCTTCAAATCAACCAAAAGCTCCTCAAAATCATATTGGGAATCAATATAGACAACCGAATGTTCCACCTCACAACCTATCATAACACCTAAATACTCAACCAAATGTTCCACCTCACAACCTATCACAACACCCAAATACTCAACCACCTCATGGTCAACAATATGTGCCACCTTCTCATACCCAATACAATAATCCATTGTACTAATATCAACATCCTCACAACCCACCCCCTTAGCAATACACAACCATGATCATGCAATTTGACTTAGCAGGATTCCAACTATATACTTACCCTATAGATAGAATTGGAGAGGCCTTGTCCCAAAATTTATAGGAAGCAGTGCAATCACTACTGAGGAACATCTAAGGAGTTTCAATGCCTTTATTCAAGACTTGGAAATGTAGTATGAAGATATGTAGATGAGATTATTTATGATGTCATTAACCAAAGAAGCTAGAGACTAGTTTAACAGTTTACCAACAGCTTCTATTGATTCCATTCAAGAATTTCATGATCAATTCCTTGAACAAAATGGGAACCAGTGTGCACTAGCTTCGTCTTTCATAAATTAGTGGGTATCCAAAAGAATCAGAATGAGTCAATTTATGACTTTAACTGAAGGTTCAACAAATTGCAAAATAAGATACCACCTAGGTCAAAATTGGCAGACCCTATAGCATTGAGTATTTATTTGAAAGCATTTGATCCAAAAATAGGATATGAGCTTAGGAATAGGTGCGCTAGAAATCTACCTGAAGCTTAGAAAATAGCATTAACTATTGAAAACAATAGGAAGGCTATAGGAATGGTCACCAAAAGAGATAATCCCAGGGTTCCTAAACAATTCAACAATCCTCAGCATAGACAAGAGAATATATACAGAAATAAGAGGCCAAGGTTACATGACATGCCTTACAATAAAAATTGGAAGGATGGAAAGCATGTGATGGATAGACCTAGAAACAAAGAGAATCCCGACCCTTTAAAGAAGAGAGGAGCATACATGGTCAACAACAATCCTTGGTGTGAAATTTGTGATAGATCACATTCCCCAGATCATTATGTTGTAGCTTAGAGAATGGAAGAAGAGGAAGTTCTAGTCGATAATGGTGGAGAAGATCATATGGTATATTTTGTTTGAAAAAAAAGGATAGAAAACTGAGAGGGGGGGTGAATCATTTGTCACATAAATTTAAACTTTTTCTAACTTCACTTATCCTTAATCTCAAAATTGATGAATGAATAATTAACCATGAGTAATTAACACATTAGAGAGATAAAGAACACCAAAAATAATTTTTTGGAAACCCTGTTAGGGGAAAAATCACAGTGGATATTAGTCCACAAGATTATACCCTGCTAAAAGTATAATGAAGAATAATAAGAGCAATGCACATGCATTCAGGAACACTACCTAGAGCTCACATCTCAATTACAAAATAGGACTCATTGTCCAACAATAGGGTTTGGATTAAAACCATCCAAGATGTGAATTGAGAAAATAGCTTCTTCACAAGCCTAATTACAGTTCCAATTAAGCTCAACACTTCTTCACACTTCACACAATATTCTTCACACTTTGCTCAGTAATGATATTCGCACATATGCACATAGGAGCACATGAAGCATCATCATCATCAATGAACTAATTGCCCTTATATATCAACTACAGGAGATTCCATCACAACTTCGTCAGCCAAGAAAATAAAATATATTTGCAATGTTGGACCAGATTAACAAATAAAATTTTAATGTGTATCCCCCAAGGTCGACCACAACATAGTGGAGACCCAAATTAACATCTCCAATACAAAAGTACTTTAATTAATTTCACCTCAAAGATCCACAACACGCTATCACCATGTTGGCCAAAAACATGAAAAACTAAACATGCACACAAAGATCTTCAACGACGAGCTCACCGATTAATGTGGATGTACCAGAAAGATAGAGAATGAACTAGAGACACTAGAGAACACAAAGAAACAATAGAGAAGTATCTACAACAATTGAGATAACCAAAATCATACAATCTTCATTCAGGAACACTGACAGAGACCAGCAAAACATTGTCAGACCACAACATACTCAAAAATTTATGTTGACCTCTGAAACTTCTGGTAGATGATCTAGAAACATTCAACAATAAACCCTTTAAACCACATCATCTAATCTTTTATGTACATGACACAATGCCTTCATGACCTGCACAGTTCGATTAGGAACCTGCAATACTATTTCTTATATTTTTCTCAATTTCCTCAACATATACAACAATAGATACACCAAATGCTAATAATGTTGACATCAACACAACCACATATCAGCAACACATCCACAACATCTAACAATCTCCCAACAATATCCCCCTCTGGCATTGATGGCAACACATGATGTGAAAAATACCATCAACCCAACACACTGACTTCTTCTACACCTCATTTTTGAAAATATTTGACATGTTGTTCTTCTCCCCCTTTGACATGAATGGCAAAGGTAACCATGACCTTTCCATATACATGCTTTGAACCACATATCTGCACATCTAGCTACTCCCCCTGAGTAGCAGCCACAAAAACATCAATCCAGATAATAATATAGCAATGAGGCTGATGGATTGATGCAAGTAACTGCATCATTTAGTTCCTATTAGGAGGGGTATTTACCCCTAGCATTCCTTTGAGATACTCAAATGTATCTTTCGGCAATAGCTAAGTAAATATATCTGCAATCTGTTCTTTGGTAGGAACATACTCTAGTCTGATTTCTTTTTCATTCACTTCCTCCCTCAAGAAATGAAACTTGATTGATATATGTTTTGTCTTAGAGTGTAGTACTAGATTCCTTGAGATATTTATTGCACTTGTATTGTCATAGTATATGGCAATAGGCTCTTCATATATTACCTTGATAGCTTTCATCATTTGTTTCGTCCATATTACTTGAGTACAATTGTTTGCAGCAACAATATATTTTGCTTCAGCAGTAGATAGAGAAATGGAATTCTATTTCTTTCTTAACCAAGACACCAGCTTCTTCCCAAGGAAGAATGCACCACCACTAGTACTTTTTCTATCATCCACATCACTAGCCCAATCAGCATCGGTGTATGCACACAAAGTTAGATCATCATCCTTTGGATACCAAAGTCCAAAGTCAATTATTCCTTTTAGATATCTAAAGATTCTTTTGATAGTAGTCACATGTGATTCTTTTGGATCAGCTTGAAATCTAGCGACCATACATACAACATTCATAATATCTGGTCTAGTTTGAGTTAAGTAGAGAAATCCTCCAATCATTGATTTGTACCAAGTTTTATTTTCCTTATGAGAGTCATCATTCTGAGTCAACTTACATCTGGTTACCATGGGAGTACCAACAGGTTTGGATTCTTCCATACCAAACTTCTTAATAGCTCTTTCACATGTTTGGACTGAGATATGAAAATCCCCTAGTCCAACTATGTAATTTGCAATCCCAGAAAGAACTTCATTTCACCAATCATGTTGATCTCAAATTCACTCTTCATCTCATCAGCAAGCTTCATGCATAGATTATCATCTCCACCAAAAATGATGCCATCAACAAAGACTTCTATGATTAACTCCTTATCATGATCTAACTTGAAGTATAAGTTACTATCATCAATACCTTTAGTGAATCCAAGCTTCAGTAGATATTTGTCCAATCTAGCGTACTAGGCTATGGGGGCTTGTTTCATTCCATACAAAGCTTTCTTCAATTTGCAAACCATGTCTTCCTTATTTGTTAGCCGAAATCCATTAGGTTGTTCAATGTACACTTCTTCTGGTTCCCCATTTAGAAATGCAAAATTTACATCCATTTGATAGAATTTACAATTCTTATAAGCAGCATAAGAAAGAAATAATCTTACTACTTCAATTCTAGCAACAGGGGCAAAGGTTTCTTCGAAATCAATACCTTCCATTTGAGAGTACCCTTTACATACTATTCTTGCCTTATTCCAAACCACTTCACCTTCCTCATCCATCTTGTTTCTGAATACCCACTTGGTACCAATCACATTCTTGTCTTTGGGTCTACAAACCAGTGTCCATGTGTCATTCTTTTCAATCTGTGCCAGTTCTTCTTTCATGGCTTCTAGCCAGTGTTCATCTTGACAGGCTTCAATGACACTCTTAGGTTCAATCTTGGAAATCATACAATATTCTTCTACAAATTTTCTTCTAGCTTGCACTCCTTTACTCTTATATCCTATTATTTGACTTTCAGAGTGATTCATCTTTACATACCTTGGAGTCTTGAGACTTTCTCGGACTTCTATGTCTTCTGAACTTTCTTCTACACTTGCACTTGTCTATGCTTCCTAACTGACTTGAATTGTCAGAACAACTTGTGGTTGCTTCACCAGAACATATGGAATAATCTGAAGTAGATTCGGTGTTTGATTATTCTTGCCTTGATTTGTGTTTTCTTCATCTGAATCGTAGCTACATCATTTGGATGATTTGACAGAGTCCTCATCAACTCTAACATTTTCACTCTCAACAATCTTTCTCAGTCTTTTGTTATAACATTGGTATGCCTTTCTCTTTGTGGAGTAACCTAGGAAGATCCCTTCATCACTTTTGGCATCAAACTTTCCTATATCATCATCTCTCTTGATATAACATTTTCTTCCAAAGATCTTGAAATACTTAATAGTAGGCTTGTAACTGAAACATAATTCACAAGGGGTATTACCAGAATTACCATTCACATTTACTCAATTCAACGTATATACAACAGTGCTTACCGCTTCAGTCTAGTACATCTAAGACACATTCCCTTCCATCACCATTGTTCTAACAGCATCAAGAATTGTTCTATTATTTCTTTCTACAACTCCATTCTGTTGAGGGGTTCAAGGAGTAGATAACTATCTTTTAATTTCATGTTTTTCACAATAAGAATTGAACTCTTTTGAAATTAATTCTCCACCTCTATCAGATCTCAGGCATTTGGTTTTCAAACTTTTTTCATTTTTCACACTTTTCTCTTAATAAGGAAACCCAAATAATTCTAGAGTAATCATCAATGACCAGCATAAAATACATTTCTCCATGAATACTTCTAACTCTAGAGGGACCAAAAAGATTAGTATGTAGCAATTCCAGCACATTATTTGAATGAAATTGTTTGCTCCAGAAGGGGACTCTAGTTTGTTTACCCATCTAACATTCTTGGCAGATTACATTACTAGGCTTCACTAACCTAGGTAGATCTCTTACTACTTGAGTAGAACTTATCTTGATAGTGTTGTAAAAGTTTACATGAGACAACTTCCTATGCCACAAGAAACTTTCATCTATTTGAGCAATTAAGCAACTTCCACTAGCAGTATTCAAGTGAAAAATATTACCTTTAGTTTGCACACTAGTAGCAATCATGTATCCAGAACTCCCACCAATCTTGCATTTTCCATTCTTGAACTATAGATCGTATCACTTGTTTACCATCTGTCCAACACTTAACAAGTTATGCTTTAGGCCTTCAACATAGAGAACATCATCAATGTTTTCCTTACCAACAAGGCTAATAGAACCTCCCCCACAAATCACACAAGCATTGTTATCTCCAAATATTACAACCCCATTGTCATACTTATCTAGACTCACAAACTTTCTTTTATCACTAATCATATGATGTAAGCATCCACTATCAATGACCCACTCATCTTTCTCCTCAACTCAGGCTGCACAAGATTTCTTATCTTTAGTAGATTCAATAGGCATAGGTTTATTTTCAATGGTAGCAATGAAAGCCCATTCATCTTCATTTCCATTATCTTTATTAGACTCATCATCAGTTACTTCTTCTTCAAAAAAGTAGCATTTCTTTTATAATCTAGGTTTTCTAGGCTTAGTCCTAGGAACTTTTTTAGGACATCTTGAAGCAAAATGACCTATCTTACTACATGAAAAACATTTAATAGGAAATACATCTTCATACTTACCTTTTCCTCTTCCCTCTTGCTTTGCAATCAATGCTTCCAGTTCTTGTACTTCTCTTTCTTTGCCTTCGAGCTATTTCAATTCTTCATCATATTTAGATATCTTTCTAGAGCTCTCTCCTAGACTGTATCTTTTCCTGTAACTTTCAAATATAGTAACTTTGAATGCAAATTTAGTTTTTGGTGTAGATTCACCAAATTCAATTATTTCAAAAGCAACAAGCCTCCCTATTAGTGTATCTCTTGTCATCTTGTTTACAGACATAAATTCCTCAATAGCATGAACCTTCATTTTGAAAGAAGGAGCCAAGGATCTAAGTATCTTAGCCACAATTTCATCCTCACTCACTGAACCACCGACACTTTTAATACCTAGCACTATTTCATTTACTCTCTACATAAAAGAGGTAATATTTTCATCTTCACCCATCTTCAGATTCTCATACTTTCCTTTTAAGCTCTATAGCTTATCCATCTTCACCTATGTATCTCCTTCATACAAAGTTTCTAGCTTTGTCCAGATCTCATGAGCTGTCTACAAACCTATCACATTAGCCATCTCTGAATCTTTTAGGGTGCTCACCAATGCTTCCATAGCTCTGGTATTACTTTGAGCATCTTTGATCTCATCAGCAGAGGAGGGATGATTCTGAGGAATAATATAATGATGTCTTTTAATCTTCCAATAAGCATCACCAATGCATTGCAGATGAAATTGCATCCTGACTTTCCACAGTGAGTAGTTGGTGCCATCAAATCTAGGACTGTCCTTCTTGAATGTTTATTTTTCCATCCTAGATCACCTCAAGTTGTTAGAATTCTTCAGAGGAACTCACTCTGATACCAATTTTTGGAAAAACAAGGACAAACAACTAAGAGGGGGGGTGAATCAGTTGGACCACAAAAATTTAAAATTTTTCTAACTTAACTTATCCTTAATCTTAGAACTGATGAATGAACAATTAACCATAAGTATTTAACACATCAAAGAGACAAAGAACAGCAAATTTTTTTACGTGAAAACCCTGTTAGGGGAAAAACCATGGTGGATGTTAGTCCAAAAGATTATACCCTGCTAAAAGTATAATGAAGAACAATAAAAGAAATGCACATGCATTTAGGCACACTGCCTAGAGCTCACTGCTCAATTATAAAAGAGGACTCACTATCCAACAATAGGGTTTGGATTAAAACCATCCAAGATGTGAACTGAGAAAATAGCTTCTTCACAAGCCTGATTACAGTTCCAATTAAGCTCAACACTTCTTCACACTCTACTCAGTAATGATATTCACATATATGCACATAGGAGCACATGAAGCATCATCATCATCATCAATGAACTAATCTCCCTTATATATCAACTACATGAGATTCTATCACAACTTCGTCGACCAATAAAATAAAATATATTTGCAATGTCAGCCCAAATTAACAAATAAACTTTTAATGTGTATCCCCCAAGGTTGGCCACATCAAAGTGGAGACCCAAATTAACATCTCAAATACAAAAATACTTTAATTAATTTCACCAAGAAGATCCATAACACACTATCACCAACATGTCAGCCAGAAACATGAAAAACCAAACATGCGCACAAAGATCTTCAACCATGAACTCACCGATTAATGTGGATGTACCAAAAAGATAGAGAATGAACTAGAGACATCAGAGAACACCAAGAAAGAAAAGAGAAGCATCCACAACAACTGAGATAACTAGAATCATACAATCTTCATTTAGGAACACTGACAGAGACCAACAAAACACTATCAGACCACAACATACTCAAAACTTTATGTGGACCTCTAAAACTTCTGGTAGATGATCTAGAAACATTCAAAAATAAACCCTTTAAACCACATCATCTAATCTTTTACATATAGGACAAAATTCCTTCATGACTTGCACAGTTCCATTAGGAACTTGGAATACTATTTCTTATAATTTTCTCAATATCCTCGACATATATAGCAATAGATACACCAAATTCTAATAGTGTTGACATCAATGACAACCACATATTAGCAACACATCCATAGCATCCAACAATCTCCCAACATATTTAACCTCCAATACCTTTCATCCTATTGAGGAGAAGTATTCATCTTCAGAAGAAAAAGGTTATGAGTATGATGTTGATCACCAAAAGTATAACATTCACATGACATAACAACAAGTATTTTTTGATCATGAAGAAAGCAATGATGAACATTTCCCTCCTAGTGCACCATATCGGTCAAGAAAATGAAATATAAGGTGACCAACTAAGCAAGAGATTAGGAAATTGACCATTGTTGTAGTAGAACAAGCTAAAAGCAAATATTGGTCGAGAAACACAACAGTAAATGAAAATTAGGGTGTTCCAAGAGGGATATTTATGAAAGACAAAACACAAGGAGTACCAAAGAAAATAGAAAATAAGCAACTTGACAAAAATGTTCAGAAGAAGGAAAATAAAGACTTGCATAAAAATAAACAAAATCCTGATGACACCAATAAAAGAGAAAAGGAGGACAACAAAGGAGAATCAATGGAGCAGAAGAAGATGATGAAATTAGAAGGTACCTTTTTTGACTTTACACAAGCTTTATCCTAGCTAAAAATGTTTGTCCCGTTGCTTGAAATGATGAAAATTAAGGAGTATATGTATAGTTCCATTCAATTAATATCTAATGGGAATGATAAAAACATAAAATTTGAGAACAAAGAGATTACTAAGGTCAGTAGTAAGCAGGAAAAGATGAATGTTCCAGAGGTTTTCCTTGGTGATACTATAGTAAATTCTTCACAAATTGATCCATTTTTTACTACACTTCTTATAAATAACAAACTGATGAGGAATTATATGATAGACTCAGGTGCTCCCATTAACATTATGCCAGTTGGAGTCATGAAACAATTAGGCAAGTGGGTGGATAATAGTGGTGGCAAGTGTTATGCTATGGATAGCAGACCTGGTCCAGTAGGAGGGATAATAAAAGATGTAGAAGTGAAATTGGCTGCTTATCCACAAGCAGTATCTAACATTGATATAACTGTGATTGATACACTTCCTCACTTTGAAATTCTCTTATCAAGGTAGTGGACTACAACAGTTGGAAGGAATTTTCATTTTGATTTATCCTATGCCACCATAGCCACAAAATGGCAAAGAAGTCAAGTTATATAGAGAGCCTAGGATGAATCAAATTGTAGATTATGTTCCTCAAGATCAGTTGAATTATTTTTGTGATGTAGATTTTGGGAGTTTCAGGATAGAACCAACCCAGCCTGAACTAGTCAATGTTGATCCAATTGACAAACATGTCTCTACAAATCATGATGGTGTGTGGAAGATGTATTTCAATGGAGCATGTAGCCAAGAAGGAAATGGAGAAGGGATAGTCTTTATTTCACCCGAGGGGACTACATTCAAATATTCATTCCCACTAGCATTTGAATGTACAAACAATATAGCAGAGTATGAAGCTTTGCTAACTGGTTTAAACATGGTTGTTAAACATAATATCAAATTACTAGCTATTCTAGGAGATTCTAAGCTAGTTGTTTCACAAGTTAAGTCAAAATATGCTACAAAACATAGAATACTGAAACAATATAGGAATGTTGTGTGGGATACCATTGAATTATTTGATGCCTTCTCCATTGAGTGGATAGACAGGTCAAAAAATATAATGGCATATTTTTTAGCTAATGTGGCACTGAGAAGAGATGATATTACCCTGGCTAGAGTATCCCAAGTTGAGTTTAAAACAAGACCTACTATCCCTGAAAATATATGTAGCTGGAAGGTTTTCAATGATGATACTGACCTCATAAAGTTATGTCATTGCATATAGATCAATACGAGGCTCAGGAGATTGACTTCAATGCTTTTGTGGAAGAAGTAGATGGAAAATAGAATATATTTGGGAAAGAGGTCTTGCAGCTTAAAACTAACAAGCTTTCCAAAGGGCTTGTGGCATTGGAAAGAGTATATGATGGAAATTATTGATCTCTCATGAAGCAGACACCAGTCAAGAGGGTGGATATTGAACAGATCAATCTAGGGACTGAGCTAGCACAAAAAAAAAGGTATATATTGGGAAGAAAATAATCCCAACCATCAAAATAATGTTGATTGCATTGTTGATAAAATACAAGCATTTTTTTGCATGGTCCTATGAGGATCTCAAGGTGTATAGGGAGCATTTATTTCAACATGAGATCCCACTGAAACCAGACGCAAAACAATTCAGAGAAAAGTAGAGGCCCATAAACCCAACTCTAGAACCAAAAATATAGGAGGAGCTGGCAAAGCTCAGAGATGGAGGTATTATCAAACCCATCAGGCATTCAACATGGGTTTCAAACTTGGTACCAGTAAGAAAGAAGAATGGCGATATTAGACTATTTGTGGACTTCAAGAATTTAAATGTTGCATCCCTCAAAGATAATTACACTCTCCCTAACATGGAAGCTATATTACATAAAATAATAGGATGTGAGTTATTGTCAATGATGGATGGATTTTCTAGCTACAATGAAGTCAAAGTTAAGGAATCTGAGCAGTACAAGACACCTTTTACTACCTCTTTGGGGACGTATGTTTATGTGAGAATGCCATTTGGTCTCACAAATGTAGGGGTAACCTTCCAAAGGGCTATGGATGTGGCATTTGCAGATTTGATCAATGCTACAATGGTAGTATATCAAGATGATCTTACTTCTTATTCAAAAAGTGTTGAGGACCATGTGGAACACTTGGAGAAGATATTCATTACGGCTTTGGAATATGGTATTAGTCTTAATCCTAAAAAAATTCACTTTGTTGATACAGAGGGTAAAATTTTAGGGCATATTGTGCCAAAATAACGGATTAGAATAGACCCTAAAAGGGTAGAATCCATAGATAAAATCGCCATTCCCAAGACTGTTAAGGCCATCCAATCATTTTTTGGGCATATTATTTTTGTCAGGAGATTGTGTCTTTGTTGAGATTGTAAAACCCATATCTAAAATGCTAAAAAAAGGAGAAAAAATAGAATGGACTATAGAAGCCTTAGAAGCCTTTATATCTATCAAAAAATCCATCAACAAAGCCCCTATCCTCAAATCTCCCAATTTCTCCAAACCTTTTCAAATATTTTCATTTGCCTCATTCCACACTATAGCAGTTGTCATGTTACAAAAGAATGATGAGGGTCACGAGAAGCCCATATCCTTTTTCAGCAAGTCACTACAGGGGTTAGAGTTGGAGTACAACATCATGGAAAAGAAATCTTTTGCATTGGTCAAAGCAACAAAGGCTTTCAGACCATATCTTGTTGGAGCCAAAGTAATTGCCTATGCCCCACATGTAGCTGTGAAGGATATTTTGATACAGATAGAGGTAACAGGGAATAGATGTAGATGGATTAATAAAATCCAAGAATTTGATATGGAGATTCAAATTACTAAGTTAGTAAAGGGACAGGGTTTGTCCAGACTGATGGTAGAGACAAACATTGAAGCAAATCAAATTTGCAATATAGAGAGTGAGAAAAATATGGTTGTGATCATTGAACATACTGCTTGGTACACAAATATTGTGTATTACCTTAGACACATGAAGTTCCCTAAAGGATTGAACGATAACCAGAGGATAACTTTGAAGCTACAAGCATCTAAGTATGTGTTCATAGAGGGTGATTTGTTTTGGAAAAATAGGGATACGATGTTATTATTGTGTCTAGATGAATCACAAGATGAACATGCCTTGAGGGAGATACATGAAGGGGTGTGTGGAGGTCACTATTTTTCCAAGATGACTGCACACAAGATTCATAGAGTAGGCTATTATTGGCCTAATATATTTAATGATTCCTTTTCATATGTAAGAAGGTGTGAAGCTTACCAAAAGTTCTTAGGAATGATGAAATATCATGGAGCCTTGCCACTCAGACCTTTGCAAGTAGAAGCCCCTTTCCATTAATGGGGAATTGATTTTATTGGAGAAATGCAGGAGAAGTCAAGTGGGGGACATAAGTGGATATTGGTAGCTATTGATTATTTCACTAAGTGGGTAGAGGCCATCCCAACTAAACAAGCAATGAGCAAGGTGGTAATAAATTTCCTAATGGAGAATATTATAACAAGATTTGGTACACTAGTAAGATTGATCATAGACAATGGGATGTGTTTTAGGTCTGATGAGTTTAGAAATTTCTGTAGTACGTATGACATTACTATCTCTTATGCAGCCCCTTACTACCCACAAGAAAATGGTCAAGAAGAGTCTAGTAATAAAAGTCTTCTAAATATCATAAGAAGGATGTTAGATGGGAACAATATGGCATGGGAATCAAAGCTAAGAATGTGGTGTGGGCAGATAGGATAACTGTGAAGAAGGCAATTGCAAAATCTCCATTCGAACTGGTATATGGAACACAAGCTAGGATGCCATTACAAAATGTACTGCTAGTCTATAATTTTATCCTTCAAGAAGATATTGATATTCCAAAGCCAATGGAGGAAATAATGGAGAAACTTGTAGAGCTTGATGAGATAAGGAGAATGACTCAAAATAAAAATGAGAAGTTGCAATCATAGATGAAATATCTATTTGTTAAAAAATTTAAAGATAGAAAATTTGAGGAGAATCAATTAGTATTGATGTGGAATGCTAAATTTTAGGAGAATGGAAAGCATGGAAAGTTTTAAGCCTTGTGGTTAGGGCCCTTTGTTATCACTATCAAAGGGGGAGAAGATTCATATTATTTGCAAAACATGTCTGGTGAGGAACATGAGTTTCTTGTACATGGGTAGTTCCTAAAGCATTTCTTCTCTTGAAAAACACAGAGGATTAAGGGTTGCCAATGCATGGAAAAATCTTGACAAACCTCTTAAAATAATTTATCTCCATGCACAGTAGTTTAGGGAATCAAAAGGAATAGGAATTTATAGTACATGGACAATCCTAGAATTCCTTCATTTCAAAAAGAAAATTCTTTCCATGTACAGTAGTATAGGATCATTTCCATATCCATTTTCATTCCATCCTCTACAAAAATCCATTTTCATAATCCTTGAGAGTTTAGTATGCTCTTCCAGAGATTCTGGATTCTTGTAGTGATCAATAAATCACTCATCCCTAATTGGAGACGTTGTTGCAACTAGAATTTTCATCTAAAATTTTGTTGTTTGTCATATAAAATCAAGGGTCTCTCTTACTATTTTCATAAATTTTATGTTTCTGCCATCTACAAAGACAATTACCCTTTTACATCCATACCACTACCATACTTAATTACCCCATATGTGCCTCACCTTTTACCTCCTTACTGCGGCCTCCAACAAAGTAACTCACTATAGCACGGTAAGAGGGTAGTAGTATACCATATTAGCGTTATACTGTAGAGGGTTGACATCCAGCCTGCGATAAAGTGGGGTCATCATTAGTACTAGTAGAGGGAACCGCTATACCATGGAGGGTCGGAATGAATCCCACGGTAGAGCGGTGAAGCAAGAATAGACATCAGGGAGAACCGCTATACTGTGGGGGATCATAACGTGGCATGTGGTAAAGCAGTATATAAGGTAAATCACTAAGTATACACCGTGGTAATACCAAGAAAGCCAAGGAAGTGTGTGGTAGTGCGGTATAATCAGAAAAAGTAAATACTATGCACCGTAGTACTGTAAAGGAATGCAAAATGATGCTCGGTAGCATGGTAATTAGCTGTTGGAGCATTAAATGAAGGCCAGTCACATCAATCAACATCAAAATATGAAATTTAGCTTGGTGTGAAGGATTTAAATGATATAGAACTTATATGGGAATTAATGCAGTATGATAGGAGAATCAAACAAGGTAGATTGTGAGTTTATTTGCTCGAGGTACCAGAGAACCAAAAGGTGTTAGAGCCTCATGACCCAAAAGTAGGAATATCATAAGAAGTTGTTGATGAGAGAATAGTTCCTTCTCTATGGTTCATGGAGGATGATGATTTCATCCATACAAGGGAATTCAAATTTTTTTGATAAAAATGAAAATAAAATAGTTTGATGACAGGCTGAAGATTAATCATCATCAAGAAGGGAGTATCATAAAGTAAAATATTTTGCATAGGTCCTTAGTGACTTAGGCTTTTACTCAAAGATTAATAAATTGGAATGTGTTAGTTTTAGTTATCTATAATACATTTTATCTTTTCAGTTAAGTTTTGTTATCAAAAGTCACAACCTTTGGTCTAAAGCTTGTTGCCTCTCAATAAATAAGAGAGACCAAGACCAAAGGAATTAGGAGAAGATTAGAATAGATAGAATTAGGTGAATAGGTATTGATACAATGTTTACATCAAAAAGGATCAAGACGCACATGTAAATTTTGAAGGAGTTAATGGAAAATCTCTGATTCGGTGGCTCTATGTTGGTATCAATTGTTTGTTAAGTTAATTGAAAATATTATTAGTTTGTCTCCATATTGAATATTTCTCTATTGTTTAAATTGATATACCAAGCATATTTTCAATTTATCAGTGCACATTTGATGTATCTGTGTGGCATAATTTATTGGGTCTTTCAAGAAAAGATTAAAATCCTCTTGATTATTCACAACTTAGAATTCTTATTTTGGATTATTAAAGAAGAATCTAATAATTACATCCCTTCCTATTTATACAAGTTATAAATGTAAAGGTGCCAAATAGTTAGAATTATTTCCAGTTATAAGTCACCTAACCTTGGTTTATATTTAACTCCATATTCCCAATAGAGCATTGGTCCCTCACATTCCATCATTTAGTTTCATTCATTTTATTTTTACATCTATTAATTGAACATATTGATCTATACTTTAAATATTACTTATACAATCTATACCAAATTAGGATTTCATCTCTCCACTTCAAACTACCATAGTGGATAAAATCTTAGGGAATAAACACACAGTTCAAATCTACTTCATTCACATAGGTTTACCCACCTTGGTTTGGCAGAACCTAAAGAGTAGAAGGTTCAAATTCATAATTTGGCCTTGTATGTTAGCCAAAAAATGTTGTGAGAACTTGGAAACCTCTCGTGGTTCAAACCTATGTTTTTGAGACCTAACAAAAGATATGTGGTAAACCCTAATAGGTGTTTCTAGATGAGCTAGTTGTTGGTGGAAGACTTGAGATGAACAAGAAGCTTGTTGGTGAAGATAGCAGGTGTAGAAAACCCTAACAGAGGGTTCTAAATGATCTAAACCAGTGTGAGAATCTTGAGGCAGTACTTGTAGGTCAGTGAAGAAAGAAGACAATAAAAAAAATTTCTAAGTGTTGAGGCTTCAAGAGTAGAGTGTGAGAGAATAGTTTGCAGTGGAAAAGAGTACAAAATAGAGTTATGTATTGTTGAGAATGCAACAGAGTTGAGAGTGAAGAGAGTGAGTAGTGAAGTAGATAGAGAATGCACCAATTTTGAATGAGTATAACAACAAAAAATTTAGAGAGTGGAACAAAAAATGTTCTAAGTGTTTAAAAGAGTAGATAGAGAGGTACAATGAGACAAGCTAGAAGAAAGAATTTTCTAAGTGTAGAGGAGAAGGAAAAGTGCAAAGAGAGGAAAAAAGTTAAGAGAAGAGAAAAGGTATGTGTTGTTGAGAGTGCAACATCAATAGGAGAGAGATTGTATGCATAGTTGCAAAATAAAGTTTGAGAAAATATAGATTAGACTTGTAATAGAGAACTGGATTCACGTGAATCAATTCTATCTTCCATTATAAATTTTATTGGTTGGTGCCATAAGATAACTGAGTTGTTACTTCCTTGGAGTTGGTTCTCATAAATTAGGGGATTGATGTCTCCTTAAGGTTGGTGCCCTTAAACATCATAATAGAAGATTTCTTTGTGACAGTAGATCTGAGCAATAGACTCAAGCAACCTTTGTCACCATGGTTTTACCCATCTTCATTTTTCCATGTATATCATGTGTTATGTGCCGATTTGTGTGTGCATCTTCATGTTGTTACATCTTAAGTTTCCAATCTACATATTAATGGTTTGAGGAAGTAATCTACACAAAAGGTTTTAAGGGCTAAGCTTTAATGTCTATTGATTCACCCCCCTCTTAGTAGATTGTTGTGTTCCAACAGTTAGTATCAGAGCCCTAGGTTCCCTAGGAGAAGCTTAATCAACTCAGGTAGATATTGGATAAGTGAACACAAAATGGCTAATTAGGATGGTTCATCTATAGAAGTACATCTCTTTGATGGACCGGACTATAATTGTTGGAGCAACAAAATTAAGACACATTTTGAATCATTAGGGTCTAATGTGTGGATGTCAATTGAAAAGGAATACAAGTCTCTTATTACTCCTCCCTCTAATACTGCTAAAAAGAAAGCATATGAAGACAATGCTAAGGAAAGGTTTGAAATTTTGATTAGGTTGCAAAGATTTGTGGCTATCAAAGATATATACTATCAAATAGCACATGATGTTTCAAATGAATTAAAGATGATGTATGCATAGGATGACGATGAGGTATAGGCCTTGATTCAAAAATATTAAAGAGATTCATAAAGTTCGAAGAAAAGTGAAAATGAGAAGAGTGCAAATACATCCATGAGAGAAAGTGTTGTGAGAAGGGAGATGGTTGAAGCATCTACATCCAGATCTAAGAAGATTGAGAAGAGGCTCTAGAAAATATAGAGGTAAGCTACCCCTTAAAGGTTTTAACTTTGATAGATTAGGTATTTTTGTCACTAGATTCCCTCATAGTGAAAAGGATAACCCTAAGAAAGAAGAGGACAATAAAAATAAGAAGAATCTACATACAAGAAAAGAATATAGGTTATCTGATGTTAGTGGTAGCTTAGATGATGAACATGAAACTATCTATGAGATTGAGGGAAATGAATCCATGTTCATGGATTTTGGAAAAAAATTTATTGAAGAAATTGAAATGTCTAATAAAGAAGAAGCTAAAGCCTTTAGTGAAGAAGAAGGAGAAGTGGACCTAAAAAGTAAACTCATTTTTTCTCTAGATGTGATTAAAAGTTAGAGGAAGGAAAATGAAGAAGAAAAATGTATATGCAAAAAGAGATAGAGAGGCTAACTAAAAAACCTTGAAGAATATGATCAAATGATAGTTAGCTTGAAGTCACAAGTGGAAGAAGAAAAGAGGATAGAAGATGTTAAATCAATCTAAATCTAATGATTGCATGAATTTGGAGGCATAAATAGTTGCTCTAAGAAGATAGTTAGAAAATACTAAGGAGAAGATTGACAAAGGCCTACAGTTGAAAGGTGGCTCAAAAATACTTGATGAATTGGTTAGATCACAAAATCCATGCAAACCTAAAGAAAAGGTTGGCCTTGGATTTTAGAAAGGAATTATTCCTTCTACTAGTACTTCTACAAAATTATATGATATATTTAGGGAAGAAGATAGATGCTCCAAAAAGGAAGAGAAATCTTGCATGAGCTATTCCAATGAAAATTCCTCTAGAGATGGAAAACCAAATAAGGATTTTGTTGCTAATATGAAGAATCAAGATGAGGAAAAGAATATGACAAAAAATAAGAAGGAAAATTCAATCCATGGAAATTTGAAGAAGCATCATGCAAAGGGAGCTGATGCATAAAGGTTCACAAGGATGAGACATGCCAATATTTCATATCAAAGAAGTCCACCTCATCCTATACAAAGAAAATATATGACCATGTACTCCTCATCCTTTTATGATTACCATTATACCTATAATCTATTTGGTGATAGCGCTTGTGAATGTAGATCTACACCTAGGATCACAAAATATGTGAATAAGAATTCATTTTCTCCAGTAGTGAACATGAATGTAATGTGCTATAATTGTAATAATTTTTGTCACATAGAAAAATATTGTAGAAAAAATTATGTAATACCAATATCACATTATGAAAGAAAGAATATGTCCCCTAGTATGAACAATGGTTCACATATTCTTGAGAAGAAGGCATACAAGAAAAAGAAGAAGCCCAAGAAGGTTTAGAGAGTGAAAGGTCAGTAGGTAGCACTTAATGTTGCTGATCCTTCCTTACATCAATAAATCTTAGTGATAGGGCATAAATCCATGGGGAGATAAATTGGTATCTTATTCATCCCTACAAATGAAAGGATAGATCAAGTTTGGTAAAATAATTTTTACAAAATTCTAATGATTTGATGGTTGCAGATTTATGGTTACACTCTTTCTCTTTAAAATTATTATCAAAAGGGAAGAACATATGTAGTTGAGAGAGAGGATTTGTGTAAGTTCTCTATTAAGAGAAATGCTCCTTTTATACAAAAAGATGGGATATGTCTGAGGGGGAGTTGTTATGTAAATACACTCATTTTTTTGTTATAATTAGTATAGAGTGGTTCCAATTGGTGTCAGACCATTGTGAATTGGTTTAGAAGAGTTTAGTTGGTACATAGCCAAAAGTGAAGCATGTGCTCAAATATGCACGAAGTAAAATGGAGCAAGGTCTAAGATGGAGCTGCTATTGGTATCAAATCAGTGTTATACTTGATATAATGGAGTCTAGAATATCAATTGGTATAGAGCATAAAGTGAAAACATCTACAATTGGTATTAGACCTAATTGTTTCGGGGCATGAAATTGCATTTCAACTAGTATCAAAGAGGGTTATTTGGTTTAGAGTGGTTGAAGCATCTAGTTTTTCCATTGTATTCAAAGGAGGAGAGCAAAAATTGGTATCATTTGGTACCAATCAAAGGGGGAGAAAACTGAGAAAATTCTCAAAGTGGAGCATTGGAGAAAAGTATAAAAATGGTCATAAGGGTGAGAAAAGGAGAGATACCATTAGCTTAGATATTATACACAACTAGTATTAGACCATTTTTTGTAGGTTGATCATTTTTTTTTCCATCAATGAAAAAGGGGGAGATTGTTGGCATATTGTTATCATTGATGTCAAAGGAAAGATCAAAAGTGAAATGGAGCCAATGTCAAAAGAGGGATCAAAAGTAAGATGGAATTGATCCTACAATTTAGGATGTTGGCATTCATGTAAAATTTTCATTGATTTCAAAGAAGAGATCAAGAGTGACATATAATTTATCGTAGAGGTAAAATGTTGGCATGTTGAGAAAATGTGTCATTGATAAAAAATGGAAGTATAGTGGTTTTCTTAGATGTCATGAAGACCAAAGGATCAATGTCAGGAAGATTTGCTGTAGAATAATGAAGATAGGAGCATGTATCTACAAATTTCACAAAGTTGCTTAGGTGGTTACAATATTGTCATACAATGTTGACATATTATTGCAAAGAATTCTTCTAGATAATAGAGGTGAAAATATAGTGAAGATTTGATATGGGTTTTCTAAGAGCTTCTCATAAATATAATTTGTAGGTCTAGAAGTTGGAGGATGTGCTCATAATAGTTTTTTTTGTGCTCACAGACAAGGTTTAGGGTTTATAAATTAAACCCTAGGGTTGCAGTCATGGTGTTTAAACAAAAATTCTATTTTTTTCATTGACTTTCTATCGCAAGTTGTAGGTAGCTTAAGTTGTGACTTACTCCTTTAGAGTCATTTGTAGGATAACCTCCCTTATGTTTATCGGCTTGAAAAATATTTATTGCCAGAGTATATCCTATGTTGAGCAACAAATATTTGGCCCTGCATCGGGGGGGTCTTCACCATATTGGGAGGAGTCATTTTAGAGTCCCTTCAAAGAAATGATCTACCTCATAGATGCATCGAAGTCACAATGGGATTTCAAAGAGACAATGTTTAAGTCCCTTCAACAAAGAGATGAAGTTTGATCCATGGTGGAGATCAAGCCTTCAAGATCAACAGTGCCCACTAGCTTGATGAGTTTATGGTGGGTCCCAACTAAGTGGGTGAAGCCACAATAGTGGTTTACAATTGAAGTGAGGAAGGAAAACTCACAAAAAATGAATGCATGGAAAAAAAATTGATTTTAGGGGTTCGTACGAACCTATTGGTTCGACCGAACCCATTAGGGGTTTGCTAGAACCTAGGTTTGGGCAAACCCTTTTAATGCTTTCCTGCTAAAAAATCCAAAAAAAACCCTTATAAAAGGGGGGTTCGAGTGAACCCTAGGGGTTCCCTCAAACCTCTAGGGGTTCATTTGAACCCCCCTTATTCCTCATCCTCCCATGAAACACAAAAAAACCCCTAAATTTTGGCACTTCGAAGCTCGGGTTGAGGATGAAAATGGATGAATCTTCAGAAACCCAACTAGAATCAGGTAGTCCTCAGAATGATCTATCCAATGAATATAATTTTAATATATTTTGGTTTTATTATGTATTTTTTTTTTTTAGTTTTATTAAACATAGGTTTTTCATCGAAAATGAAGGTCTTTGTTCTACACATGTGGAAAAATAGCAGATTATCAAAAAAAAAAAATTAAAAATATGAGTGCACCAGATATTGAAGTCCTTGATCCAACATAAAAAAGAAAAAATAATTTTGATATATACAAAAAAAATTATGCATTATACAATCGCGCTATGTCTAAATTGTAATTGGTTTGACTTTGAAACTTAATTAAAGAAAAAATATTCAATAAAAAATTGTCTCACCAAGTGGAAGCACTAGATATTAGAGCTATAAATCTAAATTCAAAAGAATTAGAATTTTATCCTTCATGGAAAAAAAGTTATGCGTTATACAGTGTGCATCACTTTTAAAAAATGTTGTTTTTTGAAAAAAAATAGTTTTCGTGGGAGATGAAAAGAAGTGTAATATGATTCCAAAAATTTTGAAAAAAATATTTTTAGAATCTACAGAAAAAATGTGACAAGACTCTTGTTTGCATCATCTTCAAATTCTTCATGGTTTAGCCACTATAGGTGCCTGAATGTGAATATTTAGACAAAAATAATAATTTTAGTGTCCAGTTTGGCCAAAAATTGTAAACCACTATTGTGGGATCACCCAAGTCTAGTGGGATAGCAAGGAAAAGTAGAGATTAAATTTCATTGATTTAATGGTACTCACTATAGAGCTAGGTGAGACTAGGTTAAGTGAAAGGAGACAAAGGAAGGTGATGTAATGATTGACAGGTGGCAACAAATTGTTGCATCGACCAGGGTTATGAGTGATGAACTTGACCAATGGTCATGATTGAATTGGTGGTGATCAAACAAAGGAAATTCATCGAGAAGAAAAATTAATATTGGTGAAACAAAATAATTGGTCCCTTCGACAATGAAGGCACTTCATTAGGGCAAAAGATAAATATTGGTAGGACCAAAATTTTTGTCGCTTCGATACAATGAAAGACAGATGATGACCATGAATGTGTTTGGTGGGATTCAATTGGGAGGTGATGATGATGGGTGAGGACAAGTGGTGGCATGTGATTGACTGATATGTCATGTCACATAGGTGTTGTTTTCTACATGGTGCTGACAAGGATGAAATGTGGATAGTGGGGACCACCCATTTGATAGGAACTAATAGTGTAAGATGTCAACATTTCTAAATTATGAAAGATGATTGAGTGATAGAACAATTCACATCATTGTTGTGAATTGTTTTGTGATGATGTGGATGAAAAATGGTGACAATCCACCAACCCACTAAGAATTAGTGGTCCTATTGTCAAAGCCCGTGGGATAGCGAGCTTTGTTGAATAGGATAGCTGAAGGGGGGCTGAATCAGTTGTCACAAATTTTAGCCTTTAATTCAATCATCAAAACTAATACATGAAACTACTTAAATGATTAATCATCAAATACTAATGCAGAAACTCAAATCCAACACATAAACACATTAGCACCAGATTTACATGGAAAACCCAATAAGGGAAAAACCATGGTGAAGATTAACTCATACTATAGAGAATATAAAAATTGATTACAAAAAGGCTCACTACCTAAAACAAGGCCCACTACCTGAAATAAGGACTCACTATCCAGACTCACTATCCACAGGGCTACAACCCAGAGATACAAAAGATGGCTCACCGCCAGAGTACAAAGATTAAGGCTCACTGCCAAAAGATTGAACTGGTAGAATACAACTTCAATGTGTAGGTTTCAATTCCATTGAAGCTCAGAATATGAAGTACTACCTCACACAGTAATCACTCAACAAAACTATACTGATCACAACTAATAAAGAATTTGGGCTCTCACAGTTTTCTTCTCCTTCACACACACACACACACTTCTCACTTCTCCTTTTCATACTCCATACCTATATCTTCATTCCTGAAAACATCTTATATATATGCAAGCATATTTTTATCATCAATTAGGTCATCCTAATTAGATGAACACAAGAATAATCAAAACCTTCTTTTTTCAGCACCATATATGATTTAAGCATTATACCAAGTCAGCCAAGATCTTTAAATATTAGATTCATAACTTATCTCATGGTAGAAACCAGACCTTAATAATTAACATACTGGACCAAGCAACATATCAAACCATATATAATGATCATCTTCAATAGGAAATAGCTTCTATTAACTATCTCATTCATTCAGTACTGTGTTGACATTAATGACAACCTACTGACATTAATGACAACCATTTTATGCAATCCAATTTCCAACAATCTCCCCCTTTTCCATTGATGGCAACAGAAGATGTGAAAAACCAACAACAACAACCTATAGTTCTTCTCTTTCATAGGCTTGAAAATTATTTCATTCTTTTCACATGCTTTCTCTCCCCCTTTGACATCAATAGAAAAGAAAGAAGATCTATCTTCCCTTTACTTCAATTTTTTTGAAAATAGACTTAAAAAATGAGATCAAGAAAAAATGGTTCTTTCCCTCAATCCTTCTCTCCTTAAAATATCTCTTTGTATTTTTCTTTCAGCTTCAGAAGAAATATCTTCCAAGAATCCACTACCAACTTTATGTTTAAACAAATACTATTGTTCTTTTCTATCAAATCAATTGTTTCTAGAAGCATATCTGAGATAGTGATATAATGTTCATTTTTCTTAGCTTCCACTAGAAGATCAGAAAGTTGTTCCAATATCAACTCAATTATCTCTTTAACCTTTCAGAAAGTCTTCACAATACCATCCCTCTATGCCACAATGACTACAAGTTCAAGCTTTAAGGAATTGAGATCTTCTCCACTCCATCATTTTCATTTAGAATATCATATATTTTTCCAATAAAATCCTGCTTAATCTCAATAGTATCAATTTTTGCTTTTTAGTTTTTGATAGCAGTAGGCCATCAGAGACAATACCTGTACATAATGTTTGTACTCTTGATGTATGTTTTCAATTCATTTATGCTTTCATTCAATCTCTTCTGTGCATTTCCACATCTTTTTTCAATAGCCAATTGAATCTCATATTTTCCTTCAGTTTCACTAGGTGACAGTGCTTTTAGACTATCTTCAATCTACTCAATCAATACTTATGGTAGAACACTTGTCAATTTTCTTAGATCAATATCATTGTGAATTATGTGAATAGTCAAGGAATTTGTGATCTCATCCTGTTCATATGATGGTCGACACAACCAAATATCTCCAATCTTCTTCAATCCATCGAATTGCTCAAGAATCTTAAATACCTTCTCTTTAGTGAAATATTCTTCATCATCAATTGATGATAGATCAATTGCTTCTGTAATATTCTCATCATGTTCCTCTTCCTTCTCCTTATTCTTCAGCTTCTTTATTTATGGAGAACTTGAGATGATTCTTCTTTCTTTTCTCTTATCAAGGGGGAATCTTCTTCAAACATTACAACTGGACTAGGAACCATGCAACTAGTCTAGGAACCATGCCAGAGCACTAATTTTTTTTTTCTTCAAACTATTCTTTACAAATATTTTCCTTTTATACTAGACATTCTAGATAATGGTAGACTTGTTTGCCAGCTTGTATAACTAACTTCCACACAACATTCTCTTTCAGTGGTAACAATTTCAGAAAATACATCATTAGACATACAACTAGAGATGCAAAATGAAAAAGGGTAATTGTCATTCTTTGTCATGGTAATGTTCTTTGTTAATTTATTCCTCAATAACTCACACAAATCAAAATCCGCATTCTTTTCAACCATTTTATGTGCAACATAAATAGCAATCGTGGAAGTAGAGCCTTCCCTATTTCTAAATAGATCTTATATGAAATGCAATGTGTCACATACCTTATCATAGGGTTGATTATAGTATGAATTAGAAGTTACCTTTGATCTCTTGTTACCCTAGTTAGGGATTTGAACTCTTTTTTCTTCACTGAATTCTTCACTGGAATGGGTCTATTATTGTATAATCCTATTATTGTTGCAATTGCTTCCTTTGTGATCTCATAGGTTTTTATCAAAGATCATCTAATCACCTTGAATTCTACATAGAATATTATAAACAATGTCCACATCTAAAAACTATGGAAATTCTCTCCAAATTTCTAAACCCTTGTCTCCTATATTCTTAACCTTTTGTATTTGCTCAACTGAAAGGGAACCTTCAAGATTTTGAATCTTATCATGGTTAAATTCATTGATTTGTAACTTAATTTCTGTGATTTGTTGTTGTGTAGATCAAACACCACCATTTCCTTTGACTCCATTCTACGTTGTTCTCCATACTTTCATTCACCAACAATGCTAACACCTTATTCCTCATCTTGCACTTTACTCCTAAGCTCGTTCAATGAAAAATGACCACGCAATCATCCTTATTTAACTTGTCACTTTTTAGGGTTTCATCATAAAAAAGGTAGTTTGTTGCGTATGACATCATTATCTCTACTTTACTTTGTTAGTACCTCCTCCACCAATGTTGTCAGATCATTTTTGAGAAACGCTTTAAGCTGAGAAAGGCTTCACAAATTTCTTGATTTGCATCTTTTTTGCCAAAATTTTCTTCAATTCCTTCAAACTAGAGATTCACATTACTTATCCATGTGTCATCATATGACACCTCATATATTAGGGGTTTGTTATATTATTTTTTTATTGCTCCCCCTAAAAAAATTATTGGATTCAGCTCTTGAAAAGGTATCTACACTGGAGGAAAATATAGGTTTATCTTATTTGTCCTTGTTCTCAGGTTCTTCCTTCTTTCTCCAAATTTCTATCATTTCTTTCCTCACTTCTTTAGGATACACTTTGTTCACCAACATTTTTTTCTATTCTGGATTAGATTTGTTTCCAATTTTTCTCCTACAAACTTTTAAGATATGTCCTGATTTGCTGCAAATGTAGCACTTAGCATTTCCAAGGTCAAATGAATTTAGTTTTATCTTCATCTTGCATTGATTAGTCTTGTGTCCAAAGATATTGCATGTGTAATAGTGGACTTGAAAATATTGAATCCTTATGTTTGTAAAAAAAAAATTCATCATCATTTGAATTTTACATTCAATAGCTTTATGTCCAAACTTGTTGCACACATAACATTTTTCAGCAAAGAATCTAGCATTTAGGTCTATTTTATTTTGGTTCATCCTACTTTTGCATTATGTTGTTCTGTGTCCAAATATATTGCATGAGAAACAAAATCCATTAAAATATGTGTACCTTTAACCAATAGATTTCTGAGTGGGTATCCTTCCAGTATTGATCATTCGATTCTTGTTTTGATAAGTATTTCTTTGAAATTTCCTTTGATTATTTATTTTGTTGATAGCTAGTTTAGTGTTATGTCCTTCAAATCCAAGAACACCTTTATCCTTTATAGGTTTCTAAGATGAAATCAACTCATCAAGAATTTTAGAGCCTTTCTTGAACCTTTCTTCATGAGCTTTTCCTTTTTCTAGATTAGCCTTTAGGGTTACTACTTCTTGTTCAAGCATATCACATTTTTTTGTCTTCCAATTGATAGTCTTTTTCAGCCTTTCTTCCTCTTTCTTGCTTTGTTCAATTTATAGTTTCTGATTCTCTTCCATCATTTTTTCTTTCTTCAAGTTCCATTCTTAGATTCTTAATATTCTCCTTTGCTTCTTTTAGTTCCTGGTTAACCTCTCTATGTTTCAACTTGAATTTCTAAATCTGATTCCTTAGTTTCTAAATGCATTCATCTGCTTGCTTGACATTTTATTTCCAATCTTCACTTTTAGACTATAACCTCTATTCTTAATTCTTCATCCAAATCAGAACCCTTCATTATTTAATTCAACCTTCCAAGATCTCCTTCGAGTTGTTAAACTCATTCCAAAGGACCAAGCTTTGATACAAATTGTTGAATAGGACAACTGAGAGGTTGGGTGAATCAGTTGTCACAAATTCTAACCTAAAGTTTGTTCAATCACTAGAACTAATAGATGAAATTACTTAAATGATTAATCATAAAATACCAATGTAAAAAATCAAGTCCAACAAATAAGCATAGTAACACCAAATTTACATGGAAAACCCAATAAGGGAAAACCCACAGTTAGGATTAACTCACACTATAGAGAATATAAAAATCGATTACAAAAAGGCTCACTGCTTGAAATAAGGACTCACTATCTAGACTCACTAACAATAGGGCTACGAACAAGAGATACAAAATATGGGTCACCACTAAAGTAAGAAGATTAAGACTCACTGCCAAAAGATTAAATTGATAGAATGCACCTTCAATGTCTAGGGTTCGGTTCCATTGAAGCTCAGAATATGAAGTACTACCTCACACAGTAATATCTCAACAAAATTGTAATGATCACAACTAATAAAACATTTAGGATCTCACACTTTTCTTCTCCTTTGTACAAACACACACTTCTCACTTCTCCTTTTCATACCCCGTACCTATATCTTCATTCCTCAAAACATCTTATATATATGCAAGCATATCTTGATCATCAATTAGGTCATCCTAATTAGATGAACACAAGAATAATAAAAACCTTCTTTTGTCAGCACCATATATGATTTAGGCATTATACCAAGTCAACCAATATCTTTAAATATTAGAATCATAACTTATCTCATGATAGAAAATAAACCTTAATAATTAACACACTAGACCAACCAACATACCAAACCATATATAATGATCATATTCAATAGGAAATGGCTTCTAGTAACCATCTCATTCATTCAGTACTTTGTTGACATCAATGAAAACTTGTTGACATTAGTGACACCCATTTGGTGCAATCTAATTTCCAATAGGCTTTAGACATGTGTCTTGGTGGACCTCATCCATGGCAAGTGGTGTATGTAGTAGATCAACAGTGGAGATCAGAAGGAAAAGATATAAGAGTGATCACCAATCAGTAAAGATCAATAACACATAATTAAAGTATACAATCTAGCAACCGTGTTTTAAAGTTGTCGAGATCAACAAAGAACTAGAATATCAGGGAATGATGATAAGAGATCAACAACCAAGATTCAAAGATGAAGATAAAAAACAACTAAATCCATGTAAACAAAGGTTTTGAATGGTAATAGACATAGAGGATATAATTAATGGTTTCAACTACTCTAGTGACTATTTGATTGGAGATTTGATATGGAAATCGGTGACAAAGCTTGTAAAGGAGATTGAGATCAAAATAAAATTTGATTAACAAAGGAATAAATTAAATGCATATCTAATCCTAGGGTTTTTCATATTTCTATTGTTAGAAAATTCTCTATATCTGAATTTAATGTGAGTATGGCTCAATGTAGAGGTTTTGTGTCAAAGAAGATATCTAGTAAAGCTTAACAGGTTTTTCTAGATTAGTTGGATGGTGGTGCAAGGATCAAGATGAATAGGAATCTTGCTAGTGAAGATAGTAGGTGTAGGAAACCCTACTAGAGGGTTCTAGAAAATTTGAATTGGTGTGAGAATATTGAGGCAGTACTTGTAGGTTGATGAGGAAAGAAGACAATCAGAAAATTTTCAAAGTGTTGATGCTTCAAGAGTAGAGTGTGAGAGGAAATAGTTTGTAGTGGAAGAGAGTGCATAATAGAGATATGTATTGTTGAGTATGCATGAGAGTTAAGAGTGAAGAGTGTTGCAAGTATGAGAAAGTTTGGTGGTGTTTTCATTAATGTTGTCATTGATGTCAACAAACTTCAGTATGTTGTAGATTGTGCATGTATAGTTGAGATTTTCTTGAGATGTTGTGAGTACATGGAACTATCCTTATGGTGTTGAAAATGTGCTGAAATGATGAGTTTCTAAGTGATTTTGAGAAAATAAATAAAGAGTGAAGTCATAGTTATGTATGAGTTCAAAATGTGCTCTGGTATGTGCTCTGCATTTCTTCTGTGTTGATCATATGCTTGTTTGGATCTAAATGGTTTTTGTTGATGATCTAATGGTGATATCTACTAATTTGTAGCTTCTGGTTTGATGGAGTGTGAAGGTTGTGTTCACCAGTGTGTGAACTATTTTAACAGAGTTGTCTTTTTGTGGACTGGGAGAAATGTTTCTACTCTACATTCCTTTGTTGTTTTGTTTTAGGTCTTGTAAATCTAGAATATGTCTTGTAATTGTGTTCTCTGGGTTCTGGTAGAGATATTTATGGTTTGGTGATCTGGAAGTTGAGGATCAAAGTTGTATGTGTTAGCACAGTTCGAAAGGACTGATGGAAGGAGTTCTATGTTTGAAGGTTGTTACACTTGCTACTTATGTATTTGAAGGAACTTGAGAAGTGTTCTCATGCATAATGGAGCATGTTGCATCATTTGTGTGGTATATTCTCATTCGGAAGCATGTACTTCAATGTTCATTTGGTTTTTCATTAGGTTTGGCCAACTTGGTGTTTATAGTTCATATGAAGAATTAAATTTATTTAAGGAAGTTTGGTTGATCCAAGACATTATTTTTGGTCTTTCTTAAGTGTGTAATTGGTCCACTCTCATTCCTTTCCACCATAGGAATGTTGAGCTTCCAACCTAATTTGAATTTATGAAATGAAGCATATGTTGCTGAACTTGGAGAAAGTATCTAAGGTTGAAGATGGTATAAATTAAAGTCAAGTTGTGAAGGATTGGATGATGTGAAGTAATGAAGTAAATAACAAGTAAAGAGAAAACTTGTGCGAAATTGAGTTGAGGTAGCAGTACTTGATTGTGTTAGATTCTTGAAAGCAGTGAGTTGAAGGTTTCTACAATCTTCTGATCAAGACTGTAGATATGTGTAATTTTTTGTGGTGGATCTTTTTTTTATCTTCTTTATCTATAGGTAGTGAGCCTCCCTATTGGAAAGTGAGTCATTTCTATAGATAGTGAGCCCTTGTATTCAGGTAGTGAGCCCTTGGCAGTGAGCATTTGTATTCGGTTTTTCTATCACTTTATATTGTGAGTTAATCCTCACTGTGGTTTTTCCCTCATTGGCTTTTCCACATAAAATCTGGGGTTCATTGTGTTGATTTTTTCTTTATGTTATTTGTATTTCATGTTCATACTTAATAACAAAATAGTGTGGTTGTGAAATTGATAAGTGTTGAAGCTTTGAGTTTAAATTTGGTGACAATTGATTCACCCCCCTCTGAGTTGTCCTACACATTTTAACAATTGGTATTAGAGCTTTGGTTCCTTGGTGTAGAGCTTAACAGTTTAAGGAAGATCCAATGGCACAGAAGCTGGCGATCCCTATGTTTGATGGATTTGATTATAGTGACTAGAAAGTGCAAATGGGAGGATATATTATCTCTCTTGGTTATAAGACCTGGAAGGTTATTGAGATGAGGTATGTTGCTCTGATGGGTGGTCTTACTACTGTAGATGAGGTTTCTTCTTATGAGAATGAGAAGGTGAGGTATGCTATTTTCAGTGCTTTGTCTAAAACTGAGCAAACTAAGGTTCTTTCTTTGGGAACTACTTATGATGTTTGGAAGAAGTTGGAAGACCTTTATGAAGGATGTGATAGTGAAATTGAAAAAGAAGATGGCGGAAAAGTGCAAATATGAGAATTTGAAAATGGAAGAAGGTGAAGATTTTGCAAGCTATTTCAAGAGGGTTGAACTTGTAGCAAATGATGTTAGGAATCAAGGGGGAAATCTGATAGATGAATATATAATTAAGAAGATCCTAATAACCCTATCTGAGTGTTATAATGATAAGATCTTAGTTATTGAAGAGATGTATGATCCTAAGAAGTACACTAAAGAAGAGGTATTTGGCACCTTGATTTCATTTGAGATGAGAAAGTTTGGAAATAAAGAAGAAAAGATAGAAACAAAATTTAAAGAAACAAAGGCTGAGGATGATCTAGATAGTGATGGTTCTGATGAGTTGGAAGATAATTTTACAAGGAAGATGAAGAAGGGTACCAATAAGTATAAGGGTATCTTTCCCTTTAAATGTTTTTGTTGTGGTAACATTGGTCATTATGCTTCAAGATGGTTGAATAGTGTTGTACATAAGAAGAACAAGGATCACAAAGATAAAGATAGAAAGGATAAGAAATAGGAGAAACTATATTATGTTAAAGAAGAAGTTGGAATCTTTGATGATGAATCCGATTATGAAGGTGATGATAGTGAATTCCTGTCTTTAGCCTTAGAAAATAAATATGTGTCTACTAACCTTGGAAAGAGTGTAAGAAAGAATGTTTTGGAGGATAAAAAGAATAATATGGAAGGTACTTTGGTCACTAATGCAAGAGCATCTACCAAAAAACAATCAACTATCAAGGCTACATCAGACCCAGACACAAATCATGAGAAGATCCATTATCCATCTACCAAATTACCTCAATTCCACTAGTTTCCACTTTACTTCAAGGCTTCAAAACAAAAATTCAGTATTCCAAATTCAACAAATCCATATTCTTAACCATTATTAGATTCAAATACACCTTCACCAACATCAAATTGATTGTACTTAACTCAAAAACCTGATAAGAAACCCTGAACCATTCAACACTTTCATTTTTCACCAAATTTCTCTTTATGACTTGTTCCACAAAACCAAAGGACACAATCAACCTCTCTTGCTTCAAAACCTTTTGTTGATGGTGTTTTCTACACAACAACAACTCAGACAAGATACAAGTATCCTACCTCTCTTGAAAGGTAAATCTCTATCAGCAAGCCTCAAGAGATAACCCCAAGGTCTCTAATGTCAGGTCTTGACAATGCATAAACAACTTAGTGATAAATGTGAAAATGTTGGTAATCACAAAGGGACCTTACTACAAGAAAATATTAAATCCTCTAATTTATCAGATCTAGCAATATGATGATACTTCAATCCTAAATCTAACTTGGATGATAAAGAAATAGCAAAGGGGAGAAAGTTTTAAGAGACTTCTAAATTTAACACTAACCCTAAGATTAAGAATGAAAATGATTAACACTTGAAATGGACCAATCCCTCATAAACTAATTCCTGCTTGACCCAAATGAGTCTACAATCTCATAGAAATCTAACTTGGATGATAAAGAAATAGCAAAGGGGAGAAAGTTTTAAGAGACTTCTAAATTTAACACTAACCCTAAGATTAAGAATGAAAATGATTAACACTTGAAATGGACCAATCCCTCATAAACTAATTCCTGCTTGACCCAAATGAGTCTACAATCTCATAGAAATAGTGCAATCTTCTATGGTATTAAATATTTCAGATCATGAACCTTCATCAAAAACAACCCTATTGCAATTGAAATGAATAAACCTTCACAATTGAACTAAGCACAATGAACATAAGGTCCAGGCTAACTTTGCAAAGCAACCAAAAATCAGCTAGCTATGAAAAGTGTGGACTAGGGATTGCTACAAACACTTCAAGCATCAAACCATAGGCACCATTGAATCATATCTAATTCTAAATCTAACATATATCTAATATTTCTCAAGCAATCTCAAAAGATAGAACAACAAGAACCATGCAAGATAAATCAACACAAGAGAATTCACCAAAAGCAGAATGTCTTCAATTGGATTGAATCACCCAATAATAACAACAATTCCAGTGTTCTATGTTACAACACTTGCTCAAAATGGACTAACTTCTAACTATTGATCTACTGCTTAATTCGCTCCAATATCCAAAACTATCTATCTATCTAGCCCTTACAAACGAGGAAAAATGCCAAATTTATAGAAACCCCCAAGGCATGTCGGCCTAATTGGAATTTACAATAATAATAAATAAAATATGCATTAAATGCATGAACTCCATCTAGGCCAACCTGAGATCTCCAATATAGTTCAGACCAATGCATGTGAAGGAGGAGAGAAAATAATAGGGAAGCACAAATTCTGATGTAGCCTTGTATTAATTGCTTCCCTTTTTATCTTTATCCATTTGATCTTGCACCCTCAAGAAGATTCCATCTAAGTCGGCCACAGGAGGAAAAGGTAGAATTTTAACCCTTCTTTCAATCAACCTTATATCATCCCTTGACGACTTCACCATTTTGTCCCAATCTACCTTACTAGTTTGATACTTTTCAATCACTGCAATATAGGTAGCTGCATCATCCAATTGATGTGCAGTGATAGGGCCCTCATTTATAGGAGCATACACATCTCGCCACCATTTCCTCAATTACTCCAAGCTCAGATGTTTTGGCACAAATTTCTTTCTCCCTGCCATGACCTCAAAGAAGGAAATGCACTTATTGTAAATTTCAGTCAAGCTATCTTCAATTTGTTTCCTCTATTTGTACACTTTCTTCAAAACCTTCTATCTAATTTGCAAAGCCTCATATCATTCTCAAGGTTCTATAGCTCTAGAGGTAGGAATAATTCCATCACTCACTAATTTATCTTCAATATACTCCATGATGGTCTTGGTTTTCTCCAATAGGAGATCCACATCCTCCTTATTCTGAGCAAATACACCCCTTAGCCAATCCAATGATCTCATTGCATCCCCTCCAGTTGAAATAATGTCCTTAATATCATCATCTCCTTTAGTCTACACTCTTTGCAACCAGGAAATTGTGGCATGTGTGGTGCTCTTCATCCTTTCCAGCTCTGATATCGTCTCTTGTGGTAGGAAGCTAGCAGCAGATGGTGAGGAACTAATGTATTGCAAAGGCTTCATCAAGTCTTGTAGATATATTTTAATCCTCTCATTTTCCTTCAATTCTTGTTTAGTCTATGTTTCTTTCCTTAATCTACCTAGGATCGCTGCACTAGATCCTTCATACTGTTCAATATCCTGCTCCATAGAAGTAGGCCCAAGGTTGATGGTCTACACATTGTAATCATTTCCAGTCACATCATCCCTATTTTTATCAGGGGCAGGAGTAGCAATGTGGATTACCCTATTGTTGGCCTCATCTCTTTCAATCCTGGAAATAACCTTGGCTTTCTTCTTTCCTTTTCCCTTTCCTATGTTTTCCAATAGCTCATCCCAATTGGGAGAGGTGTCATCAACAAGAATTTGCTTGCTCTTCAATTTCCTATCCAACCAACTTGGAACAATGGATTCTGATTGTGCTTTACTCTGTCCCACCTCATCTTGTTGGTCCTTAGGTGCATCTTCGCTCAAACCCTATTTCTCAGGAGCCTCCTCGGATTTATCTTCTTTTTCTTTAGTATGCTCTTCTTTTCCATGCACAGGTGATGGAGTCCTAACTGCTATTTCTTCTCTCTGAGGAGGTATATCTTCCTCACCCCTAATAGGTGAATCCTCATATGTTACCAGGGGAGACTGCATCACCCTCTCAATTTTTGCTTCAGCATTATAGAGCTCACCCTCTTGAAATTCCTCTTCCTCTGAACCCTGATGAACTTCTGCTTCTTTGGATTCACCTGGCTCACTTGACACAATGCTTGCCTCATGAGGAAGAACATCATCATGTTGTTTTGTAGTAGGAGTGACTAGAGGAGCATCCTTCCTTGGTATAATGTCCTTAGGAGAAGGAGTTCTTGATTTCCTTATATAAACATGCGTCCTTTCTCCTGAACTCCCCACATTCATCACAGGTGGACCAACTTCCTCTCCAACCTTGGAGATTTTCTTTTCCTTCTATGAAAACCTTACAATTCTTCTTCTCTTAGGCACATAAGCAATAACCTCTTGATCTTGCTTTTCAACTTCATCCTTTTTCTGGCTTGTTAGTCCATGAAGTGTGCCCCCTTTTCTTGGCAATAGGTTTTCTCTATTTTCTTGCCTCCTGTACTTCCTCTACTTGAACATCCTTAATCTTAATTTTAAAAGGAGAGCTCACCTTTCCCTTACCCTTAGGATATTTTTCAACTAATTCTTTTGAGGTAGAATGGGACTCCAAATCACCCATTAGGTCATAGGTGTATTGCAAACCTTCACTTTTCAATTCCCATATCCTTTGTTTAAGCCACAACTTTGTATACTTCATCACTGGAGTCATGAGTTGTTCAAGCTCTATTTTCTCCTCTTCCAACCAGTCTATTTCTCCTATTGTCTTGTCCTTCACCACCTCATAAGCATGGCCTTGGATCAGATCTCCATCATCTTCAACTTGATCTGGGATGGCCTTCACATTGTATAACTGAACCAAGTCAGCAGGTATCTTGGAAAAAATCTTCTTTCTAATCTCATACTCATCACTGTAGTTAGCCCAATAGTCTTCTATATCATCCTTGTGGTTGTATTCTCTGCTAGCCTTCTTTTGTGATTTTCTAGTTCTGTCAAACCTAGACCTCTTGGAGTGAAAAGATAACCCAAGAGTACTCATTTCTTCCTCAAAAGCATGGGATAAGTTAATGGAAGGGCATGCCTCACCAGTGCCTATCCTCAGAAAGAAATCTCCACCGAAACTAGTCTTATGCTTATCTTTCTTCACAATGGCATCAAAGTCACATATTTTCCTTGTGACCTCCAAGAATATGATATGGTATGTTGGGTACCTTGGAAGTCGATATGGAGCCCTCTAGCAGCCATCTATCCTTATGTATGAGGTGGGAAACTGTATGAACCAAGCCCCATTCCTTTTGATTAGTTCCTTGGCTTGGTCAGATATTCTTACATGCTCTACACCCTGGAGCAACCTGGTGATGTACATGGTGAATGCATCATTCACCCTCCTATAGCTTGAATTACCAAGGTATAACTGTGGATAAACCTCATAGATTACATCCTTCTCAAAGATGCCTCTGGTACTTAGTCCCTTATATGGGTGAAATCTTGGAAGTGCATAGACTAAGTAGGAGGTCATTGTGAAGATCTTGGTCTGCAAGACATTGCACATCTATTCATGAATCATGGCACTTATAATTCCTACCCAATGATAATTTACATTCTGATCCATCCTCACAATGACATGGAACATCCAATTTTCAAACATTCTAACACTCTTTGACCCTACCACCCTATTGAGAAGGGTGATAGCATCATAGTACTCCTTGAATTTTGTTCTGAATAGGTGTTTGGGAAGCTTGGGGTAGTGAGACTTAGGCTTCTCCAACCATGAGTTGATGACCTACTAAGACTTGATAGTATCCTCCTCATAGAATTTCCTTGCAACCTCCATGTCAAAACGCACCACATGAGACCTATCTAGCATGTCAAAGGTTTGGGAAATAGACACATGATTCAAATTATCTACAATTCTCCCTTGAGGGCCAACTATCCTTTGTTTACCCTTATCATAGTGTCTAGCACACTCAAGAACTAATTCATAACATTGCATTGTGGGAGGGAATCCAACCACATGCGCCAATCCTGATTCCAATGTTCTTCTAGCCAGCAAAGGAAGGTTTTGTGCTGCCATCCTGGCCTTGAACTCCTCATATTCCCATAGTCCAACATTTGTATCAGTCACTTCCGACCAAATGGAAGTAATCTTTCTCTCAAGAATTGTGCTCTTGATGTCCATTTTGATTCTTTCTGCCTTAGAAATAGAAGATCCCTCCGCACTTGGATCCATCACCTTACCCTTGGTTCCACCAATCATTGCTTTACTTGATTAAGCCTACATTCAACAAGGAGACCATAGTAAAGATCATACAAACCCAAGTAAATTAATCACAAATGATAAATTCATCCTTAAAATGAGTCCCAAGATAAGCAAGATGCCTTTAAATATCATAAAAAAAATGATCACATCAAAGTTTGGGTTTCAAGTCATCCTACGGAATCTAGGCCAGAGAGGAATTTTGAGAAATTCCTAGCCAAATAGATTCTAGCGGAATGAACATGAAAAGCCCCATTAGTCATTCAATTTGATCATCATAAACAAAGAAACATCATGAGACATCTTAAAGTAGCTCAAATTAATCATAAAATGCATAATCATACATTAATAAACCATGCTATCTCTTAATCCTTCATTTTCCACTAAATTTTGGGGAATTCCGCCTGGGACAAATTTTCACGAAAGAAGCGATAATCTGCAAATTATGGAAAGATGAAGGGACAAAGGAATTTTGGGAAAATCCATGTAGGATGAAAATCTGCGAAGAGGGAAAAATTCTGAATGTCAATATTTTCTCATGATTTCACTCAAATTGATTGAATGATCACAAATTTGAGGATCTTTGGCTAGCAACCAATTTGATTTGAACCTCCTACAGATCTTCTTTGAACTTAAGGCTCCTCCTAAAGAAAATTGAAAGGAAATGGCGATGCCCTAAGCATGAAACCGTAAAGATCCAACATTGATGCACATGGAAAGCTTGGGATTTAGGTTACTCGACTGCCAGGTTCTCACAAAGGTTCGTTATGGCCCACAAGAAAGTTACCTCATGATGCAAATGAAAAAAAAAAGCTCGAAACTCACTTGGGGGAATCATCAATCAAACAATATCAAGCGACCCTAGCCCCAAATGTTCAAACATACAGAAATTTGAACCCAAAGCACGCCCAAGATGGAAAGAATCACTCACATTTTTCAATCAAAAGTAGGGGTATAGGTACATACCATTGATGAAATGCAAGTCGATTATAGCAATGACAAACAGCAATCCTGAGCGCCTGAGCAAAGAACGACAACTATGACGCCCATAAAACAACTACCAAATCCCACAATTAACAGGTTCAGCATGCCAAATCCAACCAAGCACCACCAGATCGAGCACCTCAACTCAATAGAATGCAAATGATAAAGCACAATGGCATGAAAATACCCAAAATTGACTAAATACATCCCTCAGAAATCATACAAATGATCATAAATGCAATCGATAAGACAACTTAAAACCAAAATCCATGAACCTAACAAAACAACAGACATTAGGAAAAGTCCGACCACCACAAAATTCTGCGAAGACCAGGAAATTCTGAACTACCGTGCAAGGAAAACAAAATCGGACCTAGAGAGGATCCGGGGAATTCCACCAGGAGCGGATTTTCCCAACAGTAGTGAAAAACCCAAAATATGCCTCAAAACTGAGATTTCAAATAAATGCCACAGAGGGATCACCAAAGCAGGAAAGATAAACACTCAAGCTCACACCAAGACAAGGTAAATCTACAAAATCAAAGGGCCAAAACACTAGGAGCGAAAGAAAAAGAGGGTCCCTACTTTCAACGGGGCGTGTGTGCAAAAATTGCAGAACACCTTTTTACAAGTCATTCATGGCACTACAATCTTCATATTTTGATTGAAAAAAAACCATTACACATGCAGAAAACACTCAACCAACATATTTCATATCTCTACAATCAAGACATCATTCTTTTACATAGGGACCACCTTGCTCAAACATACCAATTCCACAAATACTGCACCCAGACCTCTTCCAAACCTTAGAAACAACTTTACCAACATTAATTGATCATTTACAATACAAAGCAACCACTTAGATCTCTGCATTCACTAAATTACATATTCTTGGAGTCATAAACTCTATACCCTAGTAGTACAACAACATCACAAAAATAGGTATACCAAACAACCAATGTTGAATCTCTTTAAGCCAAACATAGCTTTAGGAACCCATTTTAGTCCACTATAACATACTACAAGAGTAATATTGCTTGTTTTGAAAAATGTATTAAGAGAATCAATACATTTTCTGCTAGTAAGGAGCCCCAATTAGGCCATTTTATCAAAGGAATTTGTCTTAAAAAACCACCAAAACACCAAATGGATTGAAACAATCTTTTAGCTAGTCACAAAACTCAAGATTCTTCCACTCTTAGGAATAGAAAGACTCAAAATTACACTAAAGAATAAAACCCTTGTTGCAAGCTCCTTGATGCTTATTTAGAATGAGGGTTTAATGAAAAAGACTATTGAAAACCTTAAATCCTCTTTCCATCTCTTCAATCATGTGACATTATGTCTGCATATTCTCTAAAAATCATCTTCCAACCTCATTGAATGATCTTTCTTGAAATACCAACTCGGAGCCATCCATTTACATTGGAAAACTCTATATTTCAAGATAGAACATCAACCAGATGCTTGTTCCTTTATTTCCCCTACATTATTAAACATACACACAACCTACAACATCCAAAACTAACCTACCCCACTAACCTACACTACCTAATTCGATGGGGTAGACATTATTTACTATCTAGACTCTCAAACCCTGTTATGAGGGTTTATACACCGGTATGCAAATAATTGACTCAAACAATTTTTTTACTTATTCAAATTCCTTCAAAATTCTTTTTATTGAAAGAAACTTTCCTATACTACCAAATAAATTGAAGAACTAAGTCAAGTATTACTGTGCAGACCTAATAAATGAGTAAAATGTAGAAAGAAAACACAAAATTTCAAGAACAAGGTACTTTTATTATCAAATACTCTTCAAGATTACAATGTATGACCACTTGCTCACCTTCTCCAAGCCTTAAATATATTCTTACATCATGTAGACCAACTATCCCTTCATCTTCAACTGATTAACTACCTCTTACAATGAGATGACTTTTCACATTCTTGTTGTTTGTGCACTTTTACATTTTTACATCTTTTGCATTTTTTGACCATTTTTTGAAAAATTTCATTTTTTGACCTCCTATACACCTATAAAGATTGAATTAAAATTGAATGGGACCTTACATTTCCATTTACAATGCTTCATATTTGAAAATTCATTTTTTTTTTTTAAAATGCTCCTTGGAGACACAAAACACAATTAGGTGCTCCTGCACTAGTCACCACCTTTCATGCTAGACGGGATGAAGAATATTGGGTGATTAATAGTGGATGCTATAATCACATGACCAGAGATAAAAGTAAGTTTACTAAAATTGAAAAGTATGATGGTGGTTTGGTCATGTTTGGTGATAATTCACAAGAAAAGATTGTTGGGAAATGTACAATTAGTTTTGATGGAATACACAACACTGATAATGTATATTATGTAAAGGGTTTAAGGAATAAAATTTTGAGTGTTGGAAAAATGTGTAGCAATGGTTTTAAACTTGTGTTTCAAAATAATACTTGCAAGATAAGAAAAGGATTTGGAGATATGGTTGCTGCAGGAATGAGAACTCATGGAAACATCTATCAGCTTAAGGTTGTTGATGGTCAGTGCCTTGTATCTCAAGTTAATGAAAGTTGGTTGTGGCACCAAAGAATTGGACATGCAAACTTTGATAATCTGATAAAAACCAGTTCAAGAGATGTTGTCCATGATCTTCCTAGAATCACATAGCCTGATAATACCATTTGTAGAAGTTGTCAGTTAGGGAAACATATAAGATGCAGTTTTAAGGGAAAAGAGCAATCTACTACTGCAATGCTGGAATTAATTCATATAGAACTTTGTGGTCTAACTAGAATAGGAAGCCTAAATGGTGATAGGTATTGCATGCTTCTTATTTATGATTATTCTTGAATGACATGGGTTTCTTTTCTTAGAGAAAATAATCTATGTCTAGATAGGTTTAAAGTGTTCAAAGCAAGAGTGGAAAATGAAGTGAACTTAAGAATCAAATGTTTGAGATCTGACAGAGGTGGAGAATTCACTTCTAGTGAATTTAATACATTTTGTGAAGAGCATGGCATAAAAAAGACAATTTTTTTCTTTGAGAACCCCTCAATAGAATGGAGTGGTTGAGAGGAAAAAATAGATTGTATAGGAAGCTGCAAGAACCATGATGAAAGAATCAAACATACCTAATGTGTACTGGAGAGAGGAAACACATACTACTGTTTATGTTCTTAATAGAGTTCATATTAGAGGAAACAACACAAAAAATCCTTTTGAGTTATGGACCAATAAGACTCCTACTATAAATTACTTTAAGGTATTTGGATGAAGATGTTACATTAAAAGAGATGATGAAAATATTGAGAAGTTTGATGCTAGATGTGATGAAGGAATATTTCTTGGATACTCAAATACCAACAAAGCATATAGATGCTTCAATAAAAGATTGAGGAAGATTGTTGAGAGTGCTAATGTGAAAGTTGATGAGGACATGCAAAAACCTATTGAGATAAGTGAAGTTGAACTTGATGATCCTATCTATGGAAAAGTACCTGAAGATAATAAGGAGAAGGAAGAAGAAGAAGGGGAAGAAAAAAAATCTTGGAACCTACTGTTAAAAATCCTAAGTGTGTGCAAAAGAATCATCTAGAGGAATAGATAATTGGAGATAAGAGTGAAGGTGTGAAGACAAGAAGTAAAGTAGCAGCTGAGGTAAATTTGTGTTTTCTAAAATATAACCTAATTCTATTGCTAAAGCATGTGAAGATGAAAGGTCGGTTAACGCTATGAGAGAAGAGTTGTAGAAAATTGAAAAGAATCAAACATGGGAATTAGTTCCTAGACCTATGAATAACAATGTTATTGGTTTAAAATGGGTGTTTAGGAATAAGTTGAATGAAAATAGTGAATTTATAAGAAAAAAAGCAAGACTTGTATGCAAGGGATACTCAAAAGTTCAAGGAATAGATTTTGAAGAAACATTTTCCCCTGTGGCTACAATGGAAGCTATTAGGATGTTTTTGGTATTTTCTACCCACAAGGATTTCAAAGTATATTAGATGGATTTCAAGTTAGCATTTCTGAATGGTGAACTAGAAGAAGAAATATACATGGAACAACTTGAAGGATTTTAGTTATCTAATAAACCAGACATGGTTTGTAAGTTGAAGAAGGAATTATATGGACTGAAGCAAGCTCCCAAAGATTGGTATACAAGATTTGATAAATACTTGACACAACAAGGTTTTTGCAAAGGCTTCGTTGAAAACAATCTTTAATTCAAAATGCAAGGTAACAAAATGTTGATAGTGGTAGTATATGTTGATGATATCATATTTGGTGGAAATGAAGGCATGTGTAAAAGATTTATAGAAGAAATTCAAAAAGAGTTTGAAATGTCCATGATTGGTGAGTAGAATTTATTTTTTGGTCTTCAAGTAAATCAAACTAATAAAGGGATATTCATTTCACAATCTAAGTATATGAAAGAGTTATTGAAGAAGTTTGGAATGGATGACTCCAAACTGGTTAGTAATCCTATGGTAACTGGATGTAAGCTAGGTAGAGATGATGAATCTACTAAAGCTGATTAGAGCAAATACAGATCTATGACTAGTGGTCTATTGTATTTGACTGCTACTAGAATAGACATCATGAATGCAGTATGTTTAGTTTCCAAATTTCAAGCAGATCCTAAAGAGGCACATTTTACAGTTGTAAAGAGGATATTTAGATATCTTAAAGGTACACCAGATTATGGCTTATGGTATCCTAAGGATGTTGATTTCACTGTGAGTGCTTATACCGATGCAAATTGGGCTAGTTGTGTGGATGACTGGAAGAGTACCAGTGGAGGTTCTTTCTTTCTTAGTGGAATATTAGTTTCTTGGTTAAGTAAGAAACAAAACTCAGTTTCTTTATCCACTACAGGGGTAGAATATATTGCTACAACATCTTGTTGCACACAGGTTTTGTGAATGAAGCAAACTCCGAAAGACATTAGAGTGATATGTGATGAGCCTATTCCTATTTTCTGTGACAACACAATTGCTATAAAAATTTCAAAGAATCTAGTGATGTATTCAAGAAAAAAATACATATCTATCAGATATCATTTCCTGAGAGAGAAGGTATTGGAGAATGAAGTCAAGTTGGAGTATGTGTCAACAAAGTAACAAATTGTAGATATATTTACTAAGGCTCTTTCAAAGCATACTTTTGAGTATCTTAAGGAGAGGGTGGGGGTCATTGGCCCTTCGAAGTAGGTTCACATGGATGTGCATCAGTCTAGCGAATTCACATATTCTTCATTTATTTGGACTGATGAATGGGTCTACTCTACAAGGGAAGTAGAAAATTTCTTCATTATTGCAGTATGAGTTAAATGGGTGTGCTCCTAAGGGGGAGTAATCAGATTTTTTGATATTTTCCATTGATGTCAAAGGGGGAGTGAAATTCATGGAAAAATTAGTAAGGAAAGGAAGAAGAGGTTTTCTCCCAGAATATTGTCTAGTTGTAGTCTTTGATGGTTTTTCACATAATTTGTTGCCATCAATGATAAAGGGGGAGATTGTTGCAAGTATGAGAAAGTTTGGTGGTGTTGTCATTCATGTCAACAAAGTTCAATATGTTGTAGATTGTGCATGTATAGCTAAGATTCTATTGAGATATTGAGATATTGTGAGTACATGGAGCTATCCTGATGATGTTGCAGATGTGCTAAAATGATGAGTTTCCAAGTGCTTTTGAGAAAATTCATAAAGAGTGAATTTAGAGTTATGTATGGGTTCAAAATGTGCTTGGATATATGCTCCACATTTCTTTTGTGTTGATCCTATGCTTGTGCAAATATGAATGGTTGTTGTTGATGATCTGATGTTGATATCTACTAATTTGTAGCTTCTCATTTGATGGAGTCTAAAAGTTGTATTCACTAGTGTGTGAACTGTTTTAATAGAGTTGGCTTTCTATGGACTAGGAGAAATGTTTCTACTCAACAATCCTCAGCTATTTTGTTTCAAGTCTTTTAGATCTGGAATATGTCTTGTAATTGTGTTCTCTAGGTTTTGGCAAAGATGTTTGTGGTTTGGTGATCTAGAAGTTGAGGATCAGAGTTGTTGTATGTGTTTGCACAATCTGAATGGACTGTTGGAAGGAGTTATGTGTTCAAAGGTTGTTACACTTGCTATGGATGTATCTGAAGGAACCTGAGAAGTGTTGTCATGAATAATGAAGCATGTTGCATTGTCCATGTGGTATCTTCTTGCTGGGAAACATGTACTTCAATGTTCATTTGTGTTTTCATTAGGTTTGGCCAACCTGGTGTTTACACTTCATATGAAGTATTGAATTTATTTGAGGAAGTTTATGGTTGATCAAATATATTATTTTTGGTCTTGGTTAAGTGTGTAATTGGTCCACTCTCATTCCTTTCCATTGTGGGAATGCTAAGTTGCTGACCTAATTTGAATTTATGAAATGAAGCATATGTGGCCAAACTTGGAGAAATTTTCTAAGGTTGAAAATGGTATAAATGCAAGTGGAGTTGTGAAGAATTGGATGATGTGAAGTAACAAAGTAAGCCACAAGTAAAGAGAAAATTTGTGTGAAAGTGAGTTGAGGCAACAACACTTCAATGTGTTAGATTCCTAAAAGTAGTGAGATGAAGGTTTCTACAATCTTCTAATTAAGGCTGCAGATGTGTGTAATTTGTTGTGGTGGATATTTCTATTATCTTCTCCCATATTATTTATAATTTTGTGTTTATCAGGGTTGCTTTTTTCGCTATTCAGATTTATATTTATTATGAATAGTGTTGTGAAATTGATAAGTGTTGAAGCTTTGAGTTTAAATTTGATGACAACTAATTCACCACCCTCTCACTTGTCCTATGCCTTTTAACAAAGAGATTGAGTATCTGTAGTAGATAGAGAATGCACTAATTGTGAATGAGTGGAACCCAAAAAATAATTAGAGATTCATATCCGGGTTAGTATTCAAAGAGTAGAACAAATAATTTTCTAAGTGTAGAGTAGAGTAGATAGAGCGGTCTAGTGCAACAAAATAAAAAAGAAAAAAAATTAAGTGTAGAGGAGAAGGGAAAGTGAAGAGCAAAGAAAGAAGAGAAGAGAAGAGTAGAGGTATGTGTTGTTGAGAGCGCAACATCAAAAGTGGACAGAATGTTGCATAGTTGTAGAAAAAAGTTTGACTAGTTATTGATCAGACTTTTAATAGAGAATTGGATTCATGATAATTCGATTTATGTGAATCAATTCTAATTTCCATTTTAAATATGATTGGTTGGTTTCATTAGATGATTGAGTTGGTGCTTAGCATAGGGAGTTGGTTCTTCCTTGGAGTTTGTGCTCCTAAATCAAGGAGTTGGTACTTCCTTGGAGTTGGTGCTCCTAAATCAAGGGATTGGTGTCTCCTTAGGGTTGGTTCCCTTAAACATTGTAACAAAATATTTTTTCTGACATTGGATTTGAGTAGTAGACTCAAACATCCTTTGTTATTGTGGTTTTTCCCATCTTGGGTTTTCCACATATATCATGGGTTATGAGATGCTTTCTGTGTGCATGCTCATGTTGCTACATCTTAAGCTTCCAATTTGCACATTAACGATTTGAGGAAGTAATCTGTACAAAGGTTTTAAGGGCTAAGTTTTAATATTTGGTGATTTACCCCCTCTCAATAGATTGTTGTGTTCCAACAATGTGAAGTTAGAGTAGTAGTAAAGTAAGTGTAATTAGGAATAATTAAGATTGTGATCTTAGTAGAAAATCCATTATTAACAATTGGAATTAAAAAAATTATTTTGTGTGAAATTATATATTTTAAATTTATTATATAAAAATTAAACATCTAATGCAATCCCTTGTAGTATTGGCCCCTCATTCATTTTAATGTTAGTATTATATACCAACATAAATATAAACTTTAAAGATATTATCAACATCATTTAATTTTCAACCAATCAATGGAAGGTGCAAGATTAAAATGAATTAACAATTACTCTTAATGAAAATGCTTTGTTATTAGCTTGAGGGTATTCATTGGAAGGTGGGATATATAGAGGTGGATTTGTAACAAAATTAGTGAAATGTTTTATTTTTGAAATAGAAATGAAACTAAATAATGGGAATTTATTTTAGTAATAATAAAAAGTAAAAACAATCATTTTAAATGGAAATTAAAAAATTAAATCATGGCTAATATAATCCATCTTAACAAAAACTAAGCATGGTGCAAATATACTGTTTATGAAATGAGCTACTAAAGATGCAAAACAAGATCAATGAAACTAGGAATTCATAACATAGTGTAATGGTTAAGTGGTGGCAGTGTTGTTGTGGCCACTAGGGTTCAAACCTCCACTGAGCTATTGTGATGCATGAACACCTGGGTGAATTTTTAATCAAACTTAACAAAAGAATAATTATTTCAAGAGATTGGTAGGGTTTCGTGGAAAATTTTCTTATAGGTAGAATTTTGATTCCAACTTGAATTTGATGGAAATTTTTTTGAAGTCATGAAGTTAAATGATATGAAGATTTAATCATATTTTGAATTTGGTTGATGATTTGGTGAAGTTTTAAAAATACACAATTCATTAGATAAGAGCTAAAATGGTTTCGAGAAAGTTTTTGCAATGTTAAATTATGCATCTTCGTAAGTTTTCATGAGTTTCTAAATTTCTAGGAAAAATCTATTGAAAATTTTGGTTTTCAACTTCACTAGTCGATGGATGAATCATATAATTTGGTGTAGTCCACATATTTTCTTCTTTCATTAATACTTCTTGGATTTTTAATAGGAACAAATTTTTTGATCAATTCCAAGATGCCATAGTGAAGAAAATGTTAGTCTATTTCTTTGTAAGTTATGGTTTTATTTTAAATGTTTTTGGGAATGCCAAAATTTTATGCAACAAAAAGGTGAATGGAGGCATAAGCAATGAGGAAAGGGATTGTGAAGGGGAACCATTTCTAGAAGATAAAATTGTAGATTAAAATAAAAATTATAGGGCGTAGTGGGGCATGATTAAAGGAGATAGTGGGCTACATAAAAAATAAAATATGGAGAAATCCCCACTTACCCATTGCATGGAAATGAATATGTTAAAGACTAGTGTTGAAATATATTTAGCACACCATGAATGTGAGATTGGAGGCTAAGAAGAACCACTTAGTGGATAGTTTTTTAAATGGAAAGCATGACTTAAGCCCATGCCTCAAGAAGGAGATGCCTTAGGAAATAGGAGCAATGAATATAGTTTGTAAACCAGCACTCAAGAAGGTGAGACCACGAAAGGAGAATAATAGAAGATGATTTTTCTTGTTTTTCAATTACAATAGTAAAGAAAATCTCACACATTTGAATGGGGTTGATTAAGTGGACATAATGAAACATGAGAAATCAGGTAGTGGAACTGTGAATAGATGCATATAGATATTGTTAGGGTTATAAAATTGAAGCATACAAAGAGGAGGAACATAGGGGGTCATGTGGGTAGAAAGAACTTAATTTGACCATCAGAAATGGATACCAAAACAAGAAAATAATGGTGGTGGAAACCTTGAAGTCGAGCCATGTGGAGAGACACAAAAGTTAGGGACTACATTGAGGGTGTTTCCTGAAGATGGAAATGAAACCTAACTAGCATTTAGGGGAGATGAAGGGTTTGATAGAATAGAGGGGTGATGGAGCTGTATAAGAAAATTGTAACTATATCTTTAATGAAATATGAATAATTTTTTTTTATTTACTTTCACATTTGAATGTAATGTTGTGTAATTTAAAATTGATTTAAATCAACAAATGTAATTGTTGATTTAAGATTTAATCTTCTATAAAGTCTTTTATAATCTATGTTTTATGAAATTGGGTGAGAAACAAGAAGAGTGTGAATCATCTCTTCATAAAATGGTATTAGAGCCATAGGTTTTGAGTGTGTGCACAGATTGTCGAATGTGAGGTAGTCAACATCAAAACCTATGAGTGGAGAGGGAATTTAGAAGAGGTTCTAAGTACATAATGTGATCATTGAATGTGAGGCGTCTTATGATATGATTTGTAGATAGGGGAAGCATGATTGAAGAGCTCAAAAGTATAGTTGGAGATGTGCAAAGTCCTAAGTGATTGAGAGTTGTAAATTTTAAGGAAATTATTATGGAAGTGTCAAATTATAGAAGACTAAGTAAGATCTTAAGGATTGCAGAGATGGATGTGAGACATATTGCAATATGTGTAGCATGAAGAGGTTTCAAGGGCTAAGTTGAAGTGGATATGTTCCATGAGGAAGGAATGAAGAGAATACAAGGAATTTTTTGGTGAATGAGGTCAAGCTATGGTTGACATGAGTCCACGAGGGAGAATAAGAAAGGGGTGTGGTAGTAGGAGGGATAATTTTTTGCATAAAATTGAGTGAGGGATTTCCCTATAGATTTTCTACAATATCAAAGGTTGATTTTATGACCCAACTTCACCTTTTTGATCCTATGCTCATTAATTTATTACTCAACATGTATGATGCAGGAGCAGTCTGGCGAACACACAATCAACATCACCAAAAAATTATATGTTTTGGGATAGTAGTAAGGTTTAATGGAAAATTTTCTTATAGGTAGAATTTTGATTCTATCATAGATTTGATGGAAAAAGTCTCAAAGTCATATAGTTAACAAATATGGAGATTTAATCATTTTATGACTCCAATTGATGATTTGGTGAATTTTTAAAATTTCACAATCTATGGGATTAGAGGTGAAATGGTTAGGTGAAATTTTTTGTAATGCCAAATTATTCATCTTTGTAAGTTTTTGTGAGTTTCTAAATTCTTGGGAAAAAGTTATTACAAAAGTTGGTTTTCAGTTTCACTAGTGAATGGATGAATCATATCATTTGGTGTATTCCATATATTTTCTTATTTCATTAAAATTTCTTAGTGTTGTAATCTGAACACCAATTTTGACCAATTCCAAGATTCCATGGTGAGAAAAATGTAAGTATATTTCTTTGTAAGTTATGATTTTATTTTAAATTATTTCAAGAGTACCAAAATTTTGTGTAGTAAAAAGGTGAATGGAGGTGTAAGCAATGAGGAAATGGACAGTGAAGGGGAACCATGTTTGGAAGATAAAAATTTATATTGAAAGAAAAAATGATAGGGGGTAGTGGGGAATGGATAAAGAAGATAGGGGAGCTGTGTAGGAAGGAAAATATGGAGAAATCCCCACTTACTCATGACATGTAGATGACAATGTTAGAGGCTAGTGTTGAAGCAGATTTAGTAGGCTATGAAGGTGAGATTTGTGGCTAAGAAGAACCACAAAGGAGAGATGAGTTAAATGGAAAACATTACTTAAGCCCATGCCTCTAGAAGGAGATTTCATATGCAATAGGGGGCAACAAATATATTTTTTAAACCAACACTTAAGAAGGAAAGACTGCGCAAGGAGAATAATAGAAGATGGTTTTTTTTTTTTTTTTGGAAATTTCAATATCATGGTAGATCCCACACCTCTAAACTGGGTTCATTAAGTGCACAAAATTGAATGTGAGAAATTGAGTGTTCAACATGTGAATAGATGCTTAGGGAGATTGTTGGACATAGTTGAAGCATAAGAAGAGGAGAAACATAAGGGGTCATGTGGGTAGGAAGAACTTAATTTGACCGTGAAAAATGGATACTAAAAGAAGAAGATAATGGTGGTAAAAAGTTTGAAGTCGAGCCATGATGTGGGGAGACACAATATTTAGGGACTACATTGAAGGTGTTTCCTGAAGATGGAAGTGAGACCTAACTAGCATGTAGGGGAGATGAAGGGTTGGATAGAATAGAGGGGTGATGGATTTTCCATGAAAATTGTAACTATATCTTTCATGAAATATCTATAAAGTTATTTGATTTACTTTCACATTTAAATGTAATGTTGTGTAATTTTAAATCAATTTAAATAAACAATTATAATTATCTATTTAAGATTTAATCCTCTATGAATTCTTTTCTTATCTTTTTTTTGTGAAATTGGGTGAGAAACAAGAAGAGGGTGTGTCCTCTCTTCATCACATTGTGATTGCAAGCACTATTCCTTTATTGATCTAATGCACTTGAATGCTTGACCCACAATATTGAGTTTGTTGATGGTATTCATGCCATGTGCTAGGTGCTCATTCCTAAGGTCCAATCCCTTGTTGGGTTAGTGTACCAATGGGATTTAGGGACCCTTCTAGGAAACTATGCTCATAAAATTGGTATATTCAATTATGTTCATGTCGGGGAGGATGCCCCCCATTTGTGGCCTCCAAAGGGTGTGGCCCTTCACAACAACTTTCAACAATCAAAATAAAATAAAATAAACATCAATGAAACTAATTATGGAGACAATACCATCCTCCAAAACAAAATAAATTTGGTATGATAATAAAAATTATGACACACATCCTTAATTTAAATTTTTATTTTTATATGACAAAGCTCATGCAAGTGTAATGAATAGATGGTTTAGATGTAATATTAAATGTGTTGATTCTATTGCACTAAAGAAGCTATCATATACACCTTTTCCCATTGGATTTTAATAGATATTATTATTTTAAAATTCCATGAGAGGCAACAAAAATCATATTAGAGAAGAGATGTAATATTGGCTTCTAAAGGTTATAGGATAGAAGGTGGGACTTAGGAAATTGAATTCATCAATAGGAATAAAAAACAATAGAGTATGAAATATTTATAACACTAGTCTATATAATAAAATTTTAGAAAAATTAATGTATGATGCAAGAGGAAGGAAAAAGATGAAATACATCAATGATGAGGAATTCCCATTTGGTAGGGGATAGTCTTTTTGTAGAGGAAAATCCCACAATATATATACATCTCTCTACCCAAAGTATATCCTTCTAGACCACACTCAATGACAACATGCCTATCATGGTATAATAAACACACCATCTATATAATGGTACTCATGTCTCAACAAACTTTATTCATGTTAATTGATATAGGATATGATTGGTTATACAGTATACACATTGATAAACAAAACACTTTTGGAAGTTTAACTCAAATGAAAATTCTAGTACTCCTAGAATCTCTTTCATCTTTTGACAACCTTCACATTCTATGATAATATTTTTTTGCAACCTTTTCCAATCCTTTTCCATCAATGACAACCTAAGATCAATAATTTCTCCTTTTCCATTGATGGAAAACATCAAAATGTTTGACACCGCCATTCTAGATTTCAGAATAATTTCTTGGTTGTACAATTTTATCCCCATGTGAATGTTATGGCATTCCAAGGTCATTCTTTCTGAGAAATTTAGCATTTTTATCTCACACACTTCTCAATTTAGCATTTAATTCCAAGCCCAATCATTTCTTAATTCAATATTTTGAGCTCATTCTATTCCCCTTTGACATTAATGGAAAAGGGTCAACAATAACTAACTTCCCAAGTAAGGAGGAACCACTTTTATTCCTTAGAATTTATGGAACACAACTCACACCAAAAACTTGTTCCTAGATAAACTCCCCCTTAGTGCATCCTTCATTGCTTCTAAAAATACTTTGCAAGACCATCGAGTCTTGTTGCGATAGGGATAACAAGCCATCTTAATTTAAGAGTGTTGGAAATTGGGAGGCTGTCAATGATGTTAATAAATTGTGGAATTTGGATAATTTCCATAATGAAATTTTGATGTTTTTGAGTGATGTAACCTTCAAATTTTGCAAATTTGATGTGCCTTTCCCCTTTCAGTTTGACGACAGTGCCTAGGCTTGCATCCTACTAAATATGTCCCAAAGGCCCTCTTCATCAATTAGTATTTTCCAACTCAGAGCTCATCTTGCAAATCCCTTTGTTATTTTTTTTTTTGGGTACATATGGTAGTTTTCCTATTCAGTTTCGTGCCCCTAGGATGAGTTTTGATATTCCTTTTAATCCTTTTCTGACTGCGACAAGGTTAAATTTGGTGATTCACAAAGTTTCAAATTTTCAAATTCTAAAGGCCAACCCATTTCTTGTTTTGTTATAAAAAATATCCATCTTTGATTTCATAAAAAAAAAGGACATTTGATATATTATTTAAATGTATTTCAAGTGTAGCGAACACATCATGAGGGCCAACTTACAAAGGAGGTACCTGGATTTTGATGGCTAGGAAAATTTTGATTTGAAACCCATGTTCTAAATAATTGATTGTGGCCACATTCAAAATGTGATGGATTCAAGGTTCTCCATTTGTGTGCAATGGATTTTCTCTATTTGGCCTATAGGCGTAATTAAAATTTGGAATTTTTATAATGTTTCAAATGCTTATGTTTAAAATATCTTTGAATATTTCAAATATTACGGAAAGGTGAAAAATTCTTTTAGGGAAGAAAATAAAATAAATTTCCAAATTTTTATATCAAATCAAGTTTAATTATTTCTTTTGATTGGTTGAGGACGATAGCTCACAGTTCCATGACAAAACTCATCGCCCATTGCCAGTTGTGAATTAAAATGGAGAAGGCAATTAGCGATGCCTTGGTTTGAGTGATGAGTCTTCATTTGGGGAGGTTTTAATTAAAGATTTGTGCTAAAGGATAGGTTTTAATAATTTTCTATTTTTTTCTAGTAGCACATTCTTCATTCATGCTAGTAGCATCGCACATTGTCATTATGAATGGAGAAAGAGGAAACAAAACAATTATAGCCTTTTCTAGCGATGAGATTTTAAAATTAAATATATTTTCAAATTTTTCTCAATTCACGTGAAACTTCTCACCATCTCCTATCACTATTTATGAGAGGTTTTTCATAATAAAATCGACAATGACCTTTATGTAGTGATGGATTCGGGGGGTATGTGCAGAATCATGATGGGCCAAAAAGTGGCAATATGATGGGTTTGTGTAGGGTATGTGGTTGATGACTTTTTTTTTACCCAAAATTGATGAAATGAAAAGGGTTTTTAAAGGAGATTCTCAACTTTCCATCACTATAAATTATGCTTTGCTTTGAATTTAATAAATAATTACTATTCATTTTCTATTTGAATTATGACTAAAGTCCTGATTGATAGGCTGATTGAAAAACATCTATAACTTTCAAACGGTATCACATTTTTTGAATCTGAAACATGCGTCACATTCTATGCTTTGTATACTATACGATTAAAAAATAATAATTTGAATTTCATGAATTTTTGACCAAGTTAAGGTGGTTAGGACATATGAGTTTTATATTTTTAAAAGTTGTAATAAAAAATCATAATTAATTATTTATTTGGAAAACAATTACAAAAAAATATGCATCACATCGGGACATGAGTCCTCTACTTATATCTAAAATATTATAAAAAATATTATCATTTTATTGTGGTTAGGGTGGTCGACAAACACCTACTTCTTTTTCTTTTCCCTGAAATTTAAGTACTATTGTATTGATATTTCAAATCTTCACCAAATAGATTTTTAAAAAAAAAAACCTAGTAGTTTAGAAACTACATTCAATTTTCTACAGATTCTATTCTTACATATGTTTGAAATAATATAAAAAACTTATTCAAATTTTTACGTCAAGTTGCTTAACTTTGATTTTTTAAATTTTTTGCCACTTAAGGGCCTGTTTTTTCCATGATGATTGTGCACATACCCTGGGGCAAGTATATATTGGTTTAAATATTGGAAAAGTGCACAAGAAATAATTTGGGGCAGATTTATTAAAGTTTACATTGATAAATGGAACTTTACAATTTTTATAAAAATCAGCCTATCACTCATCATAGTTTCACAAAAGATGTTGGGGATAAAGTAGAGACAATGTGCGCTAAGTGATGGATCAATGCATACCACACATCATGGGAATGAAGTTCTCTATATTTTCAAAGCAAGAATAATGTAAATCAAGCGATGGCTTTTGCTTGGGTGCTAAAATTAAAATGTGCCACATGGAGGAGGATTTGGGGAAAGTTTCCTAATTTTAGTGGTTACAAATGAAGAATGTAATCACCTTTTTGGATTTGGAGCAGATTTTTGAATGCATGTACAAGCTGAAAATGTCCTCTCAGCCTCTAGAAGTATGCCTCAACCTTTTATCATGCCTGGGAAGGAATTTTAACCACATTCTATGCATTTTTGGTTGCTTGTGAGCCAAAAAATGGCCTGTAGATGCATTTCACAATTTTCTATTTTGTATTAACATTGTTGGGGAAATGGGATCTTGTTTTAACCTACAAGTGAAATGTCAGATCAAATGCAATGAAAATTGAAATATCTAAAGGTTAAAATGTAAGATTGAAAGGCATTTTTAACAACTTGGTGAAATGGGTTTTGATCCAAAGGTTAATATTTTTCACTGATAACTATAAATGGAGCTAGAAATTGGGTTTTTACATGTAGGTAAAAGATTTACATGAGAATTGGAGGTGATGACATATACCGAAAGGTGAGGGAAATAAATGAAGAAAAAGGGCATTCTTCAAGGGAAAAATTGTAATCAATCCAAAGGTTCGAATGGTGCCAAGTGTCCAACATAATTCCAATCTGAGAAATTCCACTTGTCTTTAAAATGTAATTTCTACTTCATTTGCAAGGAGTTGCTCATAGTTTGGTTTCATGAGGAAATACAATTTTGTAACACAGTCTCAAATTAATGTGTTGATTTCAGGTTTTGGAATTGTTTGAGGCATGTAATTGGGAATTTAATTATGGAATTGTCATTTTGGTTTGTAAATGGGTATGTGTAGGATCATGATGGGCCAAAAAGTGGCGATATGATGGGTATGTGTCTAACGATTTTTTTTTATCCAAAATTGATGAAACGAAAATGGTTTTTAAAGGAGATTCTCAACTTTCCACCAATATAAATTATGCTTTACTTTGAATTTAATAAATAATTATTATTCATTTTCTATTTGAATTATGACTAAAGTCTTGATTGATAAGCTGATTGAAAAACATCTATAGCTTTCAAAGCGGTATCACTTTTTAAAATCTGAAACATGCATCACATTCTATGCTTTGTATACTATAGGATTAAAAAATAATAATTGAATTTCATGAAGTTTTGACCAAGTTAAGGTGGTTAGACATATGAGTTTTTTATATTTTTTAAAAGTTGTAATAAAAAATTCATAATTAATTATTTACTTGGAAAAAAGTTACAAAAAAATATGCATCACATTGAGACATGTGTCCTCTACTTTATCTAAAATCTTTTAACAAAATACTATCATTTTATTTTTCTTAGGGTGGTTAGACAAACACCTACTTATTTTTTCCCTGAAATTTAAGTACTACTGCATTGAAATTTCAAAATTTCACCGAATAGATATTTAAAAAAAAAAATTAGTAGTTTAGAAACTACATTCAATTTGCTATAGATTCTATTCTTACATATTTTTGAAATAATATAGATAACTTATTCAAATTTTTACGTCAAGTTGACTAACTCTGATTTTTTTGAATTTTTTGCCACTTAAGGGCCTATTTTTTCCATGATGATCCTGCACATACCCAAATGACAAAGTATTATGAGTTGGTTGTCTCCAATGTCCACATTGTATAGATTATGAATATGAATAATCAAAGATTTCTATTATTTCTCCTCTTGTATTTTGTTGAGTGTTTGTTCTATATTACTACTTTCATTCTAAGAATGAATTTAATTTTATTAACATAAATAGATATTTATGCAACTGTGTGCTAGGATCATTAAGTATGACTAGTTATTTTTTTGGTATCAGTGGTGTAATACATCACATGGTAGGCATAATTATGACAAAATGAATGTTGTGATGAGTTTTAAATTACCTGATTTAGGTAACTCCCCCCTAAGATATGGCACTAATCTTTAAATATTGCAATCTCTTGAGCTTGTTTGTGGCACCTACAACTTAAAATCAAGTTTACTTATCCATCTCATTGTAATCGTGTGTGGAGTTTAATGCTTTACATTTCTCATGTTTAAGTCAGAAATTACCATGAAGGTTAGCCAAACCTTTAGGGAAGTATGTCTATTTAATAATTGAAAGAGAATTATTTGATCATAGTTGTTTGGATGCTTTGGCACACCAGTATCTATAAGTACACTATTGGGATCACCCTCCAAGGTTTCATAGAGCCCAAAGTGTAGGGTAGAAGGGGTTTTAATTCAATCTCTTTTTTTTTGTCTAAATTTTTCCTTGGATCTGACCATTAGGCCAAGCAGCCCTTTAGGATTCAAGTTGATTATAGATTTGATCACAAAAAACTAGTATTTAGCTCCTCTGCTAATGAAAGTCAGTTGATCCGGTATTTTGATCTGGATTATCTTGATTTGTAAGATTTTTTTAGTAGCTAGTATAATGGTCTATCTTGACATAAATTGCATCCACTAACAAGGATTTAGTTGACTAGGTTGTATGGTTGGAAAGTTACAGTTACTAATAGCTTGGGTAATAGTTTCATGCTTATACACTAGCTTTGTACATTAGTGTTTTGGTCTGGATTCTATCTCAGAAAAAGATATCACTATAGGACTTTGTACATAGATTTGAGACTACAAGATGAATTCTAGATTGAATTTTCATAATGATTTATGAATGTATTTGAAATATATGAATGACAGTATTCTACTCTATAGATTACAGTGAGTTCCAATTCAATACACTGATGTGGGAGATTCTACATTTTCTCATATTTGATTATCATTCCATGTGGTATTGAAGATAAGTACTTCTATTTTGTCTAAAGGAGAAATCAATGTGTTAACAAGTTTTTTTGTTACACATTTGATGGATTACAAACATGTTCGGGGTTTTGGTATATTAGGTCTAGCTTTTTCCTACCTAATTATGTATTAATGCTAAAAAGTTTGAATATGTGCTATGATTGATAAAGGGATCTATCTTAGGTCCATGTCGACTATTAATATGTGAAGATGAATGTGTTTTGATTTTAATGCTAACAAATTTGGGGTTTGATTTGTAATAGGGTTTCTTTAATTAGGTCAACCTAATTAGTGAACATGGATATATATATATATATATATGTAAAACACTTTTAGGTGTGGAAGAGAGTAAAGAAAAGGTGAGAGATACATGGAGATAGAGAAGAGAGTGTGTGTGATGCATATGTGAAAAATTGTATAGATGAGTAGAAAAATGTGTTGTATACATAAAATCTATTCATGTAATGTGCTTCACCAGAACCGAACTCAGCACACAGAAGGTGTATTTCATTAGTTGATCATTTTCACAGTGAACCACACTCCTTTTTGTAATTAACTTAGGAAATATTCCTTTAAGGACACTTTGTCTTGATAGTGATCCATTGTAATATTCTATACTTAGATATATTATATTGTGAGCTAACCCTCACCATGGTTTTTTTCCATTTTGGTTTTTCCACATAAAAATACTGGTGTTCCTATGTGTTGATGCATTGTCTTGATTCCATGTTTTCTCTTGTTGTTTTAGTTATAACTACGATGTTGTTTGGATGGATTTTGTGTGAATGGTTTAATAGAATACTGATTCACCCCCCCTCTCAGTATTTTGTGTGTTAAAATTTTTTTATTAGAGCTTGGTTCCTTTGAAGAAGTCTAAAAACTTGTAGAAGGTCTTTAAATTCAAATATATGGAAGATGAAAAAAATATTATTCCTCTGGAAGTGATCCCTACTGAAAATAGAGAAGAAAATGAAGATTTGAAGAAAATATTGAAGGAAGCAAATGAGTTCATTAAGAAACTGAAGGAAAGATATGGAGAAGTCACTAATCAATTAAAGAAATAAAATGAGGACATCATTGGACTAAAAAATACAAGTGGAAGAGAAGAAAAAAATTGAAGGCTATCAAAAGGATAAAATTCAAAGAAATATGGATGAATGTGAAAATTTTAAGCAAGAAGTGGTAATTCTTAAATCATATCTAGAAAAGGAAAAAAGGCATGAGGATAAATTTTTTACAAGTTCTATAATGTTGGATGAACTCACTATAGGATATAGACCCTCTAAGGACAAAAGTGGTTTGGGATTTGAATAAGGAAAAAGTTCAAAGGTGAATCAATCTCCTGACATGAAGACTCAAAGTAATGGTGGAAAATTCAAGAATCTAAGAAGAGATACCAAAAGGATTCCTATTAGACAACCTAATGCTCAAAGGTACATATCTTTTAGTGGTGTCTATTATTTTTGCAAAAAGTTTGGAAATAGGGAAAAATATGGTGAAAATTAAATGAAACAAAATTATGGAATGAATTAAAATACTTTATCGTTCTTTGGTCAAAGTTTTATGCAAGAGGATTTCAAACAAAAAAGTAAAATTAGATATATGGGATTGTTTTCCAAACTTTAGTAATGAAGAAAGGTGTATCTGATTGGCTCTTAGCAGATTTAATGGTGAATGTATGTGGCTTGACAAATCATATATGATATATAGAGAAGTAATTAGGTATGTTACTGGCTTATTATCCTCCCAACCAAATATTGAATGTAATTTTGACAAAGTAAAGGGTTTAATAAAGAACACACATGATAGAGTCACTAACCCAATAGTCCATCATGTAAGTCTATTCATTTCACAACTAAATTTTGGTAACAATGATGTCTTTGCCACTACAATTTAACTTGCATTGGACATGGTTGAGAACAGAACAAAATATGACCTTTGTGAGCTACTCCAAAAACAACAGTTGGAGAATCTCAGAGATATCAAGAAGAATAAATGTGCATTTAGGTATGGTGCATTGGTTTTATGTCTAATATTGTATTTTATGAAGGAGATCCATGGAATAGGTGAAGTTAGCTGGTAAAATACCATACTGATCACTCATCAGATCAAGCAGCTAATGAGAAAAAATGGATATTTTGATACACAAGGAGATTCCCTTCTTGCATTCTTTGGAAAGTTCCAGAGGAGAATGAATAGAAGAAGGAGAATTCCAAGAGAATTGGTTAAAATATATAAGATTGTATAGTGTCAAAAAATTTCGTTGGTGACATTTTCACACTTGTTTGGGCCCTCCTTATGAAACTCGGCTTAAGGATGCCTTGAATTAGTGTTGTAATTTGTTTAACACACTTGCATTAGGTCTTGGGCCCTTATGAACTAATGAATTTAAATTATACCTTGTTAAGGTGTTGTGAAGTGTTGTAACACACTTTAACACTTTTCTAAGGTTTTATCAATTAATTGAACCTAATAAACCTCTTTCTAATAAAAATGTATCTTAATCATGCCTTATTTGAAGTGTTGTAAAATGTTGTAGCACACTTTCACACTTTTCTAAGGTTATCATTATTAATTGGGCTTTCACATGCTTTAATTGGCCTTATTGTGCCTCCACAAGCCTCATTTAATGTATCTTTTCAAAGATAACCCTGACACAAATAAAAATGCAATCATAATTCAAGTGTTTTTAGGTTGTGTGGCCTAGATTTAGTGATTTGGGACTCATTCAACACCTTGGGAGAATGAGTCCCACCTAGGTTTTTGAGTCCCAATTCTGGTTTCACACCTTTCTAAGAATTTTTGAATTTGGTCCCATAAGTTATGCCTAATGGGACTCATTTTCCAACTTGGGTGAATGAGTCTTGTATGTCCCAAAATTAAAATTAATTCAAATTCTTGGTGGGATTTTATCCTCATAGATCTAATGTCGGCTTGAAGTGTTGTAATTTTGGGAATTCTTGCTTAATTAAGTATAAATACAAGTTTCTTTCACTCATTTTCACCTAAGACTTTTGTGAGAGGATTAATATAGTAAGTTTGAGTTCATAAGAGCATTCAAGGGCATTCAAGGGCACAATTCTTCATCAATTGTTACAAAAATTCAAGATCCATCATCATGTCAAGGATATCAAGAATCAAGCATGTTATTGAGCTAGTGTTGTGATGTAACATTGAAGATCTAAGATCAAGCATTATTCTACACCTATTGTCAAGGTCAAGATCTGCATCCTTCATGGCCATTTCATGTTGATTTTCAAATTTACAAGACATCATTTATAGGGCATCTTTCAAGGTATCATTGTTCATGCTTCATGTCCCATGTTTCATGTTTCATGTCCTTGTTTCATTGTTTCATCATTTAGTTTAATTACATAAACATGTTTTGACCAAGGCAAACCCCTATTCCCTAACAATCAACACTTTTTCTATCTCTCTCTATGTGATTGCATATCTACATTTATTAGAGCATGAAGGACCTTTGAAGATTAGGTTACAAGATTGATAAAAGTTTTTCGAATTTTCCCCTCATTTACAATGTTGCTATCTTCACTAAAAAGTCACCTACAACCCCGAAAGCATAGTTTCAGATCTGGAAACAAAAAGGAACAAAAAACATAGATATTGAAGACTAGATTTAGAGTTTGAAGCTCCAAAAATCCCTAACTAGACTTATTCACCAATTCTAGCGAATCAGTCCAAGTTTAGGTCAATTTTGAGATTTTTGTAGTTTTGGATACCTTTTTCTAGAAACCTAGGTCTGGGACTGATTCACCAAACTTTGTGAATGAGTCCCAATAGGCCTAAATTTTAGTTTATTCAACATTTTAGGTCTCCATTCAAGTTCTCTCATGTTTCTAAGTGCTCCTCATTACTTTTCCAGTTTGTTATTCTGATTTATTTGCATTGATAGTTCATTTACTAAGGTTTTATGCATCATTAAGTTCAATCATTAGATCTTGCATTTCATACATTTTTCCAAGTCCTATATTGGTGGTGAACCCCTCATTAATTCATAATCAGACCCTAGGAAAGTCACTTAGTAGATCTCTTTCTCCCATTATCATCATTTGATTGAGATCTCTAGGAAATCCTTAAATGTGGAGCATCAAAAGCTTGTTTCCCTAGGCCCTAAACCCTAATGGAGACAATTTTCTATCTTAAATTTTGGTGAACCTACATTTAGAACATTTCATTTTTTGATTTGGAGTGCATCATCATCCTAGATCTTTCTTACACCAACATTTCATTAGAGTTTGCATTAGTTAATTTTTATTCTAGGGTTTTTAATTCTTGCTTTAGTGAAAGTGATATAGGTGGCATTTATGCATCTCAAATTATCTCAAATCATATAAAATCTACATTTTCACTTAGGTTATAGATTATACAAATTAAAAATCATAAAAATCACTTAATTCTTTAAAAAAATTGTAAAAAAAAACCCTAACTGGGACTCATATGCCCCTTTGGGAGAATTAGTCCCATTCCTGATTTTAAATTTCCTTTTACAACATCAAAAACCTCAATTTTGTGCTTCCTAAGCTTGATAATAATATATACTATAATTATAAAAAGTTTTTGGGACATATTTTTTATGCATCTAGGTCAAAAACATCAATTGAGGGTAGTTATTTTTGAAATCATTTCAATTACGAGCATAATTAGATCTGAAAATACTCACATTTCTTAGACTTTACATAATATGGATAAAGGTAATTTTCACTTTTGCATACACAATGTTGATATTCATAAAGGTTTTCACAAGTTTGATAAACATTCTTTTCATTCTTGGATACACATTGTCTGCATTCTTAAAGTTTTGCATACATTGGATAAAAGTGTTTTCCATCTTTGGATATACATTGTTTGGATTGTTGAAGCATTGCACGAGATGGTTGGAAGTACTTTTCATTCTACATAAAACAATGTTAGTGTCTTACATATCTAGGTATGCTAAGGAAAATTTCATATCCCCTTCCTATGAGAGTTTTTTAGTGAAAGAGAATACAACCTTGGACATTCCTAATGATCATATTCATTCTTCTCCTAATATCTCTCCTATTGGCGAAGAAGATATTTTGGTGTTAGAAGAATGAATCAATGAGAGTTTTGAGAATCCTAGTTGTTTATCTCCTTCTACCTCTCTTATTAGTCAATACATTGATGAACAATAAGAAACAACCATAGGTAATCATGATGATAACATAACACAACAAGAGACCATTGAAACCTACATACATAACACTTCAACTTGTCTACATTCACCCCCCAACACTTTCCCCTCTTGTGATAATGTTTTGTAGGATGAACTTGAATGTGAAGAGGATATGGTGGTGTTGAATGATCAAACCTTTAACATATATAATAACTCTCTCTATGACAATTCCCCTACCTATCATATTTTCTAACATAGTATGAAACAAAGGAATGAAATCATAAATGATCATGACAACTAAATTTGTTCTTCTTCTAGTATCTCTCATATTTTTCAAGAAAATACTTTGATGTTAGAAAATACAATCAATGAAATTCATGGGAATCTTTATTTCCTCTCTTTTCCTAGAGAAAACATTATTGAACAAAGAAACACCATCATTGATAGGTAAGAAAATCCAACCATCAATCATTCCTCTGCTTGCAATGAGTTTATTTTGAAAGAACTAATCCTTGAACATTTGGTTTTTAGTTCTCCTAAAGACTCTCCTCCTAGGGAGGATATCATGGTGGAATAAAATGACAAAAAATTTCCTTCCTTAGATGATGGTGAAAATATGACATTGGATTTCCCTTTATTAGAAATACATCAAACCAAGACCATTGAGGTTATGAATGCACAAGTGTTTGTTAGATCCCCCTTGATTAATGGACCTCATACATACCTTTTGGGATGTCCTAATAACCCTCTAATTCTTTACCCACCTTCACACAAACCTCAAACTCAAAAAAATTCCACACTTATCCTTTACCAACCTAAGAATAATGTGGTGTAGCAACTAAGTCATAATACCATTGCTCATACATATAACACTAGAAAAACTCCACAACCAAGACAAACAAGTTCAATATCCTTCCCTTTTCCTAATCCTATTTTTCCAAGTGCTCCTCACTTAACTTCACATAGTGGGAGGGAGTATGATCATGTTGAACATCTTAAGAATACTCCTGCAAAGATATCCCTACAAGACCTAATTCATAGTTCACCTAATTATCATATCATGCTTCAAATATATTTGCAAAAATTTGTGGTTCCCTCTTGTGAAAACCTAAATGGCATAGTTTTCATGATTCAAGGAATAAACACTTACATTATTTTCCACCAAAGTGAGCTCCCTCCTTTGGAATTGCAAAAAAAAATGATTCTTTCATGATAATAGCTATACATAATCATCTTGGGATAAAAATAACCCTCATTGACAATGGATCAACCCTTAATGTTTCTAGTGTATCCCTTTTGGATAATCTTGGTGTGGAAAAATAAAAAAATTCAATCTAAATATTTATCTATCAAGGGATTTGATAATATAGGAAAACAACCGCTTGGTGTGATCACTTTGCCTATTACAACTAGAAAGGCCACATTAGAAACAATGGTCCATGTTATGCCTCACAATCTTTTATATAACCTCCTTTTGGGCAGACCGTGGATTCATGCAATGAATGAAGTGCCTTCTACTCTTCATCGTAAAATGAAGTATATCTACAATAATAAAGTTTACACAATTGACATTGATCATGAGCCTTATAGTGTCTTACAACTTGATAAAAATAAGGTGAACCCCTTGAAAAAATCAACAATAGCTACACAAGTGGAACCCATGCAACAAAAATACAAATAAAAACATATTGAGGAAATCACAAAGCTATTGGAAGATGATTTGGGTTCCTTAGACTTCAAACCAACATTCATGGGAGAATACAAGATCATAAATAGACTCTACAAAGGGAAAATAAAAAGCAATAATTTCATCACAAAATTTGGAAGACCCTTTGAAAGTATCCACCTCAACTACTTTAGAAGAAGAACCAAATTATACAACAAAATTTGATGAGATAAACTATCAACAACTGCCAAATTCAAAAGAAATGAAAAAGATTTACGAAAGAGGTTATGAACTTATGAAATAGCTAGGATATAGTGGAAAAGGATAGGGTGCTTGAGAACAAGGTATTTGTGTCCCTATAGAGCCTAAAAAGCAAGAAACAACCCGTGGTCTTGGTTATTGTCCTCTGATAGAAATCAAACCAGCAAGCAAGCCTTCACTCAATATCAACACTCTAACAAAAGATTCTTCTAAGCCAAATTTAATAGTTGCGCCTCTTGAAGTGATAGACACTAGTGGTCTTGATTGTTATCCTTTGAAAGAAACAAAGGGTATGTGAAAGATCATGATAGGCCAAAAAATGGCGATATGATGGGTATATGTAGGGTATGCGGCTGACGAATTTTTCTTACCCAAAATTGATGAAACGAAAAGGTTTTTTAAAGGATATTCTTGACTTTCCAAAAATATAAATTATGCTTTTCTTTGAATTTAATAAATAATTATTATTCATTTTCTATTTGAATTATGACTAAAGTCTCGATTGATAGGCTGATTGAAAAACATCTATAGCTTTCAAATGGTATCACATTTTTTGAATCTGAAACATGTATCACATTTTATCCTTGAAATACTATAGGATTATTAAAAAAAATGAATTTCATGAGGTTTTGACCAAGTTAAGGTGGTCAAATATATGATTTTTTATAATTTTTAAATTTTGTAATAAAAAATTCATAATTAATTATTTACTTGGAAATAAATTACAAAAAAATATGCATCACATAGAGACATGAGTCCTCTAATTATATCTAAAATATTTATAAAAAATATTATCATTTTATTGTGGTTAAGATGGTCAGAGAGACACCTACTTCTTATTTTTTCCTTGAAATGCAAGTACTACTGCATTAAAATTTAAATTTTTCACCAAATAGATTTTTTTTTTTAAATAAGCCTAGTAATTTAGAAACTACATTCAATTTTCTACAAATTCTATTCTTACATATTTTTGAAATAATATAGATAACTTATTCAAATTTTTATGTCAAGTTTCCTAACTCTATTTTTTCTAAATTTTTTGCCACTTAAGGACCTATTTTTTCCATGATGATCTTGCACATACCCCAAAGAAATCCTCGCTTAACATTAATTTCATTACAAAAATTGCTAATGAGTTGAATTTGATAGATTTTACACCCTCATGTAAAGGAGGGTACAAAATCTCACAATCTAAAGAGCCTTTTGTAAGTATGACAAGTGGTAATAAGCAAGAGATATCTTTGTCACAAAATGAAGGAACATCTTCTCCTATTTATCAAGAGGGTATCTTGTTGAGACTCCTCCAAGATCATTTGATATCCCTCCCTCCAAGAACACGAAAGAAATTTTATTACAAGAATTAATTTTGTGAATATCATAGAGTTGATGGTCATGCTACTAATGAATGTAAGGCTTTAAGTAATCAAATTCAGCATCTTAAGGATCATGTTGCTTTTCCTTATGTTTAAGCACCTAGTTCCTCTAATTAATACTCATTTTCATTTTATTCAGCTCATCCTTTTCCTACACTAAATGGGAGCAAGGGGTTAGTTAGCCTTATCCTTGTATGTCACTTGCCATTGTCTCTTTTGGCTTGTTGACCACCTTTCATGTACAAATAAGAGAAAGCTTACGATGTGGATGAAATTCCTAAATTTGACTCACATGTGGCATACTTATTCATTGTATAGCTTATTGGAAACATATGACTTGGCATAGGGATTTTCGAGTAAGCTCTCATGTCTTCTTCTACTTAAAGCAATTGCTCATAGTAATGGTGTTAGAAACTACTTTAAAGTGGGGGCCTACATTGAAACTCATGTTTCATGGTGTGATTTCCTTTCTTCTTGCAATGTGTCATTTTCTTTGTGGTTTCATTGGGCTTGATCTCCTCCAAGAGTGTGATATTTCGTTGACTTTTCCTCTCTTAGAGACATTAGGCACAATGTTCCCTAAGAAAATACTTTGCATGAACTAAGAAAAATCTCTTTCAACATACCTTACACTATTGGTTATATTCCAACCTTGCATAACACACCTTGCATGCCAAAGAAGCCATCGTGTTTGTTCATGAGCTCTAATAATATGAAGTTTTTCTTGCCTCATGAAGCTCAAATTTCATTATTTGTTCATGAGCTCCAAGCATACAAAGCTTTACTTGTCTCATGAAGCTCGAATATCATTATTGTGTGGAGCCTTATCAAAGTTATCAAGAGATATAGGTTTGGTTTGGTTGTATGGGAGTCAAATGAAAGCATGAATTCCCTTAGCCACTCATTCTTTGTGGATACATACTATTTGTGTGTCTCACCCCTTTTGTATACTCACCTTGTGGATGACCTAATGTTTCGTGGCCCTAGAGTGAGCATATTGTGGATACTCACCCTGCAGATGACCTAAAGTTTTGTGCCCCCAAATGAGAATTTTTTTATCAAAGTTGGATCCACCTATCTTATTCTTTTAATTTTTTATGTCCTTGGCATTGTATGTGTTGGAATATGGCTTGGAGAGATTGTTTTTGGCTTCTTTTTTTGTCATTGACAATAACTAGAGTTAGCAGTATGGTACGTAGCATTGTAGTTGCTCCTACTGGTAGAAAATATGAAGTACAAGGTATCTGGTTGATAAGTTGATCTGAATACTTCACTGGATCACTATTTTGTGGTGTGGATCCCCAGGGAAGCTTGTTTAGCATGTATTCTATCCTATTGGAAATTTTAGTGGTGTTGCATTAGTTAGAGTATGAGTTAATAGATTCAAAAGAATGATTTATTATTTATTTTCTCACTCTAGCCAACTTATTGTGTATTGTGTGTTGTGGATGTATAAGGAGTATGTACTTAACTATTTCTTATGTTTGGAATTTTTATTTGGATCCCTACTATAGTGTAGCTAACTTGTGAGGGTATGCATCAATTTTAATTAGTGATTTGAGCCGATATGAGCAAGATTTTTTTTTTTTTTGAAGCTGACATATAATAAAAATTCATGTCAGTGGATATATAAAGGAGATCGGAAAATCATTTTGAGATATAGAGTGAAGTGATTTTGTGTGAAAAAGTACATAACAACTATATGGGTTAATCTTAGAAGATCTATTGAGAGAATTTTGTTCATGCTACATAAGGGTTTATGTAGGAGAGTAGATCGAAGAAAAAGTGTGAACTGATCAAAAGATCCAGAATCTGATTATGAGCTTCATTTGAATTGAATCAAGGAATTTGTAGATGCTATACTTTTAGTTCAAATTTTGTTGTAATACCAAATATATTTTGTAAGGCAGTGAGCTCTAGGTAATGTGCTTGAATTCAAGTGCATTCCCTTTTCATCATGATTTTAACAGAGTATACTTTGTGGATTAATCTCCACCGTAGTTTTTCCGCTAACAGGGTTTCCATGTAAAAATCCTAGTGTTATGGTGTTCTTTAATGTGTGCACATGTTTCCTTCTATTTATATGCAGTGAATGCTATTGAGGGTTTAATTATTGTTGTTGATGGTTTAAGATCTGGTTTGAAAATCAAATATTGTCGAACACTAATTCACCCCCACTCTCAATGTTCTAGTGTCCAACAGTATGTTTGTGTATCTTTTTTTTCTGCATATCATACACTTAGTGCATGTCCCTTTTGTGCCCATGTTGGTTTAATGAAGGATCTCGGTTTGTGGGGGCTTGGCCACCTCCTTCGATCTTTATCACCCTAAATATCAACCACATTGGTACAATTGGACCCCTCTTGAATGTATACTTTAGTGTGAGTTTAAAGAAATTTCATCCTCTCACTAAAGTGGAGGCTAAATGCAGTGTTGAAAAATATCGTCAATGACATTTTCCCACTTGTTTGGGCCCTCCTTGTGAAATTGGACTTAAGGATTCCTTAAATTAGTGTTGTAATGTGTTTAATATGGTTGCATTAGGTCTTGGGTCCTTGTGAACTAATGAACTTAAATTTTTCATTTTTAAGGTGTTGTGAAGTGTTGTAACACACTTTCACACTTTTCTAAGGTTTTATCAATTAACTAAACCTAATAAACCTATTTTTAATCAAAATTTACCTTAATCATTTTTTATTTGAAGTGTTGTAAAGTATTGTAACACACTTTCACACTTTTCTAAGGTTATCATTAATAATTGGTCTTTCTTATGCTTTAATTGGCCTTATTTTGCATCCACGAGCTTTATTTAATGCATCTCATCAAGGATAATCTTGACAATCCAATGATCATTCAAGTGTTTTCAGGTTGTGTGGCCTAGATTTAGTGATCTAGGAATCATTCATCACCTTGGGTGAATGAGCCCCACCTACGTTTTTGGGTCCCAATCCTGGTTTCACACCTTTCTAAGAATTTTTGAATTTGGTCCCATAAATTATGCCTAATGGGACTCATTTTCCAGTTTAGGAAAATGAGTCCTGTATGGCCCAAAATTAAAATTAATTGAAATTCTTGGTGCAATTTTATCCTCCTATATATAATGTCAGCTTGTAGTGTTGTAATTTTAAGAATTCTTGCATAATTAAGTATAAATACAAGGTTATTTCACTCATTTTCACGTAAGAATTTTGTGAGAGGATTACTATAACAAGTTTGAGTTCACAAGAGATTTTGAGCATTTACAAGAGCATTCAAGGAAATTCGAGGGAATTATTCTTCATTCATTTTTGCAACAATTTATGATCCATCATCATGTCAAGGATATCAAGAATCAAGCATGTTATTGAGCTAGTGTTGTGATGTAGCATTGAAGATCCAAGATCAAGCATTGTGTCAAGGTCAAGACCTACATCCTTCATGGCCATTTCATGTTGAGTTGAAAATTTACAAGATATAATATACAAGGCATATTTCAAGGCATCATAGTTCATGCTTCATGTTCCATGTTTCATGTCCTTACTGAATCATTGTTTCATCATTTGGTTTAATTACCAAAATGGGGTTTTACCAAGGCATACCCCTATTCCCTAACAATCATCACTCTCTCTCTCTCTCTTTGTATTATTGAAGATCTAGGTGTCTTGCAGTGTGAAGGACCTTTAAAGATTTGGTTACAATATTGAGAAATTTTTTTAGAATTGTCCCCTCATTTACAAGGTTGCTATCTTCACTAAGAACTCGCCTACAACCCTGAAATTGAAGTTTTAGATTTGGAAAAAAAGAGGAATAGAAAGAGCAGACATTGAAGACCAAATTCAGACTTTGAAGCTCTAGAAAAACCTATATAGACACATTCACTAGTTTTGGTGAATGAGTCCCAATTTAGATAAATTTTGAGATTTTTGCAGTTTTGGATACCCTTTTTCGTAAAACCTTCTCTTGTATAGAAACCTAGATTTAGGGTTGGTTCACCCAGCTTGGTGAATGAGTCCCAGTAGGCCTAAATTTCAAGTTATTTAGCATTTTAGGTCTCCATTCAAGCTCTCTTAGCTTTCCAAGTGATCCTTTGTACTGTTCTAGTTTGTTTTGATTTATTTTGATTTATAGTTCATTTAGTGAGGTTTTATGCATCATTAAGTTCAATCATTAGATCTTGCATTTCATACATTTTTCCAAGCCCTAGCTTGGTGGTGAACCCCTCATTAATTCATAATTAGACCCTAGGATAGTTTCTTTGTAGATCCATTTCTCCCATTATAATCATTTGATTGGGATCTCTAGGGCATCCTTGAATGTGGAGCATAGAAAGCTTGTTGCCCTAGGTCCTAAACCCTAGTGGAGACAATTTTCTATCTTCTAGAATGATATAACATTTGTGGTAACCACTCATAGCTACATTATCAAGGTATTTGAACCAAGAAATTTAGAGATTCTTGAGTTAGGATATGAGATTGAGAAAGACTATGCTACTAGTTTCATTTAAATGATGATTAACAACCATCAAGACCCCAAAAAACCTAGGTTTGGAACTTACTCTAAAGTAGCTAGAGATCTTTAAAATTCTGAGTTGATCTCTAGTAAATCAATTTCTACCACCGAAGAAAAGAGAAAATTCATAGAGGTTCATGCATTAGTTGCTCAAGTTGAACCTACTCCAAGAAGGCTTAAGAAGCTAGCTATAAGGACACATTTTTTGATAGCTCCTAGTGTGGTCACTAGTTCCTCACAATTCACTAAGGAAAGAAAAATTTCACTAACTAATAGATTCAATGAATTAAAAAGTAAAGCAATAAGTGACATAGTCACTTGGGTTGAAGATAAAGGATTGTTGGAAATTGTAGAGAAGTGCAAGTCTACTCATAGCATGGTAATTGAAAGACTCAAGGAAGTTAAAGAGTGTGAGAAAGAGGTCAAAATTTTATTCACATTCTATTAGACGTGGCTTGATGTAATTCAAAGACTTAAGGATGTTGAAAAGACAATTGAAACCTAGATCAAGTTTGCATCTAGCATCTTTGATCCTGCTCTTGATTCACATGATCATACTTTGTATAGTTTGGAAAAACTACATGAAGAATACCTTGCATTGCATAAAGAGAAAGGAGAGATGGTTGAACAATATGTGATGTTCAGAAACCTAATAAAGATTAAGTGTACACCTATCTACTATGATAGAAATATGAAATTAAATGTTACTCCCAAAGCTATGATTGAAGGAAAAGACATCTTAATTGATCTCAATTATCTATGCAGTGAATTGAAAAAGGGAAAAAGGATTTGGGATGAAGGTAGATCCTCATGGATAGGAATCTTTAGCAAACTTTGATGGACTCTACAACCTCTGATTGATTACTCACAGATGTTGTTTTAGATGTATTCCTCAGGGGGACTATTTAGGTATTCAAAAGGAACTATTAAAGCATTAAATTATTTTTCCCTTACCATTGATGTCAAAGGGGGAGAGTGGTATCATGTGAAAATAGAGGTATCATGTGACAACAAAGAGAATGTATGTGAAATTTGAAAAAGAGAAGGTATGTGAAAATTGAAAAGTTTTGTGAATAGTTGTTGGGGAGAAAATTGAAAATTTAGTGTTGATCATCAAAGCTTGCACCTCTTTGAAAGTATTATGGGAAATTCAACAAGTGGGTGAATAATTTGCATATTAGTGAATACCTCCTATTTTTTTATAGAAATTCGGCTCTTCTCTAAGTTTTGGAGAAAAGGGTAGAAGGAAATTTAAACATAAAACATAAAAATGGTGATTGCCAAAGATTTCACAACATTTCAAACCAAATCTTTCCTATGAATGATATATTTAGACACATAATGCCACAACTATTCACTTTTAGGAAGAGAACAAACAACAAAGGCTAACTACAAGCACATTGTAGTCTTTCAAACCTCATCACAGGGAGTGTTCATTAAGGTCCAATAAAACATAAAGATTTCCAAGGTTAACATAAAAACATTCAAAAATTGCATAAAATCTCTCTCTTCTTACAACACAATATAAAAAAACAACCCTTCAAAAAACTAGAGAAGTCCACAGACATAATCCAATTTTCACAAGTTATTATCCTACCATATAAGCTTACAACATGGAAATCAACAATTTAAACTATTTCAATTTAGCTTGACATAGTATTTTATTTATAATGAAAGCATAAAGAAGGAAAGCTTGATAAAGGTCATACATGCACAATATCAAAGATTTTTTCCAAATAGTTAATTCTTAAATATCAAATGAAATTTAAAACAAAGGTTGTATGACAATCTGATAATAGTTTGAGCATAAACAATATAACTATTGGACTTTCTGTTGCACCAAAAGATCGACCTATCAATTTTCCCAATAAAAGATTTGGTTAAGAAACATAGGAGGCAATTAGACCATGTCACAAACCCAAGCATTAGTGCTGCAAGGAAGACCAAGGGTCACACCTTGCAACAATCCCCGCTCAACACAAGCACAAGGTTTGAACCTATGACTAGCTCTGATACCAATTGTTGGACTTTCTGTTGCACCAAAAGATCGACCTATCAATGCCCGATACAAGCTTTGATTAAGAACCAAAGGAGGCAGTTATACCATGTCACAAACCCAAGTGTTAGTGCTACAAGGAAGACCAAGGGTCACACCTTGCAACAATAACATGCCAAAGAAAAGCAGTTGTGCAAATCTACTTCTAAAAATAGTTCTATAACTTAAGAAAACTAAAGAAACCTTTTCCTCATCAAGCGAAACTGAAACTTGGAACCAACCCTTTTGTTTTGTCATTACCTCTCATTTATAGTTTCAAACAGAGAAAATCACCACCACAACTCAAATGTAATTACTACGAGATGTTGGAATTTGATAATACATGATCTGATCATAGATCTTTAGTTAGGTCATAGAAAAATTTGCTCATCAATTCTCAACTTCCGCATTAATGCCTTTTAGATATTTAGCAAAGATAGCTATCTAAAAATGATCAGATCCTAGAAAATAGCCTGACAAAAATCTAGTTGACCAATCACGTAACCCAACAACACTAACTCAAATCTCTATCCCCAAAAACCAAAAGGAGGCCAACAATCTCTGAAAAAATCCAAAAGAGATCACTTCATAGAAACACAAACTGCACACAATGAAGAGATGACGTGTCAAACGGGAAAAAATATTCAGACTCGTGAAAATTTCTCCTTGAGAAAATATCACATGTCTGAGTCCTCTCTCGGAAAGAAGGTGATAAATCAAATTGGTGTAGCCACCATGTGGCACATTACGCACCTTTTTGAAAAAAATTAATTTAGTGTAGTCACATCTGAAGCAAAAAACATAAAAAGTCAAAAATCAAACGACCCTTCACTTGTGGAGGCAGGAACCTAGGCCTCTAGTAATTCTTGGAGTTTGAGGAAAGCAAAATGCTACACCTCTGAATCTACATTAGTCAGTTGGACAAGAGTATGAATGAGCCTATATGCTAGGTCAAGCTCAAAAAATTCCTTGAAATAAATAAATTCCCATCTTGTAGAAACCACACCAAGGTGATAATAGAGTCGAGAAAGAGGAAAGATCTAGTGCTTGATATCATCAATGGTGGGCATTACGATTGAACCTGAGTGTTCTGTAGAAGTTTGAACCTTATGTAAGATTGCATCCATGACTTGCTCAACTTTCAACACATCTCCATCTGGTGAAAGAAGATGAGGTATCCCTAAGCTAACTAGGACATCAAAGTACTTCTTGATTTCATTGAGCCACTTGTTCAACATCATCTGACACTCTTTGCACCTTATTGTGATCTTATGGTAGTTGATAATCTCATTTTCTTTGACAGAGGTGGCTCTTTGATTGGGAATCCCTACACCTTTCAGGAGATCCTCAGTGGCCATACACAACCTGGAAATCAAGCTTTGATATTCTACCACTCAAGAAGTACATATCTACAAAAATTGATCATCCATCAGGCCAACCTTCATGTTTAATTCATGAACATCCCTTAAGAATTGTGAAGTAGGCCCAAGAATGGCAACCACAATTGTGATTCACTCCTAGTGTATAGATATCAAATTGTTCAATATCAGGAGTGTCCTAGACCCTTGAGTAGTAGCTAGCTCCTGATTGAAATCAATCTCTCTCACTCTTGCACTTTCCTCCATTTGACTCTTTTCTCTAAGTGCATTCGTCAGTACCGAGCTCAACCTTTCGATCTATTGTTTTTAATTTTTTGCTTCCATGTGGGATTTTTGTAGATCATCAGAAGCTTGAGATCAGACACCATCCAACTCTCTTCTTATGTTTTCCTGAGCATGCTTGTTCTCTACATTTGTCTGGTGCTCAGTAGCCAGCTCAACTTTTAATTTTTCAATTTTAGCATAGAGGCAAACTTGTTCACCCTAGGCTTCTGTGAACTTGGATGCATCTCCTTGCTAACTTTGTATTTTCCTTCTATGGGACATCTCAACATCTTTAGCCCAGATCTCATTCTATAGCCTAGCCACTATTTCCTTTACACTTTTCAACTTTGCTTCACGCATCACCAACTTTCTATCCAACCTCTCATAGTCCGCATATACCACCTTCTAGTTGGTCTTAGCTAGTACTAATTTTTCATGTAGGTGAGTTTTATTCAAATCTAGTTCCATGGTTGTGATTTCATAGTCCTCCATCTGCATTTTTCCATCAAGCTTAGACACAAGCAACTTCATGGTAGTGATCAATAGATAATTTCACTCTTCATTGAAGCAAGCTTCAATCTTCTTGGTAGTTAGTAGTAGGACATTCTTAAATAGTCATTTTTTTTTCTAACCTTTTTGATGTGCTTGGTGGTCACGCCCATAAAAGGATATAAAAGTCACAACAGAACTAAACCTAGGAATTGGACATTCCAACAAGTGACTAACATCTCCTTATGGTCATTCATTTACTTTATCAAACCAGGGAACATATACTTGAAATGGAGCAGCACAGTATGTGCACTAAGAACTAGTTTCCAGTCACCATCTATAGAAAGCAAATTCTTAAAAGGAATGCAACGTAAATCTTTTTAACTCAAACACAACTCGGCTAAAACATAAATCATAGCAGCTTTTATTAAAGGAAAAACTGTGAACTAGCTTTATGCTACAGGAACAGACACAGGGATGGATTCCCAATGCTGCAAGAACAATACAAAGCTGAGTTTGCATTGAAATCTACAGAAATAGATTCTAACTAGTAATCGACATGAAATGAATAGTTAACTACAACAACTTGCTACAGAATACTTACTAAGTGGGCCCCCTTAGCAAGCATCAACTAGATTACACAAGAAGTTGACTCAAAGCTTCATCGAATTTTATTCATTTTCAGAACCAGGATACATCGATTACTCTATTTTGAAAATAAAACTTAACACAAAACTTTATTACTTGTTCAACTTAATTCTAACACATACCATTTCATCCTCATTCACTCACGCAGGAGGAACAGTTATTTAAATGAAAAAGACAATTAACTAATTAACAGAGGAAGTCATGATCATAAATACATTCTGATTCCGCAGAACCGATATTCATAAATGAAAGTCTATTTGCTTGACATGACCTAGAGAAAATATAGCATTACACACTCCCTAATTCAAAGGATCATTAAAGCTTTTTCCCAAAGATTCGGTCAACGAGTTATTACTGGAATGACTTCTTCAACAGAGTCGAGATTCTTGCACTTGATCAGCTTCAGCTCCCTCCAACAATCCTGCAATAAATTGTTAGGGTTAGAGATGGCAGATCTAACAATTCAATGCAGATTTTATATAATAAATAGAGAAATTAAAACATTCACAAAATAAATCATAACACAGAATTTAACGTGGTTCACCCATTCTGGGCTACATCCACCAAACCGCAGCCATCCAATACTTTTATTATCCAGTGAAAAACCCTATTACAATCTTGCGAATAATCACATTTTTCATCATACTGAAATACCCATCCGAACCCCTTTTTACCAAGCTTAGAAGCTTCCAGATTTTTAATTTCGGCAAGGTCAGGGGGTCGGGATGTACAGTATACCATGGGCTATACAGTATAGCATGATCAGTCACCACATACCAACATAAATGACAGAGGCGAAGGAAAGCATACAAACAAGTGATACATCATCTATTCATTAATCACATGTTAATCCTATTCCATTATCCAAAATTATAAGCATACATCAGCTATGTGGGCGATCAAAAAGGTAATTAATAAAGTTGTCAAGCTGCAGGAATATGGAATTCATTGCTACATGATACCACCCAAAAAGTCTTTAATCAACAAGTTTAAACAACAATTAATAATAAAAGTAAGAGTATCAAAAGTTTCAAACTATGAGCATATTTAAGGCTCATCATTCTACCCCCTACTTAACGTAATGTTGGTCCTCCAACATTGAATTTCTTTGTTATTTCCCTAAAATTGGTTGGAGTAACATGACCCTGCAATGAAGTTCCAAACTTGTAGTAAAAACCTCTCATAGACTCCCATCTTTCATATCTGCGGTTCTCTATTTCTGCATTGATTTCCTTAGCTTGGTAAGGATAGAGCAGCCACATTAATACTGGGGGTTGGAAGGTCAGTGTCATCCATAATTCAAATCTGGTTTGCAAACCCAGTTGCATGTACCTTTCTGTTCTCCTGAGTGCTGCTGTGAAGTTCAAAGGGCTATGAGGCTCTGTCTTTCTTAGACCAACTGTCAATCTCTCCCACCTTGTCTCAATCCTGGAAGAGGCGAGTTTCCAAAATGTATATTTTTGTTCTTTGAACTCACTATATACCTATTTTTTGATGTCAAAAATTTTCTCTCTTTCCTCAGGTTGATTGCATCCATAAGTAACTCTAAACCAGGTTCTTAAAACAGTGCGTGGGTCTGAACTCTCAGCTCTTAGGAGAATAGGTTCATCTCTTTCTGCTTCCTCATATGTTTCCAATTGTCTCCCATAATTGATCTCATTTCCAACCCAAGACATAAGTGCTCTTAAATGGATATCACCTATATAAAGAAGTGGGTTCCACTCAGTTTCTGCAGGAATTAAATAACCATGTAAATGTAGTTCACACATGGAGTTTTTCAACCAATTAGGGGCCACTTCATAAGCATCATAGAATTCTTTGGCTGTTTCAATATCGAGATCCAAATTTTTGGAGATCCTCATTAATTTGAGCCAAAGAAACTATTCTTTGAGGCACATTGCATATACTTTGGGTGGCGGCCTACACTCCATTATCTGTCCAATTATTTTCATCATTTTATCCATTTTTTTCTGCATATCTTGAATTTATTGCTTTTACCTTTCAATTTCTCTCTGCAACTTTTTCTTTTCCTCATCCCATAAACTTTGTTGGACTTCAGTTTTGGCGAGATGGCAAAAACATAAAGTGTGGAATGACACAGGTGTCTTCTTAATGCTCAAAAATTCCAAGTATGCAATCAGTAGAGTCCTTTTATACACAACTAAATCTGTGCAAACTTTAGTGGGAAATGGATTATCATATGGTATCTTAGGCAGTTCAAGCGCACCCTCTTCTTGTTGTAGGACAAAATTTTGTTGCTGTAGAATGAAACCTTGTTGCTGTACAGGAGAAGATTGTTCTTCCTCAGAAATTTTCTCAGCTACACAAGCCAAGTCATCAAGACTCAAAATTTTCCCTTTATCAATATTACTGGGTTGTGCTACTTCAGGAACAATAGAGGAGCTTGGTGGAACATTTGTAGATATATCCAAGGAATTATCATGACCTAATTCAGTAGAGTCCTCCAATATTATGACAGTTTCTGTTTGAACAGAGGTTATAACAGGCTTAGACTATTTTCTCAATGAACTCCTTCTTGGTAGTTTTGTAGGAGGAGCAGCAGCAAAGGATGCTTCCCTAGCAGTCCTCTTCCTAGCTGGTTTTGAAGATCTAGACTCGACATGGGAAGAAGAAATTGAAATTGGAGTATTAACAGGTGTTGCTGCAAGAGAGACAGAAACAGGGGAAGACTTCGCAGGAGAGGATGAGGCAAAAAGTTTTTGTCTTTGAGTATGTGGGTCCAACTAAGGAGTCTGCCCTACCCCAGATGACTCACCTACAATTGTCTTCCCTTTTTCTCTCCTAGCAGTAGACCTTGTTTGCACACTGGTAGAGGATGTCGGTATGGAAGCTGCAGGACTGGGCGCTGCAGGAGCAACAGATTCTTGCTCTGTTTCAGTACTTGAGGACTCAATTCTCATTTTCTTTCTTCTAGGTTATGTGGATAATACCCTATGAGGTTCAGGCGATTGAAGACCTTTTCGGGCAACAAACTCATTCCAGGAAAGTGCTGAAACATCCCTTAAAGATTGCTTAGCCAAAAGTTTTATTAGGGCATGATGTGTGAGAGTTTTGTTTACCCATTTGGGTTTCATGTGCACTATTTTGCAAAAGGTTCAACAAGAAATTCAGAACATTCACTACAAGTCCATGTCTCATATGACTTAACAATTTGAAATGATATGAATGTAGGTAAGAGAAACGCCCTTCACAAGTTAAATACCTGATAACAAAGATGGCGTATTTAGAGTATGGATAAGGCAGTGAAATTCTTTTGCATCCTTGCTTTGAAATTTCCAAAGGCCCATCAATTGGTAGGGTAAACTCTGCCCTAGTAGAGACAACATCCCTTCCAACAGGAAAATTTTCACCAACTGCCAGTAATCTAGTGACTTCTGAAATTCTTTCCTCTGTCACAACCACTATCAAGCCCCATACTGTAGCCTCATTTTCTGAAAATGTTCTTAAAAAATTTCATGCAGCTTCTTCATCAAAAGAATCAATTCTCAAGAAATAATTTAACCATCCACAATTAGCGAATGCTTGCATTAACTAAGGATCATGTATCAATGAGTCATGAGCTGCGGGCTCATGCCTCACTAGTTGGCCACCCATGAACAAAATCCTTAAAACAAAAACTTAGATTGATGCTGAAAGCTTGAAAAATACTCTTCTTCCTTACTGCACTTTCTTTTCCTTGCCAAGAATAACAGCTAGACATTTGCATAAAATAATTTTAATAACTACTTAAACTAAGTAGTTAACTTGTTCTCAGGATATGGCTTCGTAATCGTACTTTTAGAAAGTACAAGATCATAACTATTTTTGGTAAACATAAATTTGGCACAAGAAAATTTGAAATTAGAATACCCCCGCCCCGTACTTAGCATTCGACATGTGTCCTCACATGTGCAAGGTGATAGGATTAAAGCATGCAATTACGACTAATGTACACGTTACAATTAATGAATAGATAACAAGAATAAATTATGCGATAATGAAAAGATTTCACGTACCTTGAAGTCAGTTCTTGGGAATGTCGTAAAGGACAACAACGTATCATGAAATGATAGCTGGAAGATTGAATGCATGAATGAGGTGGAGTGGCAATATGGATGACGTGGCAGATAAAGAAATGAATGATGTGATAGATGAAAAGAAATGGAGAAAAGTGGTTTTCTTTAAAAAGAAAATTTTATTATGGGCGGTCAACACAATACTTAAAGAGAAGCTACAAGAAAAAGGCCTAAGCCTTTTGCTGCAGGAAGATCAGTCGATACAAACTTCTTTAGGAACTCCTCCTTTGATGTCGGCTTATGATATAACCACAGTCGGTGTCCATTAACTAGCAATTTGAAATGAACTGGATCAATTGTGGCCAGCTATACTGATCCATTGTCAAACACATTCTCAACTTTATAGGGACCGAGCCAACGTGTTGTGAGCTTACCTTGGTTTTCTTGATATATGGAATCATATAGCAGAGCCCAATCACCAATAGATAATTGCTTGGTTTTGATGTGTTGATCGTGCCATTTCTTCCTTTGTTGTTGGACAGCTTCTGTATTCTGCAAGGCAGCTTTTCTCATTTTGTCCAAGGCATTTAGCTGTAGGAGACGTTCCTTTTGTGCTTCAGAAATTTCTATATTGAGTTTGAGAGCTATCCTCAAAGTTTTATGTTCAAACTCAATGGGTAATGTGATTGTTTTCCCATAAAGTAGTTCAAAAGGTGTAAACCCAGTTGTTGTCTTCCATGTAGTTCTGTAGGCCCAGACTGCTTTAGGAAGTCTACTGCTCCAATCTTTCCTATGGAGCTGCACTGTCTTTGTTAGGATCGCCTCAATTTCCCTATTTGTAACCTCCACTTGACCATTGGCTTGAGGGTGATAGGGGCTGGACTTCCTATGTTTGATTTTATAGTCATTCATTAGTGCAGTGATCAAATTAGATGTGAACTAAGCTCCCTAATCAGTTACCAGCTCTCTAGGAACTCCAAATCTAGTGAAAATTTGCTCATACAAAAATTCAGCAACCTTATTATCATGAGCATGAGTCTTTCCTTTACTTCAACCCACTTTATTACATAATCCATGTAAACCAGAATGTATGATTTACCATTTGATGGTGGATCAATTGGTCCAATAAAATCCATTCCCCATTTATCAAAGGGGGTGACAATTACCTGTGGATACAGTGGCATTTCATCTGACCTGGTTGGTCTTCCCATACGTTGGCATCTATCACATTTCCTTGTATAAGCTACAACATCCTTGTGTAATGTTGGCCAATAGTATCCTATTGTAAGAACTTTCATTGATGTTCTCTTTAATGCAAAATGTCCCCCACATGGTTCATCATGGCAAGCATGCAAGATATCATAAGTCTCATCTTCTCTTACACATCTTCGCATAACTTGATTAGGTCTAGTATAAAACAGACAATTTGAAATCCATGAAAAGTTAAAACTTTTCTCAATTAACAGTTTCTTTTCTTTTGGGGAAAAGTGAGCTGGTATTCTGCTTGCTGCTAGATAATTGGCAATGTCTGCATACCATGGAGTATGTGCAACAATGAAAAATAGGTGTTCATCAGGGAACCTATCATCAATGACTTCGTGTTCAGCAAGTGTAGTTATTTGAAGCCTTGATAAAAAATCAGCTACAACATTAGCTCTTCCTGGTTTATCAATGATTGTAATGTCAAATTCTTGTAACAATAGGAGCCATCTTGCCAACCTATCAGAGATGGTAGGCTTGTTCATCAGATACCTGATTGTTGCATGGTCAGTGTGGAAAAATATCTGATAACCTGTGACATAATGCCTAAATTTATTCAAAGCATACACTACTGCTAGCAACTCCTTTTCTGTAACAGTGTAGTTTAGCTCAAGACCTTGAAGGTTTTTGCTGATAAAATAGATGGCATGCTCAATTGAGTTTTCTTTTTGGCTTAAGACTACCCCTATACCAAAATCAGAAGCATCAGTATGTATGTGAAAAGGAAAAGTCCATTTTGGACCTTGAAGAATAGGGGCTTTAGTAAGCAAGTCCTTTAGTTGCAAGAAAGATTTTTCACAGGCCTCCGTCCAATCAAATTGAGACTCCTTAGTTAATAAAGCATATAGTGGACTTGCAATTTTGCTGAAATCTTTTATAAACCTTCTATAATACCCTGCATGACCAAGGAAGCTTCTGACATCCTTTTGTTTTGCAGGAGTTTGTAAATTCAGAATAACTTCAATTTTAGCAAGGTCAACCTAAATTCCATTCTTGGAAATATGATGGCCAAGAACAATACCTTCTTCCATCATTATAAAGCACTTTTCACTGTTCAGAGAAAAAATTTGCTCTCTGCACCTTTTCAATACTTTTTCTAAATTCACCAGTGCTTCTTCAAATGTAACTCCATAGGTAGTGAAGTCATCCATATAAATCTCCATACAGTCTTGAGATATATCAGCAAAAATACTAATTACTGCTCTCTGAAATGTTGCTGGCGCATTGCATAGACCAAAAGGAAAGACTGAATAAGAAAATGTCCCCCATGGATAGGTAAAAGTGGTTTTATCTTGATCTTCAGGGGCAATTTTTATCTTATTGTACCCACTGTAGCCATCCAAGAAGGAAAAATATCTTTTACCAGACAATGAGTCTAGCACTTGGTCTACAAAGGGTAGTGGAAAGTGATCTTTTTTAGTGGCAGTGTTCAACTCTTTGTATTCTACACACACTCTCCATTTTCCACCTTTCTTAGGGACAATAACTAACGAAGAGATTCACTGACTGTCAGAGATTGGGTAGATAAAACCAGCATCAATCAACTTTTGAAGCTCATTCTTAACTATTTCTCTAAGTGCTAGATTTATTCTTCTTTGAGGCTGCCTAACTGGTAAATAGTATTCTTTGATATAGATCCTATGAGTACAAATTTGAGGATCTATTCCTTGCATGTCCCCATATTCCCATGCAAAATTTTTTTGCTGATCTTGTAGCATTTTGAATAGGACACCTGTTGAGATTGTGACAGCTTGCTATTGATATTCAAACATTGACCTGGAGACAATTCTATCTGCTTAGTGAGATCACTCATAGAATCTACAGGTGATGTTTGTACCTCTTGTGGAAGCAAGTTATGAAAAATTGCACGAAATTTAGGCAGCAAACTCTCAGAATTTAGTTGTTGCAGGAAACATTGTAGATGACTGCTATTTGGATCAGATGAACTACCCGTATCAGAGTTAGACTGCAGAATTTGAAAAAGCTAGGCATCTTCATTTTGAAGTTGTGAGAATGGATCAATTTGAAGCATCATTAATTGAACCAACGAATTGGCTTCTTCAGTTTCTTCCCCCACATCTGGCCAAATAGGTTGGGACAAATCTGGTTGAGGTCTAGCAGGTGGATACAAAGCCAACTTTTTTGTGGACTGTCAATCAGAAATAGTCATATCTCTAGAATGACATCCTATAAAAGCATCAGTAGTTGCTAACCATGGTCTAGCTAGGATAACTAGGTATCCTCCTAAAGTTGCTTTAACAGATAATATTGTAAAATCAGCTGGATACTCCCAAGATTCAAGAGTAACAATTACATCTTCCACCATTCCATCAGGTTTGACTGTGGAGCTATCTACAAGCTGCAGAACTGTAGGTGTAGACCTAATGTTTAGAATGTTCAAGTAGTCCATAGTATGCTTTATCATGACATTGATGGCAGCACCAAGGTCAATCAAAACATTTTTTACAATTTGGCCATTTATATGTATTTGCACTACAGGACTTTTAGGGTCAATGTACTTTGGAATGACTACATTTCCCAACATTATATCACCCAATTTCCCTAAGACATGAATTGTTTGGGGATCCTTTTTCTTCCATCCAGGCTTCTTTAAACATGCCTCTTTAATGGCCTGAAATAAAGGGATTTGAATTTGTACATTCTTGAGCTGATCCAAAATGTCAAAAGTGGGTTCTTCCATGGATTTAAATGTAGTTCTTTGTAACCTCTGAGGAAAAAGTGGTTTGTCTTGACTTTGCAAAATAGGCTCCTTAGAAACCATATCAGTTATAGGCATATGCTCAGTAGGAACATCAGGTACAATAGGTTCTTCAGGGGGATAATCTGGCATATCAGTAATTAGAGGCAGTTGTGGAGCATGAAGAGTAGTTCCAGACCTCAAATGGATATCATGAATTTTTAAGGCATAAGTTAGATATTGGTTAGCTTCAGCAAAATACATGGGTTGTTGTCGCTGCTACTATTGCTTATTATTGGGATTTGGCAATGGCTGGGCAGGCATAGGCATTTGTTTTGGAGGGCCTGTATTTGTGGCAGTTGCTATAGGAGGTGGCATGAGGGCCTGAGGTTGTGGTTGTGGAAGCTGCAGGAACCCAGGGGACTGATTCTGCCATTGCTGAGAACCTCTCCATTGAGGATTCTGCTGCCAATTACCTTGAGGTGGGGTCCATTATCCTTATGGCTCCTGCCAACCTCCTTGAGGAGATTTCCATTAAGGGGTCTGATAGTTAGGCCAATTTGGTTGAGACGTGTTCCAAGGTCGTGGTGGTCCATATGTAGGTTGCCATTGGTTATTATAGCTAGAATAAGGATTACCAAAAGTCAAAGGGTCTTGAGGCATACCTTGTCTTTGAGCCCATGGTCTCCTTTGTGCAACAAAGAACACTTGATCATCATCTCCTTCTATTGGCTTAAAGTTAATAGGTAATTGCTTAACTTCTAGATTAGCCACTATCTTGCATCTGCAGTCACGTTTCTTTTGTCTACAATGTAGACAGAAATCGGCCAAGACTGCTTCAGCTTCCTCATGTTTCTTCCTAGCTTGCATAGTGTCTAGTTGTGTAGCCATATTGTTAATGATATCCTGCTTGAAGTTAAACAGCAAATTTGTTATCTCCATCCGAGAAACTCCAATAGAAGAAGACTTTCCCACCGTAGGTCGATGACCTCTACCCTTCTTTAGATTTGCTCGAGAGTAATTAAGACATATTTTCTTAATATCATCCCAAGGCAGTTGGGTTATATCACCTCCTCCCATCAGGTCTAGGGCATCTATACAAGTATCACTGATTCCCCTTAAAAAGAGTAGTTTCTGAGATTCTTCATTGAGAGTATGGTCTAAATTATTTTTTAGGGAAAACAAGAATCTTGAAATATAATCCTCCAGACTTTCATCATCCTTCTGCTGAATTTTGAATATATCATCTCCCTTATTGCCACTCTTATAATATTCCTTATATTTGTCAATAAACTTTGTTTGCATGGCTGCCCAACTATCAACAACACTTCTCTCCAAACTCATGAACCATCTAAGAGCTCCTTCCTTCAAGGTGGAAGGAAACAACTTCAGCTTGTGAGCATCCAAAGTGTAGTCATAATTGTGACAGAGGATATCAAACTCAAACAGAAAAGTTTCTGGGTCCTCCGTAACTAGGCCGTAGAATTTGGGAAGTAATGAAGAAGGAATATTTTTAAGATTGCCAGTATCTCGCTGGGGAACAATGGGAAACTCAAAAGCAATAGGTGGATTAGGTGGATTATTTTCCATATTTGTGTGTTGGAATATCAAAGCAAATGGATTTTCCTCAGGTTCTTCGTTAGCTGGGTTAAATGGTAGTTCAAAAAATAGGTTTTCAGGGAGGAACCTTCCCAATGTGTCTCTTCTTCTTCTATGCATGCAATAAAATAAATGGTATTTGAAAAGAACTTGAAAATACTTAAACAACTGACTAAACTGCTACTAATAATTACTATAGCAGGTTCTTAGATTGACACCATCCCCAACAATGGCACCAAAAATGGTCACGCCCATAAAAGGATATAAAAGTCACAACAGAACTAAACCTGGGAATTGGGCATTCCAACAGGCGACTAACATCTCCTTATGGTCGTTCATTTACTTTATCAAACTAGGGAACGTATACTTGAAATGGAGCAGCACGGTATGTGCACTAAGAACTAGTTTCCAGTCACCATCTATAGAAAGAAAATGCTTAAAAGTAATGCAACGTAAAGCTTTTTAACTCAAACACAACTCGGCTAAAAAATAAATCATAGCAACTATTATTAAAGGAAAAACTGTGAACTGGCTTTATGCTGCAGGAACATACAATAGGATGGATTCCCAATGCTGTAGGAACAATACAAAACTAAGTTTGCGTTGAAATCTATAGAAATAGATTCTAACTAGTAATTGACATGAAATGAATAATTAACTACAACAACTTGCTACAAAATACTTACTAAGTGGGCCCCCTTAGCAAGCATCAACTAGATTACACAAGAAGTTGACTCAAAGTTTCATCAAATTTTATTCATATTAAGAACCAGGATACATCAATTACTTTGTTTTGAAAATAAAACTTAACACAGAACTTTATTACTTGTTCAACTTAATTCTAACAGATACTATTTCATCCTTGTTCACTCACGCAGGAGGAACGATTATTTAAATGAAAAAGACAACTAACTAATTAATAGAGGAAGTCATGATCATAAACACATTATGAATCCACAAAACAAATATTCATAAATGAAAGTCTATCTGCTCGATGCAACCTAGAGAAAATATAGCATTACACACTCCCTAAATCAAAGGATCATTAAAGCTTCTTCCCAAAGATTCGGTCAAAGAGTTATTACTCGAACGACTTCTTCAACAGAGTCGAGATTCTTGCACTTGATCAACTTCAGCTCCCTCCAACAATCCTGCAATAAATGACAAAGGTGAAGGAAAGCATACACACAAGCGATACATCATCTATTCATTAATCACATGTTAATCCTATTCCATTATCCAAAATTATAATCATACATCAGCTATGCGGGCAGTCAAAAAGGTAATTAATGAAGTTGTCAAGCTGCAGGAATATGGAATTCATTGCTATAGGATACCACCCAAAAAGTCTTTAATCAACAAGTTTAAACAACTATTAATAATAAAAGTAAGAGTATCTAAAGTTTCAAACTATGAGCATATTTAAGGCTCATCACTTGGTTCCATTAAAATACTCTTGGAGACTCTAAAGGGTATCAATAATTTATGTTGCAATGTAAGCACCAAGAGGGAGATCAAAAAGTGTGACAAAAGGAGAAACCTCAGATGCATGAGCATGCGGGCAAGAAAAAGGGAGCATTATCATGGATAAAGGTAGGATACCAAATTGAGATTAGGTAGGGGAAAAACCAATTAGGGTAAAAAGAGAAACAGGTGGAAGGAGAGGTGCTTTCCCAGAAGCAGATGGACTGGGAGTGATAGGAAACATGGAAGTTTCAGCTCTTTCAATGGGGGCCATTGATAGGGCAATCAAATAATCAATAGCGGTCAAAGCAAATGTTGCTCATTTAGTGCATAGGTTGCTTTGTAAAGTTCATTAAAAATGGTAGGGGGTGTATTCAATACTATTAGCTTAGGGTATGAGGATAGAGTATTCATTTCCATGGAAGGAGGTAGAGGAGTAACTAGAGATGTATAGGCATGAAGAGGAGGAGTAAAACTTACCTACGTTGTAGCAGTCAAAACATTTTGCAGAACAAACTCCAATTCTTGTCCTCTGGCTGATACATCGGGTGCACCTAGATCCTAGACTCATGTTCTCTTTCAATAAATAGAACTAGTAAATTTCAATCCTTTGGTACCTGATCCCTCTGAAACGTGGCCTTCGACAACTGCAATGGACCCTTTTGGGGACCATCGGGTCCTTTTTCCTTTGCTTCAATCATTAGTGTAGGTCATGACTTGTGATTCCCTTTGCCTTGAAACTCTCCTCTTGTCAAATTCCTGAGAACAGGAGGTGCAGTGTGGGTGTTGCTCTTATATCTCATGACTTTTCTCTAAATTACTATTGTTAGTGACGACCTCTTGATCGTAAATGTCCTTGAACCTTTTGTTGTGTGGCTGAAATTCTCTGAACGAGGCATTAGAGCATTTCATCTCTTGTTGAAACCTTCAAAAGTCTACCTTATTTCTTTATAATCATCCCTTGCACTTTAATTACGTGTTGAGGTATTTACCCATCAGGATGTTCCTTTGATACTCCACCTGTGACACATAGAAATTCAACCATTTTGGTTGTTTGAGTGGAATGTGGGCCAAGTCAATATATACTTCTAACCTTTCCTCAATCAGATTCCTCCTCCTCTCAAAATACTCCTGACTCTTGTGTTTCAAAGTGAAGCACTTTGCCAGGTTGTATTCCCATGTGTCAGAAATGACAACCAAGCCTAAGGCTACATATGGGTATGTGCAGGATCATCATGGAAAAAATAGGCCCTTAAGTGGCGAAAAAATCAAAAAAATTAGAGTTAGAAAACTTGACATAAAAAATTGAATAAGTCATCTATATTATTTCAAAAATATGTAAGAATAGAATTTGTAGAAAATTGAATGTAGTTTCTAAACTACTAGGTTTATTTTAAAAGAAAAAATCTATTTGCTGAAAATTTGAAATTTCAATGCAATAGTACTTAAATTTTAGGGAAAAATAAGTAGTTATGCATTGACCACCTAACCATAATAAAATGATAATATTTTTTATAATATTTTAGATATAAGTAGAGGAATCATGTCCTAATGTGATGCATATTTTTGTAATTTTTTTCCAATCAAATAATTAATTATGAATTTTTTTACAACTTTTAAAAATTAAAACTCGTATGTCTGACCACCTTAACTTGGTCAAAACTTCATGAAATTCAATTTCATTTTTTAATCCTATAGTATGTGAAGCATAGAATGTGACACATGTTTTGAATTCAAAAAATGTGATATCGTTTGAAAGCTATAGATGTTTTCAATCAGCCTATCAATCAAGACTTTAGTCATAATTCAAATTGAAAATGAATAATTATTATTTATTAAATTAAAAGTAAAGAATAATTTATATTGGTATAAATCTTAGAATATCCTTTAAAAACCCTTTTCGTTTAATCAATTTTGGGAAAAAAAAAGTCGTAAGCCACCTACCCTACACATACACATCATATCGCCACTTTTTGGCCCATCATGATCCTACACATACCCATATAGATTTGTAAGCTCACCCTTGGCATTCCGTTTGTTCAACATTACCTGAATATTGGAAATTATGAGGGGAAGTAGATATATCTTTTTCTTGTTCCTTCCAGTGCCATAGGTGTTGTCAACAAGGGTTTCTTGACGACATGCCTCCAACGCAAAAACTCTTTTTTTTACAAATTTGGGGAGTCTAAAAGGTTTCTCGACAAAACCATGAAATTTGATAAATGTAAAATATTCTCCTAGGAAATAATCCACCGGGGTTTGCAAAGTTTCCATCCATTGTGATACCTTAGGAGAGAAATGGCCCATAGGGCATGGGAACAAATCTTGAAGCATTGTGCTCAAGAAATGATCTACAAACCAGTAATAATCCCCTAGTTTTGAAAGTACATTGGTCCATATAGAAACTGGCTAATAGCAGCCTTTTACATCAAAGCTAGACACTTGGATATTTCTCTCTAGCAACTTAGAATTCTAATGCAAATTCAAGTGGGCCAAGAAAGAAGAATAGCTGAATTTATACTCTCTGTTATAATTCTTCAATTGCTCTAGCATTCCTCCAGCTATTACATCAGCAAAGTCATAATATTTCAACTTCTTCTCCCTTTTGAGCACAAAAGCCATACCCATCTGGAAAGGATGAAAGTCTTCATCATTATCAAGGCTGAAAACCCATGCTAGCATTGAAAATATAGACTGTGTGTCTTTCTTGAACTTTTTGCATGAAAGAGGGAAAGAAAGATTACCTCTCTCTATCCTTTCCTTTGCTTTCTCATAAGAACTTGTTTTCCTAGCCATTTCTTCCCCCAAGATATCCACTTTTTCTTCATAAAAATTTTCAGCACCCTAGGTCATAGGGATACACAACATATCCCGTATGGCTTTGATGAAAAAATTGTAACTTTGATCTTGTTACCCTCAATGGCTCCTATCCTTTTCTTGAATCTTCTGGCACATGTGTCCACCAACTCTAGACATGGGTGTACAAAAGGCAACATGAATTGTGGAAAACAATAATTCTAGAGCCAAAATGTGAAACCCTTAGATGGCTCATGTTGCATCATTCTTCAAAATGCACCCTCCCTAAAACTTTTAGGGTCAGTTGACAACTTGGGGTCAAAAACATTGTTGGTGCAATCCTGCACCACCTCTGTTAGGATATTCCTCTCTGGTTGCACCCTTTTACAAAATTTGAATGACTGCTCCTTAGGTGTTGGAGCATTAGAATATGAGTTCTTCCCAAAGATATTGGTGTAACCAAGCCTTTTTCTTGACGCTCCAACTCTTTTACCAGATGTTGATGGCTCCACCATGGATGAATTAGGAAATAGCAAAGAGTTTCCTTAATGAAAATGACCACTTTCCCTTTGCTTCTTAGAAAAAATATACTTTTGAGTGAAATTAATTTCCTCTCGATACATGTAGTTAAGGCTACATCATTACTGTAGGTCCATTAAATGTTGCCACTAAGGTGATATGTGTGGATTTGAGATTCATTTCCCTTGGGATTGTCGAAAATGTTGCGAGAATGGAATTAATACATTCTCCCCACTACCTCTTTCACAAATAAACTTATTGCATTGGAACACATGCTTTTAGCTATAAGAAATTTGTTGAAGCAACACAAGGTACTTTTGAAAAGATGTGCCCATTTAATTTTTCATAAATTAGCACCTTAATCCATATCTTTTCACATAAGTAAGCTAGCTGGGGTTGATGATGGCAAAGAACACATGTCAATAATCGACATACGAGAGAATTTACTCCCAATGCCCAAATTTAATTCTCAAGACCTTCTATCAAATCCCTTGTATGATTTATTTGCTAGCCTTTGTTTGCTTTGGAATTTTTCAATTGTCATCCAGCCAAAAATAAACCTTCCATTGGTCGAGTCTGCCAACTTATTGCAACATTCAATCAAAAAATATAGCCTTTACATTTAGGAAGCTTTTCTTGTTGTCTCCCATTCGACCACAATTCGTTGCTTTCTTAGGATGTAAGTTTTCCTAGGAACTCCCATTTGGATTCTCCAATGGAGGACACAATACTGCTTTGTGGGAGAGCTCACTAGTGATAGAATCAACTTCTTGGTCAAGAGGTGCAACCTCCTTAGCTTGGTTGCATTCAAGTGGGTAGTTGACCAGTACTACATTGATGATGAGAACCAACTCTAGAGAAACTACAATGTTCTTTCCTCCTTCATCACCTATTTGCTTGACTTGAACATGGAAAAACCCATGATAATTGAATTGTGTCACCAAATGTTCAACATTCCATTGATGGAAGGGCTTGGTGAGATAGTGCAAGTAGCTATCCCTTGCGTTGGCATTCTGAGTGCCCTGGATCTCTACAAGCATGTGGACTATGGGATAAATGTACCCTAGTTTCCCTTCCTTTCTGACTTCCGCACCATGGACCTTGAGATGAATCACTTGTCTACTCAACTAGTAGCCACCTACCTACTAAGGGAGTACTATGTGGAGTTCATTCTGGGGCTCGCCTAGAGGAAGCACTTTGAGTTTTTGGTGCATAACCATGATGACTAGGCCAACATCCTACACTATGTGGAGCTCATGTGTGTTGTGTGTTCACACACCTTTTGCATCCTGATAGAGAAGAAGAAGAAGAAGAAAACCTAACGACAAGTTGTTTTGTCTTTCTGGACAATGACTGGAGGCCTATCTTTACTTTTTTTTGCATGTCAGCTCCTTTTTTTCTTCATACCTCTTTTTGAGTTTGCTCGAGAGAGCCTTATGTTTAAATATATGCCCTGGGCTAGTATTACACTATATTTTTTTTGATGAATATAACATAATACTAAAATTTCTTGCTTCTTGTTGTGTTATTCTTAATGGCTTATTCTAAAAATTAAGCATATTTGCAAAAATAATTACATATGGTACATAGCTATTAAATTTTTTAAAGAACTATGTATTTTAATGGAATAATTTTAGATAAATATTGTTTATCGATATAGCTAAAGAATTACTTTCCATATCTTCAAGTTTGTACACATTATTTTCCTTGCATGTGCTAATTTAGAAGGTCCCCTTATAGTGCTTCAATTTTTGTATGTTGTCCTGGTTTCGTAGTACGCTCATCATACTTTAGCACTAGGCTACACTCCCTAAATTTTGGGTTAGAGGTCTTTTTGTCGAACCATCACTTTATTGTTTGTTGGTAGTCGATCATGGCTTCATTAGCTTTTTCTCTATCCTCCTCAAGTTTGAGGATTTTTTCCAACTATACTTCTATTCTGCCACTTTCTTTGACTTCCAAGGCTTTTAGTAGCTTCAAGGTAGGAATTTCTATGGAAATAGGCAACACTACTTCTTTTCCATACACTAGTTCATAAGGGAGGGTCTTCAAGATCTGCTTGGGAGTAATCAAGTCCACCCACAAAGCAGCTCTCAGGTGTATGTTCCAATCCCTTTGTCATTCCAACCCAATGCACTTGATTAACCTAATTAAGTTTTTTTCAGTCGACTCCACTAATCCATTTCCTTGTGGGTAGTAGTTTGATGAAGTTTTCAAGTAAACCCCATGTTTGATAGAAAAATATGACATCCACGAACCTACAAAACCTTGATAATTGTCATATATGATGGTTTTGGGTGAGCCAAATTTGGTTACCAGCTCTTCAAGGAAATTGACGATCTCACCCTCTGTGGCATTTTTTAGGGCTACAACCTCCATACACCTTGTGAAGTAGTTGATCGCAATGAGGATCCACTTGTGGCCAATGCTGGAAATAATATTTATCATTTTGAAAAAATCCCAACCCCATTGAGAATAGGGCTCCTCAATTGCAATTGGACTATAAGCCAAAGCAAAATTCTTTCTTTTCCAACAAAGAATTGGCACTAAGTACACTTTTGCACCAAATGATGTGCTTCAAAAAATATAGAGGGCCAATAATATCCCACTCACATTAGTTTCAAGGCGGTAGTCTTGGCGAAGAAATTTCCACCCTTAGGACTGCTATGGAACTCATTAAGAACTCTTTCAACCTATGGCTTGTCTAAATATCAGAGCAGGACACCGTCATAATTTCTCTTGAATAATATTCCTTCAATTAATACATACCTAGTGCCTTGTAGTTAGTAGCATTTCCTTTTATGGGATGGAAGGTTGGTCAGGTAGTGCCCCTTTGCATATACTATGTTTGACCCACCACCCAAGACTCGTCAGACTTGATTGGTCTCCTTGTCAACTATATAACTTGATTCTTGTGCAATGTATTTGCACAAACATCTCCCTAGAACCAACTTGGTTGGTCTAATGTCAACATCATACTCTAGGATATTGGTGATCTAGTTTTCCCTCTTTTTGGTTATCTCACCTTCTATGATATACTTCTGCACACTAGGATGTGCAATGAGAATAGTGATTTTAGTGGCCGACACCAAGTGCCAAAACTTCTTTAAGCTTTTAACAATAGAAAAATATTAATTTTCTACAAAATTATACTTGGCCTCATAATATTTAAGATTCCTTAATTTAAATGCATTAGGTTTCTCTCCATTATTTCCCTCATCCTTCTTAGTGAGCACCGAAGCTATGCTATGTTGGCCATTGTATACATAGAGTAGAAAATATTTGGAAAAGATGGGTTTAGCCAATATTAGAGCAGCAGAGATAGCTATCTTTATCTACTCAAAAGTTGATTTTCCCTCAGGGGTCCATTTGAAAATAAAGGTTTTCTTAAGCATCAGCATGATTAGTCTTGCAATGCCCACAAAATCTAAGATGAACCTACTGATAAAGTTGACCTTCCCCAAAAAAGATTGTAGTCCCTTCTGATTTATTGGTAGGGTTAATTCCATTATAGATCTCTCCCTTTTGGGGACTATTTCTATTCCATCCTTTGACACTACAAAACCAAGTAGCTTACCTTGAGGTACTATAAAAACACTTTTTTTGGGATTCAAAGAAATCCCATACTATTGAAATTTCTAGAAAACCTTCTCTAGATGATCAAAGTGATCATATTTTGAATTTTAAAATATCTTTAGGTCATCTAGGTATATTAAGATAATTAGGTTGATTAATCCTTTGAAAGCAATATCCATTGCTTGTTGAAAAGTTGCACCAGCATTTGAAAGTCTGAACAAAATTTTTGAGTATGCAAATGTTCCCCACTTATTGGTAAACATTGTCTTATGTTGGTCGCTTTCCTTTACATATACTTGGTTATAGCCTAAGAATAGTGGTCTTTTAGCGAGGCTTTATTCAAATCTCAAAAATTGACACAAAGCCTAATATTGCCATTCCTTTTCCAAACTAGTACCAAATTTGACACCTAGGTAGAATGCTTAATCGGATATATGATCTTTTGACTCAATCAATTTGGTGAGCTCCTGTGCCATCAACGCTTCAAATTTTAGATTGATTGGCCTTTGCTTTTGTTGGATGGGCTTTGACCCTTCCACCAAGTCAATGGTATGTTGAATTATGATTGGGTCATTCCCTTTGAGATCATCATAGGTCCAAGAAATAACCCCATCATATCTAGAACATAGATCCTTTAGTCCTTCCTTGTCTCTTCTCAGAACTTTCCTTTTGAATTTTAACTTCCTATTTCAAAATCAAGCTCTTCTTAGTTCCTTGCATCTGCAATGAACCTTTGCTTTCCATTTCTTACATCTCCATGGTCAGAAAGATTTTCAAGGGAAATTAAACCTTGAGGAAGCTTATTTCCATTTAATTGGATAAGCTACTCTTTGGGAAATTATGCTCTTGGCTATGAATAGTCAAAAATAGCTCCTACTTTCTCTATAAAGGTAGCAATCTATATATCATCATCATATAATTGTTAGTTTTGATCATTGTCAAGGATTACAAGTCATACAATGACCTGTACTACATTCTACGTAGTTGCATCAAAAAATGGTTCAAATTCTAAACTGATAGTAGCCATCTAATTGGTGACACTATTTTTAGATCAGTGAATAACTTTTACATTGAAAGCTTCAAAACTCTTAATCAGATCCCATATCCGATGTTTGTACGACTTCATTCTTGTATTCTTTGTAGCTGCTTGCCCACTAACCTAGCTCATAACTATTTTTGAATCTTTGAAATCTAGCATTCTCTTTACACCCATTCACTCAACAAGGATCAGACCATGGACCAAGGTCTCATATTATGCGTCATTGTTTGAGCATGAGAATTGAAAATATTTTTTTTTTAGGGTCTCCAATCTTTTTAAGGACACTAGTCGGATACGCGCTCTAGAGCCTACTTTGTATTTGGAACCATCAAAATATAAGGTCCATAGACGATTGTCTGTTGGATCTTCATATTCCTCCTGATCCTTCATTAATTTTGAAAAGACTTGATCATCGTCAAGAATCATGTAAGTACTTATCCCTATTGCATGAAAGTTGTCAAATGGGTCAGAATCAATGAATTGGTTGAGTAGCACCTCTTCCTCAAGAGTCTGATCACTCATTTCTTCATCTTCCAACATCTCTATATAATATCTCTCCTACTGTGAGAAATAAGTATGCAATACTTTAAAGCATAAGACTGGATTGTCCACTATGTGTTCAGGATGTAAGGATTTAGACATAATCTTCATCTTTCCCCATGCTTGGTTCTCAATATTAGGTGGGACCAATCAAGTGCAAGATATCCACCAAGATTCATGGTGAAATATCTTGAGAGAGACATTTTGAAGACCGAGGGAATGTATATCATTACTATTTCTTGTGTGACCATTTGGCTCAAACATGAGAATAGGGTTAGAGATAGATCTTTTATCTGACTAATGTTCGGAACCTTCTTCCCATCTAATTGCATGATTCCCTTTTCAAGGGGCTCATATTTAAGTTTCAAGGCATTGGCCACTTGTTTTGGAATGATTGTTGTGCTAGACCCCGAATCAATCATGTTACTATGCAAAATATTATCTCCCACAATAAGTGTTAAAAAGAGAGGTGCGGGATTTGGCTTGCTTACCTATTTCTCTTTTGCATTGTCCATGTCATTCACATAAGCTACTACTTTTTGAGCTTGAGGGTCTGACACGTATCCTTTGTCTATGCTTTGATCACATGACAAAGTTGCGTCTATCTATAGTATTTGTTCTTCTTTATTTATTGCTTCCCAAAGCAATGTCTTTTGTTCAGGGATAGATATAACATCCCATAGATATACGTTGGTAGGTTCCTTCCTTAGTTGTTCCAATACATTGAGAATTCTAATTGGTTCGGTCTTGGGCTTGAATGGTGGTATTTCCCTTGTCTTTGGAAGAAAATATTTTGTCATCAATGGGATCATTATCTTATTTGTCTCCTTCTCTAACAGTGGTGGAGTGTGTGGGTACAGAGCTTGATTTTCTTGTAGTGGTGGTTGACATGGCTAAGGACGTGACAGAGCTTGTTGCATGTATTCTCCCTCGAGCCTTATTTTGGATCTTGTATTGTAATTTGACTATACTTTTTGAGAACTATTCATCGGAGCTTCATTTGGAAACACCACATCTTTTTCCTTTATCCATGAAAATAACACTTGGTCAAGCACAATATCCAATTCTTGCTCTAGGGACATCCCTTGCATATGCACTCTGAAGTAGGCATTTTCCATTTTAGAGGACTCGTATTCATCCACATTCGAGAGCACACCCTTGCTTCTTTGTTTTTCTATCTTTTACTACATATTTCCCCTCAGACAATATCAGGGCATATGACTATTGTTGCATGGGAAGCACCATGCATTCTCATCCTCTGCCAAATTGTTCTGGCCTAGGATTAACTCTTTACTTTGGCTATCCTTAACTATCTATAGTGGCATGGTGATCAAAACTATCTAGTTTGCAGATTCCATTTGTTGACTTCCTCCTCTGGAGGGTCCTTGGTATGTTTTTTGCTGATAAGACGACTTTCCTCCACCATAGGTTTGAGTGGTCTACTTCAGAGGTGATGCTTGTTGTTGTTTGATGAGAACCAAGTCATTAGAAAAAGTCTACTTGAGACTTTTTATGTCATTGATGTTTGATGCTATAGAGGAAGATCCTGACATGCTTGTCTAGGCAATAGGGTACACGTACATGGACTGAAACATGGCCAATGTTAGTTGTGTAGTAGAAGTGCTTGAGGTAGCTTCTTCTCGAGGACCACCAGATATTTCTACAAATATCAACATCAGAGGTCATGGTGGAAGCTTCCCAACATCAATCAAATTATTTTTTGCATGCACAACCAACTCATATGCATCAAGTAAGATATCCCTTCCCATGGAGGTTGTCATCATCATGATATCCAAATTGAAATACTTTAGGTAGAACATAAATTCCATCACAGTTGGGGGTCGAATAGTCACAAGGATTCTTTTCCAGGTTTTGTGAAACCTGGTGTTGAAGTCATTCATGGCCTCTTGCAGGGCTCTTTTGATGGTGATTAGTTGATGTAGAAATGAAGAACGATCTCCCTTCTCTAAGAAGTGTTCGAACAAGCTGATCCTAGGAGAGGATAGAACTTGAGGCTAAAGATTGATACCAATCTTGAGCCTTTCCTTTGAAAGAGACAACTAACATCCTAAGGGCGATATTCTCCTCCGCTATATCTTTAAGGTGTTCAGAGGGGGTTTTGAAATCTTCTCTAGAAAATTTTGGAATAGCCTTGAGGTCCTTAGTGGGTATGGCAGGCCATACATCTAGGGGCATAGGTGGTTGTAATGGACTACTGCTATCCCAAGCTATGAAATTTCTAGGAGTATGGGTAGATACGTGAGCCATAGAGAAGAGATTCCTATGAATTGGGTATACATGTATTCTGATTTAGAAGCTTGAGCCTCCAGGTGGAGTATATAAGGCTCTAGATATTGGGCTCTTACTTCTTACACTATCTCTCCTTATAGGTGATACAAAACATGTAAGTATTCTTCTCCTAAGGACTGAGGCAGGTAACTGGGAGTACTAGAAATGGCCTCTTGAAGATGCTCTTGTTTGGACTCTGGGCATGGAAATTCAAGTTTCTTTCCTTGGCCTGATTTTAGAAATGATTTTGACTTCTAATCAAGCATTTGAAGAACTTTGTGTCCCACCGAGCATTCTAGAAAAAGAACTATTGATCATCAAAGCTTGCACCTCTCTAATAGTCTTATGGGAAATTTAGCAAGTGGGGGGCTGATTTGTGTCTCACTAAATACCTCTAAGATTTTAATAGAAATCCAGCTCTTCTCTAAGTTTTGGAGAAAAGGGTAGAAGGAAATGTAAATATAAAACATAAAAATGGTGATGGGATAAACCTTTTACAACATTTCAAACCCAATCTTTCCTATGAATGACATATATAGATATAGAACGCCACAACCCTTCATTGTTGGGAAGAGAATGAACAACAAAGGCTAACTACAAGCATAGTGTAGTCGTTCAAATCTTCCGTAGGCAATGTTAATTAAGGTCCGATCAAACATAAAGATTTTGAAGGTTAACAAAAAAACATTAAAAAATTGCATAAACTCTCTCTTCTTATAGTAGAATATAACAAAATAACAACCCTTCAAAAAAATAGAGATTTCCACAGACATAATCCAATTTTCACAAGTTATTATCCTACCATATAAGCCTATAGCATCAAAATCAACAACTTAAACTATTTGAATTCAGCTTGACACATTATTTTATTCAAAACAAAAGCATAAAGAAGGAAAGATTGATAAAGGACATACATGCATAGTCTCAAAGATTTCTTCCAAACAGTTTGTGCTTAAATATCAAATGAACTTTAAAACAGAGGTCAGATGCCAATCTGATAATATTTTTAGTGTAAAAAATATAACATGCTAGAGAAAATAATTTGTGCAAATCTACTTATGAAAATGGTTCTATAACTTAAAACTAAAGAAATATTTTCCTCAACAAAGGAAACTGAAACTTGGAACCAACCCTTTCATTCTGTCACCACCTCTCATTTATAGCTACAAAAAGAGAAAACTACCACCACAACTCAGAAGTAATTGTTGCCAGATGTTGGAATTTTATTGTACACAATCTGATCATATATCTTTAGTTCGGTCATAGCAATATTTTCTCATCAATTCTCAACTACTGCATTAATGCCTTTTAGATATTTAGAAAAGATAGCTATCTAAAAATGATCAGATCCTAGAAAACATGGAAAAAGTCTAGTTGACCAGCCACATAACCCAAGGATGCCAACTCAAATATTCTCTCTCTAAAACCAAAAAGGGGCTAGCAATCTTAGAAAAACTCCAAAAGAGACCCCTTCATAGAAATGAGACTGCTTGCAGCAAAGTGTTGACATGTCAAATAGGCAGAAATCTTTAGACTCGTGAAAATTGCTCCTTGAGAAAATCTCCATCTAGCTGAAACTTGTCTCAGTCCTCTCCCAAAAGGAAGACAATAAATGAAAGCCACAAAAAAACCATGTGGTGCATTGTGCACCTTTCCGAACAAGTATAATTGAGCACATACACATCCGAAGCCAAAAACATAAAAACCAAAAATAAAAAATGATTAAGGAAAAATTGCTTCACAGTTAGAAAGAAGTATTTTGATGTTTTCATTTTGATGGTTTTCACATCATGTGTTTCCATTAGTGACAAAGGGGGAGATTTTTGGAAATTGAGAGGTTGTGATTGATGTCAACAAACAATGGAATTTGGATAATTTCCACAATGGGATTTTGATGTTTGTTAGTATTCAGCTACTCTAATAATGGAAATCTATTGATTCAATATTTTTATTTAGATTATCTTGTTTTGTAAGATTAATTTAGTACCATGTATTATGGTCTATCTTGACATTAATTGCATCCACTGACAATATTTCAGTTCACTGGGTTGTATTGTTGGAAAGCTATAGTTACTAGTTTCTTGGGTAATAGTGTAATGCTTATACATTGGCTCAATACATCTATTTTTTGGTTCGGATTCTATCTCAAAAAAATATATCACTACAAGAATTTGTACATATATTTGAGACTACAAGCTGCATTTGACATTGAAGTTTCATAATAATTTATGAAGGTATTTGGAAGATATGAATGACAGTATTTTTCTTTGAAGACTACAGTGAGTTCCTATACAGTACACTGATGTGGGAGATTTTGCATTTTCTCATAGTTGATTATCATGCCATGTGGTGTTGAAGATAAGTAGTTCAATGTTTTCTAAAGGAGAATTCAATGTGTTCACAAGTTTTTGCATTACAAATTTGATGGATTGCATACATGTTTGGAGTTTTAGTATATTAGGTCTAGCATTGATTGACCTAATTATATATTAATGGTAAGAAGTTTCAATATGTGCTATGAATGATAAAGTTGTCTATCTTAGGTCCATGTTGACTATTTATATGTGAAGATGAATGTGTTTTGACGATAATGCTGGAAAAGTTGGTTTTTGATTTGAAATAGGGTTTCTCTAATTAGTCAGACCTAATTAGTGAACATGGATATAGATGTATATATGTAAAAAAAAATTGAGGTGTGGAAGAGAGTGTGTGTGTTGTATATGTGTGAAATTGTATAGATGAGCAGATAGATGTGTTGTATAAAAAAGGTTTATTCATGTAGTGTGCTTCACCAGAATTGGACTCAATACACAGAAGGTGTATTTCATTAGTTCATCATTTAGGTAGCACGAGCCACACTCATTTTTGTAATTATCTAAGGTTGTGAGCCTTTAAGGACAATGTATCCTAGTAGTGAGCCATTGTAATATTCTATATCCGGATATTATATTGTGAGCTAAATCTCACCCTGGTTTTTCCCATTTTGGGTTTTCCACATAAAAATATTGGTGTTGATATGTGTTAATGCATTCTGTTGATTCCATGTTTTCCCTTTTTGTTTCAGTCAGAAGTGTGATGTTTTTTGGATGGATTTTGTGTGAATGGTTTAATAGAATACTAATTCATCACCCCCTCTTAGTATTTTGGGTGTTCACCAAAGAGGAGGGAGAAATAACTCCCAACTTTTGTTAGAGAAACTCAAATTTTTACTTAGGAAGTGGCCTGATGAATATATCTATAACTTTCTCCTTTATATCCACATATTCTAATCTTACATCCTTCTTTTCAACCTTCTCCCTTAAGAAATGATACTAGATGAAAATGTGTTTTGTTCCTGAGTCCATCTCTAGATTCTTTAAAATATTCATTACATTGATGCACAAACAATAGTGATAGGGTCTTCAAACTCAATCTTCAATTCCTTTAAATTCTACTCCATCCAAAGCACCTAAGTGCAACATGATCTTACAACAATGTATTATGATTCTATTGTAGATAAATTTATTGATTACTACTTCTTACTCAACCAAGACACTAGACTATTAGATGTACATGAAAAATTAGAGGGGAGTGGTGAATTAGTTGTATACTTAAAAAAATGAAATCCCTCAATATCATTCAAACCCTTGATAGCCCTTAAACCCTTATCATGCATTATTAGAATGAAAACATATGAAAAGGTAATGTAAATACATCCAAATACATAAGAAAACCATATTTACTTGGCAAACCGAAGAAGGGAAAAACCAAAGTTAGGATTAGCTCACACATATATGAATTGTAACACCAAAAATAATTAGGCTTGTTGGCTATAAAAATAAAAGAGGCTAACTACCAAGAACAAAGAAGATAGAAAAAGACTATTACAAAGACATTCATTATCTCAAGGAAATAGGATAAATACACCACTAAAACCTTATGCCATCTAAAACCTTTGGCTCACTACCTCCAACAAGTTCAAGAACACTAAAATTGTGGAACCTTCTACTAACTACATCAGAGCCATAGGTATTAAGCTCATGCTTAGATCACCAAAATTAATCAAATTTCCATCTTTCATGCACCTTTTACAGATCCACACTCATCTCCAACTATTTTTATTAATTATATATCATCCACAACTAAAATAATCCTAATTAGGTTAGCCTAAATGGAACATATGCAACTTAAATGTGTAACCCCAAAATAAGTCAACACTAAACACCTCGATGGTGGAAAGAAGTGAAGGACGAACACACAAGGGTTAACTAAGACCCACAATAAATATCACCACAATACTCAACAAATTTAAAACCCATGAGGTACCTCTACAAATAGTTCTAGCATGCTAAGTTAGACAAACTTGAACTAACACTAAAAGTGACAACATACATGCTTCTCTAGATTAGGTGAACCTGACAAAAAACACTTCATAGCATCCATTGAACATCTCCAAACATTCTAGAATCATTAGAATATTCAAAATCATTGCCACAACCACAAAAAACTGAGAACATCATCATTTTGTGTAACCGAACATTCTACCAAATAACACAACTCATTAACAAGAATTGCAAAACACCTAAGATTCGGTCCAAGATCATGGGGGCCCAAAAAGTGGCGATATGACAAAAAAGTGGTTGATGACCTTTTTTAATCCAAATTTTATGAAACAAAAAGGGTTTATTCAAAACATTGTCAGATTTCCACCAATATAAGATATGTCCTATTTTGAATTTAGTTGATAATTATTATTGAGTTTCTACATGTATTATGACTAAAGCCCTGATTGATAGGTTGAATGAAGAATGTCTATAATTCTCAAAGGATTTCAATTTTTTTGAATTTGAAAGGTGTGACACATTCTATGCTCCCCATACTATAGGATAAAATAAAATAAAATTTAATTTCATAATTTTTTGACCAAGTTATGGTGGTTAGAGAAACAAGATTTAATATTTTTAAAAATGTCTAATAAAAAATTCATAACTAATTATTTACTTGCAAAAAAATATAAAAAATATGTTTTATATTCGAGCATGTGTCCTCTACTTATATTTAAATTTTCAAAATAAAAATATATTATTTGAATCTTGTACTTAGGATGGTTAGATATACACTCACTTTTTATTTTTTTCTTGAAAATTTAATACAACTACACTAAAATTTAAAATTTTCACCAAATAGATTTTCTTTTTTCTGAAAAGGACTAGTAACATAGAAGCTACATTCAATTTTCTACAAATTCTCTTGTTATATATTTTTAAAATTATGTTAATAACCTATTGAAATTTTGATGTCAAGTTGCCTAACTCTATTTTTCTAAACTTTCATTGCCACTTAAGGGCCTAGTTTGGACCCTTGTGATCCTGCACTGACCCCTTATCACTTGAAACATCAAGAGAAGTAAGTTATAAAAAATATAAGAATGTTCCTAAATCCGCAAGACAAAAAACCTTATTGCAGAGAAATGAAGAGCAATCTCATTTCTCCCAAACAACTTTCTACACTGATAGATAAACTACAAACACACATTTTACTCCAAAATGGTGTAGAACCTAAAACTATGGATATATAATCTCTGAACACCTCTAATAATCATATCCAAACCACACAAAAATATCTTTAATCTTGAAGAAATATGAAGAACAACACTAAACACACCTTTGTCACACTACTCACTCTTTTATTCAAATTTTCTCAAAAGCACTTGGAAACCAAGTGAATTTACTACAATTGCAACTCTTATTCATCAAGATAACAGTGTAAATAAAAAAACACATATATACTGGTATTAGTACTTGACAACAATATCCCCAACTATGACAACACAATCTCCAAATAGTTGACGTCAATGAACAAAACCAACAATTGTTGATATCAATGACAACACCAAAAAAATACTTGCAACAATACCCCCCTTTATCTTTGATGGAAACACTAGCTCTTTGGAAAACCATCAAAAACAAAAGAAACTCAACAAATCTTCATACACTCTTTCTCTTTCTCATGAACACTCTTTCTCCCTATGGTCTTCAGACCATATTCAACCAAATCTCTCCCAAACAACTCTAGCTCTTTCTCCTACAGTACTCTTATGAATTATGGTTTTTCAACCAAATCTCTCCCCTTTGACATCAATGGTAAAGGGCCATAAACTCAACCAACTTTCTTGCATACTTCACATTTTTCATTTTCCTTTCTCCTTTTTTTGTTGTACTCTTTTTCTCTCCCCCGTTGACAATATTCAAAGGGAAACACCTACACTTTTCACACATCATCCACATTGAATTTTTCTTTTTATTATTCCCTTTTGACATCTACATACACCAATTTAGACACCACTTGCAACACCAGTAGACAACTACACTCTCTTTTCACCGCACTCACATGTCTGCACTTCCCCCCTTAGGGGCACAAAATATGCTTCATTTGACTACATTAACAACACTACTACCTACTCCCCCTAAGAGGTATCCTTCAACATTAATCAAGGACAAATAATTTATCTTGAATGATCACCTCAAAAGATGCACCAAATAATGTATCTATGTGAAAATAAGGGTAATAACCCCTAACTTCTACCAAAGATACTCAAATGTATCTTTTTGAAGATCCTTTGTAAATATATCTGAAACATGATCCTATGTAGGAACATATTATAGCTTCACCTTATTCTCTACAACCTTCTCTCTTAAGAAGTGATAAAAAATACAAATATTTTTTGTTCTTGAATGCATTACTGGGTTCTTTGAGATATCGATAGTACTTGTAGTATCATGTAAGATATATATAGGATGATCATATGATATTCTCATATCCTTTAATGTTTACTTCATCCATAGCACCTACGTGTAGCATGACGTTGCTATAATATATTCTACCTCTACAATATATAATGAAATTGAATCCTAATTATTACTCAACCATGAAACCAAACTGCTTCCAAGAAAGAAAGCATCACCACTTGTACTTATTCTATGATCTATAAATCCTTCCCAATCTACATCTGTATATGTACTCAAGGAGAAATAAGTATCCTTTGGATAGCACAAACCATAGTCAGGAACCTCATGCCTACAAGTATCTAAATATCGTCTTCACAATGACAAGATGATATTCTTTGGGATCTTCTTGAAACCTAGATACAAGAAAAACTACATGCATGATATCTAGTCTAGTAGTAGTTAGGTATAGTAATCCACCAATCATTGATCTATATTTTCTTTGATTATTCTTAGGAGATAAATTATTTTTTCTATACTCACAACTAGTAACCATAAGAGTACACGATATCTTAGTATCCTCCATTCCAAACATCAACATTTGCTTGAAATATTTTTATTGTGAAATAAAAAATGACTATTTTGATTGACTTATTTGTAATCCAACGAAGAAATTTATCTCAACACACATTGAAATCTAAAACCATTTCTAAAATTAAAACAAAAAATTATTTTCTTCATTCCGCTCTACAAAGCGCTATTCTTTACTTTATTGAATAGGTTACTTGTTCAAGACATACACAACTTTAACACCGTACCTCAATGATAGCTATATTCACTGGTGTATTTGTAATTTTTAGCTCCGAAAAAGGTAAAACTTATAGCTCATGATCATTGGGCCATAATGTCATAAGAATAACTAATATCTTTTCCTTACCACTGTTATGGTTTATCTTGCAATCTCCAAGAAGATTATTAACAAAATTTCAAAGAATAATTCTAATCCTGATCTTGATTTGTCGAATGTTTTCTAAGATGATCCTCTTTAATTATGCTCTCTTCTATGCATTAAAATCCCTTCCAAAAGCTTCCTGATGTATTAATATCTTGTATTCATCCTTTCTTATGCTTAATTATTTGTGTAATCAATTGGTTTTCTCATGAATCTTGGTGAACAAAAGTATTTCTACTATTTTTCAACACTCAATTGATCCTCCATTTGAGTGATTACTTCTAGATCTTCCCATCCTTATGTCTTTGAGAAATAATATTTTTCTTGAACTCCTACAAACACTACTTATTCGTGCTCTTAGTCTGATTAGTAACTGACTAAGGGTTCGCCTTTCTGGTCTAAATCTCAAAATATTTCTACTATGCAACCTTAGTAGAATGGTTTTGCTCTTAAAGTCTTGGCTCCTCAGCTGGATTTCTCTTAGCCATTGAAAATGTTGGAAAAATAGTGTTCCTAAAAATTTCCTTTCTATGCCTTTCTGGCATCAAACCTATTTTGCATCTTAGCCATCAAATATAATAACTGGTCTAGCTAGGCCATAGGGTTATCATTGTCTCAATCTCCTCTAAACCCATTTCTAGAATTCTCCATTCCAATGAAGTTCCTAAAGATATGGTATTACTTATTAGTCTACATTTAGTTTTATTTCCATGGTTCTTTCAATGAGATTTCATAAACAAACAGTTGGTTTAATATATCAACATCATATGCCATCAAATTAATTATAGATTCAATTCATTAATGATTACCAAATAACTATCACTTCATGCGATAGATTCATTTACAAATGATTATAAATAACTATCACTCCCTATGATAGGTTCAATTGAAAAATCAATAACTATCAATCCTTGCAATAGAGTTAATTGTAGAATGATTATAAATAACTACCACTCCCTGTGATAGGTTTAATTACAAAATTTGTTACAAAAGAGAATCTATCACTTCTTGTGATAGGTTTTCATTAAAAACTGATTATGTATCATTGTTGTTGTTGGTGATTGGTTCCTCCTGATCACTGAATTCAGAAAAAAAAAGTATGAGCCTATATCCAGGGTTTGGTTTCCATTTTTTAGAAGATTCAGGCAACTTGGTTCAAATAATAATAAGGTTCACATTGTTGGTTTCATTCATTTTGGCAAGGATGGTTGATTTTACAACTTCCTTACTAGAGGGAGTCCACTTCCTTCTTTCTTGCCGAAGTCTCTTCAGAGCTTCAGCCATGGTCTCCAAGTCCACAGGAATGGAGCATCTGGAATAATCATACCTAAGTCTAATTTTCCATTGGCAAATGGATATCAGATCTTAGACCTTCTTTCAGAGTGTTTTCTATATCCACATTCTAGAAAAAACACCAACAATAGCTTTTTGGTTTCTAAATTTGCATGATGAGCCCCAAGGTTCAGTGTCAAACTTGGTAGCTCTGATACCATAGGGTATGTGTAGGATCATGATGGGCCAAACCGGCCCTTAAGTGGCAATGAAAATTCAGAAAAATTAGAGTTAGGCAACTTGACGTAAAAATTTGAATAAGTTATCTATATTATTTCAAAAATATGTAACAATAGATTCTGTGGGAAATTGAATGTAGTTTCTAAACTACTAGGTTTTAAAATACAAAATCTATTTGATG
>VDFB02281492.1:818810671-818938862 GCA_007258455.2 Sequoia sempervirens
GGGAAGGGAGAGGGAAATAGGGGAAGAAGTGGAGAGAGAAAGAGTTAATTAGGAGGGGGAAGGGAGAGGGAAAGAGGGGAAGAAGTGGAGAGAGACAGAGAGAGTTCATGAGGGGAGAGGGAGAGGGAAAGAGGGGAAGAAGTGGGGGGAGAGAGAGAGAATTCATTAGGAGAGGGGAGGGAGAGGGGAAGAAGTGGAGAGAGAGAGAGAGAGTTCATTAGGAGTAGGGAGCGAGAGGGAAAGAGGGAAAGAAGTAGAGAGAGAGAGATAGGAAAAGGGAGAGGGTGACAGAGAGGGAGACAGAGAGGGGGAGAGAGATAATATTTAAATATCTTATATATTAGTAATATATATATATATATTAACTAAAATATAGAAATAATATTTAAACATATTACATAATAATATAATATATTATATATTATATAGTTTTGTAAGAGATTATATATTAAATTACAATTAATACTATATATTCTAAACTAGATATATTAACATAAACTATAAACTATAAACTACAAATGAGATATATTGCATATGTTAAATCATATGTTATAAATTTTTGACATTTTTTAAAATGCTATATAAACAAATCGAATATCTGATTCAAATCAGATATCTGATTCAAATCGAATATCCGATTTAAATCCGATATCCGATATGTCTGACACAAAATTCATTACCTAGGGAATAGGCTCAGGTTTGCTTTGGTATTTGGTTAGGAGATGCCAATCCTAAAAAGTCAACACAAAAAGCGTGTTTAACAGCTTACCTTGTTTTTCCTGGACTTCGCCCATGTGGCTGACGACTTTATTTTTAGCCAAAATTGATAAAATGAAAAGGGTTTGTAGAGGAGATTCTAGCTTTTTGCCAATATAAATTATGCTTTATTTTGAATTTAATAGATTATTATTATTTATTTTCTATTAGAATTAAGACTAAAATCTTGATTGATAGGCTGATTGTAAAACATCTATAACTTTCAAATGGTATCATATTTTTTGAATCCAAAACATGTGTCACATTCTATGCTTTGCATACTATAGGATTAAAAAAAAAAAAAAAGAATTTCATGAAGTTTTGACCAAGTTAAGTAGGTTAGACATACGAGTTTTTATATTTTTAAAAATTTGTAATAAAAAATTCATAGATAATTATTTACTTGGAAAAAAAATACAAAAAAATATGTGTCACATCCAGAAATGAGTCCTCTACTTACATCTAAAATCTCATAAAAAAATATTATCATTTTATTATGGTTAGGGTGGTCAGATAGACACCTACTTCTTATTTTTTCCTGAAATTTAAGTAATACTGCATTGAAATTTTAAATTTTCACCAAATAGATTTTGTTTTAAAAAAAATAAACTTAGTAGTTTAGAAACTACATTCAATTTCCCACATAATCTATTGTTACATGTTTTTGAAATAATATACATAACTTATTCAAATTTTTACGTCAAGTTGCCTAGCTCTAATTTTTCTTAATTTTCATTGCCACTTAAGGGCCTATTTGGCCCATCATGATCCTGCACATACCCTATGGTATCAAAGCTACCAGGTTTGACACTGAACCTTGGGGCTCATCATGCAAATTTAGAAAACAAAAAGCTATTGTTGGTGTTTTTCTAGAATGTGGATATAGAAAACACTCTGAAAGAAGGTCTAAGATCCGATATCCATTTGGCAATGGAAAATCAGACTTAGGTATGATTATTCCAGATGCTCCATTCCTATGGACTCAGAGACCATGGTTGAAGCTCTGAAGAGACTTCGGCAAGAAAGAAGGAAGTGGACTCCCTCTAGTAAGGAAGTTGTAAAATCAACCATCCTTGCTAAAATGAATGAAACCAACACTATGAACCTTATTATTATTTGAACCAAGTTGCCTGAATCTTCTAAAAAATGGAAACCAAACCCTGGATATAGGCTCATACTTTTTTTTTTCTGAATTCAATGATCAGGAGAAACCAATCACCAACAACAACAATGATACATAATCAGTTTTTAATGAAAACCTATCACAAGAAGTGATAGATTCTCTTTTGTAACAAATTTTGTAATTAAACCTATCACAGGGAGTGGTAGTTATTTATAATCATTCTACAATTAACTCTATTGCAGGGATTGATAGTTATTGATTTTTCAATTGAACCTATCATAGGGAGTGATAGTTATTTATAATCATTTTTAAATGAATCTATCGCATGAAGTGATAGTTATTTGGTAATCATTAATGAATTGAAGCTATAATTAATTTGATGGCATATGATATTGATAAATTAAACCAATTGTTTGTTTATGAAATCTCATTGAAAGAACCATGGAAATAAAACTAAATGTAGACTAATAAGTAATACCATATCTTTAGGAACTTCATTAGAATGGAGAATTCTATAAATGGGTTTAGAGGAGATTGAGACAATGATAACCCTATGGCCTAGCTAGACATATTATATTTGATGGCTAAGGTGCAAAACAGGTTTGATGCCAGAAAGGCATAGAAAGGAAATTTGTAGGAACACTATTTTTCCAACATTTTCAATGGCTAAGAGAAAGCCAGCTAAGGAGCCAAAAATTTAAGAGCAAAACCATTCTAATAAGGTTGCATAGTAGAAATATTTTGAGATTTAGACCGTAAAGGTGAACCCTTAGTCACCTAACTTATTTTGAAGTATAGATGTGTTGTTTTATTTACATTGTTATCTTGATGGATAAGAGTTGAAATTGTAGTAAATTCACTTGGTTTCCAATTGCTTTTGAGAAAATTTGAATAAAAGAGTGAGTAGTGTGACAGAGGTGTGTTTAGTGTTGTTCTTCATATTTCTTCAAGATTAAAGATATTTTTGTGTGGTTTGGATATGATTATTAGAGGTGTTCAAAGATTATATATCCATAGTTTTAGGTTCTACACCATTTTGGAGTAAAATGTGTGTTTGTAGTTTATCTATTAGTGTAGAAAGTTGTTTGGGAGAAATGAGATTGCTCTTCATTTCTCTGCAATAAGGTTTTTTGTCTTGCAGATTTAGGAACATTCTTATATTTTTTATAACTTACTTCCCTTGGTGTTTCAAGTGATAAGGGGTCAGTGTAGGATCACAGGGGTCCAAACTAGGCCCTTAAGTGGCAATGAAAGTTTAGAAAAATAGAGTTAGGCAACTTGACATCAAAATTTGAATAGGTTATTAACATAATTTTAAAAATATATAACAAGAGAATTTGTAGAAAATTGAATGTAGTTTCTATGTTACTAGTCCTTTTCAGAAAAAAGTAAATCTATTTGGTGAAAATTTTAAATTTTAGTGTAGTTGTATTAAATTTTCAAGAAAAAAATAAAAAGTGAGTGTATATCTAACCATCCTAAGTACAAGAATATAAATTTTTTTTATTTTGAAAACTTAAATATAAGTAGAGGACACATGCTCGAATATAACACATATTTTTTATATTTTTTTGCAAGTAAATAATTAGTTATGAATTTTTTATTAGACATTTTTATAAATATTAAATCTTGTTTCTCTGACCACCATAACTTGGTCAAAAAATTATGAAATTAAATTTTATTTTATTTTATCCTATAGTATGGGAGCATAGAATGTGTCACACCTTTCAAATTCAAAAAAATTGAAATCCTTTGAGGATTATAGACATTCTTCATTCAACCTATCAATCAGGACTTTAGTCATAATACATGTAGAAACTCAATAATAATTATCAACTAAATTCAAAATAGGACAAATCTTATATTGGTGGAAATCTGACAATGTTTTGAATAAACCCTTTTTGTTTCATAAAATTTGGATTAAAAAAGGTCATCAACCACTTTTTAGGCCCCCATGATCTTGGACCGAATTTGAGGTGTTTTGCAATTCTTGTTAATGAGTTGTGTTATTTGGTAGAATGTTTGGTTACACAAAATGATGATGTTCTCAGTTTTTGGTGGTTGTGGCAAGGATTTTGAATATTCTAATGATTCTAGAATATTTGGAGATGTTCGGTGGATGCTATGAAGTGTTTTTTGTCAAGTTCACCTGATCTAGAGAAGCATGTATGTTGTCACTTTTAGTGTTAGTTCAAGTTTGTCTAACTTAGCATGCTAGAACTATTTTTAGAGGTACCTCATGGGTTTCAAATTTGTTGAGTATTGTGGTGATATTTATTGTGGGTCCTAGTTAACCCTTGTGTGTTCGTCCTTCACTTCTTTCCACCATCGAGGTGTTTAGTGTTGACTTATTTTGGGGTTACACATTTAAGTTGCATATGTTCCATTTAGGATAACCTAATTAGGATTATTTTAGTTGTGGATGATATACAATTAATAAAAATTGTATGAGATGAGTGTGGATCTACAAAAGGTGCATGAAAGATGGAAATTTGATTAATTTTGGTGATCTAAGCATGAGCTTAATACCTATGGCTCTGATGTAGTTAGTAGAAGGGTCCACAATTTTAGTGTTCTTGAAATTGTTGGAGGTAGTGAGACAAAGGTTTCATATGGCATAAGGTTTCAGTGGTGTATTTATCCTATTTCCTTGAGATAATGAATGTCTTTGTAATAGTCTTTTTCTATCTTATTTGTTCTTGGCAGTTAGCCTCTTTTATTTTTATAGGAAACAAGCCTAATTATTTTTGGTGTTACAATTCATATATGTGTGAGCTAATCCTCACTTTGGTTTTTCCCTTCTTCGGTTTGCCAAGTAAATATGGTTTTCTTATGTATTTGGATGTATTTACATTACCTTTTCATATGTTTTCATTCTAATAATGCATGATAAGGGTTTAAGGGCTATCAAGGATTTGAATTATATTAAGGGATTTAATTTTTTTAAGTATACAACTAATTCACCACTCCCCTCTCATTTTTCATGTACATCTAATAATCTAGTGTCTTGGTTGAGTAAGAAGTAGTAATCAATAAATTTATCTACAATAGAATCATAATACATTGTTGTAGGATCATGTTGCACTTAGGTGCTTTGGATGGAGTAGAATTTAAAGGAAATGAAGATTGAGTTTGAAGACCCTATCACTATTGTTTGTGATAGCATCAATGTAATGAATATTTTAAAGAATCTAGAGATGAACTCAAGAACAAAACGCATTTTCATCAAGTATCATTTCTTAAGGGAGAAGGTTGAAAAGAAGGATGTAAGATTAGAATATGTGGATATAAAGGAGAAAGTTATAGATATATTCATGAGGCCACTTCCTAAGTATAAATTTGAGTTTCTCTAACAAAAGTTGGGAGTCATTTCTCCCTCCTCTTTGGTGAACACCCAAAATACTAAGAGGGGGGGATGAATTAGTATTCTATTAAACCATTCACAAAAAATCCATCCAGAAAACATCACACTTCTGACTAAAACAAAAAGGGAAAACATGGAATCAAGAGAATGCATTAACACATATCAACACCAGTATTTTTATGTGGAAAACCCAAAATGGGAAAAACCAGGGTGAGATTTAGCTCACAATATAATATCCAGATATAGAATATTACAATGGCTCACTACTAGGATACATTGTCCTTAAAGGCTCACAACCTTAGATAATTACAAAAAGGAGTGTGGCTCATGCTACCAAAATGATGAAATGATGAAATACACCTTCTATGTATTGAGTCCAATTCTGGTGAAGCACAATACATGAATACACCTTTTGTATACAACACATCTATCTGCTCATCTATACAATTTCACACATATACAACACACACACACACTCTTTAGTGTCTTCATGTATCTCTCAACTTTTCTTCACTCTCTTCCAGACCTCAATTTTTTTTTACATATATACATCTATATCCATGTTCACTAATTAGGTCTAACTAATTAGAGAAACCCTATTTCAAATCAAAAACCAACTTTTTCAGCATTATCGTCAAAACACATTCATCTTCACATATAAATAGTCAGCATGGACCTAAGATAGACAACTTTATCATTCATAGCACATATTGAAACTTCTTACCATTAATATATAATTAGGTCAATCAATGCTAGACCTAATATACTAAAACTCCAAACATGTATGCAATCCATCAAATTTGTAATGCAAAAACTTGTGAACATATTGGATTATCCTTTAGAATTTAACATTGAACTACTTATCTTCAACACCACATGGCATGATAATCAAATATGAAAAAATGCAGAATCTCCCACATCAGTGTATTGTATAGGAACTCACTATAGTCTTCAAAGCAGAATACTATCATTCATATCTTCCAAATACCTTCATAAATCACTATGAAACTTCAATGTCAAATGCAGCTTGTAGTCTCAAATATATGTACAAATTCTTGTAGTGATATATTTTTTTGAGATAGAATCCAAACCAAAAAATAGATGTACAAAGCCAATGTATAAGAATTACACTATTACCCAAGATACTAGTAACTATAGATTTCCAACAATACAACCCAGTGAACTGAAATCTTGTCAGTGGATGCAATTAATGTCAAGATAGACCATAATACATGGTACTAAATTAATCCTACAAAACAAGATAATCTAAATAAAAATACTAAATCAATAGACTTCTATTATTAGAGTAGCTGAATACTAACAAACATCAAAATCCCATTGTGGAAATTATCCAAATTCCATTGTTTGTTGACATCAATCACAACCTCTCAATTTCCAAAAATCTCCCCCTTTGTCACTAATGGAAACACATGATGTGAAAACCATCAAAATGAAAACATCAAAATACTTCTTTCTAACTGTGAAGCAATTTTTCCTTAATCATTTTTTATTTTTCGTTTTTATGTTTTTGGCTTTGGATGTGTTTGTGCTCAATTAAACTTGTTCGGAAAGGTGCACAATGCACCACATGGTGGTTTTGTGGATTTCATTTATTGTATTCCTTTTGGGAGAGGACTGAGACAAGTTTCAGCTAGATGGAGATTTTCTCAAGGAGCAATTTTCACAAGTCTAAAGATTTCTGCCTATTTGACATGTCAACTCTTTGCTGCAAGTAGTCTCATTTCTATGAAGGGGTCTCTTTTGGAGTTTTTCTAAGCTTGCTAGCCCCTTTTTGGTTTTAGAGAGAGAAGCTTTGAGTTGGAATCATTGGGTTATGTGGCTGGTCAACTAGACTTTTTTGATTTTTTCTAGGATCTGATCATTTTTAGATAGCTATCTTTTCTAAATATCTAAAAGGGATTAATGCAATAGTTGAGAATTGATGAGAAAAGATTGCTATGACCTAACTAAAGATATATGATCAGATTGTGTACGATAAAATTCCAACATCTGGCAACAATTACTTCTGAGTTGTGGTGGTAGTTTTCTATTTTTGCAGCTATAAATGAGAGGTGGTGATAGAATGATAGGGTTGGTTCCAAGTTTCAATTTCCTTTGCTAAGGAAAATATTTATTTAGTTTTAAGTTATAGAACTATTTTCATAAGTAGATTTGCACAAATTCTTTTCTCTAGCATGTTATATTTTTTACACTAAAAATATTATCAGATTAGCATCTAACCTCTGTTTTAAAGTTCATTTGATATTTAAGCATGAACTATTTGCAAGAAATCTTTGATACTATGCATGTATGTACTTTATCAATATTTCCTTCTTTATGCTTTTGTTTTGAATAAAATACTATGTCAAGTTGAATTCAAATAGTTTAAGTTGTTGATTTCGATGCTATAGGCTTATATGGTAGGATAATAACTTGTGAAAATTGGATTATGTCTTTGGAATTCTCTATTTTTCTGAAGGGTTGTTGTTTTGTTATATTCTGCTATAAGAAGAGAGAGTTTATGCAATTTTTTAATATTTTTCTGTTAACCTTGGAAATATTTATGTTTGATCGGACCTTAATTAACATTTCCTATGGGAGATTTGAATGACTACACTATGCTTGTAGTTAGCCTTTGTTGTTCATTCTCTTCCCAACAATGAAGGGTTGTGGTGTTCTGTGTCTATATATGTCATTCATAGGAAAGATTGGGTTTGAAATGTTGTAAAAGGTTTAGCCCATCACCATTTTTATGTTTTATATTTACATTTCCTTCTACCCTTTTCTCTGAAACTTAGAGAAGAGCTGGATTTCTATTAAAATCTTAGAGCTATTTAGTGAGACACAAATCAGCCCCCCACTTGCTAAATTTCCCATAAGACTATTAGAGAGGAGCAAGCTTTGATGATCAATAGTTCTTTTTCTGGAATGCTCAGTGGGACACAAAGTTCTTCAAATGCCTGATTAGAAGGAAAAATCATTTCTTAAATTAGGCCAAGGAAAGAAACTTGAATTTCCATGCCCAGAGACCAAACAAGAGCATCTTCAAGAGGCCATTTCTAGTACTCCCAGTTACCTGCCTCAATCCTTAGGAGAAGAATACTTACATGTTTTGTATCACCTGTAAGGAGAGATAGAGTAATAAGTAAGAGCCCAATATCCAGAGCCTTATATACTCCACCTGGAGGCTCAAGCTTCTAAATCAGAATACATGTATACCCAATTCATAGGAATCTCTTCTCTATGGCTCACGTATCTACCCATACTCCTAGAAATTTCATAGCTTGGGATAGCAGTAGTCCATTACAACCACCTATGCCCCTAGATGTACGGCCTGCCATACTCACTAAGGACCTCAAGGCTATTCCAAAATTTTCTAGAGAAGATTTCAAAACCCCCTCTGAACACCTTAAAGATATAGCGGAGGAGAATATCACCCTTAGGATGTTAGTTGTCTCTTTCAAAGGAAAGGCTCAAGATTGGTATCAATCTTTAGCCTCAGGTTCTATCCTCTCCTAGGATCAACTTGGAGAGAGGTTTTTCGAACACTTCTTAGAGAAGGGAGATCGTTCTTCATTTCTACATCAACTAATCACCATCAAAAGAGCCCTACAAGAGGCCATGAATGACTTCAACACTAGGTTTAACAAAACCTGGAAAAGAATCCTTGTGACTATTTGACCCCCAACTGTGATGGAATTTATGTTCTACCTAAATTATTTCAATTCGGATATCATGATGATGACAACATCCATGGGAGGGGATATCTTACCCAATGCATATGAGTTGTTGTGCATGCAAAAAATAATTTGATTGATGTTGGGAAGCTTCCACCATGACCTCTGATGCTGATATTTGTAGAAATATCTAGTGGTCCTCTAGAAGAAGCTACCTCAAGCACTTCTACTACACAACTAACATTGGCCATGTTGCAGTCCATGTATGTGTACCCTATTGCCTAGACAAGCATGTCAGGATCTTCCTCTATAGCATCAAACATCAATGACATTTAAAAAGTCTCATGTAGAATTTTTCTAATGAGCTGGTTCTCATCAAACAACAACAAGCATCACCTCTGAAGTAGACCACTCAAACCTACGGTGGAGAAAATTCATCTTATCAGCAAAAAACATACCAAGGACCCTCCAGAGGAGGAAGTCAACAAATGGAGTCTGCAAACTAGATAGTTTTGATCACCATGCCACTATAGATAGTTAAGGATAGCCAAAGTAAAGAGTTAATCCTAGGCTAGAACAATTTGGCAGAAGATGAGAATGCATGGTGCTTCCCATGCAACAATAGTCATATGCCTTGATATTGTCTGAGGGGAAATATGCAGTACAAGATAGAAAAACAAAGAAGCAAGGGTGTGCTCTTGAATGTGGATGAATACGAGTCCTTTGAAATGGAAAATTCCTACTTTAGAGTGCATATGCAACGGATGTCCCTAGAGCAAGAATTGGATATTGTGCTTGACCAACCGTTGCTTTCATGGATGAAGGAAAAAGATGCGGTGTTTGCAAATGAAGCTTCGATGAATAGTGCTCGAAAAGTATAGTTAGATTACAATACAAGATCCAAAACAAGGCTCGAGGGAGAATACATGCAACAAGCTTTGTCATGTCCTTAGCCATGTCAACCGCCACTGCAAGAAAATCAAGCTCTATAGCCACACACTCCACCATTGTTAGAGAAGGAGACAAATAAGATAACGATCCCATTGATGACAAAATATTTTCTTCCAAAGACAAGGGAAATACCACCATTCAAGCCCAAGACCGAACCAATTAGAATGCTCAATGTACTGGAACAACTGAGGAAGGAACCTACCAACATATATCTATGGGATGTCATATCTATCCCTGAACAAAAGACATTGCTTCGGGAAGCAATAAATAAAGAAGAACAAATACTGTAGATAGATGCAACTCTATCATGTGATCAAAGTAGAGACAAAGGATACGTGTCAGACCCTCAAGCTCCAAAAGTAGTAGCTTATGTGAACGACGTGGACAATGCAAAAGAGAAATAGGTAAGCAAGCCAAATCCCACACCTTTCTTTTTAACACTTATTGTGGGAGATAATATTTTGCATAATAACATGATTGATTTGGGGTCTAGCACAATGATCATTCCAAAACAAGTGGCCAATGCCTTGAAACTTAAATATGAGCCCCTTGAAAAGGGAATCATGCAATTAGATGGGAAGAAGGTTTCGAAAATTAGTCAAATAAAAGATCTATCTCTAACCCTATTCTCATGTTTGAGCCAAATGGTCACACAAGAAATAGTAGTGATAGACATTCCCTCGGTCTTCAGAATGTGTCTCTCAAGATATTTCACCATGAATCTTGGTGGATATCTTGCACTTGATTGGTCCCACCTAATATTGAGAACCAAGCATGGGGAAAGATGAAGATTATGTCTAAATCCTTACATCCTGAACACATAGTGGACAATGCAGTCTTATGCTTTAAAGTATTGCATACTTATTTCTCACAGTAGGAGAGATATTGTGTAGATATGTTGGAAGATGAAGAAGAAATGAGTGATTAGACTCCTGAGGAAGAGGTGCTACTCAACCAATTCATTGATTCTGACCCATTTGATAACTTTCATGCAATAGGGATAAGTACTTACGTGATTCTTGATGATGATCAAGTCTTTTCAAAATTAATGAAGGATCGGGAGGAATATGAAGATCCAACAGACAATCGTCTATGGACCTTATATTTTGATGGTTCCAAATGCAAAGCAGGCTCTAGAGCGGGTATCTAACTAGTGTCCTTGACAAGATTGGAGACCCCCAAAAAAAATTATTTTCAATTCTCATGCTCGAACAATGATGCAGAATATGAGGCCTTGGTCCATGGTCTGATCCTTGTCGAGTGAATGGGTGTAAAGAGAATGCAAGATTTCAGAGATTCAAAAATAATTATGAGCTAAGTTAGTGGGCAAGCAGCTACAAAGAATACAAGAATGAAGTCGTACAAACATCGAATATGGGATCTGATTGAGAGTTTTGAAGCTTTCAATGTAAAAGTTATTCACTGATCTAAAAATAGTGTCACCAATTAGATGGCTACTATCAGTTTAGAATTTGAACTAGTTTCTAATGCAACTACGTAGAATGCAATACAGGTCATTGTATGACTTGCAATCCTTGACAATGATCAAAACTAACAATTATATGATGATGATATATAGATTGCTACCTTTATAGAGAAAGTAGGAGCTATTTTTGACTATTCATAGCCAAGAGCATAATTTCCCAAAGAGTAGGTTATCCAATTAAATGGAAATAAGCTTCCTCGAGGTTTAATTTCCCTTGAAAATCTTTCTGACTATGGAGATGTAAGAAATGGCAAGCAAAGGTTCATTGCAGATGCAAGGAACTATGAAGAGCTTGATTTTGAAATAGGAAGTCAAAAGTGAAAAGGAAAGTTCTGAGAAGAGACAAGGAAGGACTAAAGGATCTATGTTCTAGATATGATGGGGTTATTTCTTGGACCTATGATGATCTCAAAGGGAATGACCCAATCATAATTCAACATACCATTGACTTGGTGGAAGGGTCAAAGCCCATCCAACAAAAGCAAAGGCCAATCAATCTAAAATTTGAAGCGTTGATGGCACAGGAGCTCACCAAATTGATTGATTCAAAAGATCATATATCCGATTAAGCATTCTACCTAGGTGTCAAATTTGGTACTAGTTTGGAAAAAGAATGGCGATATTAGGCTTTGTGTCAATTTTTGAGATTTGAATAAAGCCTCGCTAAAAGACCACTATTCTTAGGCTATAACCAAGTATATGTAAAGGAAAGTGACCAACATAAGACAATGTTTACCAATAAGTGGGGAACATTTGCATACTCAAAAATGTTGTTCAGACTTTCAAATGCTGGCGCAACTTTTCAACAAGCAATGGATATTGCTTTCAAAGGATTAATCAACTTGATTATCTTAATATATCTAGATGACCTAAAGATCTCTTCAAATTCAAAAGATGATCACTTTGATCATCTAGAGAGGGTTTTCTAGAAATTTCAATAGTATGGGATTTCTTTGAATCCCAAAAAATGTGTTTTTATAGTACCTCAAGGTAAGCTACTTGGTTTTGTAGTGTCAACGGATGGAATAGAAATAGTCCCTAAAAGGGAGAGATCTATAATGGAATTAGCCCTACCAATAAATCAGAAGGGACTACAATCTTTTTGGGGGAAGGTCAACTTTATCAGTAGGTTCATCTTAGATTTTGTAGGCATTGCAAGACTAATCATGCTGATGCTTAAGAAAACCTTTATTTTCAAATGGACCCCTGAGGGAAAACCAACTTTTGAGTAGATAAAGATAGCTATCTCTGTTGCTCTAGTATTGGCTAAACCCAACTTTTCCAAATATTTTCTACTCTATGTATACAGTGGCCAACATAGCATAGCTTCAGTGCTCACTAAGAAGGATGAGGGAAATAATGGAGAGAATCCTATTGCATTTAAATTAAGGACTCTTAAATATTATGAGGCCAAGTATAATTTTGTAGAAAAGTAAGATTTTTCTATTGTTAAAAGCTTAAAGAAGTTTTGACACTTGGTGTCAGCCACTAAAATCACTATTCTCATTGCACATCCTAGTGTGCAGAAGTATATCACAGAAGGTGAGATAACCAAAAAGAGGGAAAACTAGATCACCAATATCCTAGAGTATGATGTGGACGTTAGACCAACCAAGTTGGTTCTAGGGAGATGTTTGTGCAAATACATTGCACAAGAATCAAGTTATATAGCTGAAAAGGAGACCAATCAAGTTTGATGAGTCTTTAGTGGTGGGTCAAACATAATATATGCAAAAGGGTCACTACCTAACCAACCTTCCATCCCATAAAAGGAAATACTACTAACTACAAGGCACTAGGTATGTATTAATTGAAGTAATATTATTCAAGAGAAATTATGACGACATCCTGCTCTAATATTTAGACAAGCCACAGGTGGAAAGAGTTCTTAATGAGTTCCATAGCAATCCTAAGGGTGGAAATTTCTTCGCCAAGACTACCGCCTTGAAACTAATGTGAATGGGATATTATTGGCCCTCTATATTTTTTGAAGCACATCATTTAGTGTAAAAGTGTACTTAGTGCCAATTCTTTGTTGGAAAAGAAAGAATTTTGCTTTGGCTTTGAGTCCAATTGTAACTAAGGAGCCCTATTCTCAATGGGGTTGGGATTTTTTCAAAATGATAAATATTATTTCTAGCATTGGCCACAAGTGGATCCTCATTGTGACTGACTACTTCACAAGGTGTATGGAGGTTGTAGCCCTAAAAAATGCCACAGAGGGTGAGATTTTCAATTTCCTTGAAGAGCTGGTAACCAAATTTGGCTCACCCAAAACCATCATATATGACAATTCTCAAGGTTTTGTAGGTTTGTGGATGTTAGATTTTGCTACCAAACATGGGGTTTACTTGAAAACTTAATCAAACTACTACCCACAAGGAAATGGATTAGTTGAGTCGACTGAAAAAAACTTAATTAGGTTAATCAAGTGCATTAAGTCAGAATGACAAAGGGATTGGAACATACACCTGAGAGTTGCTTTGTGGGTGGACTTGATTATTCCCAAGCAGATCCTGAAGACCCTCCCTTATGAACTAGTGTATGGAAAAGAAGTAGTGTTGCCTATTTCAATATAAATTCCTACCTTGAAGCTACTAAAAGCCTTGGAAGTCAAAGAAAGTGGCAGAATGGAAGTACGGTTGGAAAAAATCCTCAAACTTGAGGAGGATAGAGAAAAAGCTCATGAAGCCATGATCGGCTACCAACAAACAATAAAGTGATGATTCAACAAAAAGACCTCTAACCCAAAATTTAGGGAGTGTAGCCTAGTGCTAAAGTATGATGAGTGTACTACAAAACTAGGACAACATACAAAATTTGAAGCACTATAAGGGGACCTTCTAAATTAGTGCATGCAAGGAAAATAATGTGTACAAACTTGAAGATATGGAAAGTAATGCTTTAGCTATATCGATAAACAATATTTATCTAAAATTATTCCATTAAAATACACAGTTCTTTAAAAAATTTAATAGCTATGTACCATATGTAATTATTTTTGTAAATATGCTTAATTTTTAGAATAAGACATTAAGAATAACACAACAAGAAGCAGGAAATTTTAGTATTATGTTATATTCATCAAAAAAATTACAGTGTAATACTATCCCAAGGCTTAGATTTAAACATAAGGCTCTCTCGAGCAAACCCAAAAAGAGGTACAAAGAAAAAAAGGAGTCGACATGCAAAAAAAAGTAAAGATAGGCCTCCAGTCATTGTCCAGAAAGACAAAACAACTTGTTGTCGGGTTTTTTTCTTCTTCTTCTTCTTCTGTATTAGGATGCAAAAGGTGTGTGAACACACAACACACATGAGCTCCACATAGTGCAGGATGTTGGCCTAGTTGTCACGGTTATGCACCAAAAACTAAAAGTGCTTCCTCTAGGTGAGCCCTAGAATGCGCTCCACATAGTACTCCCTTAGTAGGTAGGTGGCTGCTAGTTGAGCAAACAAGTGATTCATCTCAAGGTCCATGGTGTGGAAGTCAAAAAGGAAGGGAAACTAGGGTACATTTATCCCATAGTCCACATGCTTGTAGAGATCCAGGGCACTCAGAATGCCATCGCAAGGGATAGGTACTTGCACTATCTCACCAAGCCCTTCCATCAATGCAATGTTGAACATTTGGTGACACAATTCAATTATCATGGGTTTTGCCAAGTTCAAGTCAAGAAAATAGGTGATGAAGGAGGAAAGAACATTGTAGTTTCTGTAGAGTTGGTTCTCATCATCAATGTAGTACTGGTCAACTACCCACTTGAATGCAACCAAGCTAAGGAGGTCAAACCTCTTGACCAAGAAGTTGATTCTATCACTAGTGAGCTCTCCCACAAAGCAGTATTGTGTCCTCCATGGGAGAATTCAAATGGGAGTGCCTAGGCCAACTGACATCCTAAGAAAACAACGAATTGTGGTCGAATGGGAGACAACAAGAAAAGCTTGCTAAATGTAAAGGCTATATTTTTTGAATGAATGTTGCAATAAGATGGAATAACTATATATAGAAAGGATAAGTTGGCAGACTCGACCAATGGAAGGTTTATTTTTGGCTAGACGACAACAAAAAAATTCCAAAGCAAACAAAGGCTAGCAGATAAATCATACAAGGGATTTGACAGAAGGTCTTGAGAATTAAATTTGGGCATTGGGAGTAAATTCTCTCGTATGCTGATTGTTGACATGTGTTCTTTGCCATCATCCACACCAGCTAGCTTACTTATGTGAAAAGATAAGGATTAAGGTGCTAATTTGTGACAAATTAAATGGGCACATCTTTTCAAAAGTACCTTGTGTTGCTTCAACAAATTTTTTATAGCTAAAAGCATGTGTTCCAATGCAATAAGTTTATTTGTGAAAGAGGAGTGGGGAGAATGTATTAATTCCATTCTCGCAACATTTTTGACAATCCCAAGGGAAATGAATCTCAAATCCACACATATCACCTCAGTGGCAACATTTAATGGACCTACAGTAATGATGTAGCCTTAACTGAATGTATCAAGAGGAAATTAATTTCACTCAAAAGTATATCTTTTCTAAGAAGCAAAGGGAAAGTGGTCATTTTCATTAAGGAAACTCTTTGCTATTTCCTAATTCATCCATGGTGGAGCCATCAACATCTGGTAAAAGAGTTGGAGGGTCAAGAAAAAGGCTTGGTTACGCCAATATCTTTGGGAAGAACTCATATTCTAATGCCCCAACACCTAAGGAGAGGTCCTTCAAATTTTGTAAAAGGGTGCAACCAGATAGGCATATCCTAACAAAGGTGGTGCAGGATTGCACCAACAATGTTTTCGACCCCAAGTTGTCAACTAACCCTAAAATTTTTAGGGAGGGTGCATTTTAAAGAATGATGCAACATGAGCCATCTGAGGGTTTCACATTTTGGCTCTAGAATTATGGTTTTCCACAATTCATGTTTCCTTTTGTACACCCATATCTAGAGTTGGTGGACACATGTGCTAGAAGATTCAAGAAAAGGATAGGAGCCATTGAGGGTAACAGGATCAAAGTTACAATTTTTTCGTCAAAGCCATATGGGATATGTTGTGTATCCCTATGACCTAGGGTGCTGAAAATTTTTATGAAGAAAAAATGGACATCTTGGGGGAAGAAATGGCTAGGAAAACAAGTTCTTAAGAGGAAGCAAAGGAAAGGATAGAGAGGTAATCTTTATTTCCCTCTTTCATGCAAAAAGTTCAAGAAAGACACATAGTCTATATTTTCAATGCTAGCATGGGTTTTCAGCCTTGATAATGATGAGGACTTTCATCCTTTCCAGATGGGTATGGCTTTTGTGCTCAAAAGGGAGAAGAAGTTGAAATATTATGACTTTGCTGATGTAATAGCTAGAGGAATGCTAGAGCAATTGAAGAATTATAACATCGAGTATAAATTCAGGTATTCTTCTTTCTTGGCACACTTGAATTTGCATCAGAATTCTGAGTTGCTAGAGAGAAATATCCAAGTGTCTAGCTTTGATGTAAAAGGCTGCTATCAGCTAGTTTCTATATGGACCCGTGTACTTTCAAAACCAGGGGATTAATACTGGTTTGTAGATCATTCCTTGAGCATAATGCTTCAAGATTTGTTCCCATGCCCTATGGGCCATTTCTCTCCTAAGGTATCACAATGGATGGAAACTCCGCAAACCCTGGTGGATTATTTCCTAGGAGAATATTTTACATTTATTATATTTTATGGTTTTGTCGAGAAACCTTTCAGACTCCCCAAATTTATAAAAAAGAGAGTTTTTGCATTGGAGGCATGTTGTCAAGAAACCCTTGTTGACAACACCTATGGCACTGGAAGGAACAAGATAAAGATATATCTACTTCCCCTCATAATTTCCAATATTCAGGTAACGTTGAACAAATGAAAGGTCGAGGGTGAGCTTACAAATCTATATGGGTATGTGCAGGATCATGATGGGCCAAAACATGGCGATATGATGGGTATGTGTAGGGTAGGTGGCTTACGACTTTTTTTTTCCTAAAATTAATTAAACAAAAAGGGTTTTTAAAGGATATTCTCAGATTTCTACCAATATAAATTATTCTTTACTTTGAATTTAATAAATAATAATTATTCATTTTCAATTTGAATTATGACTATAGTCCTGATTGATAGGTTTATTGAAAAACATCTATAGCTTTCAAATGGTATCACATTTTTTGAATCCAAAACATAAGTCACATTATTTGCTTCACATACTATAGTATTAAAAAAAATGAAATTGAATTTCATGAAGTTTTGACCAAGTTAAGGTGCTCAGACATACGAGTTTTTATATTTTTTAAAAGTTGTAATAAAAAATTCATAATTAATTATTTGACTGGAAAAAAATTACAAAAAAATATGCATCACATTAGGACATGATTCCTCTACTTATATCTAAAATCTTATAAAAAAATATTATCATTTTATTATGGTTAGGGTGGTCAACAACTACTTATTTTTCCCAAATTTAAGTACTATTGCATTGAAATTTCAAATTTTCACCAAATAGATTTTTTATTTTAAAATAAACCTAGTAGTTTAGAAACTACATTCAATTTGCTACAAATTCTATTGTTACATATTTTTTAAATAATATAGATGACTTATTGAAATTTTTATGTCAAGTTGCCTAACTCTAATTTTTCTTATTTTTTTGCCACTTAAGGGCCTATTTTTTCCATGATGATCCTGCACATACCCATATGCAGCCTTAGGCTTGGTTGTCATTTCTAACACATGGGAATACAGCCTGAAAAAATGCCTCACTTTGAAACACAAGAGTCAGGAGTATTTTGAGAGGAGGAGGAATCTGATTGAGGAAAGGTTAGAAGTATATATTGACTTGGCCCACATTCCACTCAAATGACCAAAATGGCTGAATTTCTATGTGTCACAGGTGGAGTATCAAAAGAAAATCCTGATGGGTAAATACCTCAACACATAATTAAAGTGCAAGGGATGGTCAGAAAGAAAGAAGGTAGACTTTTGAAGGTTTCAACAAGAGATGAAATGCTCTAATGCCCTGTTCAGAGAATTTCAGCCACACAACAAAAGGTTCAAGGACATTTACAATGAAGAGGTCGTCACTAACAATAGTAATTTAGAGAAAAGTCATGAGATATAAGAAGAGCAACACCCACACTTCACCTCATGTTCTTAGGAATTTGACAAGAGGAGAGTTTCAAGGAAAATGGAATCACAAGTCATGACCTACACTAATGATTGAAGCAAAGGAAAAAGGACCCAATGGTCCCCAAAAGGGTCCATTGCAGTTGTCGAAGGCCACATTTTGAAGGGATCAGGTACCAGAGGATTTCAATTTACTAGTTCTATTCATGCAAAGAGAACATGAGTCTAGGATCTAGGTGCACCAAATGCATCAGCCCGAGGAGAAGAATTGGAGTTTATCTGCAAAATGTTTTGACTGCTACAACGTAGGTAAGTTTTACTCCTCTTCTTCATGCCTCTACATCTCTAGTTACTCCTCTACCTCCTTCCATGGAAAGGAATCCTCTATCCTCAGACCCTAAGCTAATAGTATTGAATACACCCCCTACTATTTTTAATGAACTTTACAAAGCAACCTATGCGCTAAACGAGCAACATTTGCTTTGACCTCTATTGATTATTTGATCGCCCTATCAATGGCCCCCATTGAAAGAGTTGAAACTTCCATGTTTCCTGTCACTCCTAGTCCATCTGCTTCTGGGAAATCACCTGTCCTTCCACCTATTTCTCTTTTTACCCTAGTTGGTTTTTCCCCTACCTAATCTCAATTTGGTATCTACCTTTATCCATGATAATGCTTCCTCTTGCTTCCCCACATGCTCATGCATCTGAGGTTTCTCCTTTTGTCACACTTTTTGGTCTCCCTCTTGGTGCTTCCATTGCAACATAAATTATTGATACCCTTTAGAGTCTCCAAGAGTATTTTAATGCAACCAAGCACATCAAAAATGTTAGAAAAAAAATGACTATTTAAGAATGTCGTACTGCTAACTACCAAGAAGATTGAAGCTTGCTTCAATGAAGAGTGAAATTATCTGCTGATCACTACCATGAAGTCGCTTGTGTCCAAGCTTGATGGAAAAATGCAGATGGAGGACTATGACATCACAACCATGGAACTAGATTTGAATAAAACTCACCTACATGAAAAATTAGTACTAGCTAAGGCCAACTAGAAGGTGTTATATGCAGACTACGAGAGGTTGGATAGAAAGTTGGAGATGCATGAAGCAAAGTTGAAAAATGTAAAGGAAATAGTGAGTAGGCTATAGAATGTGATCTGGGCCAAAGATGTTGAGATGTCCCACATAAGGAAAATACAAAGTTAGCAAGGAGATGCATCCAAGTTCGCAGAAGCCTAGGGTGAACAAGTTCGCCTCTCTGCTGAAATTGAAAAATTAAAAGTTGAGCTAGCTACTGAGCACTAGAAAAATGTAGAGAACAAGCATGCTTAGGAAACATAAGAAGAGAGTTGGATGGTGTCTTATCTCAAGCTTCTGATGATCTACAAAAATCCCACATGGAAGCAAAAAATTAAAAATAATAGATCGAAAGGTTGAGCTCGGTATTGACAAATGCACTTAGAGAAAAGAGTCAAATGGAGGAAAGCACAAGAGTGAGAGAGGTTGATTTCAATTAGGAGCTAGCTACTACTCAAGGGTCTGGGAAACTCCTGATATTGAAGAATTTGATATCTACACACTAGGATTGGATCACAATTGTGGTTGCCATTCTTGGGCCTACTTCACAATTCTTAAGGGACGTTCATGAATTAAACATGAAGGTTGGCCTGATGGATGATCAATTTTTGTAGATATGTACTTCCTGAGTGGAAAAATATCAAAGCTTGATTTCTAGGTTGTGTATGGCCACTGATGATTTCCTGAAAGGTGTAGGGATTCCCAATCGAAGAGCCACCTCTGTCAAAGAAAATGAGATTATCAACTACCACAAGATCATAATAAGGTGCAAAGAGTGTCAGACGATGTTGAACAGGTGGCTCAATGAAATCAAGAAGTACTTTGATGTCCTAGTTAGCTTAGGGATACCTCATCTTCTTTCACCAGATGGAGATGTGTTGAAAGTTGAGCAAGTCATGGATGCAATCTTACATAAGGTTCAAACTTCTACAAAACTCTCAGGTTCAAGCATAATGCCCACCATTGATGATATCAAGCACTAGATCTTTCCTTTTTCTCAACTCTATTATCACCTTGGTGTGGTTTCTACAAGATGGGAATTTATTTATTTCAAGGAATTTTTTGAGCTTGACCTAGCATATAGGCTCATTCATACTCTTGTCCAACTGACTAATGCAGATTTAGATGTGTAGCATTTTGCTTTCCTCAAGCTCCAAGAATTACTAGAGGTCTAGGTTCCTGGCTCCACAAGTGAAGAGTCGTTTGATTTTGAATTTTTATGTTTTTTGCTTCAGATGTGACTACACTCAAGTTTTTTTTTTCAAAAAGGTGCGTAATGTGCCACATGGTGGCTACACCGATTTGATTGATCACCTTCTTTCCAAGAGAGGACTCAGACATGTGATATTTTCTCAAGGAGCGATTTTCACGAGTCTGAATATTTTTTCCCGTTTGACATGTCATCTCTTCATTGTGCGTAGTTTGTGTTTCTATGAAGTGATCTCTTTTGGATTTTGTCAGAGATTGTTGGCCTCGTTTTGGTTTTTGGGGACAAAAGATTTGAGTCAGTGTTGTTGGGTTACATGACTAGTCAACTAGATTTTTGTCAGGCTATTTTCTAGGATCTGATCATTTTTAGATAACTATCTTTGCTAAATATCTAAAAGGAATTAATGCGGAAGTTGATAATTGATGAGAATTTTTCTATGACCTAACTAAAGATCTATGATTAGATCATGTGTTATCAAATTCCAACATCTCGTAGTAATTACTTTTGAGTTGTGGTGGCAGTTTTCTCTTTTTGAAACTATAAATGAGAGGCAGTGACAAAACAAAAGGGTTGGTTCCAAGTTTTAGTTTCGCTTGATGAGGAAAAGGTTTCTTTAGTTTTCTTAAGTTATAGAACTATTTTCAGAAGTAGATTTACACAACGGATTTTCTTTGGCATGTTATTGTTGCAAGGTGTGACCCTTGGTCTTCCTTGTAGCACTAACACTTGGGTTTGTGACATGGTATAACTGCCTCCTTTGGTTCTTAATTGAAGCTTGTATTAGGCATTGATAGGTCGATCTTTTGGTGCAATAGAAAGTCCAATAGTTGGTATCAGAGTTGGTCATAGGTTCAAACCTTGTGCTTGTGTTGAGTGGGGATTGTTGCAAGGTGTGACCCTTGGTCTTCCTTGCAGCACTAATGCTTTGGTTTGTGACATGGTCTAACTGCCTCCTATGGTTCTTAACCAAATCTTTTATCGGGCAAATTGATAGGTCGATCTTTTGGTGCAACGGCAAGTCCAATAGTTATATTGTTTATGCTCAAACTATTATCAGATTGGAATACAACCTCTGTTTTAAATTTCATTTGATATTTAAGAATGAACTATTTGGAAGAAACCTTTGATATTGTGCATGTATGACCTTTATCAAGCTTTCCTTCTTTATGCTTTTGTTATAACTAAAATACTGTGTCAAGCTAAATTGAAATAGTTTAAATTGTTGATTTCCATGTTGTAAGCTTATATGGTAGGATAATAACTTGTGAAAATTGGATTATGTTTGTCGACTTCTCTATTTTTTTGAAGGGTTGTTTTTTTATATTGTGTTGTAAGAAGACGAAGATTTTATGCAATTTTTGAATGTTTTTATGTTAACCTTGGAAATCTTTATGTTTTATCGGACCTTAATGAACACTCCCTATGACGAGGTTTGAAAGACTACAATGTGCTTGTAGTTAGCCTTTGTTGTTCGTTCTCTTCCTAAAAATGAATAGTTGTTGCATTATGTGTCTAAATATATCATTCATAGGAAAGATTTGGTTTGAAATGTTGTAAAATCTTTGGCAATCACCATTTTTATGTTTTATGTTTAAATTTCCTTCTACCCTTTTCTCCAAAACTCAGAGAAGAGCCAAATTTCTATAAAAAAATTGGAGGTATTCACTGAGATGCAAATTATTCACCCACTTGTTGAATTTCCCATAATACTTTCAAAGAGGTGCAAGCTTTGATGATCAACACTAAATTTTCAATTTTCTCCCCAACAACTATTCACAAAAATTTTCAATTTTCACATACCTTCTTTTTTTCAATTTTCACATACATTCTCCTTGTTGCCACATGATACCTCTATTTTCACATGATACCACTCTCCCCCTTTGACATCAATGGTAAGGGAAAAATAATTCAATGCTTTAATAGTTCCTTTTGAATACCTAAATAGTCCCCCTGAGGAGTACATCTAAAACAACATCTGTGAGTAATCAATCAGAGGTTGTAGAGTCCATGAAAGTTTGCTAAAGATACCTATCCATGAGGATCTACCTTCATCCCAAATCCTCTTTTCCTTTTTCAATTCTCTGCATAGATAATTGAGATCAATTAAGATGTCTTTTCCTTCAATCATAGTTTTGGGAGTAACATTTAATTTCATATTTCTATCATAGTAGATAGGTGTACACTTAATCTTTATTAGGTTTCTGAACATCACATATTGTTCAACCATCTCTCCTTTCTCTTTATGCAATGCAAGGTATTCTTCATGTAGTTTTTCCAAACTATACAAAGTATGATCATGTGAATCAAGAGTAGGATCAAAGATGCTAGATGCAAACTTGATCTAGGTTTCAATTGTGTTTTCAACATCCTTAAGTCTTTGAATTACATCAAGCCACGTCTAATAGAATGTGAATAAACTTTTGACCTCTTTCTCACACTCTTTAACTTCCTTGAGTCTTTCAATTACCATGCTATGACTAGACTTGCACTTCTCTATAATTTCCAACAATCCTTTATCTTCAACCCAAGTGACTATGTCACTTATTGCTTTACTTTTTAATTCATTGAATCTATTAGTTAGTGAACTTTTGCTTTCCTTAGTGAATTGTGAGGAACTAGTGACCACACTAGGAGCTACCAAAAAATGTGTCCTTCTAGCTAGCTACTTAAGCCTTCTTGGAGTAGGTTCAACCTGAGCAACTAATGCATGAACCTCTATGAATTTTCTCTTTTCTTCGGTGGTAGAAATTGATTTGCTAGAGATCAACTCAGAATTTTAAAGAGCTCTAGCTACTTTAGAGTAAGTTCCAAACCTAGGTTTGTTGGGGTCTTGATGGTTGTTAATCATCATTTAAATGCAACTAGTAGCATAGTCCTTCTCAATCTCATATCCTAACTCAAGAATCTTTGAATTGCTTGGTTCAACTACCTTGATAATGTAGCTATGAGTGGTTACCACAAATGTTATATCATTCTAGAAGATAGAAAATTGTCTCCACTAGGGTTTAGGACCTAGGGCAACAAGCTTTCTATGCTCCACATTCAAGGATGCCCTAGAGATCTCAATCAAATGATGATAATGGGAGAAATGGATCTACTAAGGAACTATCTTAGGGTCTAATTATGAATTAATGAGGGGTTCACCACCAAGCTAGGGATTGGAAAATGTAAGAAATGCAAGATCTAATGATTGAACTTAATGATGCATAAAACCTCACAAAATGAACTATAAATGCAAATAAATCAAAACAAACTAGAACAGTACAAAGGATCAATTGGAAAGCTAAGAGAGCTTGAATGGACACCTGAAATGCCAAATAACTTGAAATTTAGGCGTACTAAGACTCATTCACCAAGCTGGGAGAACCGACCATAAATCTAGGTTTCTATACAAGAGAAGGTTTTAGGAAAAAGGGTATCCAAAACTGCAAAAATCTCAAAATTTATCTAAATTGGGACTCATTCACCAAAACTAGTGAATGAGTCTATATAGGTTTTTCTAGAGCTTCAAAGTCTGAATTTGGTCTTCAATGTTTGCTCTTTCTATTCCTCTTTTTTTCCAAATCTAAAACTTCGATTTCGGGGTTGTAGGTGAGTTTTTAGTGAAGATAGAAACCTTGTAAATGAGGGGACAATTCTAAAAAAAATTCTCAATATTGTAACCAAATCTTTAAAGGTCCTTCACACTACAAGACACCTAGATCTTCAATCATACAAAGAGAGAGAGAGAGAGAGATAGAGTGATGATTGTTAGGGAAGAGGGGTATGCCTTGGTAAAACCCCATTTTGGTAATTAAACCAAATGATGAAACAATGATTCAGTAAGGACATGAAACATGGAACATGAAGCATGAACTATGATGCCTTGAAATATGCCCTGTAAATTATGTCTTGTAAATTTTCAACTCAACATGAAATGGCCATGAAGGATGTAGGTATTGACCTTGACACAATGCTTGATCTTGGATCTTCAATGCTACATCACAACACTAGCTCAATAACATGCTTGATTCTTGATATCCTTGACATGATGATGGATCATAAATTGTTGCAAAAATTAATGAAGAATAATTCCCCTGAATTTCCTTGAACGCTCTTGTAAATGCTCAAAATCTCTTGTGAACTCAAACTTGTTATAGTAATCCTCTCACAAAATTATTAGGTGAAAACAAGTGAAATAACCTTGTATTTATACTTAATTATGCAAGAATTCTTAAAATTACAACACTACAAGTTGACATTAGATCTAGGAGGATAAAATTGCACCAAGAATTTTAATTAATTTTAATTTTGGGCCATATGGGACTCATTTTCCTAAATTGGAAAATGAGTCCCATTAGGCATAATTTATGGGACCAAATTCAAAAATTCATAGAAAGGTGTGAAACTAGGATTGGGACCCAAAAACATAGGTGGGGCTCATTCAGCCAAGGTGGTGAATGATTCCTAGATCACTAAATCTAGGCCACACAACTTGAAAACATTTGAATGATGATTGGATTGTCAGGATTATCCTTGATGAGATGCATTAAATAAAGCTTGTGGATGCAAAATAAGGCCAATTAAAGCATAAGAAAGACCAATTATTAATGATAACCTTAGAAAAGTGTGAAAGTGTGTTACAATACTTTACAACACTTCAAATAAAAAATGATTAAGGTAAATTCTGATTAAAAAGAGGTTTATTAGGTTTAGTTAATTGATAAAACCTTAGAAATGTGTGAAAGTGTGTTACAACACTTCACAACACCTTAAAAATGCAAAATTTAAGTTCATTAGTTCACAAGGACCCAAGACCTAATGTGCTGTAGGAGCATCCAGTGGTGTAAGGGCAATTTTGCATCACCCAAAAATAGTTAAATTTCAAGTTTCTCGGGTTTTTAGATGTTTTTACATTTTTGGATACCCTTTTCATCATAATGAAATTCCCAATTTACGATTTTTATTTTCTATTCCTGGGTTGAAAGATATTGCAGTTTTAGTTTCCCAGATTTGCACCTAAAAATCTTTCGAGTTAGATTTGAGGCACTTAGAGCTCCCGAAATGCGTTATTGACTTTGAGACTTTTCCAACGGTTCAAATGGTTCACGAATCGGAGTCCCAGATCAAAAGTTATGGCCCCGGGAAGCTGGCGCACTTTCTAGAAGATACATGTGCAAATGCTCTTTTAAAATTTGAACTTCATGTTGTAAATTTTTGGCGCCAAACCGCCTAAACTCAAATTTGAATGTTGTTTTGGCTCCAAACTAAAGAGGAGCTCTATTTATGGGCGGGTTTCTAATTTTTGGGTAACTTTTTGGGGACAAGATGCATATTGCGAAAGGGTTATTTTGTAGCTTTCATGGCTTGCATGTGTTGTAGAACTTGGGGTTGAGATCCTCTGGATGTAAGAAGCTCCATTTTTTTGAATAATAAAATTATTCTCTTGTTTGTGGGTTATTTTCTAAGTCTCGGGCTGCACCCTCATCAAGTGGTATCGAGGCGGGTTTTCTTGGCGTGTGGACATATTGGATGAGGCAATTCGCACAGAACCATGATTGTGGGTCAAGGTCAAGAAAGATGCCTCAAGAGTGATGCTTGGTAGGCATGGTGGTGCCAGAGGTTCGAGGTAGCAGAAATGCTAGTGGAAGAGATGCACTCATAGCCCTCCAGAGACAGATTGATGCGTTACAAGAGTAGTTGAGAAGAGGGTTAAACCCGAGGGAGGAAAGTGAGGATGAAGGAGAGGAAGAAGGTTCAGATGTAGAAGAGGAAGCAGAAGCAATTGATCAAGACCAAATGCGGCTAATAAGGGCCATTTCTAAGATCGGTAAAAGACCCAGAGCAGAAGTCCCTAGTAATTCTGGAAGTTTGAATCTGGAAGAGTTGATCAACTAGATCAACAAGCTAGAAGAATATTTTGAGTATGAGGAAATAGAGGACCCAGATCGGGTTAAGTTTGAGAAAATGAAGCTGAAGGGCCATGCCAGTATTTGATGGAAAGAGGTCCAATTGGAAATAAATTGAAGAGGAAAAGGCAATATCACCAGATGGGATCGCATGGTAGAGAAACTGAAGAAGTAGTTCATACCAGTGGACTACGAGTTAGATCTGTTGAAGAAATTGTAAGGGTTGAAGCAAGAAAGCAGATCTATGAAAGAATATATTGAATATTTTCACAAGATAATCATCAGGATGGGTCACATAGAGGCCAATAAGGAGAAGGTAGCCCGATATCTTAATGGGTTATGACCAATCATTTAGGAGGAGTTAAGCCTAGTTAGAATGACCACTATCGAGGATGTGTATCAGTTTGCTCTGAAGGTGGAAAGTTGAACAAAAGATTTGATGGTAAGCAAAAAGGATGAGGAGGTCAAAGCAGAAGGGGCAATGGAAGACCTTCAGGAAGCCGAAATGATGATGAAAAGAAAAGTGAAGATGTGGGTACCAGCCGATGCCAAAGGAATGACAACTTTTACTACCCTCGTGATCAAAATAGTGGTGATCAAAGAGGTAGAGAACGAGGGAGATATGGACAAGGATCTAGAAGAGGTGGTTTCAGAGAAACGTGTTTCTAGTGTGGTGAAGAAGGGCATCGAGCCTATGAATGTCCACAACACCAAGGAAGGGCAGACAAAAGGCCAGAAGGTCGTGGAAGGGATGCGCATGCAGATGAGGAGGCACAATCTGAACATTCAGATGATGCTGAAAGGGGAGAAACCCTAGTGATTAGGAGAGCCCTAGTGACTGAGGAAAAGGAACTAGAACAGAGGAAGAATATGTTTTGCACAAGGTGCAAGTGTGAAGGGAAATGTTGTGATGTCATTATTGATAGTGGGAGCACTAATAATCTGGTGTCAGAGAAGATGGTCACAAAGTTGAAGCTGAAGAGGGAAAGGCACCCGCATCCTTATCGGATTTCCTGGTTGCAGAAAGACCACAAAGTTTTGGTCAATGAGAAATGCCTAGTAAAGTTCAAGATCGGGAGCTACCATGATGAGGTACTTTGTGATATCATCCCCATGGATGTCTGTCAAATGTTGTTGGGGAGGCCGTCGCAGTTCGATAGGCGAGCTATACATGATAGCCATGCAAACACTTATTCCTCGACAAAGGATGGGGTTCATCACAAGTTAAAACCCACAGAAGGAGACCGAAGAAAAGAGTCTGCTTGATGGATGCTAGAATTTGTTATGTAGATGGAAGAAAATTTTTAGAAGGTATGGAAGCATGAGCATGTGTGTTATGCATTAATTCCTAGAGTGAGTAAGAAGGATAGTGAGAAGGTTCCAAAAGAAGTTTTTAGGATGTTGGATGAGTTTCAGGATATTGTTTCTGATAATGTACCTAAGGGTTTACCACCAATAAGGAAGATCAGTCATCAGATTGACTTGATCCCTGGAGCCAGTTTGCCAAATAAGGCAGCTCATAGAATGACTCCAGCAAAAAATGAGGAGTTAAACAAACAAGTTCAAGAGTTGGTGAGAAAGGGTTTGATACGAGAAAGTTTGAGTTCATGTGCAGTATTTGTAGTACTAGCACCAAAGAAGGATGGGGAGTGGAGGATGTGTACAGATTCCCGAGCCATAAACAAGATAACAATCAAGTACAGATTTCCCGCACCAAGGATGGATGACTGATGGGTTGTTTGAGTGGAGCTCAGTACTTCACAAAGATTGATCTAAAGAGTGGATATCACCCGATCTAGATTCATGTGGGGGATGAATGGAAGACCACCTTCAAGATAAAAGAGGGACTTTACGAGTGGCTAGTCATTCCCTTTGGGCTAAACAATGCACCAAGCACATTCATGCGGCTCATGAGCAGTGCGAATTTCTAGGAATTTTTGTTGTGTGTATTTAGATGATATTTTTGATTCTGATGGATGTTGGGATGAGCATCTAATGCATATTGAGAGTCTTTGAGAAGTTAAGAGAAATTGTTGGTCATCGAGAGTGCAGTTTTTATAGAAGGTTAGTGTACTTAGGGTTTGTTGTCTCAGCAGAAGGTCTCAAGATGGACTCAGAGAAGGTGAAGGCTATTATGGAATGGCCTACCCCAAGAACTGCTACCAAAGTGAGATCTTTCCATGGTTTGGCTAGTTTTATAGAAAGTTCATTAGAAACTTCAGTAGTATTTGTGGACCCCTGACTGAAACAATGAGGGGATAGAAAAGAATTCAAATTAGACATTGGAGTGTAAAAATTTTGAACTATTTAAGCGAAGGTGTGAGCAACTGTTCTAGCCCTCCAGTTCAACAAAGGTGTTTGGTGGATTGTGATGCTAGTGGTTTGTGCCATTGGAGGCAGGTGTTGAGCCAAAGGTAAGCCCATTGCCTATTTAATTGAAAAGTTAAATGATGCCAAGAGAAAGTATTTTGTATATGATTAGGAATTTTATGCAATTGTTCAAGCATTAAAGAAATGGAGACATTATTTTTTGCTAAAGGAATTTGTTCTATATACTGATCATCAGGCCTTGTAGTACCTAAATAGTCAAAGAAAATTAAATTAGAGGTATATGAAATGGGTAGAGTTTTTGCAGAGTTATACCTTTGTTTTGAATCATAGGAGTGGGAAGTCAAATAGGGTTGCAGATGCCTTAAGTAGGAGGCATACATTGATGACAAAGATGCAGATTGAAGTGGTTGGGTTCAATGAACTCAAAGACCTTTGTATGCAAAAAGATCCTGATTTTCTGGCGAGAGGCTTGCTGGAAAGCTTGCAAGGAACCTATTACAGTGGACAGGACAAGGTGTTTGGATTTCATAATCCAGGATGGCATGTTATTTAAGGGAAGTCAATTGTGTATCCCGAGGAGTTCCATGAGGGAGAACCTGATAAAGGAGAAGCATAGTGGAGGAATGGAAGGACATTTTGGTCAGGATAAGACCATTGCCATTATCAGTGAGCATTATTATTAGCCTTAGTTGTCACAGGATGTGAAGAAGTTTGTACAAAGCTGCAGGGTATGTCCAGGATAGCTAAAAGGAGTGAGCCAGAATACAGGTTTATATCAGCCCTTACCTGTACCAGAGAGGTCATGGGAGGATATAAGTATGGACTTTGTTCTTGGTTTGCCAAGGACACAACGAGGGAATGATTCAGTCTTTGTGATGGTTGATAGGTTTTCGAAAATGGCACATTTCATTCCATGTCAGAAGACCCATGATGCAGTCCACATTGCTGACTTGTTCTTGAAAGAGGTGGTGAGGCTACATGGTCTGCTAAAGAGTATTGTTTCAGATCGTGACACACAAATTTGTAGAGGGTACTTTTGAGGACCTTGTGGAAGAAGTTGAAGACAAAGTTGAGATTCCAGTTCTGCACACCATCCACAAACATATGGGCAGACAGAGGTTGTTAACAGGAGTCTAGGTAACCTACTGAGATGTTTGGTAGGAGATAAACCCAAGGGATGGGGCTTGATCTTACCCCAGGCAGAGTTTTCTTACAACAATTTTGTTAACAGAAGCACAGGTAGATCACCATTCTAGATTGTGTATGGAGGTAGCCCTAGAACAGCTCCAAAATTGAGGAAGATGGACCAAGAGAAGAAAATAAGTGCTGAAGCCGAAGATTTTGCAGAACACATCAAGGATATACATGAGAAGGTAAGAGAACATATTAACAAGATGAATATGCAGTATAAGGCTAAGGTAGATCCAAAGAGGAGGTATAAGGAGTTTCAGATTGGTGATGAAGTGATGGTCCACTTGAGGAAAGAAAGGTTTCCATTGGGAACATATAACAAATTGAAGATGAAGAAGTTCGGTCCCTATAAAATTTTGAAGAAGCATGATTCAGGGAATGCATATGAGGTAGAGTTGCCTGATGTAATCAACATTTCCCTTGTGTTCAACATTTCAGATCTGATATAGTATCATGAAGGTGGAACGGAGGAAGCACCAGCAATAGGGTAGTATGGCATTCCAACACCTACTTTAGAAAGGGAGGAGATTGAAGCAATCTTGGATAGTCGTGTGGGAAGGAGTACCAGAAATAGGCAGTATGAAGAATATCTGGTGAAATGGAGAGGAAGGCCTGTGGAAGATTCATCCTGGCTATCTAATGTAGCAGTTGACTAGTTGTGTTTTCCTCAACCATCTGAGACGTGACGAGGTCACTTCTCAAATTACCTTGGGTGTCTGATGCAGGAGCATCCAGTGGTGTAAGGGCAATCTTGCATCACCCAAAAATAGTTAAATTTCAAGTTTCTCGATTTTTTAGATGTTTTTACATTTTTGGATACCCTTTTCATCATAATGAAATTCCCAATTTATGGTTTTTATTTTCTATTTTTGGGTTGAAAGATATTGCAGTTTTAGTTTCCCAGATTTGCACCTAAAAATCTTCCAAGTTAGATTTGAGGCACTTAGAGCTCCTGGATCAGCACAAAAACTTACCAAAATCAGCATAGAAAATTTTGAACGCATTATTAACTTCGAGACCTTTCCAACAGTTCAAACGGTTCGTGAATCGGAGTCCCAGATCAAAAGTTATGGCCCCGGGAAGTTAGCGCACTTTCTAGAAGATACAATTGCAAATGCTCTTTTGAAATTTGAACTTCATGTTGTAAATATTCAGCGCCAAGCCGCCTAAACTCAAATTTGAATGTTGTTTTGGCTCCAAACTAATGAGGAGCTCTATTTATGGGCGGGTTTCTAATTTTTGGGTAACTTTTTGGAGACAAGCTCGCATATTGCAAAAGGGTTATTCTATAGCTTTCTGTAACTTGCATGTGCTGTAGAACTTGGGGATTTGAGATCCTCTGCATGTAAGAAGATCCATTTTCTAAATAATAAAATTATTCTCTTGTTTGTGGGTTATTTTCTAAGTCTTGGGCTGTGCCCTCATCATAATGCGACTATATTAAACACATTTAAACACTAATTTAAGGAATCCTTAAGTCCAATTTCACAAGGAGGGCCCAAACAAGTGTGAAAATGTCATTGACGATATTTTTGAACACTGCATTTAGCCTCCACTTTAGTGAGAGGATGAAATTTCTTTAAACTCACACTAAAGTAGACATTCAAGAGGGGTCCAATTGTACCAATGTGGTTGATATTTTAGTTGACAAAGATCAAAGGAGGTGGCCAAGCCCCCACAAACTGAGATCCTTCATCAAACCAACATGGGCACAAAAGGGACATGCACTAAGTGTATGATATTTAGAAAAAAAAGATACACAAACATACTATTGGACACTAGAACATTGAGAGTGGGGGTGAATTAGTGTTCGACAATATTTGATTTTCAAACCAGATCTTAAACCATCAACAACAATAATTAAACCCTCAATAGCATCCATTGCATATAAATAGAAGGAAACATGCACACACATTAAAGAACACCATAACACCAATATTTTTACATGGAAACCCTGTTAGCGGAAAAACCGCAGTGGAGATTAATCCACAAAGTATACTCTATTAAAATTATGATGAAAGGGGAATGCACTTGCATTCAAGCACATTACCTATAGCTCACTGCTCAAAAGAGAAGGCTCACTTCCTTACAAAATATATTTGGTATTACAACAAAATTTGAACTGAGAGTATAGCATATACAAATGCCTTGATTCAATTCCAATGAAGCTCATAATCAGATTCTAGATCTTTTGATCAATTCACACTTTTTCTCCGATCTACTCTCCTACATAAACCCTTCTGTAGCATAAAAAAAATTCTCTCAATAGATCTTCTGAGATTAACCCATATAGTTGTTATGTACTTTTTCGCACAAAATCACTTCACTTTATATCTCAAATTGATTTTTCGATCTCCTTTATATATCCACTGACATGAATTTTTATTATATGTCGGCTTCAAAAATATATATATATTCTTGCTCATGTCAGCTCAAATCACTAATTAAAATTGATGCATACCCTCACAAATCAGCTACACTATAGTAGGGACCCAAATAAAAATTCCAAACATAAGAAATAGTTAAGTACATACTCCTTATACATCCACAACACACAATACACAATAAGTCAGCTAGAGTGAGAAAATAAATAATAAATCATTCTTCTGAATCTCTTAACTCATACTCTGACTAATGCAACACCGCAAAAATTTCCAATAGGATAGAATACATGCTAAACAAGCTTCCCTGGGGATCCACACCACAAAATAGTGATCCAGTGAAGTATTCAAATCAACTTATCAACTAGATACCTTATACTTCATATTTTATGTCGGTAGGAGCAACTACAACACTGCGTACCATACTGCTAACTCCAGTTACTGTCAATGACAAAAAAAGAAGCCAAAAAGAATCTCTCCAAGCCATATGCCAACACATACAATGCCAAGGACATAAAAAATTAAAAGAATAAGATAGGTGGATCCAACTTTGACAAAAAATTTCTCATTTGGGGGCACAAAACTTTAGGTCATCTGTAGGGTGAGTATCCACAATATGCTCACTCTAGGGCCACGAAACATCAGGTCATCTTTGGGGTGAGTATACAAAAGGGGTGAGACACACAACTAGTATGTATCCACAAAGAATGAGTGGCTAAGGGAATTCATGCTTTCATTCGGCTCCCATACAACCAAACCAAAGCTATATCTCTTGATAACTTTGATAAGGCTCCACACAATAATGATATTCGAGCTTCATGAGACAAGTAAAACTTTGTATGCTTGGAGCTCATGAACAAATAATGAACTTTGAGCTTCATGAGGCAAGAAAAACTTCATATTATTAGAGCTCATGAACAAACACGATGGCTTCTTTGGCATGCAAGGTGTGTTATGCAAGGTTGGCATATAACCAATAGTGTAAGGTGTGTTGAAAGAGATTTTTCTTAGTTCATGCAAAGTATTTTCTTAGGGAACATTGTGCCTAATGTCTCTAAGAGAGGAAAATTCAACGAAATATCACACTCTTGGAGGAGATCAAGCCCAATGACACCACCAAGAAAATGACACATTGCAAGAAGAAAGGAAATCACACCATGAAACATGAGTTTCAATGTAGGCCCCCACTTTAAAGTAGTTTCTAACACCATTACTAGGAGCAATTGCTTTAAGTAGAAGAAGACATGAGATCTTACTCAAAAATCCCTATGCCAAGTCATATGTTTCCAATAAGCTATACCATGAATAAGTATGCCACATGTGAGTCAAATTTAGGCATTTCATCCACATCCTAAGCTTTCTCTTATTTGTACATGAAAGGTGGTCAACAAGCCAAAAGAGACAATGGAAAGTGACATACAAGGATAAGGTTAACTAACCCCTTGCCCCCATTTAGTGTAGGAAAAGGATGAGTTGAATAACATGAAAATAAGTATTAATTAGTGGAACTAGGTGCTTAAACATAAGGAAGAGCAACACGATCCTTAAGATGCCGAATTTGATTACTTAAAGCCTTACATTCATTAGTATCCTGACCATGAAATCTATGATATTCACAAAATTAATTCTTGTAATAAAAAAAAAATTGTGTTCTTGGAGGGAGGGATATCAAATGATCTTGGAGGAGTCTCAACAAGATACCCTCTTGATAAATAGGAGAAGATGTTCCTTCATTTTGTGACAAAGATATCTCTTGCTTATTACCAGTTGTCATACTTATAAAAGGCTCTTTAGATTGTGAGATTTTGTACCCTCCTTTACATGAGGGTGTAAAATCTATCAAATTCAACTCATTAGAAATTTGTGTAATGAAATTAATGTTAAGCGAGGATTTCTTTGGGGTATGTGTAAGATCATCATGGAAAAAACAGGTCCTTAAGTGGCAAAAAATTCAGAAAAAATAGAGTTAGGCAACTTGACATAAAAATTTGAATAAGTTATCTATATTATTTCAAAAATATGTAAGAATAGAATCTATAGAAAATTGAATGTAGTTTCTAAATTACTAGGTTTATTTTTTTTTTTAAATCTATTTGGTGAAATTTTTTAATTTTAATGTAGTAGTACTTGCATTTCAAGGAAAAAATAAGAAGTAGGTGTCTCTTTGACCATCATAACCACAATAAAATGATAATATTTTTTATAAATATTTTAGATATAATTAGAGGACTCATGTCTCTATGTGATGCATTTTTTTTTGTAATTTATTTCCAAGTAAATATTTAATTATGAGTTTTTTATTACAAATTATAAAAATTATAAAAATCATATATTTGACCACCTTAACTTGGTCAAAACTTCATGAAATTCTTTTTCTTATTATAATCCTATAGTATTTCAAGGATAAAATGTGATGCATGTTTCAGATTCAAAAAATGTGATACCATTTGAAAGCTATAGATGTTTTTCAATCAGCCTATCAATCGAGACTTTAGTCATAATTCAAATAGAAAATGAATAATAATAATTTATTAAATTCAAAGAAAAGCATAATTTATATTTGTGGAAAGTTGAGAATATCCTTTAAAAAACCTTTTCGTTTCATCAATTTTGGGTAAGAAAAATTCGTCAGCCACATACCCTACACATACCCATCATATCGCCATTTTTTGGCCTATCATGATCCTTCACATACCCTTTGTTTCTTTCAAAGGATAACAATCAAGACCACTAGTGTCTATCACTTCAATATGCACAACTATTAAAGTTGGCTTAGAAGAATCTTTTGTTAGAGTGTTGATATTGAGCGAAGGCTTGCTTGATGGTCTAATTTCTATCAAAGGACAATAACCAAGACCACGGGTTGTTTCTTGCATTTTAGGCTCTATAGGGACACAAATACCTTGTTCTCAAGCACCACATCCTTTTCCACTATATCCTAGCTATTTCATAAGTTCATAACCTATTTAGTAAAGATTTTTCATTTCTTTTGGATTTGGCGGTTGTTGATAGTTTATCTCATCAAAATTTGTTTTTATAATTTGGTTCTTCTTCTAAAGTAGTTGAGGTGGATACTTTCAAAGGGTCTTCCAAATTTTGTGTTAAAATTATTGCTTTTTATTTATGATCTTGTATTCTCCCATGAATGTTGGTTTGAAGTCTAAGGAACCCCAATCATCTTCCAATAGCTTTGTGATTTCCTCAATATGTTTTTCTTTGTATTTTTGTTGCATGGGTTCCACTTGAGTAGCTATTGTTAATTTTTTCAAGGGGTTCACCTTATTTTTATCAAGTTGTAAGACACTATAAGGCTCATGATCAATGTCAAGTGTGTAAACTTTATTATTGTAGATATACTTCATTTTACGATGAAGAGTAGAAGGCACTCCATTCATTGCATGAATCCATGGTCTACCCAAAAGGAGGTTATATAAAAGATTGTTAGGCATAACATGGACCATTGTTTCTAATGTGGCCTTTCTAGTTGTAATAGGCAAAGTGATCACACCAAGCGGTTGGTTTCCTATATTATCAAATCCCTTGATAGATAAATATTTAGATTGAATTTTTTATTTTTCCACACCAAGATTATCCAAAAGGGATACACCACACACATTAAGGGTTGATCCATTGTCAATGAGGGTTCTTTTTATCCCAAGATGATTATGTATAGCTATTATCATGAAAGAATCATTTTTTTTTTGCACTTCCAAAGGAGGGAGCTCACTTTGGTGGAAAATAATGTAAGTGTTTATTCCTTGAATCATGATAACTATGCCATTTAGGTTTTCACAAGAGGGAACCACAGCTTTTTGCAAAGCTATTTGAAGCACGATATGATAATTAGGTCTCATAGGGATATCTTTGCAAGAGTATTCTTAAGTTGTTCAACATGATCATACTCCCTCCCACTATGTGAAGTTAAGTGAGGAGCACTTGGAAAAATAGGATTAGGAAAAGGGAGGGATATTGAAGTTGTTTGTCTTGGTTGTGGAGTTTTTCTAGTGTTATATGTATGAGCAATGGTATTATGACTTAGTTGCTACACCACATTATTCTTAGGTTGGTAAAGGATAAGTGTGGGATTTTCTTGAGTTTGAGGATTGTGTGAAGGTGGGTAAAGAATTAGAGGGTTATTAGGACATCCCAAAAGGTATGTATGAGGTCCATTAATCAAGGGGGATCTAACAAACACTTGTGCATTCATAACCTCAATGGTCTTGGTTTGACGTATTTCTAATAAAGGGAAATCCAGTGTCATCTTTTCGCCATCATCTAAGGAAGGAAAATTTTTGTCATTTTATTCCACCATGATATCCTCCCTAGGAGGAGAGTCTTTAGATGAACTAAAAACCAAATGTTCAAGGATTAGTTCTTTCAAAATTAATTCATTGCAAGCAGGGGAATGATTGATGGTTGGATTTTCTTACCTATCAATGATGGTGTTTCTTTGTTCAATAATGTTTTCTCTAGGAAAAGAGAGGAAATAAAGATTCCCATGCATTTCATTGATTGTATTTTCTAACATCAAAGTATTTTCTTGAAAAATATGAGAGATACTAGCAGAAGAAAAAATTTAGTTGTCATGATCATTTATGATTTCATTCCTTTGTTTCATACTGTGTTAGAAAATACGATAGGTAGGGGAATTATCATAGAGCAAGTTATTATATACGTTAAAGGTTTGATCATTCAACACCACCATATCCTCTTCACATTCAAGTTCATCCTACAAAACATTATCACAAGAGGGGAAAGTGTTGGGAGGTGAATGTAGACAAGTTGAAGTGTTATGTATGTAGGTTTCAATGGTCTCTTGTTGTGTTATGTTATCATCATGATTACCTATGGTTGTTTCTTATTGTTCATCAATGTATTGACTAATAAGAGAGGTAGAAGGAGATAAACAATTAGGATTCTCAAAACTCTCATTGATTCATTCTTCTAACACCAAAATATCTTCTTCACCAATAGGAGAGATATTAGGAGAAGAATGAATATGATCATTAGGATTGTCCAAGTTTGTATTCTCTTTCACTAAAAAACTCTCATAGGGAGGGGATATGAACTTTTCCTTAGCATACCTAGATATGTAAGACACTAACATTGTTTGATGTAGAATGAAAAGTACTTCCAACCATCTCATACAATGCTTCAACAATCTAAACAATGTATATCCAAAGATGGAAAACACTTTTATCCAATGTATGCAAAACTTTAAGAATGCAAACAATGTGTATCCAAGAATGAAAAGAATGTTTATCAAACTTGTGAAAACCTTTATGAAAATCAACATTGTGTATGCAAAAGTGAAAATTAACTTTATCCATATTATGCAAAGTTTAAGAAATGTGAGTATTTTCAGATCTAATGATGCTTGTAATTGAAATGATTTCAAAAATAACTACCCTCAATTGATGTTTTTGACCTAGATGCATAAAAAATATGTCCCAAAAACTTTCTATAATTATAGTATATGTTATTATCAAGCTTAGGAAGCACAAAAATGAGGTTTTTGATGTTGTAAAAGGCAATTTAAAATCAGGAATGGGACTGATTCTCCCAAAGGGGCATATGAGTCCCAGTTAGGGGTTTTTTTACAATTTTATTAAAAAATTAAGTGATTTTATGCTTTTTAATTTGTATAATCTATAACCTAAGTGAAAATTTAGATTTTATATGATTTGAGATGATTTGAGATGCATAAATTCCACCTATATCACTTTCACTAATGCAATAATTAAAAACCCTAGAATGACAATTAACTAATGCAAACTCTAATGAAATGTTGGTGCAAGAAAGATCTAGGATGATGATGCACTCCAAATCAAAAAATGAAATGTTCTAAATGTAGGTTCACCAAAATGTAAGATAGAAAATTGTCTCCACTAGGGTTTAGGGCCTAGGGAAACAAGATTTTTATGCTCCACATTTAAGGATGTCCTAGAGATCTCAATCAAATGATGATAATGGGAGAAAGAGATCTACTAAGGGACTTTCCTAGGGTCTGATTATGAATTAATGAGGGGTTCAGCACCAATCTAGGACTTGGAAAAATGTATGAAATGCAAGATCTAATGATTGAACTTAATGATGCATAAAACCTTACTAAATGAACTATCAATGCAAATAAATCAGAACAACAAACTGGAAAAGTAATGAGGAGCACTTGGAAACATGAGAGAACTTGAATGGAGACCTAAAATGTTGAATAACCTAAAATTTAGGCCTATTGGGACTCATTCACAAAGTTTGGTGAATCAGTCCCAGACCTAGGTTTCTATACAACTATAGGTTTCTAGAAAAAGGTATCAAAAATTGCAAAAATCTCAAAATTGACCTAAACTTGGACTGATTCACTAGAATTGGTGAATGAGTCTAGTTAGGGATTTTTGGAGCTTCAAACTCTAAATCTGGTCTTCAATATCTATGTTTTTTGTTCCTCTTTGTTTCCAGGTCTGAAACTATGCTTTCGAGGTTGTAGGTGACTTTTTAGTGAAGATAGCAACATTGTAAATGAGGGGAAAATTTGAAAAACTTTTATCAATCTTGTAACCTAATCTTCAAAGGTCCTTCATGCTCTAAGAAATGTAGATATGCAATCACATAGAGAGAGATAGAAAAAGTGTTGATTGTTAGGGAATAGGGGTTTGCCTTGGTCAAAACATGTTTATGTAATTAAACTAAATGATGAAATAATGAAACAAGGACATGAAACATGAAACATGGAACATGAAGCATGAAAAATGATACCTTGAAAGATGCACTATAAATGATGTCTTGTAAATTTGCAAATCAACATGAAATGGCCATGAAGGATGCAGATCTTGACCTTGACAATAGGTGTAGAATAATGCTTGATCTTGGATCTTCAATGTTACATCACAACACTAGCTCAATAACATGCTTGATTCTTGATATCCTTGACATGATGATGGATCTTGAATTTTTGTAACAATTGATGAAGAATTGTGCCCTTGAATGCCCTTGAATACTCTTATGAACTCAAACTTGCTATATTAATCCTCTCACAAAAGTCTTAGGTGAAAATGAGTGAAAGAAACTTGTATTTATACTTAATTAAGCAAGAATTCCCAAAATTACAACACTTCAAGCCGACATTAGATCTATGAGGATAAAATCCCACCAAGAATTTGAATTAATTTTAATTTTGGGACATACAAGACTCATTCGCCCAAGTTGGAAAATGAGTCCCATTAGGCATAACTTATGGGACCAAATTCAAAAATTCTTAGAAAGGTGTGAAACTAGAATTGGGACTCAAAAACCTAGGTGGGACTCATTCTCCCAAGGTGTTGAATGAGTCCCAAATCACTAAATCTAGGCCACACAACCTAAAAACACTTGAATTATGATTGCATTTTTATTTGTGTCAGGGTTATCTTTGAAAAGATACATTAAATGAGGCTTGTGGAGGCACAATAAGGCCAATTGAAGCATGTGAAATCCCAATTAATAATGATAACCTTAGAAAAGTGTGAATGTGTGCTACAACATTTTACAACACTTCAAATAAGGCATGATTAAGATACATTTTTATTAGAAAGAAGTTTATTAGGTTTAATTAATTGATAAAACCTTAGAAAAGTGTTAAAGTGTGTTACAACACTTCACAACACCTTAACAAGGTATAATTTAAATTCATTAGTTCATAAGGGCCCAAGACCTAATGCGAGTGTGTTAAACAAATTACAACACTAATTCAAGGCATCCTTAAGCCTAGTTTCATAAGGAGGGCCCAAACAAGTGTGAAAATGTCACCAATGACATTTTTTGACACTATACAATCTTATATATTTTAACCAATTCTCCTAGAATTCTCCTTCTTCTATTCATTATCCTCTGGAACTTTCCAAAGAATGCAACAAGGGAATCTCCTTGTGTATCAAAATATCCATTGTTTCTCATTAGCTACTTGATCTGATGTAACGCCCGTCGTGCAAACCCCAGAGAACACACAAAAAAAGAAAATATTTTTTTTAAAAAAAATAATTAAGTTAAACATACAATACATTAACCATAATCACATAACATATTACATCACATTATCACACTTAGTCCTCTGGGGTACGCGAGGTTACATTGCAACCACAAAATGGAAATAAAAGATCATGGTAAACCACGTAATCCACCATAATATAATAACCATGAATAAATGTACAACCATGAACCAAGAGCAAGAATATTGATATACCACATCATACAATCATATGAATCTCATCAAATAAAGTTACATAGAATCCTAACTATTACATCATTGTTATAATGTTACATTACACCTTTTGATATAAGAATTACAATGAATTTCCCAAACAAGTGGGATGATACAAATTACAATGAATTTTGAATAACAAATTAAGCACTGGTATAACTCCAACTACGAAAATGCTGCGAAAAAAGGATGCTGATGGGGAACCCAACAGTGCAGAGCACATTCCACCCAACCATGTGAATTATAGATAACTCACCCCCGTGCTCAGAGGTGACAATGAAGTTAACTCGACCATGATTGTCAAACTAACTCCATGAACAACAAGGTACAACCATAAACACAAACTCAGAGATTACAATTAGACCAAGCAATAACAATAACAAGTCACCAAAGAATGTTCATAATCACTTTCACAAGAATCTGAATCAACAAAAGAAGTACGAAACTAAGGAAATTGATACAACATTCAAAATCCAAAATACATTTCCAGAGGCAAAAAGAAATAAGGCAAACAGGAAGTCTAGTGGAGAGTGTCATCGCATAGCTCTCATGGGATCTCCTGGATCTTCCCCTAACTTGAGGCATCGACACCCATATATGGATCTCCTGGCTCTTCCTCCTACTTGAGGCGCCAGCACCATACGGTAGCTCATGCAGAGTTGATAACCTCTGATAAAGATGAGATTATGACTTTGCCGACCATAGCCTTCTCAATCTATCATTAGTCTATGATAGCCCTAATGCATAGACGAGGAATCCAATTTTTTTATTATCTCGAGTGTTTTACTACCCATCCCCCTAATTCTATTTTTAGGTTATCACTTGTTTAAATACTCTTATGTGGGTTCTCTTGTGCACTTCCTCTTAACCGAGGCGCCGACCCCCATGAAGAGCCACTCTCCCTAAGACCCCTAACATAAACCAAAAACTAGGCAAGGGTTGAACTAAAACATATAAAGCATAAAACCCAAAACAAGAACATGTGAGGCATTGACCCTCTCGCGATACTTATAACCAAAAGTCTTAACCACACCGTTCAACCCTCCCAAACACAATCAAAAAGTTTCAATTCCAAAAATATCACTAAGATGAAAACACCAGTCAAAAATAAACACGTCTCTGGATCAAGGGTTGCAAGACAATAGGGTTCCCTCAAGGACAACACAAAACGATAACCATAACGGAAGGACACACAAATTAATTTTGCAGGACAATAACAAATTTGATGTGATTTATTCCCGATCATTCTATTAACTTAATCTCACTAATCGTTACAACAACAAAAGAAAATAATTAAACATAAGATTCTCATTTTTTTTAAAAAAATAATAAAATATAACTAACTCATAATAATCCATTTATAGAACGAAATAAAACTAATTTTCTGATTAAATTATTTGTTCCAACATAACAAAAAAATAAAAAATAAAATAAAATAATACCCTCCAACTATATACTAATCTATAAATAAACATTATTTTCTTTACACAAAAATTACATTTTTAAAAATGAAAATAATATTAAATAAAATAATTATAAATCTATTTAAAATAAAATAAATTATAATTATAATATTTAATAAAATAAATATTCACCAAATATATATATATATATATATATATATATAATTTTATTTTTTTAAAACAAAATAAATAAATAAAATTTAACTACCCAAAAAAGGAGAATCGACGGCCCCCACACCCACAGAGAAGGGGGGACGTGAGCCCCCAGGTACCCTGCAGATGCCACGCTCTACCGTGCCCTCCCCAAACCCCATACAAAACACAATATTTTACATTTTTTTATTTTTTTTTTGTTTTAAATAAAAATCAACACACAGTCATAATAAATAAAAATTCGTCTGTATACAGATTCCGACGGCCTACTCGGCCAAAATAATTTTTTTTTTAAAACAAAAAACAAAACACAGTGTTTAATAAAATTAATCTCTGCCCCTGGTACAATTCTGACGGCCGGTATGGCCCCAGAAAAAAAAAAATGATTTTATTTCATTTCAAACTTCCAAAAATATTATAATGCGAAAATAACACACTCAAATATATTACGTATATATATATGTATATATATAAAACTGTAGAAATCAATATATATATGAATCCATGACACATATAGACAGATCAACGGAATCTAAATACATGGATTTATTTCACACATATATACATATACAGTAGTACATTTAAGCAATATAATGAAGGACATTCTTTACCCATAACTAGATTTTAGAGAAACTAGAACCATTTTTTCCCAGGATTTAAAAATAGATTTCATTTACAGTTAGAAATTAAAATAAAATTGCAATAAAATAAAGTCACAAAATATCTTTAAAGAACAATTTTAATTTCTTTTGTTTATCTTCTATTTGAACAAAAGTTTTCTTTCTTTCAGACAATCAAACACATTTATCAATCTGTTTATTTATTTTCTGTCACAAGTACAAATTAATTCAAGCCCTTTTCTATTCTTTTTACAGAATTATTTTTTTTAAAAAGAAAATAAGAGAAGAGAGTAAAACCGGGAATCCTACGCTTGGTTGAGAAAATTGATGAAGCTCACTTGATGCCGACCGTCTTCCCGAACAGCTTTCATTCTTCCTCTTCTTCAGATCATCGTGCTCATCTTCAAATCCAATATTGTCTCCGAAGCCTTTCCCAAAACATGCAACAATAAATTGACAAGATCCCTTTTAAAAACTACCGAAGATTTCCCCCTTTTCCTGACATTATTTTTATTTTATTTTCTATTGAAACTTTTGTCACATTCTTCCTGTGAATGAAAATTCACCCTTCTGCAACCAATAAAAGATGCCTCTTTTTCCTTTCTTTAAAATTTCTAAAAAAATATATCTCATAAAAAGAACTATCTAATTTCATTTTAGTAGAGTTTCCTTTTTTTTATTATTTTCTATTTTCAAAACTGCTTTTGCAAGATTTATTTGTTTTGCACAAAATATATTTTATTTTAATAATTTATTTTAATAATTATCCTTAACAAGATAATTAATTAAAATAATAAATACATTTTAATATTTAATTAGTATTTAATAAGATTCATAACATTAAAATTAAAACTTTTAAATATTTGAATACAATTTGATCTAACCTTAAAATGAGCAATCATTTAAATTAAATAAATCATAACTTATAAAGTGTCACATTGATAAAATACATCAATACACAAACACAGACCAAAAATGACGACAACAACAAGAAAAAAATGTATAATACCAATGAATTTGATGGTTTGACAACATGAAACTCGAGATGACTTCATTGTCACCTTTGTTTCAACATTTGACTGTTGGGCTATTGGTGCTCGCCCTGTCCTACCAAAGCAGGTGGAATCGAGACTATGTACCTGCAATACCTACATACAAACGAAGTCGTGTACATGTGCATACATATATATAAAACCAAAGCATTGTATTGTGAGAAGGAATTGCAGCGTAACAGAGCACTCGCAATGAGTGATGCTACACTGTCCTTCATCACATCTATCCTAACAATTATAATAAGATTGATAAATTAACATTTCTAACTAACAATTCATCTCATGACATAATTTATTAAATCACTGCATCATAATATAATTCTAAAAATAAAGTAGCATCGCCAACCACAATGTCATATGAAATAATCATGTCCACAAATGGAATAACAGCATCATCAAATGTCTAGCTAACCAATCCCACAAAACCAGTACTATCATAGTATCAATGTATCCAATCAAAGCATAAAAACTACTGAGTCCAACTAGCAACTAGGAGGGTTATTATATCCTCCCCCCCTTAAATCTGGCTTACTCCTGTAAGCCAGAAAACAAGTAAGGGTAGGATTCTCTGATACGGGAAGCATCCTCCCATGTCGCTGAAGTCTCATCATTGGGATCCCACTGGACCCGCACCTGCTCAATATCCCTGCCTCTGAGAACAAGTCTCCTGTGCTACACCACGGCCTGGGGCTCTAGAGCTAGCTGACCATCCTCGGCCTGTAGAGCATTCCAAACCAGTACATGAGTAACATCAGGAAAATAAGGCCTAAGTACAGAAACATGAAACACATCATGAATCTGCGACAGACTGGGTGGCAAGGCCAGGCGATAGGCAACAGGACCAATATGCTCTAACACCTGGAATGGACCCACAAAACGGGGTGCAAGCTTAGAACCCTTTCCATAATGAATAGGGCTCTTCCGAGGATGAACACGAAGAAACACCCGATCACCTACTGCAAATTGTCGATCAACTCTGTGTGCATCAAAACTTCTTTTGTCTATCCTAAGCTACTACAAGATGCTCTCAGATGCGAGCTACCTACTACTCCATGTCACGAAGCATCTCGGGTCCAAGTAGAACTCTGTCCTCTAATCGATCCCAGCTCAACGGGGTATGACAAGGATGACCATATAAAGCCTGAAATGGAGCCATGCCAATCGAACTATGATAGCCATTGTTATAGGAAAACTTGACCAAATGCAGATAATCTTCCCAATGAGATTGTTGGTCCATGACATACATGTGAAGCATATCCTCAAGCACCTAATTAACTCTCTCAGTCTGACCATCTGTTTCCGGATGGTAGGCAGAACTAAAATTTAACTTAGTCCCTAAGGACCGTTGCAAGGATGTCCATAACGCAGATGTGAATACCAGATCTCTATCAGAAATAATCCTACACAGTATCCCATGTAATCGAACAATGTATTCCATGAACACCCTAGCCACCATAGAAGCAGTATAGGAAGATCGAATGGGAGAGAAATGGGCTACCTTGGTCAACTTGTCAACAGTGACCATAATAGCATCGTGTCACCTGGAAGACATAGGCAACCTGATAATGAAATCCATAGAAATGATGTCCCACTTCCACTCCGGAACAAGATGAGGCTGCAACAAACCTGCCGGATGATGATGTTCGGCCGTAACTCTCTAACATTCTAGACACCTAGCCACAAAATCAGCAATGCCATGCTTCATTCCTGCCCAAAAATATAGTGAGCGAAGATTAGTGTACATTTTCTTAACTCCAGGATGTGCCGAATAAGGAGCCCGATGAGATTTGGTCATGATTAGGGTACGAAGACCCTCTACATAAGGTACATACATTCGGTCTCCATAACGAAAAACACCATCCAAATCCAAAGAGTAACCAGAAAATTTTCCTTCCAATGCTTTGCCTGACTCAATCTCTGATTTCACTGCTTGATACCAATCATCTGGAGGAAGAGTTGCAAGGATCTGACTCTTCAAATCAACCTCAAGAGCCATAGTAGAAAACTCATGCTTGCGTCTACTCAACGCATCTAGCACCACATTCTCTTTACCCTGAATATACTTCACTTCAAAATCATATTCCCACAAAAATTACATCCACCTTCTCTGCCTTACATTCAGGTTCGGCTATGTAAAGATGTATTGCAGACTACGGTGATCTGTATGCAACTCAAACTGATGACCAAGGAGAAAGTGTCGCCACCTTACCAAGGCATGCACAACTGCGGCTAACTCCAAGTCATGAGAGGGGTAATTGAGTTCACGATCCTTCAGTTTCCATGATTCATAAGCAATCACTCACCCTTCCTGCATCAACATGGCCCCTAAGCCTTCCAAAGAAGCATCCGTACAAACAACAAAATCACCTATTGGGTCCGGTACTAATAAGATTGGAGCACTAGTCAACTTGTCTTTCAGAGTCTGGAAAGCTAACTGACACTGATCTAACCAAAGGAATTTCTTCCCCTTCCTTTGGAGAGAGGTGATAGGATGTGCCAACCTCTAAAAGCCTTGGACGAACCGCCTATAATATCCTGCAAGTCCCATGAAGCTACGAACTTCTAAGACATTTGTGGGTGCGGGCCAATCCACAATGGCCTGAATCTTTGCAGGATCAACAAAGATTCCATCACCTGAAATCACATGGCCTAAATACTGAACTTCAGTCTTATAAAAGTCACACTTTGCCAAGTTGGCAAACAACTGATTGTCCCTTAAGCACTGTAACACCTGCTTTAGATGTTCCTCATGTTCCTCCATAGACCTAGAATAAATCAGAATGTCATCGAGAAACACAAGGACAAATCTATCCAATTATGTTCGGAACACTCCATTCATTAAGCTCATAAAGACTAAAGGTGCATTCGTTAACCCGAATGGCATCACAGTGAACTCGTAATGTCCATATCGAGTACGAAAGGCTATTTTATGAATATATGGATCTGCAATCCTCAACTGATGGTATCCTGATTTGAGATCAATCTTAGAGAACACCTTTGCCCCTTTTATCTGATTGAAAAGATCATCAATTCTGGGTAATGGATATCGGTTCTTCACTGTTACCTTGTTCAATTTCCTATAGTCAATACACAAGCGAAGGGAACCATCCTTCTTTTTCACAAATATCACAGGTGCTCCCCAAGGGGAAACACTTGGGCAGATAAAGCCTTTAGCCAACAATTCTTCCAGTTGGAGATGGAGTTCCTGAAGTTCTTGCATTGTCATCTAATACAGAGCTCGAGATATTGGCTCAGCTCCAGGTACCAGATCAATCTTGAAGTCTATATCTCGCTTAGGCGGCATACTGGGTATTTCTTCTGGAAACACATCAGAAAAATCCTTAAGGAGAGGGTACTGATCCAACGACACCCCTCGACTATCCTCTGACTCCAAGTCACTCATAGATACTGCAAAGAGTTGACAACCCTACCAAAAGCACCTTTAAAGCTGTATGGCAGAGATCATTCGCAAAGAAATGGGTTTTTGAACACCCACGATCTCCACTTCCTTTCCAAAATCATCAAAGCACCACACTGCTTTATGGCGATAGTCAATTATAGCACGGTGTGCACTCAACCAATCCATGCCCAAGACGACATCATATGAGCCAAGTGGTAGGATTCTGAGGTCTACTTTGGTTAACAAAGCCCCTATACTCAAACTACAATCCTGCACAAGCTTCTCTACAACGAGCTTTGACCCTGAAGCCAATTCAACTTGCCATTTCATGCCTTGACTAGTTGCCACCAGTCCACATCGCTCAACCACTAATGAAGATATAAAGGAATCAGATGCACCGAAATCAAAAAGTATAGAAATGCTAGAATCATGTAACACACCTGAAGTCTCAATGACGGTGCTCTTGTGGTCTGCCTACCGATTATCTACTGTAGAAAAAACATGATGAGACCTCCCTGCATCACCTACTATCAGCTCTGATCCAGCTGGCCTCTAATTAAAACTTGAAGTGTTCTTCTGAGGACACAATCTGGCAATGTGCCCCTGCTATCCACAAGAGTAACACCCAGTACCCCTACCAAAACCTCTGCCCCCTGATGGAGCATTTGACTACTGGAAGCTCCCTCGACTCGGTGCTGACTGGAAGCTAGGTGTAGGCTGAACAAAACGTTCCTGACGAACTTGATTCCTGTTCCTGTTTTGATCCTTGCGAAACTGTGAATTGCCACCCTGTGAAGATTGGAAGTTTTTCTGTCTCGACAGCTACTGCTGAGGCTACTGTTGCTGATGACCCCCTTTTGAGGGTTGAAACCTGTTTCTGGAAGATCCTACTCCCCGAGAGTGACCTCTGTGAGTACTAAAATCCTGAGTAGGTGCACTGCCAATCTGCACCCCTATGTGACCACCCAAGGCCATGGCCAAATTCTCCTCCACCAAGCGAGCCTTCTCAACTGCCATTTCCATCATCTTTGGCTCGAAGACTCGCACACCACCACTGATGCGGGCATTAAGGCCCCGAACAAAGTGCTGAACCAACATGCCTTCATCATGGCTAATCCCTGCATACTGCTTCAACTCATAGAAGCATCGCTCATACTGTTCCACTAACATAGAAATCTGCTTGAGATCATGAAACTCGTCAGCCCTGCGCTGCCTCCAATGATCTGAGAGAAAACGAGCCCTGAACCTGTCTAGGAACAATTCCCAGGTGACCAAACTGATATCAAGGTGCAATTTCTGTTCCTCAAGGTGCCACCAGGTGGATGCAAAACCTTGAAGATGCATAACCACACACCGATCCTTGGTATTGCTACTGTAGGGATGCGTGGCAAAGCAACGCTCTAAGTCAATTAGCCAAGTTTTAGCTTCTAGTCCTCCTCCCAAACCATCAAATGTCAGTGGGTGAGCTCTCAAAAAATCCCTCATATGGCCTGCTATGACTACATCCTGAACCACATTTGTATCCCTTTGCCTTGGTGACCTTTCTCTCTCCCTTTCAATCTACGGCTCCTCCTCTGGCCTGGGTCCCAAACAAGCCAGAATCTCTCCAAGAATGTGCTGTAACTGACCGTCTAATCCAGGCTCTCCTGGGTTCTGCCCACCTGACGGATTACTGTGAAGACTCGGTTGTTCCTCATGCTCAAAACCATGAGAACTGGGAACCGAGGGACTTCATCGATTTGCTCCATGACCAGCGCCACGACCCCTTTCTCGGCCATGTCCTCTACCTCGAGGCATATTTCTGCACAACAAGATAAAGGTACAAATAAGCTCAAGAGTTCAAACGTGAGGTTGCCTAATGGACCTAACTACCCAGAGACCCCAGCGTCTGCAAACCTGGCTCTGATTCAAGTTGTAATGCCCGTCATGCAAACCCCAGAGAACACACAAAAAAAGAAAGTAATTTTTTTTTTTTAAACAATTAAGTTAAGCATACAATACATTAACCATAATCACATAACATATTACATCACATTATCACACTTAGTCCTCTGGGGTACGCGAGGTTACATTGCAACCACAAAGCGAAAATAAAAGATAATGGTAAACCACGTAACCCACCATAATATAATAACCATGAATAAATGTACAACCATGAACCAAGAGCAAGAATATTGATATACCACATCATACAATCATATGAATCTCATCAAATAAAGTTACATAGAATCCTAACTATTACATCATTGTTATAATGTTACATTACACCTTTTGATATAAGAATTACAATGAATTTCCCAAACAAGTGGGATGATACAAATTACAATGAATTTTGAATAACAAAGTAAGCACTAGTATAACTCCAACTGTGGAAATGTTGCGAACAAAGGATGCTGATGGGGAACCCAACGGTGCAGAGCACGTTCCACCCAACCATGTGAATTATAGATAACTCACCCCCCGTGTTCAGAGGTGACAATGAAGTTAACTCGACCATGATTGTCAAACTGACTCCATGAACAACAAAGTACAACCATAAACACAAACTCAAATATTACAATTAGACCAAGCAATAAAAATAACAAGTCACCAAAGAACATTCATAATCACTTTCACAAGAATCTGAATCAACAAAAGAAGTACGAAACTAAGGAAATTGATACAACATTCAAAATCCAAAATACATTTCCAGAGGCAAAAAGCAACAAGACAAACAGGAAGTCTAGTGGAGAGTGTCATTGCATAGCTCTCATGGGATCTCCTGGCTCTTCCTCCAACTTGAGGCGCCGACACCCATCTATGGATCTCATCGCTCTTCCTCCTACTTGAGGCGCCGGCACCATAGGGTAGCTCATGCGGAGTCAATAACCTCTCATGAAGATGAGATTATGACTTTTCCGACCACGACCTTCTCAATCTATCATTAGTCTATGATAGCCCTAATGCATAGACGAGGAATCCAATTTTTTTATTATCTGGAGTGTTTTACTACCCATCCCCCTAATTCTATTTTTAGGTTATCACTTGTTTGACTACTCTTACGTGGGTTCTCCTGTGCACTTCCTCTTAACCGAGGCGCCAGCCCCCATAAAGAGCCACTCTCCCTAAGACCCCTAACATAAACCAAAAACTAGGCAAGGGTTGAACTAAAACATATAAAGCATAAAACCCAAAACAAGAACATGCGAGGCATTGACCCTCTCGCGATACTTATAACCAAAAGTCTTAACCACACTGTTCAACCCTCCCAAACAGAATCAAAAAGTTTCAATTCCAAAAGTATCACTAAGATGAAAACAATAGTCAAAATAAACACGCCTCTGGATCAAGGGTTGCAAGACAATAGGGTTCCCTCAAGGACAACACAAAACGATAACCATAACGGAAGGACACACAAATTAATTTTGCAGGACAATAACAAATTTGATGTGATTTATTCCTGATCATTCTATTAACTTAATCTCACTAATCGTTACAACAAGAAAAGAAAATAATTAAACATAAGATTCTCATTTTTTTTTTAAAATAATAAAATATAACTAACTCATAATAATCTAGTTATAGAACGAAATAAAACCAATTTTCTGATTAAATTATTTGTTCAACATAACAAAAAAATAAAAAAAAATAAAAATAATACCCTCCAACTATATACTAATCTATAAATAAACATTATTTTCTTTACACAAAAATTACATTTTTAAAAATGAAAATAATATTAAATAAAATAATTATAAATCTATTTAAAATAAAATAAATTATAATTATAATATTTAATAAAATAAATATTCACCAAAATATATATATATATATATTTATATATAAATAATATTTTTTTTTTAATAAAACAAAATAAATAAATAAAATTTAAACTACCCAAAAAAAAGGAGAAGCGCCGACGACCCCCACACTACCTGCAGGCAAAGAACAAGTGGGGATTACCGCGCAGTCCGTGCCACAGGGGGGCGGGGTGGGTACGACCTGCCGTGCCCTCCCCAAACCCCATACAAAACACAATATTTTACATTTTTTTATTTTTTATTTTTTTGTTTTAAATAAAAATCAACACACAGTCATAATAAATAAAAATCCATCCGTATACGGATTCCGACGGCCTATTCGGCCAAAATAAATTTTATTTTAAAACAAAAAACAAAACATAGGGTTTAATAAAATTAATCTCCGCCCCTGGTACAATTCCGACGGCCGATACGGCCCCAAAAAAAAAATGATTTTATTTCATTTCAAACTTCCAAAAATATTATAATGCGAAAATAACACACTCAAATATATTACGTATATATATATAAAACTGTAGAAATCAATATATATATGAATCCCTGACACATATAGACAGATCAACGGAATTTAAATACATGGATTTATTTCACACATATATACATATACAGCAGTACATTTAAGCAATATAATGAAGGACATTCTTTACCCATAACTAGATTTTAGAGAAACTAGAACCATTTTTTCCCAAGATTTAAAAATAGATTTCATTTACAGTCAGAAATTAGAATAAAATTACAATAAAATAAAGTCACAGAATATCTTTAAAGAATAGTTTTAATTTCTTTTGTTTATCTTCTATTTGAACAAAAGTTTTCTTTCTTTCAGACAATCAAACACATTTATCAATTTGTTTATTTATTTTCGTTCACAAGTACAAATTAATTCAAGCCCTTTTCTATTCTTTTTATAGAATTATTTTTTTTAAAAAGAAAATAAGAGAAGAGAGTAAAACCGGGAATCCTACGCTTGGTTGAGAAAATTGATGAAGCTCACTTGATCCTGACCGTCTTCCCGAACATCTTTTTTTCTTCCTCTTCTTCAGAACATCGTGCTCATCTTCAAATCCAATATTGTCTCTGAAGCCTTTCCCAAAACATGCAACAATAAATTGATAGGATCCCTTTCAAAAACTACTGAAGATTTCCCCCTTTTCCTGACATTATTTTTATTTTATTTTCTATTGAAACTTCTGTCACATTCTTCCCGTGAATGAAAATTCACCCTTCTGCAACCAATAAAAGATGCCTCTTTTTCCTTTCTTTAAAATTTCTAAAAGAAAATATCTCATAAAAAGAACTATCTAATTTCATTTTAGTAGAGTTTCCTTTTTTTATTATTTTCTTTTTTCAAAACTGCTTTTGCAAGATTTATTTGTTTTGCACAAAATATATTTTATTTTAATAATTTCTTTTAATAATTATCCTTAACAAGATAATTAATTAAAATAATAAATACATTTTATTATTTAATTAGTATTTAATAAGATTCATAACATTAAAATTAAAACTTTTAAATATTTGAATACAATTTGATCTAACCTTAAAATGAGCAATCATTTAAATTAAATAAATCATAACTTATAAAGTGTCACATTGATAAAATACATCAATACACAAACACAGACCAAAAATGACGACAACAACAAGAAAAAAACATATAATACCAATCAATTCGACGGTTTGACAGCATGAGACTCGAGATGACTTCATTGTCACCTCTGTTTCAACATTTGACCGTTGGGCTATTGGTGCTCGCCCTGTCCTGCCGAAGCAAGTGGAATCGAGACTATGTACCTACAATACCTGCATACAAACGAAGTCGTGTACATGTGCATACATATATATAAAATCAAAACATTGTATTGTGAGAAGGAATCGCAGCATAACAGAGCACTCGCAATGAGTGATGCTACACTGTCCTTCATCACATCTATCCTAACAATTATAATAAGATTGATAAATTAACATTTCTAACTAACAATTCATCTCATGACATAATTTATTAAATCACTGCATCATAATATAATTATGAAAATAAACTAGCATCACCAACCACAATGTCATATGAAATAATCATGTCCACAAATGGAATAACAGCATCATCAAATGTCTAGCTAACCAATCCCACAAAACCAGTACTATTATAGTATCAATGTATCCAATCAAAGCATAAAAACTACTAAGTCCAACTAGCAACTAGGAGGGTTATTACATCTGATGAGTGATTGGTATGGTATTTTACCAACTAACTTCACCTACTCCAAGGATCTCCTTCATTAAATAGAATATTAGACATAAAACCAATGCACCATACCTAAATGGACATTTATTCTTCTTGATATCTCTGAGATTCTCCAACTATTGTTTTTGGAGTAGCTCACAAAGGTCATATTTTGTTATGTTCTCAACCATGTCCAATGCAGGTTAAATTGTAGTGGAAAAGACATCATTGTTACCAAAATTTAGTTGTGAAATGAATAGACTTACATGATGGACTATTGGGTTAGTGACTCCAGCATGTGTGTTCTTTATTAAACCCTTTTCTTTGTCAAAATTACATTCAATATTTGGCTGGGAGGATGATAAGCCAGTAACATACCTAATTACTTCTCTATATATCATATATGATTTGTCAAGCCACATACATTCACCATTAAATCTGCTAAGAGCCAATTTGATACACCTTTCTTCATTACTAAAGTTTGGAAAACAATCCCATATATCTAATTTTACTTTTTTGTTTGAAATCCTCTTGCATAAAACTTTGAACAAAGAACGATAAAGTATTTTAATTCATTCCATAATTTTCTTTCATTTAATTTTCACCATATTTTTCCCTATGTCCAAACTTTTTGAAAAAATAATAGACACCACTAAAAGATATGTACATTTGAGCACTAGGTTGTCTAATAGGAATCCTTTTGGTATCTCTTCTTAGATTCTTGAATTGTCCACCATTACTTTGAGTCTTCATGTCAGGAGATTGATTCACCTTTGAACTTTTTCCTTATTCAAATCCCAAACCACTTTTGTCCTTAGAGGGTCTATATCCTGTAGTGAGTTCATCCAACATTATAGAACTTGTAACAAATTTATCCTCATGCCTTTTTTCCTTTTCTAGATATGATTTAAGAATTACCACATCTTTCTCAAGCTTTTCACATTCATCCATATTTCTTTGAATTTTATCCTTCTGATAGCCTTCAATTTTTGTCTTCTCTTCCACTTGTATTTTGTAGTCCAATGATGTCCTCATTTTATTTCTTTAATTGATCAATGACTTCTCCATATCTTTCCTTTAGTTTCTTAATGAACTCATTTGCTTCCTTCAATATTTTCTTCAAATCTTCATTTTCTTCTGTATTTTCAGTAGGGATCACTTCCAGAGGAATAATAATTTTTTCATCTTCCATATATTTTAATTTAAAGACCTTCTACAAGTTTTTAGACTTCTTAAAAGGAACCAATCTCTAATACAAATTTTTGAACACACAAAATACTGAGAGGGGGGGTGAATCATTATTCTATTAAACCATTCACACAAAATCCATCCAAACAACATCATAGTTATAACTAAAACAACAAGAGAAAACATGGAAGCAAGAGAATGCATCAACACATATGAACACAAGTATTTTTATGTGGAAAAACCAAAATGGAAAAAAACCATGGTGAGGGTTAGCTCACAATATAATATATCTAAGTATAGAATATTACAATGGATCACTGTCAAGACAAAGTGTCCTTAAAGGAATATTTCCTAAGTTAATTACAAAAAAGGAGTGTGGTTCACCGTGAAAATGATGAACTAATGAAATACACCTTCTATGTGCTGAGTTCAGTTCTGGTGAAGCCCATTACATGAATAACTTTTATGTATATAGCACATTTTTCTGCTCATCTATACATTTTTTCTCATATGCATCACACACATTCTCTTCTCTATCTCCGTGTATCTCTCACCCTTTCTTTACTCTCTTCCACACCTAAAAAGTGTTTTACATATATATATATATATCCATGTTCACTAATTAGGTTGACCTAATTAAAGAAACCCTATTACAAATCAAAACCCAAATTTGTTAGCATTAAACTCAAAACACATTCATCTTCACATATTAATAGTCGACATGGACCTAAGATAGATCCCTTTATCAATCATAGCACATATTCAAACTTCTTAACATTAATACATAATTAGGTAGGCAAAAGCTAGACCTAATATACCAAAACCCCAAACATGTTTGTAATCCATCAAATGTGTAACCAAAAAACTTGTTAACACATTGATTTCTCCTTTAGACAACATAGAAGTACTTATCTTCAATACCACATGGAATGATAATCAAATATGAGAAAATGTAGAATCTCCCACATCAGTGTATTGAATTGGAACTCACTGTAATCTATAGAGTAGAATACTGTCATTCATATATTTCAAATACATTCATAAATCATTATGAAAATTCAATCTAGAATTCATCTTGTAGTCTCAAATCTATGTACAAAGTCCTATAGTGATATCTTTTTCTAAGATAGAATCCAGACCAAAACACTAATGTACAAAGCTAGTGTATAAGCATGAAACTGTTACCCAAGCTATTAGTAACTGTACCTTTCCAACCATACAACCTAGTCAGCTAAATCCTTGTTAGTGGATGCAATTTATGTCAAGATAGACCATTATACTAGCTACTAAACAAATCTTACAAAATAAGATAATCTAGATCAAAATACTGGATCAACTAACTTCCATTAGCAGAGGCGCTAAATACTGGTTGTTTGTGATCAAATCTATAATCAACTTGAATCTTAAAGGGCTGCTTGGCCTAATGGTCAGATCCAAGGAGAGATTTGGCCAAAAAAAAAGAGATTGAATTAAAACGCCTTCTACCCTACACTTTGGGCTCTATGAAACCTTGGAGGGTGATCCCAATAGTGTACTTATAGATACTGGTGTGCCAAAGCATCCAAAAAACTATGATCAAATAATTCTCTTTCAATTATTAAATAGACATACTTCCCTAAAGGTTTGGCTAACCTTCATGGTAATTTCTAACTTAAACATGAGAAATGTAAAGCATTAAACTCCACACACAATTACAATGAGATGGATAAGTAAACTTGATTTTAAGTTGTAGGTGCCACAAACAAGCTCAAGAGATTGCAATATTTAAAGATTAGTGCCATATCTTAGGGGGGAGTTACCTAAATCAGGTAATTTAAAACTCATCACAACATTCATTTTGTCATAATTATGCCTACCATGTGATGTATTACACCACTGATACCAAAAAAATAACTAGTCATACTTAATGATCCTAGCACACAGTTGCATAAATCTCTATTTATGTTAATAAAATTTAATTCATTCTTAGAATGAAAGTAGTAATATAGAACAAACACTCAACAAAAGACAAGAGGAAAAATAATAGCAATCTTTGATTATTCATATTCATAATCTATACAATGTGGACATTGGAGACAACCAACTCATAATACTTTGTCATTTGGGTATGTGCAGGATCATCATGGAAAAAATAGGCCCTTAAGTGGCGAAAAATTCAAAAAAATAAGAGTTAGGCAACTTGACGTAAAAATTTGAATAAGTTATCTATATTATTTCAAAAATATGTAAGAATAGAATCTATAGCAAATTGAATGTAGTTTCTAAACTACTAGTTTTATTTATTTTTAAATATCTATTGGTGAAATTTTGAAATTTCAATGCATTAGTACTTAAATTTCAGGGAAAAAATAAGTAGGTGTTTGTCTAACCACCCTAACCAAAATAAAATGATAGTATTTTTTTAAAAGATTTTAGATAAAGTAGAGGACTCATGTCTCAATGTGATGCATATTTTTTTGTAATTTTTTTCCATGTAAATAATTAATTATGAATTTTTTATTACAACTTTTAAAAAATATAAAAAACTCATATGTCTAACCACCTTAACTTGGTCAAAACTTCATGAAATCAATTATTATTTTTTAATCCTATAGTATGCAAAGCATAGAATGTGATGCATGTTTCAGATTTAAAAAAAGTGATACCGTTTGAAAGCTATAGATGTTTTTCAATCAGCCTATCAATCAAGACTTTAGTCATAATTCAATAGAAAATGAATAATAATTATTTATTAAATTCAAAGTAAAGCATAATTTATATTGGTGGAAAGTTGAGAATTTCCTTTAAAAACTATTTTCGTTTCATCAATTTTGGGTAAAAAAAAATCCGTTAGACACATACCCATCATATCGCCACTTTTTGGCCCATCATGATCCTACACATACCCATTTACAAACCAATATGACAATTCCATAATTAAATTTCCAATTACATGCCTCAGACAATTCCAAAACCTGAAATCAACACATTCATTTGAGACCGTGTTACAAAATTGTATTTCCTCATGAAACCAAACTATGAGCAACTCCTTGCAAATAAAGTAGAAATTACATTTTAAAGACAAGTGGAATTTCTTAGATTGAAATTATGTTGGACACCTGGCACCATCCAAACCTTTGGATTGATTACAACTTTTCCCTTGAAGAATGCCCTTTTTCTTCATTTATTTCCCTCACCTTTTGGTATATGTCATCACCTCCAATTCTCATGTAAATATTTTACCTACATGTAAAACCCCAATTTCTAGCTCCATTTACAGTTATCAGTGAAAAATATTAACCTTTGGATCAAAACCCATTTCACCAAGTTGTTAAAAATTCCTTTCAATCTTACATTTTAACATTTAGATATTTCAATTTTCATTGCATTTGATCCGACATTTCACCTGTAGGTTAAAACAAGATCCCATTTCCCCAACAATGTTAATACAAAATAGAAAATTGTGAAATGCATCTACAGGCCATTTTTTGGCTCACAAGAAACCAAAAATGCATAGAATGTGGTTAAAATTCCTTCCTAGGGATGATAAAAGGTTGAGGCATACTTCTGGAGGTTGAGAGGACATTTTTCAGCTTGTACATGCATTCAAAAATCTACTCCAAATCCAAAAAGGTGATTACATTCTTCATTTGTAACCATTAAAATTATGAAACTTTCCCCAAATCCTCCTCCATGTGGCACATTTTAATTTTAGCACCCAAGCAAAAGCCATCGCTTGATTTACATTATTCTTGCTTTAAAAATCTGGAGAATTTCATTCCCATGATGTGTGGTATGCATTGATCCATCACTTAGCATACATTGTCTCTACTTTATCCCCAACATCTTTTGTGAAACTATGATGAGTGATAGGCTAATTTTTATAAAATTTGTAAAGTTCCATTTATCAATGTAAACTTTAATAAATCTGCCCCAAATTATTTCTTGTGCACTTTGCCAATATTTAAACCAATATATACTTGCCCCAGGGTATGTGCAGGATCATCATGGAAAAAACAGGCCCTTAAGTGGCAAAAAATTCAAAAAAAATAGAGTTAAGCAACTTGACATAAAAATTTGAATAAGTTTTTTATATTATTTCAAAAATATGTAAGAATAGAATCTGTAGAAAATTGAATGTAGTTTCTAAACTACTAGGTTTTTAAATCTATTTGGTGAAATTTCAATACAATAGTACTTAAATTTCAGGGAAAAAAAAGAAGTAGGTGTTTGTCTGACCACCCTAACCATAATAAAATGATAATATTTTTTTATAATATTTTAGATATAAGTAGAGGACTCATGTCCCGATGTGATGCATATTTTTTTGCAATTGTTTTCCAAATAAATAATTAATTATGATTTTTTATTACAACTTTTAAAAAATATAAAAACGCATATGTCTAACCACCTTAACTTGGTCAAAAATTCATGAAATTCAAATTATTATTTTTTAATCATATAGTATGCAAAGCATAGAATGTGACTCATGTTTCAGATTCAAAAAATGTGATACTGTTTGAAAGTTATAAATGTTTTTCAATCAGCCTATCAATCAGGACTTTAGTTGTAATTCAAATAGAAAATGAATAATAATTATTTATTAAATTCAAAGTAAAGCATAATTTATAGTGGTGGAAAGCTGAGAATCTCCTTTAAAAACCCTTTTCATTTCATCAATTTTGGGTAAAAAAAAGTCATCAACCACATATCCTACACAAACCCATCATATCACCACTTTTTGGCCCATCATGATCCTGCACATACCCCCCAAATCCATCGCTGCATAAAGGTCATTGTCGATTTGATTATGAAAAACCTCTCATAAATAGTGATAGGAGATGGTGAGAATTTTCACGTGAATTGAGAAAAATTTGAAAATATATTTAATTTTAAAATCTCATCGCTAGAAAAGGTTATCATTGTTTTGTTTCCTCTTTCTCCATTCATAACGACAATGTGCGATGCTACTACCATGAATGAAGAATGTGCTACTAGAAAACTTTGGAAAATTATTAAAACCTATCCTTTAGCACAAATCTTTATTAAAACCTTCCCAAATGAAGACTCATCACTCAAACCAAGGCATCGCTAATTGCCTTCTCCATTTTAATTCACAACTGGCGATGGGCGATGAGTTTTGTCATGGAACTGTGAGCTACCGTCCTCAACCAATCAAAAGAAATAATTAAACTTGATTTGATATAAAACATTTGGAAATTTATTTTATTTTCTTCCCTAAAAGAATTTTTCACCTTTCCATAATATTTGAAATATTCAAAGATATTTTAAACATAAGCATTTGAAACATTATAAAAATTCCAAATTTTAATTACGCCTACAAGCCAAATAGAGAAAATTCATTGCACACAAATGGAGAACCTTGAGTCCATGACATTTTGAATGTGGCCACAATCAATTATTTAGAACATGGGTTTCAAATCAAATTTTTCCTAGCCATCAAAATCCAGGTACCTCCTTTGTAAACTGGCCCTCATGATGTGTTCACTGCACTTGAAATACATTTAAATAATATATCAAATGTCCTTTTTTTTACGAAATCAAAGATGGAGATTTTTTATAAAAAAACAAGAAATGGGTTGGCCTTTAGAATTTGAAAATTGGAAACTTTGTGAGTCACCAAATTTAACCTTGTCGCAGTCAGAAATGGATTAAAAGGCATATCAAAACTCATCCTAGGGGGCATGAAACTGAATAGGAAAACTACCATATGTACCCAAAAAAAATATAACAAAGGGATTTGCAAGATGAGCTCTGAGTTGGAAAATACTAATTGATGAAGAGGGCCTTTGGGACATATTTAGTAGGATGCAAGCCTAGGCACTGTCGTCAAACTGAAAGGGGAAAGGCACTTCAAATTTGTAAAATTTGAAGGTTACATCACTCAAAAACATCAAATTTCCATTATGGAAATTATCCAAATTCCACTATTTATTAACATCATTGACAGCATCCCAATTTCCAACACTCTTAAATTAAGATGGCTTGTTATCCCTATCGCAAGAAGACTTGGTGGTCTTGCAAAGTATTTTTAGAAGCAATGAAGGATGCACTAAGGGGGAGTTTATCTAGGAACAAGTTTTTGGTTTGAGTTGTGTTCCATAAATTCTAAGGAATAAAAGTGGTTCCTCCTTACTTGGGAAGTTAGTTATTGTTGACCCTTTTCCATTAATGTCAAAGGGGAATAGAATGAGCTCAAAATGTTGAATTAAGAAATGATTGGGCTTGGAATTAAATGCTAAATTGAGAAGTGTGTGAGATCAGAATGCTAAATTTCTCAGAAAGAATGACCTTGGAATGCCATAACATTCACATGGGGATAAAATTGTACAACCAAGATATTATTCTGAAATCTAGAATGGTGGTGTCAAACATTCTGATGTTTTCCATCAATGGAAAAGGAGAAATTATTGATCTTAGGTTGTCATTGATGGAAAAGGATTGGAAAAGGTTGCAAAAAAATATTATCATAGAATGTGAAGGTTGTCAAAAGATGAAAGAGATTCTAGGAGTACTAGAATTTTCATTTGAGTTAAACTTCCAAAAGTGTTTTGTTTATCAATGTGTATACTATACAACCAATCATATCTTATATCAATTAACATGAATAAAGTTTGTTGAGACATGAGTACCATTATATAGATGGTGTGTTTATTATACCATGATAGGCATGTTGTCATTGAGTGTGGTCTAGAAGGATATACTTTGGGTAGAGAGATGTATATATATTGTGGGATTTTCCTCTACAAAAAGACAATCCCCTACCAAATGGGAATTCCTCATCATTGATGTATTTCATCTTTTTCCTTCCTCTTGCATCATACATTAATTTTTCTAACATTTTATTATATAGACTAGTGTTATAAATATTTCATACTCTATTGTTTTTTATTCCTATTGATGAATTCAATTTCCTAAGTCCCACCTTCTATCCTATAACCTTTAGAAGCCAATATTACATCTCTTCTCTAATATGATTTTTGTTGCCTCTCATGGAATTTTAAAATAATAATATCTATTAAAATCCAATGGGAAAAGGTGTATATGATAGCTTCTTTAGTGCAATAGAATCAACACATTTAATATTACATCTAAACCATCTATTCATTACACTTGCATGAGCTTCGTCATATAAAAAATAAAAATTAAATTAAGGATGTGTGTCATAATTTTTATTATCATACCAAATTTATTTTGTTTTGGAGGATGGTATTGTCTCCATAATTAGTTTCATTGATGTTTATTTTATTTTATTTTGATTGTTGAAAGTTGTTGTGAAGGGCCACACCCTTTGGAGGCCACAAATGGGGGGCATCCTCCCCGACATGAACATAATTGAATATACCAATTTTATGAGCATAGTTTCCTAGAAGGGTCCCTAAATCCCATTGGTACACTAACCCAACAAGGGATTGGACCTTAGGAATGAGCACCTAGCACATGGCATGAATACCATCAACAAACTCAATATTGTGGGTCAAGCATTCAAGTGCATTAGATCAATAAAGGAATAGTTCTTGCAATCACAATGTGATGAAGAGAGGACACACCCTCTTCTTGTTTCTCACCCAATTTCACAAAAAAAAGATAAGAAAAGAATTCATAGAGGATTAAATCTTAAATAGATAATTATAATTGTTTATTTAAATTGATTTAAAATTACACAACATTACATTTAAATGTGAAAGTAAATCAAATAACTTTATAGATATTTCATGAAAGATATAGTTACAATTTTCATGGAAAATCCATCACCCCTCTATTCTATCCAACCCTTCATCTCCCCTACATGCTAGTTAGGTCTCACTTCCATCTTCAGGAAACACCTTCAATGTAGTCCCTAAATATTGTGTCTCCCCACATCATGGCTCGACTTCAAACTTTTTACCACCATTATCTTCTTCTTTTAGTATCCATTTTTCACGGTCAAATTAAGTTCTTCCTACCCACATGACCCCTTATGTTTCTCCTCTTCTTATGCTTCAACTATGTCCAACAATCTCCCTAAGCATCTATTCACATGTTGAACACTCAATTTCTCACATTCAATTTTGTGCACTTAATGAACCCAGTTTAGAGGTGTGGGATCTACCATGATATTGAAATTTCCAAAAAAAAAAAAAAAACCATCTTCTATTATTCTCCTTGCGCAGTCTTGCCTTCTTAAGTGTTGGTTTAAAAAATATATTTGTTGCCCCCTATTGCATATGAAATCTCCTTCTAGAGGCATGGGCTTAAGTAATGTTTTCCATTTAACTCATCTCTCCTTTGTGGTTCTTCTTAGCCACAAATCTCACCTTCATCGCCTACTAAATCTGCTTCAACACTAGCCTCTAACATTGTCATCTACATGTCATGAGTAAGTGGGGATTTCTCCATATTTTCCTTCCTACACAGCTCCCCTATCTTCTTTATACATTCCCCACTACCCCCTATCATTTTTTCTTTCAATATAAATTTTTATCTTCTAAACATGGTTCCCCTTCACTGTCCATTTCCTCATTGCTTACACCTCCATTCACCTTTTTACTACACAAAATTTTGGTACTCTTGAAATAATTTAAAATAAAATCATAACTTACAAAGAAATATACTTACATTTTTCTCACCATGGAATCTTGGAATTGGTCAAAATTGGTGTTCAGATTACAACACTAAGAAATTTTAATGAAATAAGAAAATATATGGAATACACCAAATGATATGATTCATCCATTCACTAGTGAAACTGAAAACCAACTTTTGTAATAACTTTTTCCCAAGAATTTAGAAACTCACAAAAACTTACAGAGATGAATAATTTGGCATTACAAAAAATTTCACCTAACCATTTCACTTCTAATCCCATAGATTGTGAAATTTTAAAAATTCACCAAATCATCAATTGGAGTCATAAAATGATTAAATCTCTATATTTGTTAACTATATGACTTTGAGACTTTTTCTATCAAATCTATGATAGAATCAAAATTCTACCTATAAGAAAATTTTCCATTAAACCTTACTACTATCCCAAAACATATAATTTTTTGGTGATGTTGATTGTGTGTTCGCCAGACTACTCCTGCATCATACATGTTGAGTAATAAATTAATGAGCATAGGATCAAAAAGGTGAAGTTGGGTCATAAAATCAACCTTTGATATTGTAGAAAATCTATAGGGAACTCCCTCACTCAATTTTATGCAAAAAGTTATCCCTCCTACTACCACACCCCTTTCTTATTCTCCCTCATGGACTCATGTCAACCATAGCTTGACCTCATTCACCAAAAAATTCCTTATATTCTCTTCATTCCTTCCTCATGGAACATATCCACTTCAACTTAGCCCTTGAAACCTCTTCATGCTACACATATTGCAATATGTCTCACATCCATCTCTGCAATCATTAAGATCTTACTTAGTCTTCTATAATTTGACACTTCAATAATAATTTCCTTAAAATTTACAACTCTCAATCACTTAGGACTTTGCACATATCCAACTATACTTTTGAGCTCTTCAATCATGCTTCCCCTATCTACAAATCATATCATAAGATGCCTCACATTCAATTATCACATTATGTACTTAGAACCTCTTCTAAATTCCCTCTCCACTCATAGGTTTTGATGTTGGCTACCTCACATTCGACAATCTGTCCACACACTCAAAACCTATGGCTCTAATACCATTTTATGAAGAGATGATTCACACTCTTCTTGTTTCTCAACCAATTTCATAAAACATAGATTATAAAAGACTTTATAGAAGATTAAATCTTAAATCAACAATTACATTTGTTGATTTAAATCAATTTTAAATTACACAACATTACATTCAAATGTGAAAGTAAATAAAAAAAAATTATTCATATTTCATTAAAGATATAGTTACAATTTTCTTATACAGCTCCATCACCCCTCTATTCTATCCAACCCTTCGTCTCCCCTACATGCTAGTTAGGTTTCATTTCCATCTCTAGGAAACACCCTCAATGCAGTCCCTAACTTTTGTGTCTCACCACATGGCTCGACTTCAAGGTTTCCACCACCATTATTTTCTTGTTTTGGTATCCATTTATGATGGTCAAATTAAGTTCTTTCTACCCACATGACCCCCTATGTTCCTCCTCTTTGTATGCTTCAATTGTATAACCCTAACAATATCTATATGCATCTATTCATAGTTCCACTACCTGATTTCTCATGTTTCATTATGTCCACTTAATCAACCCCATTCAAATGTGTGAGATTTTCTTTACTATTGTAATTGAAAAACAAGAAAAATCATCTTCTATTATTCTCCTTTCGTGGTCTCACCTTCTTGAGTGCTGGTTTACAAACTATATTCATTGCTCCTATTTCCTAAGGCGTCTCCTTCTTGAGGCATGGGCTTAAGTCATGCTTTCCATTTAAAAAACTATCCATTGTGTGGTTCTTCTCAGCCTCCAATCTCACATTCATGGTGTGCTAAATATATTTCAACACTAGTCTTTAACATATTCATTTCCATGCAATGGGTAAGTGGGGATTTCTCCATATTTTATTTTTTATGTAGCCCATTGTCTCCTTTAATCATGCCCCACTACCCCCTATAATTTTTATTTTAATCTACAATTTTATCTTCTAGGAATGGTTCCCCTTCACAATCCCTTTCCTCATTGCTTATGCCTCCATTCACCTTTTTGTTGCATAAAATTTTGGCATTCCCAAAAACATTTAAAATAAAACCATAACTTACAAAGAAATAGACTAACATTTTCTTCACTATGGCATCTTGGAATTGATCAAAAAATTTGTTCCTATTACAAATCCAAGAAGTATTAATGAAAGAAGAAAATATGTGGACTACACCAAATTATATGATTCATCCATCGACTAGTGAAATTGAAAACCAAAATTTTCAATAGATTTTTCCTAGAAATTTAGAAACTCATGAAAACTTACGAAGATGCATAATTTAACATTGCAAAATCTTTCTCGAAACCATTTTAGCTCTTATCTAATGAATTGTGTATTTTTAAAACTTCACCAAATCATCAACCAAAGTCAAAATATGATTAAATCTTCATATCATTTAACTTCATGACTTCAAAAAAATTTCCATCAAATTCAAGTTGGAATCAAAATTCTTCCTATAAGAACATTTTCCATGAAACCCTACCAATCTCTTGAAATAATGATTCTTTTGTTAAGTTTGATTAAAAATTCACCCAGGTGTTCATGCATCACAATAGCTCAGTGGAGGTTTGAACCCTAGTGGCCACAACAACAATGCCACCACTTAACCATTACACTATGTTATGAATTCCTAGTTTCATTGATCTTGTTTTGCATCTTTAGTAGCTCATTTCGTAAACAGTATATTTGCACCATGCTTAGTTTTTGTTAAGATGGATTATATTAGCCATGATTTAATTTTTTAATTTCCATTTAAAATGATTGTTTTTACTTTTTATTATTACTAAAAGAAATTCCCATTATTTAGTTTCATTTCTATTTCAAAAATAAAACATTTCACTAATTTTGTTACAAATCCACCTCTATAGATCCCACCTTCCAATGAATACCCTCAAGCTAATAACAAAGCATTTTCATTAAGAGTAATTGTTAATTCATTTTAATCTTGCACCTTCCATTGATTGGTTGAAAATTAAATGATGTTGATAATATCTTTAAAGTTTATATTTATGTTGGTATATAATACTAACATTAAAGTGAATGAGGGGCCAATACTACAAGGGATTGCATTAGATGTTTAATTTTTATATAGTAAATTTAAAATATATAATTTCATACAAAATGATTTTTTTAATTCCAATTGTTAATAATGGATTTTCTACTAAGATCACAATCTTAATTATTCCTAATTACACTTACTTTACTACTACTCTAACTTCACATTGTTGGAACACAACAATCTATTGAGAGGGGGTAAATCACCAGATATTAAAACTTAGCCCTTAAAACCTTTGTACAGATTACTTCCTCAAATCATTAATGTGCAAATTGGAAGCTTAAGATGTAGCAACATGAGCATGCACACAGAAAGCATCTCATAACACATGATATATGTGGAAAACCCAAGATGGGAAAAACCACAATGACAAAGGATGCTTGAGTCTACTACTCAAATCCAATGTCAAAAAAAATATTTTGTTACAATGTTTAAGGGAACCAACCCTAAGGAGACACCAATCCCTTGATTTAGGAGAACCAACTCCAAGGAAGTACCAACTCCTTCATTTAGGAGCACAAACTCCAAGGAAGAACCAACTCCCTACGCTAAGCACCAACTCAATCATCTAATGAAACCAACCAATCATATTTAAAATGGAAATTAGAATTGATTCACATAAATCCAATTATCATGAATCCAATTCTCTATTAAAAGTCTGATCAATAACTGCTCAAACTTTTTTCTACAACTATGCAACATTCTGTCCACTTTTGATGTTGCACTCTCAACAACACATACCTCTACTCTTCTCTTCTCTTCTTTCTTTGCTCTTCACTTTCCCTTCTCCTCTACACTTAAATTTTTTTCTTTTTTATTTTGTTGTACTAGACCGCTCTATCTACTCTACTCTACACTTAGAAAATTATTTGTTCTACTCTTTGAATACTAACCCGGATATGAATCTCTAATTATTTTTTGGGTTCCACTCATTCACAATTAGTGCATTCTCTATCTACTACAGATACTCAATCTCTTTGTTAAAAGGCATAGGACAAGTGAGAGGGTGGTGAATTAGTTGTCATCAAATTTAAACTCAAAGCTTCAACACTTATCAATTTCACAACACTATTCTATTATTAAGTATGAACATGAAATGTAGATAACAGAAAGAAAAAATCAACACAATGAACACAAGATTTTATGTGGAAAACCCAATGAAGGAAAAACCATGGTGAGGATTAACTCACAATATAAAGTGATAGCAAAACTGAATACAAAGGCTCACTGCCAAGGGCTTACTGCCTAAATACAAAGGCTTGATGCCTATAGAAAGGACTCACTTTCCAATAGGGAGTCTCATTTCCTTTAGATAGAGAAGATAATAGAAAGATCCACCACAACAAATTACACACATTTGCAGCCTTGATTAGAAGATTGTAGAAACCTTCATCTCACTACTTTTAGGAATCTAACACATTGAAGTATTGTTGCCTCAACTCACTTTCACAAAAAAAATTTCTTTACTTGTGGCTTACTTTGTTACTTCACATCATCTAATTCTTCACAACTCGACTTGCATTTATACCATTTTCAACCTTAGAAAATTTCTCCAAGTTTGGCCACATATGCTTCATTTCATAAATTCAAATTAGGTCAGCAACTCAGCATTCCCACATTGGAAAAGAATGAGACTGGACCAATTACACACTTAACCAGGACCAAAAATAATATATTTGATCAACCATAAACTTCCTCAAATAAATTCAATACTTCATATGAAGTGTAAACACCAGGTTGGCCAAACCTAATGAAAACACAAATGAACATTGAAGTACATGTTTCCCAGCAAGAAGATACCACATGGACAATGCAACATGCTTCATTATTCATGACAACACTTCTCAGGTTCCTTCAGATACATCCATAGCAAGTGTAACAACCTTTGAACACATAAATCCTTCCAACAGTCCATTCAGATTGTGCAAACACATACAACAACTATGATCCTGAACTTCTAGATCACCAAACCACAAACATCTTTGCCAAAACCTAGAGAACACAATTACAAGACATATTCTAGATCTAAAAGACTTGAAACAAAATAGCTGAGGATTGTTGAGTAGAAACATTTCTCCTAGTCCATAGAAAGCCAACTCTATTAAAACAATTCACACACTAGTGAATACAACTTTTAGACTCCATCAAATGAGAAGCTACAAATTAGTAGATATCACCATCAGATCATCAACAACAACCCTTCATTTGCACAAGCATAGGATCAACACAAAAGGAATGTGGAGCACATATCAAAGCACATTTTCAACCCATACATAACTCTAAATTCACTCTTTATGAATTTTCTCAAAAGCACTTGGAAACTCATCATTTTAGCACATTTGCAACATCATTAGGATAGCTCCATGTACTCACAATATCTCAATAGAATCTTAGCTATACATGCACAATCTACAACATATTGAACTATGTTGACATGAATGACAACACCACCAAACTTTCTCATACTTGCAACAATCTCCCCCTTTATCATTGATGGCAACAGATTATGTGAAAAACCACCAAAGACTACAACTAGACAATATTCTAGGAGAAAACCTCTTCTTCCTTTCCTTACTAATTTTTCCATGACTTTCACTCCCCCTTTGACATCAATGGAAAAGATCAAAAAATCTGATTACTCCCCCTTAGGAGTACACCCATTTAACTCATACTGCAATAATGAAGAAATTTTCTACTTCCCTTCCAGAGTAGACCCATTCATCAGTCCAGATAAATGAAGAATATGCGAATTCACTAGACTGATGCACATCCATGTGCACCTACTTCAGAGGGCCAATGACCCCCACCCTCTCCTTAAGATACTCAAAAGTATGCTTCAAAAGAGCCTTAGTAAATATATCTACAATTTGTTACTTTGTTGACACATACTCCAACTTGACTTCATTCTCCAATACCTTCTCTCTTAGGAAATGATATCTGATAGATATGTGTTTTGTTCTTGAATACATAACTAGATTCTTTGAATTTTTTATAGCAATTGTGTTGTCATAGAAAATAGGAATAGGCTCATCACATATCACTCTAATGTCTTTCGGAGTTTGCTTCATTCACAAAACCTGTGTGCAACAAGATGTTGTAGCAATATATTCTACCCCTGTAGTGGATAAAGAAACTGAGTCTTATTTCTTACTTAACCAAGAAACTAATATTCCACTAAGAAAGAAAGAACCTCCACTGGTACTCTTCCAGTCATCCACACAACTAGCCCAATTTGCATCGGTATAAGCACTCACAGTGAAATCAACATCCTTAGGATACCATAAGCCATAAACTGGTGTACCTTTAAGATATCTAAATATCCTCTTTACAACTGTAAAATGTTCCTCTTTAGGATTTTCTTGAAATCTGGAAACTAAACATACTGTATTCATGATGTCTAGTCTGGTAGTAGTAAAATACAATAGCCCACTAGTCATAGATTTGTATTTGCTCTGATCAGCTTTAGTAGATTCGTCTCTACCCAGCTTACATCTAGTTACCATAGGATTAATAACCAGTTTGGAGTCATCCATTCAAAACTTCTTCAATAACTCTTTCACATACTTAGATTGTGAAATGAATATCCCTTTATTAGTTTGATTTACTTGAAGACCAAGAAATAAATTATACTCACCAATCATGGACATTTCAAACTCATTTTGATTTTCTTCTGTAAATCTTTTACGCATGCCTTCATTTCCACCAAATATGATATCATCAACATATACTACCACTATAAACATTTTGTTACCTTGCATTTTGAAGTAAAGATTGTTTTCAACGAAGCCTTTGCAAAAACCTTGTTGTGTCAGGTATTTATCAAATCTTGCATACCAAGCTTTGGGAGCTTGCTTCAATCCATATAATTCCTTCTTCAACTTACAAACCATGTCTGGTTTATCAGATAACTAAAATCCTTCAAGTTGTTCCATGTATATTTCTTCTTCTAGTCCACCATTCAGAAATGCTAACATGAAATCCATCTGATATACTTTGAAATCCTTGTGGGTAGAAAATTCCAAAAACATCCTAATAGCTTCCATTGTAGCCACATGGGAAAATGTTTCTTCAAAATCTATTCCTTGAACTTTTGAGTATCCCTTGCATACAAGTCTTGCTTTGTTTCTTATAAATTCACTATTTTCATTCAACTTATTCCTAAACACCCATTTTAAACCAATAACATTGTTATTCATAGGTCTAGGAACTAATTCCCATGTTTGATTCTTTTCAATTTTCTGCAACTCTTCTCTCATAGTGTTAACTGACCTTTCATCTTCACATGCTTTAGAAATAGAATTAGGTTATATTTTAGAAATTAAGCACAAATTTACCTCAGCTGCTACTTTACTTCTTGTCTTCACACCTTCACTCTTATCTCCAATTATCTATTCCTCTAGATGATTCTTCTGCACACACTTAGGATTTTTAACAATAGGTTCCAAGATTTTTTTTCTTCCTCTTCTTCTTCTTCCTCCTCCTTATTATCTTCAGGTACTTTTCCACATATAGGATCATCAAGTTCAACTTCACTTATCTCAATAGGTTTGTGCATGTCCTCATCAACTTTCACATTAGCACTCTCAACAATCTTCCTCAATCTTTTATTGAAGCATCTGTATGCTTTGTTGGTAGTTGAGTATCCAAAAAAAATTCCTTCATCACATCTAGCATCAAACTTCTCAAGATTTTCATCATCTCTTTTAATGTAACATCTACTTCCAAATACCTTAAAGTAATTTACAGTAGGAGTCTTATTGGTCCATAACTCAAAAGGAGTTTTTGTGTTGTTTCCTCTAATATGAACTCTATTAAGAACATAAACAATAGTATGTATTTCCTCTCTCCAGTACACATTAGGTACGTTTGATTCTTTCATCATGGTTCTTGCAGCTTCTTATACCATCTATTTTTTCCTCTCAACCACTCCATTCTATTAAGGGGTTCTCAAAGAAAAAAATTGTCTTTTTTTATGTCATGCTCTTCACAAAATGTATTAAATTCACTAGAAGTGAATTCTCCACCTCTGTTAGATCTCAAACATTTGATTCTTAAGTTCACTTCATTTTCCACTCTTGCTTTGAACACTTTAAACCTATCTAGACATAGATTATTTTCTCTAAGAAAAGAAACCCATGTCATTCAAGAATAATCATAAATAAGGAGCATGCAATACCTGTCACCATTTAGGCTTCCTATTCTAGTCAGACCACAAAGTTCTATATGAAGTAATTCTAGCATTGCAGTAGTAGATTGCTCTTTTCCCTTAAAACTGCATCTTATATGTTTCCCTAACTGACAACTTCTACAAATGGTATTATCAAGCTATGTGATTCTAGGAAGATCATGGAAAACATCTCTTGAACTAGCTTTTATCAGATTATCAAAGTTTACATGTCCCATTCTTCGATGCCACAACCAACTTTCATTAACTTGAGATACAAGGCACTGACCATGAACAACCTTAAGCTGATAGATGTTTCCATGAGTTCTCCTTCCTGTAGCAACCATATCTCCAGATCCTTTTCTTATCTTGCAAGTATTATTCTGAAACACAAGTTTAAAACCATTGCTACACATTTTTCCACCACTCAAAATTTTATTCCTTAAACCCTTTACATAATATACATTATCAGTGTTGTGTATTCCATCAAAACTAATTGTACATTTCCCAACAATCTTTGCTTGTGAATTATCACCAAACATGACCAAACCACCATCATACTTTTCAATTTTAGTAAACTTACTTTTATCTCCGGTCATATGATTATAGCATCCACTATTAATCACCCAATATTCTTCATCCTATCTAGCATGAAAGGCGGTGACTAGTGCAGGAGCACCTAATTGTGTTTTGTGTCTCCAAGGAGCATTTTGTAAAAAACAAATGAATTTTCAAATATGAAGCATTGTAAATGGAAATGTAAGGTCCCATTCAATTGTAATTCAATCTTTATAGGTGTATATCAGGTCAAAAAATGAAATTTTTCAAAAAAATGTCAAAAAATCCAAAAGATGTAAAAATGTAAAAGTGCACAAACAACAAGAATGTGAAAAGTCATCTCATTGTAAGAGGTAGTTAATCAGTTGAAGATGAAGGGATAGTTGGTCTATATGATGTAATAATATATTTAAGGCTTGGAGAAGGTGAGCAAGTAGTCATCCATTGTAATCTTGAAGAGTATTTGATAATAAAAGTACCTTGTTCTTGAAATTTTGTGTTTTCTTTCTACATTTTACTCATTTATTAGGTCTGCATAGTAATACTTGACTTAGTTCTTCAATTTATTTGGTAGTATAGGAAATTTTCTTTCAATAAAAAGAATTTTGAAGGAATTTGAATAAGTAAAAAAATTGATTGAGTCAATTATTTGCATACCAGTCTATAAACCCTCATAACAGGGTTTGAGAGTCTAGATAGTAAATAATGTCTACCCCATCGAATTAGGTAGTGTAGGTTAGTGGGGTAGGTTAGTTTTGGATGTTGTAGGTTGTGTGTATGTTTAAAAATGTAGGGGAAATCAAGGAACAAGCATCTGGTTGATGTTCTATCTTGAAATATAGAGTTTTCTAATGTAAATGGATGGCTCCGAGTTGGTATTTCAAGAAAGATCATTCAATGAGGTTGGAAGATGATTTTTAGAGAATATGCAGACATAATGTCACATGATTGAAGAGATGGAAAGAGGATTTAAGGTTTTTAATAGTCTTTTTCATTAAACCCTCATTTTAAATAAGCGTCAAGGAGCTTGCAACAAGGGTTTTATTCTTTAGTGTAATTTTGAGTCTTTCTATTCCTAAGAGTGGAAGAATCTTGAGTTTTGTGACTAGCTAAAAGATTGTTTCAATCCATTTGGTGTTTTGGTGGTTTTTAAAGACAATTTCCTTTGATAAAATGGCCTAATTGGGGCTCCTTACTAGCAGACAATGTATTGATTCTCTTAATACATTTTTCAAAACAAGCAATATTACTCTTGTAGTATGTTATAGTGGACTGAAATGGGTTCCTAAAGCTATGTTTGGCTTAAAGAGATTCAACATTGGTTGTTTGGTATACCTATTTTTGTGATGTTGTTGTACTACTAGGGTATAGAATTTATGACTCCAAGAATATGTAATTTAGTGAATGCAGAGATCTAAGTGGTTGCTTTGTATTGTAACTGATCAATTAATGTTGGTAAAGTTGTTTCTAAGGTTTGGAAGAGGTCTGGGTGCAGTATTTGTGGAATTGGTATGTTTGAGCAAGGTGGTCCCTATGTAAAAGAATGATGTCTTGATTGTAGAGATATGAAATATGCTAGTTGAGTGTTTTGTGCATGTGTAATGGTTTGTTTTCAATCAGAATATGAAGATTGTAGTGCCTTGAATGACTTGTAAAAGGTGTTGTGCTATTTTTGCACACACGCCCCACTGAAAGTATGGACCCTCTTTTGCTTTCGCTCCTAGTGTTTTGGCCCTTTGATTTTGCAGATTTACCTTGTCTTGGCGTGAGCTTGAGTGTTTATCTTTCCTGCTTTGGCGATCCCTCTATGGTATTTGTAATCAAGGGATTTCTTCAGATTTGGAGTGTTAGTAATAAACAATAAATGATAAATGAAACCCAAAGATTTTATGAAATACAAAGGAAGTAGACAAAAGAACAATTATACCTGATTGTTGATACCTCCATGATTCCCTTTCATAATACCTTCTTGCTTGCTGGAGAATGCTGCCCTCAAATTCGTCAATCGAGCAATCTAAAATGCCTAAGCCCTACAACAAGATTTGAAGGATTTGATATGCCTAAATGACTATGTCTACGAACCAATGCCTATGTCTAAAATAGTGCCAAAATTGAAATACTAAGATTGCCTATGACTATGAACATGAGAGTAAATAAATAAATGCCAATAGTAATTACGTCAAATGTGTGTCTTTGAAAAATGAGAAGAAGATGGCATTTTATAGAAAATGCCATTTCAAATGGACGGACGAGATAAATCAATGAAATGAATGATCCAGATTACACCTAAGAATCCCTAATTAGGGTTAGGGAAAAATCCTTCATCGAGCGGTCAAAATAAAATCGGATCGACGGTGGAGAATAAATGAGACAAATTAATTAGAAAATAAAGATTTTCGAAAAATCAAGAAGATAAGATTGCCTGATTTGCAAGATTCAAAAAATCAAAGAGATAAGATGTAGACTGAAGATAAGATTTGGAAAATCAAGAATCTGCCTGATTACTTGATTTTTGGAAGATTAATTACTAATTTGAATTAAAATAATTCAAATTATAGATTTTGAGAGATAATAAATAATCTTTTTCAGATTATTTATCAAAAAGGACTGACAGTTAAGATTGACATGACATTTTAAATAATTTAATTTATTTAACATGAGAAGAATATTAATTGACAATTAAATAATTAAATTTAATTATTTAATTTAGTAGATAAGACCAATTAATTAAATAAATTAATGAATTTATTTAATTAAGACAGTTAGTGACGTATTTAATAAATAAATGAAATTTATTTATTTAACAATCAAGAAGAAATAAATGACGAAGGTGGATTAAATAAATTAAGAAATTTATTTAATTAAGGGAAACTTAGACAATTAATGATGTATTTAATAAATAAATTTATTTATTTATTTAATAATCATGAAGAATAAAAGACATGAATTAATTAAATAATTATGAATTATTTAATCAATAGTCGAATGTGGACCAAGGACATAATTAAATGTCATAATTATGCTAGGATGAAAGTGGTAAAAGTGAAGCTTGCAGGCCTAGGTCATTTTTAGGTGTCTACAATATTTATTTGAAATCTCAATTTTGAGGCATATTTCAAGTTTTTCGCTACTGTTGGGAAAATCCACTCATGGTGGAATTCCTCGAATCCTCTCTAGGTCTGATTTTGTTTTCCTTGCACGGTAGTTCAGAATTTCCTGGTCTTCATGAAATTTTGTGGTGGTCGAACTTTTCCTAATGTCTGTTGTCTTGTCGATTGCATTTATGATCATTTGTACAACTTTTGAGGGACGTATTTAGTCAATTTTTGGGAATTTCATGCCATTGTGCTTTATCATTTGCATTCTATTGAGTTGAGGTGTTCGATCTAGTGGTGCTTGGCTGGATTTGGCATGCTAAACCTATTAATTGTGGGATTTGGTAGTCATTTTTTGGGTGTCATAGTTGTCATTGCTTGCTAGGGCGCTCGGGATTGTTGTTTGTCATTGCTATAATTGACTTGCATTTCATCAATGGTATGTACCTATACCCCTGCTTTTGATTGAAAAATGTGAGTGATTCTTTCCATCCTGGGTGTGCTTCGGGTTCAAATTTCTATATGTTTGAACATTTGGGGCTAGGGTCACTTGATATTGTTTGATTGATGATTCCCCCAAGTGAGTTTCAAGCTTCTTTTTTTCATTTGAATCATGAGGTAACTTTCTTGTAGGCCATAACAAACCTTTGTGAGAACCTAGCAGTCGAGTAACCTGAATCCCAAGCCTTCCATGTGCATCAATGGTGGATCTTTACGGTTTCATGCTTAGGGCATCGCCATTTCCTTTTGATTTTCTTTAGGAGGAGCCTTAAGTTCAAAGAAGATCTGTAGGAGGTTCAAATCAAATTGGTTGCCAGCCAAAGATCCTCAAATTTGTGATCATTCAATCAATTTGAGTGAAATCGTGAGAAAATATTGACATTCAGAGTTTTTCCCTCTTCGTGGATTTTCATCCTGCATGGATTTTCCCAAAATTCCTTTGTCCCTTCGTCTTTCCATAATTTGCATATTATCGCTTCTTTTGTGAAAATCTTTCCTGGGCAGAATTCCCCAAAATTTAGTGGAAAATGAAGGATTAAGAGATAGCATGGTTTATTAATGTATGATTATGCATTTTATGATTAATTTGAGCTACTTTAAGATGTCTCATGATGTTTCTTTGTTTATGATGATCAAATTGAATGACTAATGGGGCTTTTCATGTTCATTCCACTAGAATCTATTTGGCTAGGAATTTCTCAAAATTCCTCTTTGGCCTGGATTCTGCGGGATGACTTGAAACCCGAACTTTGATGTGATCATTTTTTTTTATGAGATTTAAAGGCATCTTGCTTATCTTGGGACTCACTTTAAGGATGAATTTATCATTTGTGATTAATTTACTTGGGTTTGTATGATCTTTACTATGGTCTCCTTGTTAAGTGTAGGCTTAATCAAGTAAAGCAATGACTGGTGGAACCAAGGGTAAGGTGATGGATCCAAGTGCAGAGGGATCTTCTATTTCTAAGGCAGAAAGAATCAAAATGGACATCAAGAGTAGAATTATTGAGAGAAAGATTACTTCCATCAGGTCAAAAGTGACTGATACAAATGTTGGACTATGGGAATATGAGGAGTTCAAGGCCAGGATGGCAGCACAAAACCTTCCTTTGCTGACTAGAAGAACATTGGAATCAGGATTGGTGCATGTGGTTGGATTCCCTCCCACAGTGCAATGTTATGAATTAGTTCTTGAGTGTGCCAGACACGATGATAAGGGTAAACAAAGGATAGTTGGCCCTCAAGGGAGAATTGTAGAAAATTTGAATCATGTGTCTATTTCCCAGACCTTTGACATGCTAGATAGGTCTCATGTGCGTTTTGACATGGAGGTTGCAAGGAAATTCTATGAGGAGGATACTATCAAGTCTTAGCAGGTCATCAACTCATGGTTGGAGAAGCCTAAGTCTCACTACCCCAAGCTTCCCAAACACCTATTTAGAGAAAAATTCAAGGAGTACTATGATGCTATCACCCTTCTCAATAGGGTGGTAGGGTCAAAGAGTGCTAGAATGTTTGAAAATTGGATGTTCCATGTCATTGTGAGGATGGATCAAAATTTAAATTATCATTGGGTAGAAATTATAAGTGCCATGATTCATGAATAGATGTGCAAAGTCTTGCAGACAAAGACCTTCACAATGACCTCCTACTTAGTCTATGCACTTCCAAGATTTCACCCATATAAGGGACTAAGTACCAAAGGCATCTTTGAGAAGGATGTAATCTATGAGGTTTATCCACAGTTGTACCTTGGTAATTCAAGCTATAGGAGGGTGAATGATGCATTCACCATGTACATCACCAGGTTGCTCCAGGGTGTAGAGAATGTAAGAATATTTGACCAAGCCAAGGAACTAATTAAAAGGAATGGGGCTTGCTTCATACAGTTTCCCACCTCATACATAAGGATAGATGGCTGCAAGAGGGCTCCATATCGACTTCCAAGGTACCCAATAGACCATATCATATTCTTGGAGGTCACAAGGAAAATACGTGACTTTGATGCCATTGTGAAGAAAGATAAGCATAAGACTAGTTTCGGTGGAGATTTCCCTCTGAGGATAGGCACTAGTGAGGCATGCCATTCCATTAACTTATCCCATGCTTTTAAGGAAGAAATGAGTACTCTTGGGTTATCTTGTCACTCCAAGAGGTCTAGGTTTGACAGAACTGGAAAAGCATAGAAGAAGGCTAGTAGAGAATACAGCCACAAGGATGATATAGAAGACTATTGGGCTAACTACAGAGATGAGTATGAGATTAGAAAGAAGAATTTTTCTAGGATACCTGTTGACTTGGTTCAGTTATACAATGTGAAGGCCATCCCAGATCAAGTTGAAGATGATGGAGATCTAATCCATGGCCATGCTTATGAGGTGGTGAAGGACAAGACAATAGGAGAAATAGACTGGTTGGAAGAGGAGAAAACATAGCTTGAACAACTCATGACTCTAGTGATGAAGTATACAAAGTTGTGGCTTAAACAAAGGATATGGGAATTGAAAAGTGAAGGTGTGCAATACACCTATGACCTAATGGGTGATTTGAGTCCCATTCTACCTCAGAAGAATTAGCTGAAAAAGATCCTAAGGGTAAGGGAAAGGTGAGCTCTCCTTTTAAAATTAAGATTAAGGATGTTCAAGCAGAGGAAGTACAAGAGGCAGGAAAATAGAGAAAACCTATTGCCAATAAAAGGGGTCACACTTCACGGACTAAGAAGCCAGAAAAAGGATGAAGCTAAAAAGCAAGATCAAAAGGTTAGTGCTTATGTGCCTAAGAGAAGAAGAATTGTAAGGTTTTCACAGAAGGAAAAAGAAATATCCAAGGCTGGAGAGGAAGTTGGTCCACCTGTGATGAATGTGGGGAGTTCAGGAGAAAGGATGCAAGTGTATACAAGGAAATAAAGAACTCCTTCTCCTAAGGACATTATGCCAAGGAAGGATGCTCCTCTAGTCACTCCTGCTACAAAACAACATGATGATGTTCTTCCTCATGAGGCAAGCATTGTGTCAGATGAGCCAGGTGAATCCAAAGAAGCAGAAGTTCATCAAGATCCAGAGGAAGAGGAATTTCAAGAGGGTGAGCTCTATAATGCTAAAGCAAAAATTGAGAGGGTGATGTAGTCTCCCTTGGTAACATATGAGGATTTACCTATTAGGGGTGAGGAAGATATACATCCTCAGAGAGAAGAAATAGCAGTTAGGACTCCATCACCTGTGCATGGAAACGAAGAGCATACTAAAGAAAAAGAAGATAAATCTGAGGAGGCTCCTGAGAAACAGGGTTTGAGCGAAGATGCACCTAAGGACCAACAAGATGAGGTGGGACAGAGTAAAGCACAGTCAGAATCCATTTTTCTAGGTTGGTTGGATAGGGAATTGAAGAGCAAGAAAATTCTTGTTGATGTCACCTCTCCCAATTGGGATGAGCTGTTGGAAAACATAGGAAAGGGAAAAGGAAAGATGAAAGCCAAGGTTATTTCCAAGATTGAAAGAGATGAGGCCAACAACAGGGTAATCCACATTGCTACTCCTACCCCTGATAAAAATAGGGATGATGTGACTAGAAATGATTACAATGTGTAGACCATCAACCTTGGGCCTACTTCTATGGAGCAAGAAATTGAACAGTATGAAGGATCTAGTGCAGTGATCCTAGGTAGATTGAGGAAAGAAACATAGACTAAACAAGAATTGAAGAAGGAAAATGAGAGGCTTAAAATATATCTACAAGACTTGATGAAGCCTTTGCAATCCATTAGTTCCTCACCATCTGCTACTAGCTTCCTACCACAAGAGACGATATCAGAGCTGGAAAGGATGAAGAGCACCACACAGGCCACAATTTCCTGGTTGCAAAGAGTATAGACTAAAGGAGATGATGCTATTAAGGAAATTCTTTGAACTGGAGAGGATGCAATGAGATCATTGGATTGGCTAAGGGGTTTATTTTCTCTTAAGGAGGATGTGGATCTCCTGTTGCAGAAAACCAAGACCACCATGGAGTATACTGAAGATAAATTAGTGAGTGATGGAATTCTTCCTTCCTCCAGAGCTATAGAACCTTGAGAATGGTATGAGGCTTTGCAAATTAGATAGAAGGTTTTGAAGAAAGTGTACAAATAGAGGAAACAAATTGAAGATAGCTTGACTAAAATTTACAATAAGTGCATTTCCTTCTTTGAGGTCATGACAGGAAGAAAGAAATTTGTGCCAAAACATTTGAGCTTGGAGCAATTGAGGAAATGGTGGCAAGATGTGTATGCTCCTGTAAATGAGGGCCCTATCATTGCACATTAGTTGGATGATGCAGCTACCTATATTGCAGTGATTGACAAGTATCAAACTAGTAAGGTAGATTGGGACAAAATGGTGAAGTCATCAAGGGATGATATAAGGTCGATTGAAAAAAGGGTTAAAATTCTACCTTTTGCCTCCTGTGGCCAACTTAGATGGAATCTTCTTGAGGGTGCAAGATCAAATGGATAAAGATAAAAAGGGAAGCAATTAATACAAGGCTACATCAGAATTTGTGCTTCCCTATTATTTTCTCTCTTCCTTCACATGCATTGGTCTGAACTATATTGGAGATCCCAGGCTGACCTAGATGGAGTTCATGCATTTAATGCATATTTTATTTTTTATTATTGTAAATTCCAATTAGGCTGACATGCCTTGAGGGTTTCTATAAATTTGGCATTTTTCCTCATTTGTAAGGGCTAGATAGATAGATAGTTTTGGATATTGGAGAGAATTAAGCAGTAGATAAATAGTTAGAAGTTAGTCCATTTTGAGCAAGTGTTGTAACATAGAACATTGGAATTGTTGTTGTTATTGGGTGATTCAGTACAATTGAAGACATTGTGCTTTTGGTGAATTCTCTTGTGTTGATTTATCTTGCATGGTTCTTGTTGTTCTATCTTTTGAGATTGCTTGAGAAATATTAGATATATTTTAGATTTAGAATTAGATATGATTCAATGGTGCTTATGGTTTGATGCTTGAAGTGTTTGTAGCAATCCCTGGTCCACAGTTTTCATAGCTAGCTGATTTTTGGTTGCTTTGCAAAGTTAGCTTGGACCTTATGTTCATTGTGCTTAGTTCAATTGTGAAGGTTTATTCATTTCAATTACAATAGGGTTGTTTTAGATGAAGGTTCATGATCTGAAAAATCTTTAACACCATAGAAGATTGCACTATTTCTGTGAGATTGTAGACTCATCTGGGTCAAGCAGGAATTAGTTTATGAGGGATTGGTCCTTTTCAAGTGTTAATCATTTGCATTGTTAATCTTAGGGTTAGTGTTAAATTTAGAAGTCTCTTAAAACTTTCTCCCCTTTGCTATTTCTTTATCATCCAAGTTAGATTTAGGATTGAAGTATCATCATATTGCTAGATCTGATAAATTAGAGGATTTAATATTTTCTTATAGTAAGGTTCCTTTGTGATTACCAACATTTTCACATTTATCACTAAGTTGTTTATGCATTGTCAAGACCTGGCATTAGAGACCTTGGGGTTATCTCTTGAGGCTTGTTGATAGAGATTTACCTCTCAAGAGAGATAAGATACTTGTATCTTGTTTGAGTTGTTGTTGTGTAGAAAACACCACCAACAAAAGGTTTTGAAGCAAGAGAGGTTAATTGTGTCCTTTGGTTTTGTGGAACAAGTTGTCATAAAGAGAAATTTGGTGAAAAATGAAAGTGTTGAATGGTTCAGGGTTTCTTATCAGGTTTTTGAGTTAAGTATAGTCAATTTGATGTTGGTGAAGGTGTATTTGAATCTAATAATGGTTAAGAATATGGATTTGTTGAATTTGGAATACTGAATTTTTGTTTTGAAGCCTTGAAGTAAAGTGGAAACTAGTGGAATTGAGGTGAATTTGGTAGATGGATAATGGATCTTCTCATGATTTGTGTCTGGGTCTGATGTAGCCTTGATAGTTGATTTTTTTTTGGTAGATGCTCTTGCATTAGTGACCAAAGTACCTTCCATATTATTCTTTTTATTCTCCAAAACATTTTTTCTTGCACTCTTTCCAAGGTTAGCAGACACATATTTATTTTCCAAGGCTAAAGACAAGAATTTACTATCATCACCTTCATAATTGGATTCATCATCAAAGATTTCAACTTCTTCTTTAACATAATACAGTTTCTCCTATTTCTTATCCTTTCTATCTTTATCTGTGTGATCCTTTTTCTTCTTATGTACAACTCTATTCAAACATCTTGAAGCATAATGACCAATATTACCACAACAAAAACATTTAAAAGGAAAGATACCTTTATACTTATTGGTACCCTTCTTCATCTTCCTTGTAAAATTATCTTCCAACTCATCAAAACCATCACTGTCTAGATCATCCTCAGCCTTTGTTTCTTTAAATTTTGTTTCTATCTTTTCTTCTTTATTTCCGAACTTTCTCATCTCAAATGAAATCAAGGTGCCAAATACCTCTTCTTTAGTGTACTTCTTAGGATCATACATCTCTTCAATAACTAAGATCTTATCATTGTAACACTCAGATAGGGTTATTAGGATCTTCTTAATTATATATTCATCTGTCCGATTTCCCCCTTGATTCCTAACATAATTTGCTACAATTTCAACCCTCTTGAAATAGCTTGCAAAATCTTCACCTTCTTCCATTTTCAAATTCTCATATTTGCACTTTTCCACTAGCTTCTTTTTCAATTTCACTATCACATCCTTCATAAAGGTCTTCCAACTTCTTCCAAACATCATAAGTAGTTCCCAAAGAAAGAACCTTAGTTTGCTCAGTTTTAGACAAAGCACTAAAAATAGCATACCTCACCTTCTCATTCTCATAAGAAGAAACCTCATCTGTAGTAGTAAGACCACCCATCAGAGCAACATACTTCATCTCAATAACCTTCCAGGTCTTATAACCAAGAGAGATAATATATCCTCTCATTTGCACTTTCTAGTCACTATAATCAAATCCATCAAACATAGTGATCACCAGCTTCTGTGCCATTGGATCTTCCTTAAACTATTAAGCTCTACACCAAGGAACCAAAGCTCTAATACCAATTGTTAAAATGTGTAGGAAAAATCAGAGGGGGGTGAATCAATTGTCACCAAATTTAAACTCAAAGCTTCAAAACTTATCAATTTCACAACCACACTATTCTGTTATTAAGTATGAACATGAAATACAAATAACATAAAGAAAAAAGCAACACAATGAACCCCAGATTTTACATGGAAAACCCAATGGGGTAAAAACCACGGTGAGGATTAACTCACAATATAAAGTGATAGAAAAGTTGAATACAAATGCTCACTGCCAAGGGCTCACTACCTGAATACAAAGGCTCGTTGTCTATAGAAATGACTCACTTTCCAACAGGGAGGCTCACTACCTATAGATACAGAAGATAAAAAAAGATCCACCACAAAAAATTACACATATCTATAGTCTTGATCAGAAGATTGCAGAAACCTTCAACTCACTACTTTCAAGAATCTAACACAATCAAGTACTGCTACCTCAACTCACTTTCACACAACTTTTCTCTTTACTTGTTATTTACTTCATTACTTCACATCATCCAATCCTTCACAACTCGACTTTCATTTATACCATCTTCAACCTTAGAAACTTTCTCCAAGTTTAGCCACATATGCTTCATTTCATAAATTCAAATTAGGTGGGAAGTTCAACATTCCTGTGGTGGAAAGGAATGCGAGTGGACCAATTACACACTTGAGAAAGACCAAAAATAATATCTCGGATCAACCACACTTCCTTAAATAAATTTAATACTTCATATGAACTGTAAACACCAAGTTGGCCAAACCTAATGAAAAACCAAATGAACATTGAAGTACATGCTTCTAAATGAGAAGATACCACACAAATGATTCAACATGCTCCATTATGCATGAGAACACTTCTCAAGTTCCTTCAAATACATAAGTAGCAAGTGTAACAACCTTCAAACATAGAACTCCTTCCATCATTCCTTTCGAACTGTGCTAACACATACAACAACTTTGATCCTCAACTTCCAGATCACCAAACCATAAACATCTCTGTCAGAACCCAGATAACACAATTACAAGACATATTCTAGATTTACAACACCTGAAACAAAACAACAAAGGAATGCAGAGTAGAAACATTTCTCCCAGTCCACAAAAAGACAACTCTGTTAAAATAGTTCACACACTGGTGAACACAACCTTCATACTCCATCAAACCAGAAGCTACAAATTAGTAGATATCACCATTAGATCATCAACAAAAACCATTTAGATCCACACAATCATATGATCAACACAGAAGAAATGCAGAGCACATACCAGAGCACATTTTGAACTCATACATAACTATGACTTCACTCTTTATTTATTTTCTCAAAATCACTTAGAAACTCATCATTTTAGCACATTTGCAACACCATAAGGATAGTTCCATGTACTCAAAACAGCTCAACAACATCTCAACTAGACATGCACAATCTACAACATACTGAAGTGTGTTGACATCGATGACAACATTAATGAAAACACCACCAAACTTGCTCATACTTGCAACACTCTTCACTCTCAACTCTCATGCATACTCAACAATACATATCTCTATTATGCACTCTCTTCCACTACAAACTATTTCCTCTCACACTCTACTCTTGAAGCATCAACACTTTGAAAATTTTCTGATTGTCTTCTTTCCTCATCAACCTACAAGTACTACCTCAATATTCTCCAACCAATTCAAATTTTCTAGAACCCTCTAGTAGGGTTTCCTACACCTACTATCTTCATTAGCAAGATTCCTATTCATCTCGATCCTTGCACCACCGTCCAACTAATCTAGAAAAACCTGTTAGGCTTTACTAGATATCTTCTTTGACACAAAACATCTACATTGAGCCATACTCACATTAAATTTAGATATATAGAATTTTCTAACAATAGAAATATGAAAAACCCTAGGATTAGATATGCATTTAATTTATTCCTCTATTAATCAAATTGTATTTTGATCTCGATCTCCTTTACAAGATTTGTCACCGATTTCCATATCAAATCTCCAATCAAATAGTCACTAGAGTAGTTGAAACCATTAATTATATCCTCTATGTCTATTACCATTCAAAACCTTTGTTTACATGGACTTAGTTGTTTTTTATCTTCATCTTTGAATCTTGGTTGTTGATCTCTTATCATCGTTCCCTGATCTTCTAGTTCTTTGTTGATCTCAAAAACTTTAAAACACAGTTGCTAGATTGTATACTTTAATTATGTGTTATTGATATTTACTGATTGGTGATCACTCTTATATCTTTTCCTTTTGATCTCCACTGTTGATCTACTACATACACTGCTTGCCATGGATGAGGTCCACCAAGACACATGTCCAAAGCCTATTGGAAATTAGATTGCACCAAATGGTTGTCACTAATGTCAGCAAGTTTTCATTGATGTCAACAGAGTACTGAATGAATGAGATGGTTACTAGAAGCCATTTCCTATTGAATATGATCATTATATATGGTTTGGTATGTTGGTTGGTCTAGTGTGTTAATTATTAAGGTTTATTTTCTATCATGAGATAAGTTATGATTCTAATATTTAAAGATCTTGATTGACTTGGTATAATGCCTAAATCATATATGGTGTTGACAAAAGAAGGTTTTTTATTATTCTTGTGTTCATCTAATTAGGACGACCTAATTGATGATCAAGATATGCTTGCATATATATAAGATGTTTTGAGGAATGAAGATATAGGTATGGGGTATGAAAAGGAGAAGTGAGAAGTGTGTGTTTGTACAAAGGAGAAGAAAAGTGTGAGAGCCTAAATGTTTTATCAGTTGTGATCATTACAATTTTGTTGAGATATTACTGTGTGAGGGAGTACTTCATATTTTGAGCTTCAATGGAACCGAACCCTAGACATTGAAGGTGCATTCTATCAATTTAATCTTTTGGAAGTGAGCCTTAATCTTCTTACTTTAGTGGTGACCCATCTTTTGTATCTCTGGTTTGTAGCCCTATTGATAGTGAGTCTAGATAGTGAGTCCTTATTTCAAGCAGTGAGTCTTGTTTCAAGCAGTGAGCCTTTTTGTAATCAATTTTTATATTCTCTATAGTGTGAGTTAATCCTAACTGTGGGTTTTCCCTTATTGGGTTTTCCATGTAAATTTGGTGTTACTATGTTTATTTGTTGGACTTGAGTTTTTACATTGGTATTTGATGATTAATCATTTAAGTAATTTCATCTATTAGTTCTAGTGATTGAACAAACTTTAGGTTAGAATTTGTGACAACTGATTCACCCAACCTCTCAGTTGTCCTATTCAACAATTTGTATCAAAGCTTGGTCCTTTGGAATGAGTTTAACAACTCGAAGGAGATCTTGGAAGGTTGAATTAAATAATGAAGGGTTTTGATTTGGATGAAGAATTAAGAATAGAGGTTATAGTCTAAAAGTGAAGATTGGAAATAAAATGTCAAGCAAGCAGATGAATGCATTTAGAAACTAAGGAATCAGATTTAGAAATTCAAGTTGAAACATAGAGAGGTTAACCAGGAACTAAAAGAAGCAAAGGAGAATATTAAGAATCTAAGAATGGAACTTGAAGAAAGAAAAAATGATGGGAGAGAATCAGAAACTAGAAATTGAACAAAGCAAGAAAGAGGAAGAAAGGCTGAAAAAGACTATCAATTGGAAGACAAAAAAATGTGATATGCTTGAACAAGAAGTAGTAACCCTAAAGGCTAATCTAGAAAAAGGCAAAGCTCATGAAGAAAGGTTCAAGAAAGGCTCTAAAATGCTTGATGAGTTGATTTCATCTTAGAAACCTGTAAAGGATAAAGGTGGTCTTGGATTTGAAGAAGGACACAACACTAAACTAGCTATCAACAAAATAAATAATCAAAGGAAATTTGAAAGAAATACTTATCAAAAAAAGAATCGAATGATCAATACTGGAAGGATACCCACTCAGAAATCTAATCCTTAAAGGTACCCATATTTTAATGGATTTTGTTTCTCATGCAATAAATTTGGACATAGAGCAACATAATGCAAAAGTAGGATGAACCAAAATAAAATAGACCTGAATGCTAGATTCTTTGCTGAAAAATTTTATGTGTGCAACAAGTTTGGACATAAAGCTATTGAATATAAAATTCAAATGATGATGAATTTTTTTTTTACAAACATAAGGATTCAATATTTTCAAGTCCACTATTACACATGCAATATCTTTGGACACAAGGCTAATTAGTATAGGATGAAGATAAAAGTAAATTCATTTGACCTTGGAAATGCTAAGTGCTACATTTGTAGCAAATCAGGACATATCTTAAAAGTTTGCAAGAGAAAAGTTGGAAACAAATCTAATTCGGAATAGAAAAAAATGTTGGTGAACAAAGTGTATCCTAAAGAAGTGAGGAAAGAAATGATAGAAATCTGGAGAAAGAAGGAAGAACCTGAGAACAAGGACAAATAAGATAAACCTATATTTTCCTCCAGTGTAGATACCTTTTTCAAGAGCTGAATCAAGTAATTTTTTTAGGGGGAACAATAAAAAAAGAATATAACAAACCCCTAATATATGAGGTGTCATATGATGACACATGGATAAGTAATGTGAATCTCTAGTTTGAAGGAATTGAAGAAAATTTTAGCAAAAAAGATGTAAATCAAGAAATTTGTGAAGCCTTTCTCGGCTTACAACGTTTCTCAAAAATGATCTGACAACATTGGTGGAGGAGGTACTGACAGAGTAAAGTAGAGATAATGATGTCATAAGCAACAAATTACCTTTTTATGATGAAACCCTAAAAAGCGACAAGTTAAATAAGGATGATTGTGTGGTCATTTTTCATTAAACGAGCTTAGGAGTAAAGCACAAGCTGAGGAATAAGGTGTTAGGGTTGTTGGTGAATGAAAGTATGGAGAACAACGTAGAATGGAGTCAAAGGAAATGGTGGTGTTTGATCTACACAACAAAAAATCACAGAAATTAAGTAAGTTACAAATCAATGAATTTAACCATGATAAGATTCAAAATCTTGAAGGTTCCCTTTCAGTTGAGCAAATACAAAAGGTTAAGAATATAGGAGACAAGGGTTTAGAAATTTGGAGAGAATTTCCATAGTTTTTAGATGTGGACATTGTTTATAATATTCTATGTAGAATTCAAGGTGATCAGATGATCTTTGATAAAAACCTATGAGATCACAAAGGAAGCAATTGCAGCAATAATAGGATTTTACAATAATAGACCCATTCCAGTGAAGAAGTCAGTGAAGAAAAAAGAGTTCAAATCCCTAACCAGGGTAACAAGAGATCAAAGGTAACTTCTAATTCATACTATAATCAACCCTATGATAAGGTATGTGACATATTGCATTTCATATAAGATCTATTTAGAAATAGGGAAGGCTCTACTTCCACGATTGCTATTTATGTTGCACATAAAATGGTTGAAAAGAAGGAGGATTTTGATTTGTGTGAGTTATTGAGGAATCAATTAACAAAGAACATTACCATGACAAAGAATGACAATTACCCTTTTTCATTTTGGATCTCTGGTTGTATGTCTGATGATGTATTTTTTGAAATTGTTACCATTGAAAGAGAATGTTGTGTGGAAGTCAGTTATACAAGTTGGAAAACAAGTCTACCATTATCTAGAATGTCTAGTATAAAAGGAAAATATTTGTAAAGAATAGTTTGAAGAAAAAAATAAATTTAGTGCGCTGGCATGGTTCCTAGTCTAGTTGCATGGTTCCTAGTCCAGTTGTAATGTTTGAAGAAGATTCCCCCTCGATAAGAGAAAAGAAAGAAGAATTATCTCAAGTTCTCCTCCATAAATAAAGAAGCTGAAGAATAAGGAGAAGGAAGAGGAACAGGAAGAGAATATTATAGAAGCAATTGATCTATCATCAATTGATCATGAAGAATATTTCACTAAAGAGAAGGTATTTAAGATTCTTGAGCAATTTTATGGATTGAAGAAGACTGGAGATATTTGGTTGTGTCGACCATCATATGAATAGGATGAGATCACAAATTCCTTGACTATTCACATAATTCACAATTATATTGATCTAAGAAAATTGACAAGTGTTCTACCATAAGTATTGATTGAGTAGATTGAAGATAGTCTAAAAGCACTATCACCTAGTGAAACTAAAGGAAAATATGAGATTCAATTGGCTATTGAGAAAAGATGTGGAAATGCACAGAAGAGATTGAATGAAAGCATAAATGAATTGAAAACATGCATCAAGAGTGCAAACATTATGTACAAGTATTGTCTCTGATGGCCTACTACTATCAAAAACTACAAAGCAAAAATTGATACTATTGAGATTAAGCTAGATTTTATTGGAAAAATATATGATATTCTAAATGAAAATGATGGAGTGGAGAAGATCTCAATTCCTTAAAGTTTTAACTTGTAGTCATTGTGGCATAGAGGGATGGTATTGTGAAGGCTTTCTGAAAGGTTAAAGAGATAATTGAGTTGAGATTGGAACAACTTTCCAATCTTCTAGTGGAAGCTGAGAACAATGAACATTATATCACTATCTCAGATATGCTTCTAGAAACAATTGATTTGATAGCAAAGAACAATAGTATTTGTTTAAACATAAAGTTGGTAGTGGATTCTTGGAAGATATTCCTTCTGAAGCTGAAAGAAAAATACAAAGAGATATTTTAAGGAGAGAAGGATTGAGGGAAATAACCATTTTTTCTTGATCTCATTTTTTAAGTCTATTTTCAAAAATTTTGAAGTAAAGGGAAGATAGATCTTCTTTCTTTTCTATTGATTTCAAAGGGGGAGAGAAAGCATGTGAAAAGAATGAAATAATTTTCAAGCCTATGAAAGAGAAGAACTATAGGTTGTTGTTGTTGGTTTTTCATATCTTCTGTTGCCATCAATGGAAAAGGGGGAGATTGTTGGAAATTGGATTGCATAAAATGGTTGTCATTAATTTTAGTAGGTTTTCATTAATGTCAACACAGTGCTGAATGAATGAGATAGTTGTGCAGGAGCACCTAAAACACATGATTGCAAAAATCCATCAAGTGTAGGTTGGTCTAGAAATTAGGGGGGTAAATTGTTAATAAAGGTCTAATAAGACCACTTTCAATGTATTTTGGGGTGAAAGTATTAGTTTGATTCAAAAAGTTACTTAATTATCAAAATAAAGTGCAAAATATGAAATTTGAGGGGGTTGATCAGTTTTGTGAAGGTATTGTACGGACTATTTCTAGAAATAAGGGAAAAACATAGTTTTCTTGCATTATTTGGTGTCTTTTTGATGAACCACTGATTCCTATTGAAGGTATACATTTTTGGATGCCTTAGTAGTTTGTATTTACATTTTTTAACATCCCCTACATGTTCTGATAAGCATAAGAGATCAATTATTGCACGTTTTAACTGACTGTCCACAGGAAAAGTTTAGATTTTGCACTATTTTGAGAGTTTTAATGAAGGAATGATCCATTTCATGGAGTATTATGACTGAACACCTATGAAATGGATCACATTTGACATGTACCATAAGAAACTAACAAAGAAATGTGCAGGGAAGAGGAAAACTAATGTGTGCACAGTGAATTAGCAAAGCAAAAGGCATGAAGATGGACCCTAGGGTATAGCAGTGAAGGATCTTCCTTAACAAGTGATATGTTTTTGAGTTGCAATAGTTAATATGTGTTGAATTAATGGTGAAAAGTATAGAATTAAGATCTAGAAGTGTTTGGAAGACCTAGAACCAAGAAGCCCTAGTTTTAAGCCAATTTAAGGAGGGTTTTGCATTTGGGCATGTTAAGGGTGATATAGAAGACTAAGAGTCTAAAAATCCTTGGTTTGGGAATGTTTTGAGTGACTGTTGAGAGTTTCATGTTTAGGGGACAACTTTAAAGAGGATTTCCTTTAAAAAAAAGGGCTAATTAGGCCTAGTTTTGAGGAAACAACAGGTTTTGAAGAGAGATTGTTTGAAAAAAGTGATACCAGGGAGTTGATATGATGTTTTCCATCACAAACCACATCTAAAACAATCATTAGATTGGAGGTTCATTTGTAAAGTTTGAGGAAAGAGTCAAGAATCCTTCACTAAAGGCCTAATGGAAGAGCATGCAACAGGGATACTAATGCATGGTTGTTTGGTTTGGTGTACTAAATTTTTGTTTGCAGGTATCAATGAAGACAAAATGCAGCAAGAAGATCCCATTGAGTAGGATCAGGCATGGCAAGGTAAAGTCAAAGAAAAGCATGAAGGGTACAAAGTGCCTTGGAGGAATATTTCCATGCAAGTGACTTGGAGCAGGTTTGAAGGGATTGTCTAGAAGGTTGGAGTAAACCTATGGAGTGATTTATGGGGCATAAATCTTTTGTACCCGGGAAGTATGGTGTAGGAGCACCTAAAACACATCATTGCAAAAATCCATCAAGTGTAGGTTGGTCTAGAAATTAGGGGGGTAAATTGTTAATAAAGGTCTAATAAGACCACTTTCAATGTATTTTGGGGTGAAAGTATTAGTTTGATTCAAAAAGTTACTTAATTATCAAAATAAAGTGCAAAATATGGAATTTGAGGGGGTTAAGGTAGTTTTGTGGTCAGTTATAGGAATTTCAAAGGTAGTTTGGAGTTGGAAATGTATAAGAGGCCTTTTGAAGGCTCGAATGTGGGTTGTTGAAGCCAAGGAAATGAAATAAATCTTGAAGTATCACTGTTTTCTTATTGTTTTCACTGTATCTCTAACATTCTTGGATTGTGTGTAGGTCGTACAGGCTCGCATGTGTTGAATTTATTATTTTCTATGTAGATAGGTGTTGTATCTTTCATTTTGTGCTTTGACAGAGGTTAATATATAACTCAAGGAATGAAAACATCTTATTCTTTCCTATTAGGTTTGAGCAGTCTCAAGGGTTTTGAAGCCAAATTGATGTCTTAGTCATCATCCCACCTACTATATTTGATTGTAACTCAATGGGATGATGGAATAGGATGTAGGGAATTGTATCATAGTGGTAGGAGGCATTCAAGGATAGAAACTTGGTGTGGAGCATGATGAGTAGGCGAGAAACATGTGGCTTTCCTTAAGAGATCAATGGCTCAGTCCTAGGGTTTGATGAAACAACATTGTCAAAGGCCTAATGAGTGTTCTCTAAGCATTTGGGGACCTAATTAGACATTTCTTAGTAGTTGGGTTGTTTAGGAAAGGTCTAGAATTTGGAGAAACAATAAGGGAGCACCAAAAACCTAGTTCCTTAAGGTTTTAGGAGGGTTTTGGATTTGAAGTTTGGTTGTGCACTTGGAGGTCTAAAACCTCAAAAATATCTTGTTTTGGATCATTCCCCAAGACTTTTTTTTGGTTTGGAGATCTGGTGAGAGAATTAAAAGGGGGTCTCTTTGTAAAAATGGCCTAATTAGAGGCCTAAAACAGTGAAAAGTTTGAATTTGAAGTCTCTGGTCCAAAGGATTGGTACTTTGTTTTCTATCATGTTAAACAAATTTGAAATGGGTACTTGAATCCACATTTTTTTTCTTAAGTTCTTTGGAAAACTTGTGAGAAAAATCTCAAAAACTGGGTTCCTGCTGCTACAAGGAATAGCTTGTGTCAAATAGTGAGTTTTTGAGGATTTCAAGGGACCTGGCTTGGAGGTTATCTTCAAATGATCTAGTTGTCACTATATGCATTTGGAGGGTCTTTTTAAGGGTCTTGGTGGAGATTGGTAGTTTTTTTGCAAATTTAAAGGGTTGAGACCCCTGAGGGTGTGTTGATGCTTGAAGGTTGAAGGTGTTTCCAAGAAGAGGTCGTTGTTTTGAATTGACAATTGGTGTTGTTTTGATTATTCTTCACCTTCACTCTACATCAGATAGTTAATAGAAGCTATTTCCTATTGAAGATGATAATTATATATCATCTGATATGTTGCTTGGTCCAGTATGTTAATTATTAAGGTCTGGTTTCTACCATGAGATAAGTTATGATTCTAATATTCAAAGATCTTGGCTGACTTGGTATAATGCTTAAATCATATATGGTGCTAACAAAAGAAGGTTTTGATTATTCTTTTGTTCATCTAATTAGGCTGACCTAATTGATGATAAAAATATGCTTGCATATATATAAGATGTTTTGAGGAATGGAGATATAGGTATGGAGTATGAAAATGAGAAGTGAGAAGTGTGTGTGTGTGTGAAGGAGAAGAAAACTATGAGAGCCCAAATTCTTTATCATTGTGATTAGTATAGTTTTGTTGAGTGATTACTGTGTGAGGTAGTACTTCATATTCTGAGCTTAAATGGAACTGAAACCTACACATTGAAGTTGTATTCTACTAGTTCAATCTTTTGGCAGTGAGCCTTAATCTTTGTACTCTGGCGGTGAGCCATCTTTTGTATCTCTGGGTTGTAGCCCTGTGGATAGTGAGTCTAGATAGTGAGTGCTTATTTCAGGTAGTGAGCCTTGTTTTAGGCAGTGATCCTTTTTGTAATCAATTTTTATATTCTCTATAGTATGAGTTAACCCTCACCATGGTTTTTCCCTTATTGGGTTTTCCATGTAAATCTGGTGCTAATGTGTTTATGTTTTGGCTTTGAGTTTCTACATTAGTATTTGATGATTAATCATTTAAGTAGTTTCATGTATTAGTTTTGATGATTGAATTAAAGGTTAAAATTTATGACAACTGATTCAGCCCCCCCTTCAGCTATCCTATTCAACAAAGCTCGCTATCCCATGGGCTTTGACAATAGGACCACTAATTCTTAGTGGGTTGCTGGATTGTCACCATTTTTCATCCACATCATCACAACACAATTCACAACAATGATGTGAATTGGTCTATCGCTCAATCATCTTTCATAATTTAGAAATTTTGACATCTTACACTATTAGTTCCTATCAAATGGGTGGTCCTTGTCATCCTTGTCATCCTTGTCAGCACCATGTAGAAAACAACACCTATGTGACATGACATATCAGTCAATCACATGCCACCACTTGTCCTCACACATCATCATCCATCATCATCACCTCCCAATTGAATCCCACCAAACACATTCATGGTCATCATCTATCTTTCATTGTATCAAAGGGACAAACATTTTGGTCCTACCAATATTTATCTTTCGCCCTAATGAATTTCCTTCATTGTCGAAGGGACCAATTATTTTGTTTCACCAATATTCATTTTTCTTCTCGATGAATTTCCTTTGTTTGATCACCACCAATTCAATCATGACCATTGATCAAGTTCATCACTCATAACCTTGGTCGATGCAACAATTTGTTGCCACCTGTCAATCGTTACATCACCTTCCTTTGTCTCCTTTCACTTAACCTAGTCTCACCTAGCTCTATAGTGAGTACCATTCAATCAATGAAATTTAATCTCTACTTTTCTTTCCTATCCCACTAGACTTGGGTGATCCCACAATATTGGTTTACAATTTTTGGCCAAACTGGACACTAAAATTATTATTTTTGACTAAATCTTCACATTCAGGCACCTATAGTGGCTAAATCGTGAAGAATTTGAAGATGATGCAAACAAGAGTCTTGTCACATTTTGTCTATATATTCTAAAAATATTTTTTTCAAAATTTTTGGAATCAGATTACACTTCTTTTTCATCTCCCATGAAAACTGATTTTTTTCAAAAACAACATTTTTAAAAAGTGATGCACACTGTATAACACATAACTTTTTTTCCATGAAGGTTAAAATTCTAATTCTTTTGAATTTGAATTTATAGCTCTAATATATAGTGCTTCCACTTGGTGAGACAATTTTTTATTGAATTTTTTTTCTTTAATCAAGTTTTGAAGTCAAACCAATTACAATTCAGACATAGCTGTATAATGCATAATTTTTTTTGTATATATCAAAATTATTTTTTCTTTTTTTTGTTGGATCAATGACTTCAATATCTGGTGCACTCATATTTATATTTTTTTGATAATCTACTATTTTTCCACATGTGTAGAACAAAGACCTTCATTTTCGATGAAAAACCTATGTTTAATAAAACTAAAAAAAATACATAATAAAACCAAAACATATTAAAATTATATTCATTGGATAGATCATTCGAGGACTACCTGATTCTAGTTGGGTTTCTGAAGATTCATCCATTTTCATCCTCAACCTGAGCTCGAAGTACCAAAATTTAGGGTTTTTTTGTGTTTCAGGGGGGATGAGGAATAAGGGGGTTCAAATGAACCCCTAGAGGTTTGAGTGAACCCCTAGGGGTTCACTGAACCCCCCTTTTATAAGGGTTTTTTTTGGATTTTTTAGCAGGAAAGCATTAAAAGGGTTCTCCCAAACCTAGGTTCTAGCAAACCCCTAATGGGTTTGGTCGAACCAATAGGTTCATACAAACCCCTAAAATCAAGTTTTTTTCCATGCATTCATTTTTTGTGAGTTTTCCTTCCTCACCTCAATTGTAAACCACTATTGTGGCTTCACCCACTCAGTTGGGACCCACCATAAACTCATTAGGCTAGTGGGCACTGTTGATCTCGAAAGCTTGATCTCCACCATGGACCAAACTTCATCTCTTTGTTGAAGGGACTTAAACATTGTCTCTTTGAAATCCCATTGTGACTTCGATGCATCTATGAGGTAGATCATTTCTTTGAAGGGACTCTAAAGTGACTCCTCCCAATATGGTGAAGACCCCCGCGATGCAAGGCCAAATATTTGTTGCTCAACATAGGATATACTCTGGCAATAAATATTTTTCAAGCCATTAAACATAAGGAAAGGGAGGAAATCCTCCAAATGACTATAAAGGATTAAGTCACAACTTAAGCTACCTACAACTTACAATAGAAAGTCAATGAAAAAAATAGAATTTTTGTTTAAACACCATGACTGCAACCCTAGGGTTTAATTTATAAACCATAAACCTTGTCTGTGAGCACAAAAAAAACCATTATGAGCACATCCTCCAACTTCTAGACCTACAAATTATATTTATGAGAAACTCTTAGAAAACCCATATCAAATCTTCACTATATTTTCACCTCTATTATCTAGAAGAATTCTTTGCAATAATATGTCAACATTGTATGACAATATTGTAACCACCTAAGCAACTTTGTGAAATTTGTAGATACATGCTCCTATCTTCATTATTCTACACCAACTCTTCCTGACATTGATCCTTTGGTCTTCATGACATCTAAGAGAACCACTATACTTCCTTTTTTTATCAATGACACCTTTTCTCATCATGCTAACATTTTACCTCTATGATAAATTCTATGTCACTTTTGATCTCTTCTTTTACATCAATGAAACTTTTATATGAATGCCAACATCCTCAATTGTAGGATCAATTCCATCTTAATTTTGATCCCTCTTTTGACATTGGCTCCATTTCACTTTTGATCTTTCCTTTGACATCGATGATAACAATGTGCCAACAATCTCCCCCTTTTTCATTGATGGAAAAACTAAATGATCAACCTACAGAAAATGGTCTAATACTAGTTGTGTATAATATCTGAGCTAATGGTATCTCTCCTTTGCTCACCCTTATGACCATTTTTATACTTTTCTCCAATGCTCCACTTTGAGAATTTTCTCACTTTTCTCCCCCTTTGATTGGTACCAAATGATACCAATTTTTCACTCTCCTCCTTTGAATACAATGGAAAAACTAGATGCTTCAACCGCTCTAAACCAAATAACCCTCTTTGATACTAGTTGAAATGCAATTTCATGCCCCGAAACAATTAGGTCTAATACCAATTGTAGATGTTTTCACTTTATGCTCTATACCAATTGATATTCTAGACTTCATTATATCAAGTATAACACTGATTTGATACCAATAGCAGCTCCACCTTAGACCTTGCTCCATTTTACTTCCTGCATATTTGAGCACATGCTTCACTTTTGGCTATGTACCAACTAAACTCTTCTAAACCAATTCACAATGGTCTGACACCAATTGGAACCACTCTATACTAATTATAACAAAAAAATTAGTGTATTTACATAACAACTCCCCCTCAGACATATCCCATCTTTTTGTAGAAAAGGAGCATTTCTCTTAATAGAGAACTTACACAAATCCTCTCTCTCAACTACATATGTTCTTCCCTTTTGATAAGAATTTTAAAGAGAAAGAGTGTAACCATAAATCTGCAACCATCAAGTCATTAGAAATTTGTAAAACTTATTTTACCAAACTTGATCTATCCTTTCATTTGTAGGGATGAATAAGATACCAATTTATCTCCCCATGGATTTATGCCCTATCACTAAGATTTATTGATGTAAGGTAGGAGCAGCAACATTAAGTGCTGCCTACTGACCTTTCACTCTCTAAACCTTCTTGGGATTCTTCTTTTTCTTGTATGCCTTCTTCTCAAGAATATGTGAACCATTGTTCATACTAGGGGACATATTCTTTCTTTCATAATTTGATATTGGTATTACATAATTTTTTCTACAATATTTTTCTATGTGACAAAAATTATTACAATTATAGCACATTACATTCATGTTCACTACTAGAGAAAATGAATTCTTATTCACATATTTTGTGCTCCTAGGTGTAGATCTACATTCACAAGTGCTATCACCAAATATATTATAGGTATAATGGTAATCATAAAAGGATGAGGAGTACATGGTCATATATTTTTCTTTGTATAGGATGAGGTGGACTTCTTTGATTTGACATCTTGGCATGTCTCATCCTTGTGAACCTTTATGTATCAGCTCCTTTGCATGATGCTTCTTCAATTTTCCATGGATTGACTTTTCCTTCTTATTTTTTGTGATCTTCTTTTCCTCATCTTGATTCTTCATATTAGCAACAAAATCCTTATTTGGTTTTCCATCTCTAGAGGAATTTTCATTGGAATAGCTCGTGCAGGATTTCTCTTCCTTTTTGGAGCATCTATCTTCTTCCCTAAATATATCATATAATTTTTTAGAAGTACTAGTAGAAGGAATCTTTCCTTTCTCAAATCCAAGGCCAGCCTTTTCTTTAGGTTTGCATGGATTTTGTGATCTAACCAATTCATCAAGTATTTTTGAGCCACCTTTCAACTGTAGGCCTTTGTCAATCTTCTCCTTAGTATTTTCTAACTCTCTTCTTAGAGCAACTATTTATGCCTCCAAATTCATGCAATCATTAGATTTAGATTGATTTAACATCTTCTATCCTCTTTTCTTCTTCCACTTGTGTCTTCAAGCTAACTATCATTTGATCATATTCTTCAAGGTTTTTTAGTTAGCCTCTCTATCTCTTTTTGCATATACATTTTTCTTCTTCATTTTCCTTCCTCTAACTTTTAATCTCATCTAGAGAACAAATGAGTTAACTTTTTAAGTCCACTTCTCCTTCTTCTTCACTAAAGGCTTTAGCTTCTTCTTTATTAGACATTTCAATTTCTTCAACAATTTTTTTTCCAAAATCCATGAACATGGATTCATTTCCCTCAATCTCATAGATACTTTCAGGTTCATCATTTGAGCTACCACTAACATCAGATAACCTATATTCTTTTCTTGTATGTAGATTCTTCTTCTTTTTATTGTCCTCTTCTTTCTTAGGGTTATCCTTTTCACTATGAGGGAATTTAGTCTCAAAAATACCTAATCTATCAAAGTTAAAACCTTTAAGGGGTAGCTTACCTCTATATTTTCTAGAGCCTCTTCTCAATCTTCTTAGATCTAGATGTAGATGCTTCAACCATCTCCCTTCTCGCAATACTTTCTCTCATGGATGTATTTGCACTCTTCTCATTTTCACTTTTCTTCGAACTTTATGAATCTCTTTAATATTTTTGAATCAAGGCCTATACCTCATCATCATCCTCTGCATACATCATCTTTAATTCATTCCAAACATCATGTGCTATTTGATAGTGCATATCTTTGACAGCCACAAATCTTGGCAACCTAATCAAAATTTCAAACCTTTCCTTAGCACTGTCTTCATATGCTTTCTTTTTAGCAGTATTAGAGGGAGGAGTAATAAGAGACTTGTATTCCTTTTCAACTGACATCCACATATTAGACCCTAATGATTCAAAATGTGTCTTAATTTTGTTGCTTCAACAATTATAGTCTGGTCCATCAAAGAGATGTACTTCTATAGATGAACCATCCTAATTAGCCATTTTGTGTTCACTTATCCAATATCTACTTGAGCTGATTAAGCTTCTCCTAGGGAACCTAGGGCTCTGATACTAACTATTGGAACACAACAATCTACTAAGAGGGGGGTGAATCAGTAGACATTAAAGCTTAGCCCTTAAAACCTTTTGTGCAGATTACTTCCTCAAACCATTAATATGTAGATTGGAAACTTAAGATGTAACAACATGAAGATGCACACACAAATCGGCACATAACACATGATATACATGGAAAAATGAAGATGGGTAAAACCATGGTGACAAAGGTTGCTTGAGTCTATTGCTCAGATCTACTGTCACAAAGAAATCTTCTATTATGATGTTTAAGGGCACCAACCTTAAGGAGACATCAATCCCCTAATTTAGGAGAACCAACTCCAAGGAGGCACAAACTCCAAGGAAGTAACAACTCAGTTATCTTATGGCACCAACCAATAAAATTTATAATGGAAGATAGAATTGATTCACATGAATCCAGTTCTCTATTACAAGTCTAATATGTAATTGCTCAAACTTTGTTTTGCAACTATGCATACATTCTCTCTCCTATTGATGTTGCACTCTCAACAACACATACCTTTTCTCTTCTCTTCACTTTTTTCCTTGCTTTGCACTTTCCTTCTCCTCTTCACTTAGAAAATTATTTCTTCTATCTTGTCTCATTGTACCTCTCTATCTACTCTTTTATACACTTAGAACATTTTTTGTTCCACTCTCTAAATTTTTTGTTGTTATACTCATTCCAAATTGGTGCATTCTCTATCTACTTCACTACTCACTCTCTTCACTCTCAACTTTGTTGCATTCTCAGCAATACATAACTCTATTTTGTACTCTCTGCCACTGCAAACTATTCTCTCACACTCTACTCTTGAAGCCTAAACACTTAGAAATTTTTTTGATTGTCTTCTTTCTTCACTGACCTACAAGTACTACCTCAAGATTCTCACACTAGTTTAGATCATTTAGAACCCTCTGTTAGGGTTTTCTACACCTGCTATCTTCACCAACAAGCTTCTTGTTCATCTCAAGTCTTCCACCAACAACTAGCTCATCTAGAAACACCTATTAGGGTTTACCACATATCTTCTGTTTGGTCTCAAAAACATAGGTTTGAACCACGAGAGGTTTCCAAGTTCTCACAACGTTTTTGGCTAACATACAAGGCCGAATTATGAATTTGAACCTTCTACTCTTTAGGTCCTGCCAAACCAAGGTGGGTAAACTTATGTGAATGAAGTAGATTTGAACTGTGTGTTTATTCCCTAAGATTTTATCCACTATGGTAGTTTGAAGTGGAGAGATGAAATCCTAATTTGGTATAGATTGTATAAGTAATATTTAAAGTATAGATCAATATGTTCAATTAATAGATGTAAAAATAAAATGAATGAAACTAAATGATGGAATGTGAGGGACCAGTGCTCTGTTGGGTATATGGAGTTAAATATAAACCAGGGTTAGGTGACTTATAATTGGAAATAATTCTAACTATTTGGAACCTTTACATTTATAACTTGTATAAATAGGAAGGGATGTAATTATTAGATTCTTCTTTAATAATCCAAAATAACAATTCTAAGTTGTGAATAATCAAGAGGATTTTAATCTTTTCTTGAAAGACCCAATAAATTATGCCACACAGATACATCAAATGTGCACTAATAAATTGAAAATATGCTTGGTATATCAATTTAAACAATAGAGAAATATTCAATATGGAGACAAACTGATAATATTTTCAATTAACTTAACAAACAATTGATACCAACATAGAGCCACTGAATCAGAGATTTTCCATTAACTCCTTCAAAATTTACATGTGCATCTTGATCCTTTTTGATGTAAACATTGTATCAATACCTATTCACCTAATTCTATCTATTCTATTCTTCTCCTGATTCCTTTGGTCTTGGTCTCTCTTATTTATTGAGAGGCAACAAGCTTCAGACCAAAGGTCATGACTTTTGATAACAAAACTTAACTGAAAAGATAAAATGTATTAGAGATAACTAAAACTAACACATGCCAATTTATTAATCTTCGAGTAAAAGCTTGAGTCACTAAGGACCTATGCAAATATTTTACTTTATGATAATCCCTTCTTGATGATGATTAATCTTCAGCCTGTCATCAAACTATTTTATTTTCATTTTTATCAAAAAATATTTGAATTCCCTTGTATGGATGAAATCATCATCCTCCATGAACCATAGAGAAGGAACTATTCTCTCATCAACAACTTCTTCTGATATTCTTACTTTTGGGTCATGAGGCTCTAACACCTTTTGCTTCTTTGGTACCTCGAGCAAATAAACTCACAATCTACCTTGTTTAATTCTCCTATCATACTGCATTAATTCCCATATAAGTTCTATATCATTTAAATCCTTCCCACCAAGCTGAATTTCATATTTTGATGTTGATTGATGTGACTGGCCTTCATTTAATGCTCCAACGGCTAATTACCATGCTACTGCACATCATTTTTCATTCCTTTGCGGTATTGCGGTGCATAGTATTTACTTTTTCTGATTATACCGCACTACCACACACTTCCTTGGCTTCCTTGGTATTACCACGGTGTATACATAGTGCTTTACCTTATATATCACTTTACCACATGCCACGTTCTGATATCCCACAGTATAGCGGTTCTCCCTGATGTATGTTCTTGCTTCACCGCTCTACCGTAGGATTCATTCCGACCCTCCATGGTATAGTGGTTCCCTCTACTAGTACTAATGATGACCCTGCTTTACCGCAGGCTGGATGTCAACCCTCTATAATATAATGCTAATATGGTATACTACTACCCTCTTACTGTGCTACCATGAGTTACTTTGTTGGAGGACACGGTAAGGAGGTAAAAGGTGAGGCACATATGGGGTAATTAAGTATGGTAGTGGTATGGATGTAAAAGGGTAATTGTCTTTGCAGATGGTAGAAACATAAAATTTATGAAAATAGTAAGAGAGACCCTTGATTTTATATGACAAACAACAAAATTTTAGATGAAAATTCTAGTTGCAACAATGGCTCCAATTGGGGATGAGTGATTTATTGATCACTACAAGAATCCAAAATCTCTGGAAGAGCAGACTAGACTCTCAGGGATTATGAAAATGGATTTGTGTAGAGGATGGAATGAAAATGGATATGGAGATGGAGGATATGGAAATGATCCTATACTACCGTAAATGGAAAGAATTTTCTTTTTGAAATGAAGGAATTCTAGGATTGTCCATGTACTGGAAATTCCTATTCCTTTTGATTCCCTAAACTACTGTGCATGGAGATAAATTATTTTAAGAGGTTTGTCAAGAGTTTTTCATGCACTAGCAGCCCTTAATCCTCTGTGTTTTTCAAGAGAAGAAATGATTTAGGAACTACCCATGTACAAGAAACTCATGTTCCTCACCAGACATGTTTTGCAAATAATATGAATCTTCTCCCCCTTTGACAGTGATAACAAAGGGCCCTAACCACAAGGCTTAAAAATTTCCATGCTTTCCATTCTCCTAAAATTTAGCATTCCACATCAATACTAATCGATTCTCCTCAAATTTTCTATCTTTAATTTTTTTATCAAATAGATATTTCATCTGTGATTGCAACTTCTCATTTTTATTTTGAGTCATTCTCCTTATCTCATCAAGCTCTACAAGTTTCTCCATTATTTCCTCCATTGGCTCTAGAATATCTATATCTTCTTGAAGGATAAAATTATAGACTAGCAGTACATTTGTAATGGCATCCTAGCTTGTGTTCCATATACCATTTTGAATGGAGATTTTCACCTTCTTCACAGTTATCCTATCTGCCCACACCACCATTCTTAGCTTTGAGTCCCATGCCTTATTGTTCCCATCTAACATCCTTCTTATGATATTTAGAAGACTTTTATTACTAGACTCTTCTTGACCATTTTCTTGTGGGTAGTAAGGGGCTGCATAAGATATAGTAATGTCATACGTACTGCAGAAATTTCTAAACTCATCAAACCTAAAACACATCCCATTGTCTATGATCAATCTTACTAGTGTACCAAATCTTGTTATAATATTCTCCATTAGGAAATTTATTACCACCTTGCTCGTTGCTTGTTTAGTTGGGATTGCCTCTTCCCACTTAGTGAAATAATCAATAGCTACCAATATCCACTTATTTCCCCCACTTGACTTCTCTTGCATTTCTCCAATAAAATCAATTCCCCGTTGATGGAAAGGGGCTTCTACTTGCAAAGGTCTGAGTGGCAAGGCTCCATGATATTTCATCATTCCTAAGAACTTTTTGCAAGCTTCACACCTTCTTACATATGAAAAGGAATCATTAAATATATTAGGCCAATAATAGCCTATTCTATGAATCTTGTGTGCAGTCATCTTGGAAAAATAGTGACCTCCACACACCCCTTCATGTATCTCCCTCAAGGCATGTTCAACTTGTGATTCATCTAGACACAATAATAACATCGTATCCCTATTTTTCCAAAACAAATCACCCTCTATGAACACATACTTAGATGCTTGTAGCTTCAAAGTTATCCCCTGGTTATCGTTCAATCCTTTAGGGAACTTCATGTGTTTGAGGTAATACACAATATTTGTGTACCAAGCAGTATGTTCAATGATCACAACCATATTTTTCTCACTCTCTATATTGCAAATTTGATTTGCTTTAATGTTTGTCTCCACCATCAGTCTTGCCAAACCCTATCCCCTTACTAACTTGGTAATTTGAATCTCCATATCAAATTCTTGGATTTTATTAATCCATCTACATCTATTCCCTGTTACCTCTATCTGTATCAAAATATCCTTCACAGTTGGATGTGGGACATAGGCAATTACTTTGGCTCCAACAAGATATGGTTTGAAAGCCTTTGTTGCTTTGACCAATGCAAAAGATTTATTTTCCATGATGTTGTACTCCAACTCTGACCCCTACAGTGACTTGTTGAAAAAGGATATGGGCTTCTTGTGACCCTCATCATTCTTTTGTAACATGACAACTGCTATAGTGTGGAATGAGGCAAATGAAAATATTTGAAAAGGTTTGGAGAAATTGGGAGATTTTAGGATAGGGGCTTTGTTGATGGATTTTTTGATAGATATAAAGGCTTCTAAGGTTTCTATAGTCCATTCTATTTTTTCTCCTTTCTTCAGCATTTTAGATATGGGTTTTACAATCTCAACAAAGACACAATCTCCTGACAAAATTAATATGCCCAAAAAATGATTGGATGGCCTTGACAGTCTTGGGAATGGCAATTTTATCTATGGATTCTACCCTTTTTGGGGTCTATTCTAATCCGTTATTTTGGCACAATATGCCCTAAAAGTTTACCCTTTGTAACAACAAAGTGATTTTTTTTAGGATTAAGACTAATACCATATTCCAAAGCCTTGATGAACATCTTCTCCAAGTGTTCCACATGGTCCTCAACACTTTTTGAATAAGAAGTAAGATCATCTTGATATACTACCACTGTAGCATTGATCAAATCTGCAAATGCCACATCCATAGCCCTTTGGAAGGTTACCCCTACATTTGTGAGATTGAATGGCATTCTCACATAAACATACATCCCCCAAGAGGTAGTAAAAGGTGTCTTGTATTGCTCACATTCCTTAACTTTGACTTCATTATAGCTAGAAAATCCATCCATCATTGACAATAACTCACATCCTATTACTTTATGTAATATAGCTTCCATGTTAGGGAGAGTGTAATTATCTTTGAGGGATGCAACATTTAAATTCTTGAAGTTCACACATAGTCTAATATCGCCATTCTTCTTTCTTACTGATACCAAGTTTGAAACCCATGTTGAATGCCTGATGGGTTTGATAATACCTCCATCTTTGAGCTTTGCCAGCTCTTCCTATATTTTTGGTTCCAGAGTTGGGTTGATGGGCCTCTACTTTTCTCTGAATTATTTTGCATCTGGTTTTAGTGGGATCTCATGTTGAAATAAATCCTCCCTATACACCTTGAGATCCTCATAGGACCATGCAAACAAATTCTTGTATTTTATCAACAATGCAATCAACATTATTCTGACGGTTGGGACTATTTTCTTCCCAATATATACCTTTTTCTGTGCTAGCTCAGTCCCTAGATTGATCTATTCAATATCCACCCTCTTGACTGGTGTCTGCTTCATGAGAGATCAATAATTTCCATCATATACTCTTTCCAATGCCACAAGCCCTTTGGGAAGCTTGTTAGTTTTAAGCTACAAGACCTATTTCCCAAATATAGTCTATTTTCCATCTACTTCTTCCACACAAGCATTGAAGTCGATCTCCCGAGCCTCGTATTGATCTATGCAATGAAGGAACTTTATGAGGTCGGTATCATCATTGAAAACCTTCCAGCTACATATATTTTCAGGGATAGTAGGTCTTGTTTTAAACTCAACTTGGGATACTCTAGCCAATGTAATATCATCTCTTCTCAGTGCCACATTAGCTAAAAAAATTTCCATTATATTTTTTGACCTATCTATCCACTCAATGGAGAAGGCATCAAATAATTCAATGGTATCCCACACAAAATTCCTATATTGCTTCAGTATTTTATGTTTTGTAGCATATTTTGACTTAACTTGTGAAACAACTAGCTTAGAATCTCCTAGAATAGCTAGTAATTTGATATTATGTTTAACAACCATGTTTAAACCAGTTAGCAAAGCTTCATACTTTGCTATATTGTTTGTACATTCAAATGCTAGTAGGAATGAATATTTGAATGTAGTGCCCTCAGGTGAAATAAAGACTATCCCTTCTCCATTTCCTTCTTAGCTACATGCTCCATCGAAATACATCTTCCACACACCATCATGATTTGTAGAGACATGTTTGTCAATTGGATCAACATTGACTAGTTCAGGCTGGGCTAGTTCTATCTTGAAACTCCCAAAATCTACATCACAAAAACAATTCAACTGATCTTGAGGCACATAATCTACAATTTGATTCATCCTAGGCTCTCTATATAACTTGACTTCTTCACCATTTTATGGGTATGGTGGCATAGGATAAATCAAAATGAACATTCCCTCCAACTATTGTAGTCCACTACCTTGATAAGAGCATTCCAAAGTGAGGAGGTGTATCAATCATAGTTATATCAATGTTATATGATGCTTGTGGATAAGCAGCCAATTTCACTTCTACATCTTTTATTATCCCTCCTACTGGAACAGGTCTACTATCCATAGCATAACACTTGCCACCACTATTATCCACCCACATGCCTAATTGTTTCATGACTCCAACTGGCATAATGTTAATGGGAGCACCTGAGTCTATCATATAATTCCTCACCAGTTTGTTATTTATAAGCAGTGTAGTAAAAAATGGATCAATTTGTGAAGAATTTACTATAGTATCACCAAGGAAAACCTCTGGAACATTCATCTTTTCCTACTTATTACTGACCTCAGTAATCTCTTTGTTCTCAAATGTTATGTTTTTATCATTCCCATTAGATATTAATTGAATGGAACTATACATATACTCCTTAATTTTCATCATTTCAAGCAATGAGATGGACATTTTTATCTGGGATAAAGCTTGTGTAAAGTCAAAAAAGGTACCTTCTAATTTGATCATCTTCTTCTGCTCCATTGATTCTCCTTTATTGTCCTCCTTTTCTCTTTTATTGGTGTCATTAGGCTTTTGTTTATTTTTATGCAAGTCTTTATTTTCCTCCTTCTGAACATTTTTGTCAAGATGCTTATTTTCTATTTTCTTTGGTACTCCTTGTGTTTTGTCTTTCATAAATATCCCTCTTGGAACACCCTAATTTTCATTTACTGTTGTGTTTCTCAACCAATATTTGCTTTTAGCTTGTTCTAATACAACAATGGTGAATTTCCTAATCTCTTGCTTAGCTGGTCTCCTTATATTGCATTTTCTTGACCGATATGGTGCACTAGGAGGGAAATGTTCATTGTTGCTTTCTTCATGATAAAAAAATACTTGTTGTTATGTCATGTGAATGCTATACTTTTGGTGATCAACATCATACTCATAACCTTCTTCTTCCAAAGATGAATACTTATCCTCAATAGGATGAAAGGTATTGGAGGTTAAATATGTTGGGAAATTGTTGGATGTTGCGGATGTGTTGCTGATATGTGGTTATCATTGATGTCAAAACTATTAGCATTTGGTGTACCTATTGTTGTATATGCCGAGGATATTGAGAAAATTATAAGAAATAGTATTCCAAGTTCCTAATGGAACTGTGCAGGTCATGAAGGAATTTTGTCATATACATAAAATATTAGATGATGTGGTTTAAAGGGTTTATTTTTTAATGTTTCTAGATCATCTACCGGAAGTTTTAGAGGTCCGCGTAAAGTTTTGAGTATGTTGTGGTCTGATAGTGTTTTGTTGGCCTCTGTCAGTGTTCCTGAATGAAGATTGTATGATTCTAGTTATCTCAGTTGTTGTGGATGCTTCTCTTTTTTTCTTGGTGTTCTCTGATGTCTCTAGTTCATTCTCTATCTTTTTGGTACATCCACATTAATCGGCGAGTTCATGGTTGAAGATCTTTGTGCGCATGTTTGGTTTTTCATGTTTTTGGCTGACATGTTGGTGATAGCGTGTTATGGATCTTCGAGGTGAAATTAATTAAAGTATTTTTTATTTGAGATGATAATTTGGGTCTCCACTATGTTGTGGCCAACCTTGGGGGATACACATTAAAAGTTTATTTGTTAATCTAGGCCGACATTGCAAATATATTTTATTTTACTGGTCGACGAAGTTGTGATAGAATCTCATGTAGTTGATATATAAGGGAGATTAGTTCATTGATGATGATGATGATGCTTCATGTGATCCTACGTGTGTATATGTGAATATCATTATTGAGCAGAGTGTGAAGAAGATTGTGTGAAGTGTGAAGAAGTGTTGAGCTTAATTGGAACTGTAATAGGCTTGTGAAGAAGCTATTTTCTCAGTTCACATCTTGGATGGTTTTAATCCAAACACTATTGTTGGACAGTGAGTCCTCTTTTATAATTGAGTAGTGAGCTCTAGGCAGTGTGCCTAAATGCATGTGCATTTCTTTTATTGTTCTTCATTATACTTTTAGCAAGGTATAATCTTGTGGACTAACATCCACCATGGTTTTTCCCCTAACAGGGTTTTCATGTAAAAAAATTTGGTGTTCTTTGTCTCTCTGATGTGTTAAATACTTATGGTAAATTGTTCATTCATCAGTTCTAAGATTAAGGATAAGTTAAGTTAGAAAATTTTTAAATTTTTGTGGTCCAACTGATTCACCTCCCCCCCTCTTAGTTGTTTTTCCTTGTTTTTCAAAAAATTGGTATCAGAGTGAGTTCCTCTAAAGAAGTCTAACAACTTGAGGTGATCCAAGATGGAAAAATCAACATTCAAGAAGGACGGTCCTAGATTTGATGGCACCAACTACTCATTGTGGAAAGTTAGGATGCAATTTCATCTGAAATGCATTGGTGATGCTTATTTGAAGATTACAAGAGATCATTATATCATTCCTTAGAATCATCCCTCCTCTGCTGATGAGATCAAAGATGCTCAAAGTAATACCAGAGCTATGGAAGCATTGGTGAGCACCCTAAAAGATTCAGAGATGGCTCATGAGATCTGGATGAAGTTGGAAACTTTGTATGAAGGAGATACATAGGTGAAGATGGCTAAGCTACAGAGCTTAAAAGGAAAGTATGAGAATCTGAAGATGGGTGAAGATGAAAATATTACTTCTTTTATGTAGAGAGTAAATGAAATAGTGCTAGGTATTAAATGTGTCGGTGGTTCAGTGAGTGAGGATGAAATTGTGGCTAAGATACTTAGATCCTTGCCTCCTTCTTTCAAAATGAAGGTTCATGCTATTGAGGAATTTATGTCTATAAACAAGATGACAAGAGATACACTGATAGGGAAGCTTGTTGCTTTTGAAATAATTGAATTTGGTGAATCTACACCAAAAACTAAATCTGCATTCAAAGTTACTATATCTGAAAGTTATAAGAAAAGATACAGTCCAAGAGAGAGCTCTAGAAAGATATCTAAATATGATGAAGAACTGAAATAGCTCAAAGGCAAAGAAAGAGAAGTACAAGAACTTGAAGCATTGATTACAAAGCAAGAAGGAAGAGGAAAAGGTAAGTATGAAGATGTAGTTCCTATTAAATGTTTTTTATGTAGTAAGATAGGTCATTTTGCTTCAAGATGTCCTATAAAAGTTCCTAGGACTAAGCCTAGAAAACCTAGATTATAAAAGAAATGCTACTTTGTTGAAGAAGTAGTAACTGATGATGAGTCTAATAAAGATAATGGAAATGAAGATGAATGGGCTTTCATTGCTACCATTGAAAATAAACCTATGCCTATTGAATCTACTAAAGATAAGAAATCTCATGCAGACTGAGTTGAGGAGAAAGATGAGTGGGTCATTGATAGTGGATTCTTACATCATATGATCAGTGATAAAAGAAAGTTTGTGAGTCTAGATAAGTATGACAATGGGGTTGTAATATTTGGAGATAACAATGCTTGTGTGATTTGTGGGGAAGTTCTATTAGCCTTGTTGGTAAGGAAAACACTGATGATATTCTCTATGTTGAAGGCCTAAAGCATAACTTGTTAAGTGTTGGACAGATGGTAAACAAGGGATATGATAAATAGTTCAAGAATGGAAAATGCAATATTGGTGGGAGTTCTGGATACATGATTGCTACTGGTGTGCAAACTAAAGGTAATATTTTTCACTTGAATACTGCTAGTGGAAGTTGCTTAATTGCTCAAATAGATGAAAGTTGGTTGTGGCATAGGAGGTTGTCTCATGTAAACTTTTACAACATTATCAAGATAAGTTCTACTCAAGCAGTAAGAGATCTACCTAGGTTAGTGAAGCTGGTGTAAGTGTTCCTTGGTTTACTTGCACAATTAGTTAGGAAGACTTCTCCTTGTCTTCATCTAGGAACCTGATAGCTTCTAGGTTCTAATTAGGCTTAGGTCATTAACTAAGCCCTGTTTCAACTCTTCTCCAAGAGTCTCGCTCCTTGTGCTTCACCTTGGAGGACTGACACCACTTGAACTTGTAAACTCTCTCCTACACTTAGAAGAATCTAAGTGCCAACTTCGCTCACAACCATGAATTGCTTGTAGGGGTGTTAGAGACACTGAAAATATGCCAAACACATTCATTTGGTTCCATCTTGGATGGTCTTGGATCTTTGTTCTTACCGATTCCAAGAATTGGTCTTGAAGAGGCCTAATCCCTTGTAGCCCTTGACAGTGACCTTTTTGACTTTCTTGCCCAAACTTTCCAAACAACCTGGAAAACAATTGCACTTTCAGACACCCATTTTGATCCTTTAAAATATTCATAGGGTTTCAGTCCCCTGACTCCTCCGTACACCGGTTGACTATAAGCTAGGGCAAATAGGGCTAATACGCCTAATTCCTAGGAACCTACTGATTTCTTGTTCCTTATCACAACAAATGGATTGACAAACCTTCAATCCTCTTAGCATGTTGTGGTGTGACTGTACCCTACCTAGAACTATAGTTGTTCCGTATGGTACCTCCTTCCCCTGCCTATGTTCTTCAATTTTTCACTATCAAACATCTAACTGGACTTCCCAAGCTCGCCTAGGGTTTGATTTTAAAAATACTTGCTCGACTCCACATGACTCCTACTACTAGATATGTACAAATACATGGCTTCCCTAACAAATTCATCTACTCTTAGGAAATTCATGTGTCTAGATTTCATGGGGGAGCCATAAAAAGACTGACTGAACAAAATAGAACCAACAAACCCTCTAGACCCTAATCTATGAATTCAAAACACCAATTTAACTTAAAACAATTTAATCACAAAATGTAAAATGCTTAAGACTACTCTATGAACACAAATTCAATGTCAAATCAATACATCTAACTCATCTAATAGCTTTGTCACTCAAAAACATTCGGTATACACAGAAAATGCAGAATTGTTTCTATTTCCCAAAACCAAAAACTTTATTACAACAACTCTAACATCTTGCATTTGAGCCAAACCTTTCATAGATGCCTTTTTCCATGTTTCAAGGGATGTTGGTCGATCCCACACTCCTATCTTTTAGGGGATCCAAGATAACTAAGTTGCATGCAACCTGATAAATGTCGTCATGCAACTTTGCAACAACTTTTTACAACTTATCATTATGTCCTCTTCCTAACTCCTAGGACCTCTAACTCCTTGATTTCGAGCATCCAACTCCCTTAACTGCCTCATCGCATCTTTCTAGCATCATTCATGTGTTTAGAACACATTTAAGGCTCTATTCCAAACATAAGCTACTAAGGCTAATTAAAGCAAAGATAATTAACAAAGACTAAACTATGGTGACCTTAGTCCTAATGATTAATTCACCCAACCACAACAATGACCTTCTAAGGTTTGAAACAAACACACAAACCTTCTGACTTGGCTAAGGTCAGATACAAGCCAAAATTTCCTAGTCTAAGGAGGTTAGCCAAGGTGCTCATGCACCATCCTCCCCAAAACAAAAGAGTTCAATCCACCCTTGGATTGAGTATGTTGGGATCAATGCCCAGCTTCTTGAACTCTGATTCTTTGATCCACACTGCATCAACATCAGATTGACCATGCCTTTTAATTAGATGTTCCTTGTATTCCTGTGTTCTAGTCTTCTTATAGACCCTGGTATCCAGTATACTGTCAGCTTGTTTGACTATAGCAGAAGGTAGTTTGAGTTCCTCCACATCTTAGATGACTTCATTGAGGTTCTGATCCATGTCTGGTGGTGGTCCTTTATAATGGACTAAGTCTGCAATATTGAAAATAGGGGACAATCCATTGTCTTCCGGTAGCTCTACTCTAAAAGCATTGTTACCATACTTTGCTAAGATAGGACAAGGACCTATCCTCTTCATTTGCAACTTGTGAGGGACTCCTTTTTGTAGCCTGGACTTGTATAAATGTACCATAACCAAGTCTCCAACATTGAACTGCACTACTCTTCTATGCTCATCCACCTTGGTCTTATACTTCATGTTATTTTCTACCAATGTCTTCTTGACTGTATCATGAATCTCCTGCATTGCATAGGAAAAATCATCAGCATATCCACTTCCCTTGACTCCATCCTTTAAGTCTCTTAGCTCATAGACCCCTCTAGGATGTAGTCCATAGACAATTTCAAAGGGACTCTTCCCTGTTAACCTGTTCACAATGTCATTATAGGCATATTCAACTTGCCCAATCAACTGATCCCATTGTTGACCATACTCCTTGGTCAAGCACCTTAATAGATTTCCAAGAGTTCTATTAACAACTTTGATCTGACCATCAGTTTGGGGATGGTATGCAGATCCAAAAGATAAATTAGTGGCCAATCTCTACCAAAGAGTCTTCCAAAAATGGCTCATGAACTTGGTGTCTCTGTCTGACACAATGCTTATAGGTAACCCATGCATCCTTACTATCTCTTTGAAGAAGAGAGAGGCTATTTGATTGGCATCATTGGTTGTTTTACATGGCACAAAGTGAGCCATCTTGATGAATCTGTCCACAACTACATAAACACTATCCATGCCTTGTCTTGTCTTGGGTAACCCAACTACAAAATCCATACTCAAGCATTCCCATGGCCTGTTAGGAATAGGCAATGGTTGGTATAGGCCTGCATTTGAAGAAGTACCCTTGGCCTTTTGACACACTATACAACTTTCCACATACCTCCTAACATCTAGTTTCATCCTTGGCCAATAAGAGAACCTTTGAACAAGTTCTTGAGTCTTTGTGATCCCAAAGTGACCACTCAATGCACCATTATGCTTTTCTTGTATCAAATTATCTCTAATAGAGCCTCTAGGGACACATAGTTGATTCCCTTTAAACAAAAGATCACTTTGCAAAGTATATTCAACATATTTACTATGAAAATGATTCTTGTATTCAGCACATACCTTATAAATGTCTGCAAAATCTTCATCATCTGCATATAGATCCTTGAAATGATCTATTCCCATGCTCTTGAACTGAATTTCTTGTATGGTGAGGACTCTTCTACTCAAGGCATCTGCCACCTTGTGGAGTACTCTTTTCTTGTGCTTGATATTGAAGGTATAAGCTTGCAGGTATTCAACCCATTTCATGTGTCTGTGACTCAATTTCTCTTGTGAATTTAGGAAACTAAGTGCTTGGTTGTCTGAATACACTATGAATTCCTTGGGAAGCAAGTAGTGCCTCCATTTCCTTAGAGTCTGTACCAATGCATACATCTCAAGGTCATAAGAAGAATACTTCTTCTTGGCTTCACTTAATTTTTTAGAATGAAAAGCCACCTGTCTGCCCTCTTGACTGAGAATAGCTCCAATAGCCACATTGCTTGCATCACACTCAATAGTGAATAGCTTCTCAAAGCTTGGTAACACCAAAATAGGTTGGGTAGCTATCTTTTCTTTCAACAACTAAAAACTTTTGTTAGCTTGCTCATTCCATACAAACTTAGTCTTCATCCCTCCTTTAATGGTATCCAACATAGGAGCACAAATAGCACTAAATTGTCTAATGAACTTCCTATAGTATTGAGCAAGGCCATGAAAACTTCTTACCTTTGTTGTTGTCCTTGGAGTAGGCCAATTGAGGATGGCTTCCACTTTGCTACTGTCCATTTTCAAGTTGCCATGTGATAGCACAAATCCAAGGTACACCAGCTCTGTTTTGATGAATTCACACTTTTTCAAATTGATCATCAACTTCTCCTCCTGCAGTTTCTTGAAAATCAACTCTATCTGTTTGAGGTGCTCTTCTCTTGTTTTGCTATAAATCAATATATCATCAAGATACACTACTACAAATTTTCCAATGTAGTCTTTGAGGATTTCACTCATGAGTCTCATGAATGTGGAGGGGGCATTAGACAATCCAAATGGCATAACTAGCCACTCATATAAACCCTCATTGGTTTTGAAGGTTGTTTTCCACTCATCTCCCTCATGTATTCTAATTTGGTGATAACCACTCTTTAGGTCTATTTTGGTATAGTACCTAGCTTCACCTAGACAATCCATGAGGTCTTCAATCCTAGGGATAGGGAACCTATACCTAATGGTTATCTTATTTATGGCCCTGGAATCAGTACAAAGCCTCCATTCTCCTCCCTTTTTAGGTGCTAAGACAGTGGGTACTGCACATGGACTGATACTCTTTCTAATGAGACCTTAGTTTAGGAGTTCTTGAATTTTCCTAGCTATTTCCTCATTTTTTTGAGGAGTCATCTTGTAGGTTGCCTTATTTGGTAGGGTATCCCCTGGTATCAATTCTATTCTATAACTTATGGCTCTTTTAGGGGGTAATGTGGCTGGTTGTCCACTACTCATAATGCCTTCATAGGTCTGCAATATTTTCTGTGTTTCCTTAGGTAACTCTAGCTTCTCAGCTACTTTCTCATTACTTACCTCTCTTGGCCTTAGCATTATTGCATAGCCAACTCCTTCTCATTCTTCTAAGGCTTCTAGGAACTCTTTTTTACCAACCATGAGCAATTTAGGACCTGCTATCTGCACCTCTGCATCTTCTAACAGTGACTGAATTCTAAATGTTACCTTATCCTTCTTCAAAGTGTAAGAGTTCTTTGCTCCATCATGCATAGCTTGGTGATCAAATTTCCATGGTCTACCTAGGAGCAAGTGACATGCATCCATAGGTAACACATCACACAAGACTTTGTCTTTGTATCTTCCAATTGAGAACTCCACCCATGCTTGTTCATTCAACAAGACATGTTGACCTTTATTGAGCCATGTGACCTTGTAAGGATTGGTGTGGGGTATCCTTGTCAAATTCAGCTTGCTGACTATCTCCTCTGACACAATATTGTCAGTAGATCCTGAGTCAATGATGACTCTACATACTTTCCCCATCATTCTACACTTTATCCTAAAGAGGGACCTCCTTTGGCTTGGTTCTTCTTTAACCAGTTCCTTGATCAAAGTTCTCCTCATCATGAGGTTCTCACCTTCCTCGGAATTCAATGGTACTTCAGAATGTTTCTCTGCTGCAGTTGTCTCATCATGAACTAGATTGGTTCTCTTATCACCTCCATGAGAAATACTACCTTTCTCTGGACATCTATAGGCCAGGTGTCCCATTTGATTGCAGTGGTAACACTTCATGTTGGTAAAGTAATTACCTCTTCCTTGTCCACCACTTCTTCCTCTAGAGCTAGAGCCTCTTCCTCTACCACCTCTACTAGAGCTTCCTTCTTGCTGCTTAAAGTATCTAACTTCTCCTTGAGCCCTTGGTTCTGAACTCCTTCCACCATAGCCACCTCTTTTTCCTCTACTATCTTTTCCTTTACCCCTACTCTTGGAGGTTTTCTCTTGCTTCTTTTTGCCTTTCTCCTCTATCTTCAAGGCCATTTGATAACATTGGTGGATGGTTTTGAAGTTCACTAGGATCATGTCTTCTTGAATAGACCATTTAAGCCCATTCAAATACCTTGCTAGCTTGATGCTTTCATCTTCAACCACATTTGATCTGAGGCACAACTTTTGGAACTCCTCGGTGTATGTTTGAACATCCATATCTTTTTGTCTAAGATTATGTCTCCTCCTATGCAACTGGACTTCATAGTCATCAAGTAGGTAGGTCTGTTTGATCTTGGTTACCATGCCTCTCCATGTAACTATAGGACCCTTTCCTTCTTTCTCTCTTTCAGCTTGCACAAACTTCCACCATGTGAGAGTTGAACCTCTCAACCTTGACTTGGCCACTTTTACTTTTTGGGCCTCTGTTATACCATCACATTCAAAGTGATTTTCTATACTTTCAATCCAGTCCATGACTGAATCAGGGTCCATTTGTCCACTAAATAGTGGCACTCCTTCCAAATCTTTGCCACTTAAGGCCTACAGTGCCTTCAAGAAAGGTTCTTCAACAAGGACAGGGTCAGGTTTTGGAGCTTTTTCCTCCAAGTCCACTTCCTTTTCCTTTGCTTCCCGCTCTTCCTTCAGTTCTATCTTATCCTTTACTTTATCTACCTTTTCTTGGACTTCATCCAAGAGCTTCTCCATTCAGGACAACCTTTCTCTTAGTAGCCGGTTATCCTCTTCTTGCTCTTCTACCTTCTTGGCTAACTCAACATTAGTCACCATGGTTCTTTCTTCCTCTGGTGTATTCTCTCCTACTAATTCAGTGGGTTGCAACATCAATCACAAGCCTGATCAAACAAGGGCTCTGATACTAATATGTTGTAAGTGTTCCTTGGTTTGCTTGCACAATTAGTTAGGAAGACTTCTCCCTGTCTTCATCTAGGAACCTGATAGCTTCTAGGTTCTGATTAGGCTTAGGTCATTAACTAAGCCCTATTTCAACTCTTCTCCAAGAGTCTCACTCCTTGTGCTTCACCTTGGAGGACTGACACCACTTGAACTTCTAAACTCTCTCCTACACTTAGAAGAATCTAAGTGCCAACTTTGCTCACAACCTTGAACTGCTCGCAAGGGTGTTGGAGACACTGAAAATATGCCAAACACATTCATTTGGTTCCATCTTGGATGGTCTTGGATCTTTCTTCTTACCGATTCCAAGAATTGGTCTTGAAGAGGCCTAATCCCTTGTAGCCCTTGATAGTGACCCTTTTGACTTTCTGGCCAAAAATTTCCAAACAACCTGGAAAACAAATTGCACTTTCAGACACCCTTTTTGATCCTTTAAAAGATTCATAGGGTTTTTGTCCCCTGACTCCTCCATACACTGGTTTACTATAATCTAGGGCAAATAGGGCTAATAGGCCTAATTCCTAGGAACCTCCTTATTTCTTGTTCCTTATCACAACAAATGGATTGAAAAACCTTCAATCCTCTTAGCATGTTGTGGTGTGACTATACCCTACCTGGAACTATACCTGTTTCATACGGTACCTCCTTCCCCTGCATATGTTCTTCAATTTTTCACTATCAAACCTCTAACTGGACTTCCCAAGCTTGCCTAGGGTTTGATTTTAAAAATACTTGCTCGACTCCACATGAATCCTACTGATAGATATGTACAAATACATGGCTCCCCTAACAAATCCATCTACTCTCAGGAAATTCCCGTGGCTAGATTTCATGGGGGAGCCATAAAAAGACTGACTTAACAAAATAGAACCAACAAACCCTCTAAACCCTAATCTATGAATTCAAAACACCAATTTAACTTAAAACAATTTAATCACAAAATGGAAAATGATTAAGACTACTCTCTGAACAGAAATTCAATGTCAAATCAATACATCTAACTCATCTAATAGCTCTGTCACTCAAAACCATTCGGTATACACAGAAAATGCAGAATTCTTTCTATTTCCCAAAACCAAAAACTTTATTACAACAACTCTAACATCTTGCATTCGAGCTACACCTTTCATAGATGCCTTTTTCCATGTTTCAAGGGATGTTGGTCGATCCCACACTCCTATCTTTTAGGGTATCCAAGATAACTAAGTTGCATACAACTTGACAAATGTTGTCATGCAACTTTGCAACAACTTTTTACAACTTATCATTATGTCCTCTTCCTAACTCCTAGGACCTCTAACTCCTTGATTTCGAGCATCCAACTCCCTTAACTATCTCGTGGCATCTTTCTAGCATCATTCATGTGTTTAGAACACATTTAAGGCTCTATTCCAATCTTAAGCTACTAAGGCTAATTAAAGCAAAGATAATTAACAAAGACTAAACTATGGTGACCTTAGTCCTAATGATTAATTCACCCAACCACAACAATGACCTTCTAAGGTCCAAAACAAACACACAAACCTTCTGACTTGGCTAAGGTCAGATACAAGCCAAAAGTTTCTAGTCTATTGAGGTTAGCCTAGGTGCTCCTGCACCAGAAGCCTGGTAATGTAATCTGCTAAGAATGTCAGATGGGTACACAAACTAGAGTCCCCTTCTGGAGCAAACAATTTCATTCAAATAATGTGCTAGAATTGCTACATACTGATCTTTTTGGTCCCTCTAGAGTTAGAAGTATTCATGGAGAAAGGTATTTTATGCTAGTCATTGATGATTACTCTAGAATTATTTAGGTTTCCTTATTAAGAGAAAAGTGTGAAGTATTGGACGAGTTAAAAAGTTTCAAAGCCATGGCAGAAAATGAAAAAAGTTTGAAAATCAAATGCCTGAGATCTAACAGAGGTGGAGAATTAATTTCAAAAGAGTTCAATTCTTATTGTGAAAAACATGAAATTAAAAGATAGTTATCTACTCCTTGAACCCCTCAACAGAATGGAGTTGTAGAAAGAAATAATAGAACAATTCTTGATGTTTCCAGAATAATGATGATGGAAGGGAATGTGTCTCAGATGTACTAGACTAAAGTGGTAAGCATTGTTGTATATACTTTGAATCGGGTAAATGTGAATGGCAATTCTAGTAAGACCCCTTGTGAATTATGTTTCAGTTACAAGCCTACTATTAAGTATTTCAAGATCTTTGGAAGAAAATGTTATATCAGGAGAGATGATGATATAGGAAAGTTTGATGCCAAAAGTGATGAAGGGATCTTCCTAGGTTACTCCACAAAGAGCAAGGCATACCAATGTTATAACAAAAGATTGAGAAAGATTGTTGAGAGTGCAAATGTTAGAGTTGATGAGGACTCTGTCAAATCATCCAAATGATGTAGCTACGATTCAGATGAAGAAAACACAAATCAAGGGAAGAATACTCAAACACCAAATCTACTTCAGATTATTCCATATGTTCTAGTGAAGCAACCACAAGTTGTTCTGACAATTCAAGTCAATTAGGAAGCATAGAAAAGTGCAAGTGTAGAAGAAAGTTCAGAAGACACAAAAGTCCAAGAAAGTCTCAAGACTCCAAGGTATGTAAAGATGAATCACTCTGAAAGTCAAATAATAGGAGATAAGAGTAAAGTAGTGCAAACTAGAAGAAAAATTGTAGAAGAATATTGTCTGATTTCCAAGATTGAACCTAAGAGTGTCATTGAAGCCTATCAAGATGAACACTGGCTGGAAGCCATGAAAGAAGAATTGGCACAAATTGAAAAGAATGACACATGGACACTGGTTTGTAGACCCAAAGAAAAGAATGTGATTGGTACTAAGTGGGTATTCAGAAACAAGCTAGATGAGGAAGGTGAAGTGGTCTGGAATAAGGCAAGAATAGTATGTAAAGGGTACTCTCAAATGGAAGGTATTGATTTTGAAGAAACCTTTGCCCCTGTTGCTAGAATTGAAGTAGTAAGATTATTTCTTTCTTATGCTGCTTATAAGAACTATAAATTTTATCAAATGGATGTAAATTTTGCATTTCTAAATGGGGAACCAGAAGAAGAAGTATACATTGAACAGCCTGATGGATTTCGGCTAACAAATAAGGAAGACATGGTTTGCAGATTGAAGAAAGCTTTGTATGGAATGAAATAAGCCCCCATAGCCTGGTACGCTAGATTGGACAAATATCTACTGAAGCTTGGATTCACTAAAGGTATTGGTGATAGTAACTTATACTTCAAGTTAGATCATGATAAGGAGTTAATCATAGAAGTCTTTGTTGATGACATTATTTTTGGTGGAGATGATAATCTATGCATGAAGCTTGCTGATGAGATGACGAGTGAATTTGAGATGAGAATGATTGGTGAAATGAAGTTCTTTTTGGGATTGTAAATTACACAGTTGGACTAGGGGATTTTCATATCTCAGTCCAAACATGTGAAAGAGCTATTGAAGAAGTTTGGTATGGAAGAATCCAAACCTATTGGTACTCCCATGGTAACTAGATGTAAGTTGACTTAGCATGATGACTCTCATAAGGAAAATAAAACTTGGTACAAATCAATGATTGGAGGATTGCTCTACTTAACTCAAACTAGACCAGATATTATGAATGTTGTATGTATGGTCGCCAGATTTCAAGTTGATCCAAAAGCATCACATGTGACTATTGTCAAAAGAATCTTTAGATATCTGAAAGGAACAATTGACTTTGGAATTTGGTATCCAAAGGATGATGATCTAACTTTGTGTGCATACACCGATGCTGATTGGGCTAGTGATGTGGATGATAGAAAAAGTACTAGTGGTGGTGCATTCTTCCTTGGGAAGAAGCTGGTGTCTTGGTTAAGAAAGAAATATAATTCCATTTCTCTATCTACTGCTGAAGCAGAATATATTGCTACTACAAACAATTGTACTCAAGTAATATGGACGAAACAAATGATGAAAGATATCAAGGTAATATATGAAGAGCCTATTACCATATACTGTGAAAATTCAAGTGTAATAAATATCTCAAGGAATCTAGTACTACACTCTAAGACAAAACATATATCAATCAAGTTTCATTTCTTGAGGGAGGAAGTGAATGAAAAAGAAATCAGACTAGAGTATATTCCTACCAAAGAACAGATTGCAGATATATTTACTAAGCTATTGCCGAAAGATACATTTGAGTATCTCAGAGGAATGCAAGGGGTAAATACCCCTCCTAATAGGAACTAAATGATGCATTTACTTGCATCAATCCATGAGCCTCATTGCTATATTATGATCTGGATTGATGTTTCTGTGGCTGCTACTCAGGGGGAGTAGTTAGATGTGCAGATATGTGGTTAAGAGCATGTATATGGAAAGGTCATGGTTACCTTTTCCATTGATGTCAAAGGGGGAGAAGATTAATGTAAAAAATATCTTAGAGGGAGAAGAACAACATGTCAAATATTTTCAGAAATGAGGTGTAGAAGAAGTCAGTGTGTTGGGTTGATGGTATTTTTCACATCATCTGTTGCCATCAATGCCAAAGGTGGATATTGTTTGGAGATTGTTAGATGTTGTGGACGTGTTGCTGATATGTGGTTGTGTTGATGTCAACACTATTAGCATTTGGTGTATCTATTGTTGTATATGTTGAGGAAATTGAGAAAAATATAAGAAATAGTATTGCAGGTTCCTAATAGAACTGTGCAGGTCATGAAGGCATTGTGTCATGTACATAAAAGACTAGATGATTTGGTTTAAAGGGTTTATTGTTGAATGTTTCTAGATCATCTACCAGAAGTTTCAGAGGTCAACATAAATTTTTGAGTATGTTGTGGTTTGACAGTGTTTTGCTGGTCTCTGTTAGTGTTCCTGAATGAAGATTGTATGATTTTGGTTATCTCAGTTGTTGTAGATACTTATCTATTGTTTCTTTGTGTTCTCTAGTGTCTCTAGTTCATTCTCTATCTTTCTAGTACATCCACATTAATCGGTGAGCTCGTCGTTGAAGATCTTTGTGTGCATGTTTAGTTGTTCATGTTTTTGGCCAACATGTTGGTGATAGTGTGTTCTGGATCTTCGAGGTGAAATTAATTAAAGTATTTTTGTATTGGAGATGTTAATTTGGGTCTCCACTATGTTGTGGTCGACCTTGGGGGATACACATTAAAATTTTATTTGTTAATCTGGGCCAACATTGAAAATATATTTTATTTTCTTGGCCGACGAAGTTGTGATGGAATCTCATGTAGTTGATATTCATTGATGATGATGATGCTTCATATGCTCCTATGTGCATATGTGTGAATATCATTACTAAGAAAAGTGTGAAGAAGATTGTGTGAAGTGTGAAGAAGTGTTGAGCTTAATTGGAACTGTAATCAGGCTTGTGAAGAAGCTATTTTCTCAATTCACATCTTGAATGCTTTTAATCCAAACCCTATTGTTTGACAGTGAGTCCTATTTTGTAATTGAGCAGTGAGCTCTAGGTAGTGTTCCTGAATGCATGTACATTCCTCTTATTATTCTTCATTATACTTTTAGCAGGGTATAATCTTGTGGACTAATATCCACCATGATTTTTCCCCTAACAGGATTTCCAAAAATTTATTTTTGGTGTTCTTTATCTCTCTAATGTGTTAATTACTTATGGTTGATTGTTCATTCATCAATTTTGAGATTAAGGATAAGTGAAGTTAGAAAAAGTTTAAATTTATGTGACAACTGATTCACCCCCCTCTCAGTTATCTATCCTTTTTTTTCCAACAAAATATACCATATGATCTTCTCCATCATTATCAACTAGCACTTCCTCTTCTTCCATTCTCTGAGCTACAACACAATGATCTAGGGAATGTAGTCTGTCACAAATTTCACACCAAGGACTATTGTTAACCATGTATGCTCCTCTCTTCTTGAAAGGGCCAGGATTCTCTTTATTTCTAGGTCTATCCATCACATGCTTTCCATCCTTCCAATTTTTATTGTAAGGCATGTCGTGTAACCTTGGCCTCTCATTTCTATATATATTCTCTTGTCTATGCTGAGGATTGTTGAATTATTGAGGAACCCTAGGATTATCTCTTTTGGTGACCATTCATACAGCCTTCCTATTGTTTTCAATAGTTAATGATATTTTCTAAGCTTCAGGTAGATTTCTAGCACACCTATTCCTAAGCTCATATCCTATTTTAGAATCAAATGCTTTCAAATAAATACTCAATGCTACAGGGTCTGCCAATTTTGACCCAGGTGGTATCTTATTTTGCAATTTGTTGAACCTTCAGTTAAAGTCATAAATTGACTCATTCTGATTCTTTTGGATACCCACTAATTTATGAAAGACGAAGCTAGTGCACACTGGTTCCCATATTGTTCAAGGAATTGATCATGAAATTCTTGAATGGAATCAATAGAAGCTGTTGGTAAACTGTTAAACTAGTCTCTACCTTCTTTGGTTAATGACATCATAAATAATCTCATCAACATATCATCATACTACATTTCCAAGTCTTGAATAAATGCATTGAAACTCCTTAGATGTTCCTCAGCAGTGATTGCACTGCTTCCTATAAATTTTGGGACAAGGCCTCTCCAATTTCTATCTATAGGGTAAGGATATAGTTGGAATCCTGCTAAGTCAAATTGCCTAATCATGGTTGTGTATTGCTAAGGGGGTGGGTTGTGAGGATGCTGATATTAGTACAATAGATTATTGTATTGGGTATGAGAAGGTGGCACATATTGTTGACCATGAGGTGGTTGAGTATTTGGGTGTTGTGATAGGTTGTGAGGTGGAACATTCGGTTGTCTATATTGATTCCCAATATGATTTTGAGGAGCTTTTGGTGGATTTGAAGGCCCTGCATTATTGTTTCCTTTCCTATGAGGTGGTACATATTTAGAGAGGTTAGTCGTCTGAGCATTAATTTGAGCTTTCTATAATTTTAAATCTTGGAGTTCCTTTATTATTTGGAGCCTCTCTTTTGTTCCTGCTCTTCTTTTTCTCTTTCCACTTCTTGTCTCTCAAATTACAAGTGTGCTTCTAATTCTTCCTGAGTCATGACTTCATAAATTTCTTGAGGGGCTACATTATTAATGGGCTCATTTTGGTTACCTTCCATTCTATGATCATACTCCTACTATATCCTGTCTGTTTTAGCCTCCAGTTCTATGTTGAATTCCTCTTGTTTCTGTGGATTTAAATTATAAAAAGGATTCCTTTTCTCTTCAGGAGTATGAGGTTCTCCAACTAAACTATTTTCCCATGTATTATAGCGATCATGTCTCACAGTTTGGTCTTGACATTTTATCTTTATTTGTCATGCACATGTCATCAGACACTTTCTTACCCTTATCATTCTTTTTTGTCCATTTGTTGTTGTCACTCAGACCTCCTTTATAGAGGGACCTTCTCCCATGCATGTTGAATTGATTAATGTGTAATTTGATTTATCATATTCACCACTCACTTTCCTAAAAGTGAGAAAATGTTACAACTTCTTATTCCCAGCAGAATTTGTGTAAGATTTTTGACTCTATGATAAAGGCCCTGACTCTGAGTTGACACCCCAACAAAGTCACCAAACTGTTAGGTGCATGACTCAGATGGGGAGTGGAAACAAAAAAATTGTGAACCTTTGGTTGAAGACCAATTTAAAAACTTTATTGACTTTATGGATGGATAGGCTAGAATTGAATTTTTTCATGTTTTTCGTAAGCAAAGTCACCAATCTGTTAGGTCTCAAAAATGTAGGTTTGAACCACGCAGTTGCCAAGCACTGTTTTATTAACGTAAGGCCATATGAATCCTGGAAGCCTCTACCTTTATGGGTTCACTGTGATCTTGTTGTGGGTAAAACCTATGTAACGGAAGCCATTTGAATTGTGTGTTTATTCCCAAGAATCTATCCATCATGGCAAGTTTCAGCTGAGACATGAAATCCACCCCAGGGCAGGTTGTATAATTTCAAAGCATAGATTCTAACATGCTCTTGGGGGTTAACAAACGTAAAAAATAAAATGAATGGTTCAAAATGATCAAGGTGAGGGACCATGGCTTCATTGGGGTATAAGGTGGAGTCGTACAGAGCTGTATGGTTAGGGGACTTATAACTCAGTCAATTCTTGGAATTCCTTTTTTAAGCACCTTTAAATTTTGTTATAACTTTGTATAAATATGTGGAATGTAATTACTTCATATTCTTCTTTAATAATCCAAAACAACAATTCCCAAGTTTTCGTAGGGAATAATCCTAAGAGGATTTTAATCTTTTCTTACACTAAGAATTATACACAACTACAAATAAATGTAAACTGACATAAATTGCAGCCATGCCTTGATATAGGTTTCACCTTAAACAACAGAGGAAATATTAATTAGGAGACAAATGACAGAGTTCTCTTTCTAATGAACTTTAATTGTACAATTATAAATTAAACATAGAGTGCCACCAACTGAGAGATTTTCTATTAACTCCTTCAAAATTTACACGTGCATCTTGATCCTTTTTTATGTAAACATTGTATCAATCCCTATTCACCTACTTCTATCTATTCTAATATTCTAATGATTCCTTTGGTCTTGGTCTCTCTTATTTATTGAGAGGCAACAAGCTTCAGACCAAAGGTCATGACTTTTGATAATAAAACTTAATTGAAAAGATAAAATGTATTAGAGATAACTAAAACTAACACATGCCAATCTGTTAATATTCAAGTGAAAGCCTGAGTCACTGAAGACCTGTGCAAAGCTTTTACTTTATGATCTAATCTATTCTTGATGACGATTAATCTTTAGCCTATCATCAAACTGTTTCATTTTCATTTTTATGAAAGAATCTTTGAATTCCCTTGTATGGATGAAATCATCATCCTCCATGAACCATAGAGAAGCAACTATTCTCTCATCATATTGTATCTCATCAACAACTCCTTCTGATATTCTTACTTTTGGGTCATGAGGCTCTAACACCTTTTGATGCTCTGCTACCCCAAGTGAACAAACTCACAATCTACCTTGTTTAATTCTCCTATCATATCGCATTAATTCCCATATAAGTTCTATATCATTTGAACTTCACACCGAAAGCTAAATTTCACTTTGATGTTAGAATTGATGTGGACTGACCCCATGAATGTCTAACGGGAGTATTACCCAGCAAGTACTAAAAGATCATTTTTCATCTCTGCACACTGTAAGTATAGGAGACACTTTGTTCCTACTATAATTGAACTACCACTCACTTCTTGGCTTCCCTTGGTGTGTACTCTGCAGGAGTACTCAGGCTTTTACCTTATTATGTCTGGCTTTATCATGAGCCACATTCCCACTCCCCTGCAGTAGTGGTTCTCCCAAGTTTGTTCCTTGTTTCACCAATCTGTTCTCCCAACCTTCCAGTATGTAGAGGTTCTTCCTAGTAGTAATTTTCAATGACACCTCTACCTTCATCATGGGTTGGCATCCCTCCATTAACGGGCGAGACATAGAGTACTAATTTCACCTCTTACCATGCTTTAACGGTGAGTTACTGTTTGGAGGCTGCTGGAAGCAAAAAAGGCTAGGTAACATGGGGTAATTAGAATTATGGTAGTGGGTAAGGAAAATTTGTCTTTGTAGATGGCAAAAACATAAATTTTATGAAAATACTGAGAGAGACCCTTGATTTTATATGAAAAACAACAAAAATTTAGATGAAAATTTTGGTTCCAACATCTTCTTTGATACAAAACCTCTACATCGAGCCACACCCACATTAAATCTAGATACAAATAATTTTCTAAGAATATCAATCTACAAAACCCTAGAATCATATATGCATTTAATTTATTCCTCTGTTAATCCAATCAGACTTTGATCTCAATCTCCTTTACAAGCTCTTCTGAGTCTTGCACCACCAACTAACTCATCTAGAAACACCTATTAGGGTTTACCATATATCTTCCTTAACACAACCTCTACATCGAGCCACAACCACATTAAATTCAAATACAAAGAATTTGCTAAGAATAACAATCATCAAAACCCTAGGATCATATATGCATTTAATTTATTCCTTTATTAATCTTATATTATTTTGATCTTGATCTCCTTTGCAAGCTATGCCACCACTTTCTTGATCAAATCTCCAATCAAATAGTCATTGGAGAAGTTGAACCAATTAATTCTATCCTCTATGTAAGTTACTAGTCGAACCCTTGTTTACATGGACTTAGTTGTTTGTGATCTTCATCTTTAAATATAGGCCATCGATCTCTTATCTATGTTCCATGATCCTCTGGCCCTCTATTGATCTCGAAAACTTTAAAACAAAATTGTTAGATTGTCTACTTTAAATGTGTGTCATTGATTTTTACTAACTGGCATTCACCATTAGATCTTTGTTTTTTGATATCCACCATTGATCTCCTACATACACCGCCTTCCCTTCATGGGGTCCACCAAGATACATGTCCAAATCTTGCTCTCCCATGAGCTCTGACAATGTTCCCATTTATTCTCAATGGGATAATGGGATATTCCCATTTTTTATCGACAACATTTCCATACAATTCACAACAATGATGTGAATTGGTCTATTTCTCAATCATCCTTTTCCATTTGGACATGTTGAAATCTTACACTATTAGTTCCTATTGAATGGGTGGTCCCCACAAGCCACCTATCATCCTTGTCAGCACTATGCAACAAACAACACCTATGTGATATTACATACTAGTCTATCACATGCAACCACTTGTCCTCACATGTCATCATCCATCATCATCACCTCCCAATTAGGTCCCACTAGAAACATCCATGATCATCTTCTATCTTTCATTGTATTGAAGGTACCAATATTTTGGTCCTATCGATATTTTCCTTTCTCCCCAATGAGGTTCCTTCATTGTCAAAGGGACCAATCATTATGTTTTTCCAATATTTATATGTCTCCTCGATGAAGCACCTTCATTTGTTCATCACCAGTTCAATCACGAATGTTGATTAAGTTCACTTCTCATTCGATGCAACCATTTTTTACCTCTTTTTAATCATGACATCACCTTCCTTTGTCACCTTTCACTTAATCTAGTCCCACCTAACTCTGTAGCGAGCACCATTCGATCAATGACATTTAATCTCTACTATCCTTGTTGTTCTGCTAGAATTAGCCAAGATGCACAATAAAATCAATGGGTTGGCAAGCACCATTGATCTTTAAGGCCTGATCTCCACTGTGGATCAAGCTTCATTGTTGTGTTGAAGGGACATAAACACCTTCTCTTTGGAAACCCATTGTCAATTTGATGCATCTATGAGGAAAATCATTTCATTGAAGGGAATCTAAAGTGACTCCTCCCGATATAGTGAATTCCCCCTGATGTAAGGCCAGATATTTGTCACTCAACTTAGGAGCTATTAAGGCCAATAAATACTTTTCAAGCTAGTAAACATAAGTAAAGGGAGTTAATCCTCTAAATGACTCCAAAGGCTTAAATCACAACTTAAGCTACCTGCAACCTATGATAGGTAGTCAATGGTAAAATAGAATTTATGTTAAAAAAATATGACTACAACCCTAGGGTTTAATTGAGAAACCCTAAACCTTGTATGAGAGCCCAAATAAAACCATTCTAAGCACATCCTTCAACTTCTAGACCTGCAACTTATATTTCAGAGAAGCTCTTAGAAAACCCATATCAAATATGTACTCTATTTTTACCTTTGTTGTCTAGAAGAACCCTCTACAATAATATTGTAGAAGTTGAGAAAGCCCACTTCACAGGACCCAAAGATCACCTGCATGCAAATAACCTATCACAGAAAGGAAGAGATGGAGACAAAAAAACAAAGGGTGCTCTGAAAGTTGAAGATACATTAATCAAAGAGAGTGACATAATACAATGAGATCAATCCTTATGAGGGAGATCAAGAAACCCTAAAGTGTAACCTAAAAAGGAGAATGCAATAATTAGAATAATTATTAAATGCCTACAAAATAC